>OW240912.1:56197313-56268668 GCA_933207985.1 Pelobates cultripes
AACTGCAGTGGCATGATCTTCATACCGAAACTGCTTCATTAATCTAAAGTTCTTTTGGTGACTATAGTGTCCCCTTAAACCTAGCCCATCTTTTAGTTCATTAGTGTTAGCCACATAACCTCCAGGAATATTCTCAATAGCCTGTCATTACACATGGCAAGTATTCTCTTTTCGGCAATTGGACTAATATGATAGCAAGCCAATCAGGAGACATCAAGCAATAAAGGGAAAAATATAGACACCACTTAAAGGGGATATATTTAAGAAAGCTTCCAGTATAAACACTAGCATATAACAGCACAAGGTGGGAGTAATAGGTTTTAAAAACAGGATGAAGTAAAAAGCCTATGGAGCATAATATTTAATGTAGCATTTGCTCACTTGTAATTACAAGTTATTGTGTATAATTATTATTATTATTATTATTAAAAAGCTGCACTCTCGGGAGCACTCACTTCTTGTTACAATGGATTAATTATTATAAATATTACTATTATGTAGTTTTATAGAGCAAAAGCAGATTCAGCAGTGATGTACTATAGAACATGATACCCACACGATAATATTTGATAAACATACACTTAGCTATGCACTGGTACTTCTTAGGGGCTTGCAATCTATATCAAGAAATCATTAAAGGGACATTCTAAGCACCAAAACAGTTTTAGCTTAATGAAGTAGTTTTGGTGTACAGATCATGCCCCTGGAGTCTCATTCCTCAAATTCTGCCATTTAGAAGTAAAATCAGTTTGTTTATGCAGTCTTAGTCACACCTACCTGCACGTGAATTAGCAGCCTCCTTACACACTTCCTGTAAAGAGAGATTGAATGTTCAAACATATTTAATGGCACAGTGTGTTTAATTTATAATTTCTTATCTCATGCTTTAACAGCCTGCCAGAGCCTGCAGGAGCCTCCTATTATAGTTACAATTAAAGTTCAATTAACAAAGCAGTAGATAAGAACTTCTATAGTAAACACACTATTAAATGGCAGATAATTGAGCAGTGAGACTGCAGAGGCATGGTCTATACTATATGTATGTAGCTTCACGAAACTATAGTTGTTTTGGTTTTTTAAGTATCACTTTAATCTACATTGAAGCAAATCTAGCTGATAAATTATATGACGTCAACTAAATATATACACGGTAGTGGTTATGGTGTTTGGAGTGTTCCTTTAATAAAAAGATTAGTATGTACTCATCTTCTATTTCAAATATCCTCAATAGCTTTTTTTTTTAGGAAAAACTGGTGTTTTCTGATAAGCCCACTTATTTACTAATCTTGGTCTTCGTATAAATTGAACCCAATCAGAGATTGCTCATTTTCTCAATTAACATTTCGCCATATGATATTTTAGTTACAGTGATATCTATCATTTAATTTGTCTAATTGATTCAAGAGAAATCACTAGTTAATGTTGCTTGAAAACATCATCAGGAAACATGAGATATCTGTGATGTTCATTCTGTTCATTGGGCTAGTACTTAGAAGTCATTTTTTTGTCAGAAATGTGTTTTCAAGTTCTTTTCAAGTATGTTGATTTTGCTGTTTCAATTATCCTCTTAATGCACCTATAATTCCTTTCACGGGATTGTGTTGAGTAAAAATGAATGTTTAACTAAAGGTAAAGGGCCCCTTTTCACCAATCTGGTTAAAAAGCAGTGTCAAACACGACTGGAATGGTGAGATTGCCATATATAGATAGTGGAAGTGCACTCAACCCTTCGTCATGGAATCCAGGGTGCTCCAATGGACAAGTCCCAGTACCAAAGTGGACCAAATGTAAAATGTTAAATGTAGAAAATAATCCAGGCACTCCAACGAATTCCAAAGCAAAGGCAATTTTATTAGAACCAGGAGCCAAACGGCAACGTTTCGACCCCTTAGGGCCTTTATCAAGCTACTAAAGCACATACACAATACACAATATATAGGTGCATGTAACAATTTAGCAAGTGAAAAAACACGTCATATAATAATCAATTGATCCCATCATCAATCAGTAATAATAAAAACATTAACAAAACAGAATTGTCTCTCCAATCATCATCTCACATATTAGGGGTGTCAAGAAACACAGGATAACTCAGCCAAAACCTCAATTTATTCATCAATAAGTTGGATCATTTAATTATGGACAAGTTGTTTCAAATAACTTTTAATCAAATATGATAATTTAACCACTATCAGGAGCACCAAGGCACAGCTAGGTACTTACATTTCCAGGTATAATCACGTGGATTGGATCATGTGACCATCTCAAATGTATCAGACGCAACTCCTAGCGTCGATCACATGATCCAGTTAAGCCGAATCACCATAGCGCACGGATGCGCATGCGCAAGAGGATATATCCGTACCGCACATGCGCCGAACCGCGCATGCGCAATACCACACATCCCGAACAAGAAAAATCTAACAAGATACAGTCATAGTGCTCACGTGCCATATCTTGTCCATAATTAAATGATTAAACTTAATGATGAATAAATTGAGGTTTTACTGGCTGAGTTATCCTGTGTTTCTTGACACCCCTAATATGTGAGATGATTGGAGAGACAATTCTGTTTTGTTAATGTTTTTATTATTACTGATTGATGATGGGATCAATTGATTATTATATCACATGTTTTTTCACTTGTTAAATTGTTACATGCACCTATATATTGTGTATTGTGTGTGCTTTAGTAGCTTGATAAAGGCTCTAAGGGGTCGAAACGTTGCCGTTTGGTTCCTGGTTCTAATAAAATTGCCTTTGCTTTGCAATTCGTTGGAGTGCCTGGATTATTTTCTACATTTGGAATGGTGAGATTGTGATCACCTCAAAGTGGTTAATGGCTTATCAGAAGCCATGAATGTGAAGATAATCATAAAAAATGAGACTTTAAAGGACCACTCTAGGCACCCGGACCACTTCAGCTTAATGAAGTGGTCTGGGTGCCAGGTCCAGCTAGGATTAACCCATTTTTTTATAAACAGAGAAACTGCTATGTTTACAAATGGGTTAATCCTTCCTCCAATTCCTCTAGCGGCTTTCTCATTGACAGCCGCTAGAGGCGCTTGCGTGATTCTCACTGTGAAAATCACAGCGAGAGCACGCAAGCGTCCATAGGAAAGCATTATGAATGGGAGGAGAGGAGGAGGATCAGAAGCGGAGAGCTCCCCGCCCGGCGCTGGAAAAAGGTAAGTTTTAACCCGTTTCCTCTCCCCAGAGCCGGGCGGGAGGGGGTCCCTGAGGGTGGGGGCACCCTCAGGGCACTATAGTGCCAGGAAAACGAGTATGTTTTCCTGGCACTATAGTGGTCCTTTAATTTCTTTAACCATTAAGCACAGTTGCATGTACAAGACATGAGTATTTAAAATATACTGTTATGAGCAGGAACTAAGTGGAATCTAGAATCTTAAACCATAGACTTATTTACATTTGAATAGAAACAAATGCGTCATTTATAAATATCAAAAGAATTTAACTCATAACTAACTCATAAATATCTGTATTGATCTGAAAGAGATTTGCTGCTCCTGGGGCATCACAAACCTTAAAGGACCACTATAGGCACCCAGACCACTTCAGCTCAATGAAGTGGTCAGGGTGCCAGGTCCCTCTAGTTTTAACCCTGCAGCTGAAAACATTCACTGAGGGTTAATCCAGCCTCTAGTGGCTGTCTCCCTGACAGCCGCTAGAGGCGCTTCCGCAATTCTCACTGTGAAAATCACAGTGAGAAGATGCTGGACGTACATAGGAAAGCATTGAGTAATGCTTTCATATGGGCTGTTTGAATGCGCGCGCAGCTCTTGCCGCACATGCGCATTAGGATCTGACGTCGGCATGGGGTGGAGAGATCCCCAGCACAGAGGGAGCCCGGCGCTGGAGAAAGGTAAGTGGCTGAAGGGGTTTTAACCCATTCAGCCCAGCGGGAGGGGGCCATGAGGGTGGGGGGGACCTAATGACCCTATAGTGCCAGGAAAACAAGTTTGTTTTCCTGGCACTATAGTGCTCCTTTAAAGGGACAATATAGATACGTAATGTAGATGTTGTGATGTGTGTAGTATGTTCCTGCAGGCTTTTTAATGTAAACACTTCAGAGAAAACGCAGTGTTTACATTACTAACATAAAATTACAGGAAGAGCTCTACTGAAAAATGGGTAATATGTAATGACGTCATCAAACCAAGTAACTCCCGGTCTGATACAGGTGCTTTCACACAACATTGTATGACGGCCACTATAGGTGCTTCCTGTGTCAGTGCTGTACAATGTGCAGCACTGGCATTCAGCATCTCCACGCTCTGCATGGAGACACTGAATTTTCCTATAGAGATGCATTGATTCAATTCATCTCTATGAGGAGATGCTGATTGGTGCAGTGTGGTGTTTTGCCGTGCATGTGCAATATCCTCCCGATGCATTCCTATGGGAAAGCATTGGATTGGCTGACCTCGTCAAGTATGATGATCTCAGCCAAGGAGGTGGAGTAGGGGTGGGGCCAGACGTGAGGACACCCACGTGGCACTGGAATAAAGGTGAGTAAACTCACCTTTTACTTTGCTGACAGGGGGGCTGGGAATCTAAACTATGTTTTCACAGCTATAGTGACAGGAAAATGTGTTTGTATTCCTGTCAAAAAGTAAAGACAAATAAGTCAATGGGACCTGATGGAATACACCCAAAGCTATTAAAAGAGCTTAGTGGTGTACTAGCAAAACCATTAACAGATTTATTTAACCAATCATTGTTAACAGGAGTAGTCCCAGAAGATTGGAAGTTAGCGAATGTTGTGCCCATTTACAAGAAAGGTAATAGGGAGGAGTCGGGCAACTATAGGCCAGTAAGCCTTACTTCAGTAGTGGGGAAAGTGATGGAAACCATGTTAAAGGATAGGATTGTTGAACATCTAAAAACACATGGATTTCAAGATCAGAGACAACATGGGTTTACTTCAGGGAGATCATGCCAAACTAATCTTATTGATTTTTTGATTGGGTAACTAAAATTATAGATCAGGGTGGTGCAGTAGACATTGCTTACCTAGATTTCAGTAAGGCTTTTGACACTGTTGCACATAGAAGGCTTATCAATAAACTGCAATCTTTAAGTTTGGATTCCAATATTGTTGAATGGGTAAGGCAGTGGCTGAGTGACAGGCAACAGAGGGTTGTAGTTAATGGAATATATTCGAAGCTTGGACTTGTCACCAGTGGGGTACCTCAGGGATCTGTACTTGGACCCATTCTCTTTAATATTTTTATTAGTGATATTGCAGAAGGTCTTGATGGTAAGGTATGTCTTTTTGCTGATGATACTAAGATATGTAACAGGGTTGATGTTCCAGGAGGGATAAGCCAAATGACAAATGATTTAGGTAAACTAGAAAAATGGTCAGAATTGTGGCAACTGACATTTAATGTGGATAAGTGCAAGATAATGCATCTTGGGCGTAAAAACCCAAGGGCAGAGTACAGAATATTTGATAGAGTCCTAACCTCAACATATGAGGAAAGGGATTTAGGGGTGATTATTTCTGATGACTTAAAGGTAGGCAGACAATGTAATAGAGCAGCAGGAAATGCTAGCAGAATGCTTGGTTGTATAGGGAGAGGTATTAGCAGTAGAAAGAGGGAAGTGCTCATGCCATTGTACAGAACACTGGTGAGACCTCACTTGGAGTATTGTACACAGTACTGGAGACCGTATCTTCAGAAGGATATTGATACCTTAGAGAGGGTTCAGAGAAGGGCTACTAAACTGGTTCATGGATTGCGGGATAAAACTTACCAGGAAAGGTTAAAGGATCTTAACATGTATAGCTTGGAGGAAAGACGAGACAGGGGGGATATGATAGAAACATTTAAATATATAAAGGGAATCAACACAGTAAAGGAGGAGACTATATTTAAAAGAAGAAAAACTACCACAACAAGAGGACATAGTCTTAAATTAGAGGGACAAAGGTTTAAAAATAATATCAGGAAGTATTACTTTACTGAGAGGGTAGTGGATGCATGGAATAGCCTTCCAGCTGAAGTGGTAGAGGTTAACACAGTAAAGGAGTTTAAGCATGCGTGGGATAGGCATAAGGCTATCCTAACTATAAGATAAGGCTAGGGACTAATGAAAGTATTTAGAAAATTGGCAGACTAGATGGGCCGAATGGTTCTTATCTGCCGTCACATTCTATGTTTCTATGTTTCTATGTCACTATAGAGTTTCTTTAAAGCTCCCCCTGAATACATAAGGCCCAGCCTGGTGCCTGTAATGGAAATATTCTCAGCTATTTATCTTGCTCATTCTAAAATATTTCCTTATCATTTCCAGGAAAATACATTGTAATATTTAATTCACTTTCTGATATTAATTCTGAAATAAATATAAAGTAAAAAACAAAACTGAGTTGTCTGTAGCCTATGGATGCCCACATAAAAATAATCAGGTTTTTTTTTTAATTCTTTATTTTTGGAGTGCTTGGAAGTATAACAATTTATCTCGTCATGCCCCAACAGCATTGACAAGTATATGGAAAAACATTTGTTAACATTTGGTCAGCATGTGAAAAAACAGCACAATTTTTAAAAGCAACATGTTCAGATTAAGTGTTCCTGTCTTAAAGCGATCAGTGCGTAATATGCTTGTCTGGTGGGAACACTTCTAGACATATAGAATATATCTATTCTGGTATTATAAGAACAAGATGATCTGTAGATTAGACTAAGATGTCTAGCTACAGGAGTAGACAGCGGTGAATCTTAATAGTAGCTGTTACAGTGAGATAAACTCGATATGTACATTATTTGTTATCTATTGATAATCTGTGCGGTCAGGTAGACTTAGCAATATAGCAAATGGTACATTAGGTGAACAAGCTATGGTGGGCGCAGTGTCAGTGGAAAGGTGTACTGCTGTGTCAGCATTTAGAGCATGGAGAGTGTGCAAAGAAGAAAGTACTACATGGTAAAGGCATATTTCTCAAGGCTTTGTGTTTAGCATGCAAACCTCAGAAATTTGTTGTTCTGGGTGTTAGGCAGAGAATGTGTCCATGTATCATTCTCAGAGGCAAAGTTAGAGTAGAGGTATGAATGGGACCAAAAAAGAAAGCATAGTTGTAAGGAGAGTCCGCCCGGTTAAACAGGGTCTGTATTGTTGTCCGTGCCTTGCTGGGACATGCCAAAAGACCGTCCGTGGCTTCTCACCCGTTCATCTGATGCCCAGTCTGTGGGGAGGTCGTTGTTTGCTCTGCAATGGGTAGGTGTCTTGCGGGTCTGTACCTTTCTTGAGGGTGTGAGGCTGTACTGCGCCTGAGTGCCTCGTGGTGCTCATGCACATAGGTCTGCCATCTTGTGCGGTTGTGGGTGTTAGAGTCCCGTTAGCTTGGCCATTGTCTGTGCTATTCGCTGCCATGTGCTTTCCCCCGGGTTTTGCAAGCCTCCATGGGAAGACAGGCGTATGTATTTTCAACTTTCGTAGCTTTTTGCGGGGGCACCGCAGGTTTATCTGGGTGCTTGGTGGTTTTGGGCACTTGGCAGGGCTGTGCAGGTAGGTCTGTGAGTTCTCAGGTTCGGCTGTACGTTGGACGGGTTGCGGTGTGACCATCTGCCGTGCTGCCAATTGTGCCCAAAATTTGTCAAATATCAGATTCAACCGTGCTTGAGAGGCTGCTAGGAAGGCCTCGGTTGTGAAGTTGCTTGTGTGCTCTGCCATCTTGGATGCTGCTCTGCAGTGTAGCCCAAGAGGTAGTGAGTATAGTCGTGGAGGGCCTCCTGGGACCGGGATAACCCCCCCGGTCCAAAAAGGGGGGAGGGCGGATGCAGGTGTCCGCTTTTATTAACGGGGTTCAGCATCAGCGCTTCAGAGCGGCCATCTCTCTGACGCCTGAGAAGCTTGTAGGCCGCAGTGGGTTAAATGCTGGTAATCCGGGTCTGCAGGGTTCCAAGTTTGGTGTCGTTTGGATCACCGAGATCCCCTCTGTTCAGCCTGTGAATTTTGCAGTAAAATCCACTGCTTAGCTGCCGCTATTCGTGATTTTCGTTGATTTGGCCCAGGAGCTCATTCAACGTGTGTCTGCTCAGTTAGCCTGTCAGTCCCCACCCCCCAAAAATAATCAGTTTTAACACTGCACCTAAAAAGAAATACAGCACACACAAGATACTTTAGAAATATATTTACTCCACCAAACAATCAATCAGACTTTGATAATTCATGATAACTAAGACAAAAAGTATGTTCTCCAGGGAGAGCAGCTGAATTGATGTATTTCTCAAAATCAGCAGAGAAAGTGAATCTTTTTCTGCTTTCAGTCATGAAACTACAAACCAACCAATTACCTGCCATCTTCTGGCAATTCTACCGTCTGCTGTTTCAGAATTGATTAATAGTATTTTTTTCGGGGTTAGGGGTAATGACCACTCCTTGGAAGAGATGGTTTAGTCGTGTTTCTGAACATGGATCTATTTTGTACAAAATTAGAGTCACTCTAAGTACAATCAACTATCATGGAACTATTAGTGATGTGCCCCAGTGCAATGAGAAGTAAAATTACCAGGCCCCTGGGCTCTGAGCCCATCGATGTCATCCAGGGATAGACAGATTCACACTTGATAATGAAGAAGTGTTATTTTCACTTTGTCAGTGTGCCTGCAAAGTGGGTCAGGCTGTGAGTGCTTTTTGTGAGAGCCCTGGTTTTTGTAAAACCTCGCAAAATGTTTATTTTTGTATACATCCAGTTTTACAGAGTTTTAGTAAGAATGGTTAGAAGAATGGTCCGAAACTGCAGAATTTAGTTGTAAAAAAAAAACTGAGACCGACCTTGGAATGCTTCCAGCTGCTCTGAGAATAGCAACAACAAAAATGTTTCTATGAAGTGCTATGTCACTTATGTAGCCAAAAAAATGCCTGATTTTCTTGTTTAATTAAAGAAACAGTATAGGGTCAGGAACACAAACATGCATTCCTGACCCTATAGTGTTAAAACCACCATCAAACCCCCCATAGCCTCCCTAAATATAGTAAATTCTTACCTTTATTCCAGTCTGCTGCTGTCTGCTCTATCCCTGATCTGCCTCCTTGGCTGACATCATCTAAAGTGATGATCTGAGCCAATCACAATGCTTTCCCATATGAAATCATTAGATAGGCTGAGTTTGTCAAGGAGGCAGATCAGGGGTAAAACCAAACACAGCCCTGGCCAATCATCATCTCTGAGGGTGGAGACACTGAAGGCCAGTGCTGCACACTGTGCAGCAGTCCCAGGATGCACCTGTAGCAGCACTCTAAATAGTGGCCAGTGAAGGTATGTTATATGAAGGCTGTAATGTAAAGATTGCCTTTTCTAAATGAAATGAAAAAACAGTGTTAACTGTTTTATACTCTGATTATGCTCACCAGAACAAATACAACAAGCTATAGTCCCTTTAACTTTTGTGTAGCAATAAAATATGTCGCACTTTCAAAGTGTTATGTATGTTGTCAAAAACATTTCAATATAATTCATTTTAATTCCAAGTTGTACAGCATGTGAAAGGGGCAGTAAAAACCCACCTGTTTGCAACCACTTACTAGTACTTATTTTAGTAGTAATTTATTAATCAAATAGTGATCTGCTAGTAATTTTCATTAATGCACAAATCCATTGCTATGGCACCTTGTATAAAATTTATTTTATAAAGTTTTGCATTTTTCTGTTTCCTGCAACAAACAGGCATGGCCAACTTATGTTTGCCGAACGGTTCGCCACGAACGGTTCGCGCGGACTCCAGTCAGCTGACACATTCCAGCCAATCAGCAGCAGACCCTCCCTCCCAGACCCTCCCACCTCCTGGACAGCTCACTAAGAATGCAGCTTCAAAATGGATGCTGTCCAGGAGGTGGGAGGGTCTGCTGCTGATTGGCTGGAATGTGTCAGCTGACTGGAGTTCGTGGCGAACCGTTTGCGAACCATTCGGGGAACAGTTCGGGACATCACTAGTGCCCAGTTGTATGGGAAGACATTGCCCACAAGTGGGACATATGTCCCAAATCAATAGTTTCCTTAAGATTGTAATAGAAAGCTGACACTTCAACTCCTGGAGTTCCTGTAATGGAAAAATACATTTATATTGTACACAATACAAATGCTATGGAAAGTTAACTGGGCATCATGATTAGCTGAATTACCTCCTGGTTTAGTGAGAGCTCACTGCAGAAGATGCACAGCCTGGGGATTTGCAGCAAATGCATTATTTTATGCATTATCTCTATCATACTTTTAAAAAAAAGAGGTTCCTTTAAAACCCAGCAATGTCTTGAGAGTTAAAGAGACAGTATAATCACCATACTTTAGTTCAATGAAGCAATTTAAGTTTATAAATCATGCCTCTAAAGCTTCAATGCTAAATTCACTGCCATTTAGCAGTTAAATCATTTTTGTTTCTGTTTATGCAGCCATAACAACACCTCCTCTGGCTGTAAGTGACACAGCCTGCATGAAAGAAAAATGGTTTCCTTTTCAATCCGATGTAACTTACTTTAAAAGTTTTTTTATTTCTTGCTCTGTAAATTGAACTTTAATCACATACAGGAGGCTGATGCAGGGTCTAGCAAGCTATTAACACAGCAGGAGATAAAAAAAATTCTAAATAACAGAAATTACAATGAAGGAAGTTTAAACATTAGATGACTCTTAACAGGAAGTGTTTAGGAAGGCTGTGTGAGTCACATGCAGGGAGGTGCGACTAAGGCTGCATAAAAAGAACTAACTCCTAAATGACAGAGAATTTATACCAAAACTGCTTTATTAAGCAAACATTGTTTTGGTGACTACAGTGTCCCTTTAAGTGGACCAAAGAAACAGCAGTTTTCTAGAGAAACAACACTTCTAAAATAATGAACAATACAAGTGTTTACAGAGTGACAACAAGCATGTCATCAAAAAGAGGCAAGTTTAGTTGCCGTGGAAAAATATCAACAACATAAGGTGCCAGAAAAGAGGTTAATATTCAATTTGCAATTGTGTTAGCACCAAGTAACACTCCAGGCTGCAATCTCTGCAATCATTCCCAAACACTTTCTGTACAAGACCAGGCCATAAACTGGATCAGAATAATTTCTGTATTTCCTAAAGACATTTATATACATCTACAGTGATATGTCTCGCTCTCCAGTTATTAAAGAAGACAGCACAACTACAATTTACAGTGTGTGCCTATCAAAGCAATATCATCTTACATCAGTGGTAGTCACCCTTTTTCCACTTACCGCCCACTAATGCATTTTTCTTGATGGAAACATTTCCTTACCGCCCACCAGTTTTCGCGCAAGCGCAGAATATTTTTTAGAAAGGAGGGTGTTTAAAAAATAAATAAATAAATGTACGTACATTTATCTTTTTATTTCTACTTTATGCATGTTTATAATGTTTTTAACTTTATAAAGTTTAATGAGGAAGCAATAAAGTAAATTGAAATTACATTTACTAGTGATTAATGAGATCCTTGAGGTTGATGCTGCGAGACTAAATATTTGATATCTGGTTCGATTTTCGTAAGGAACAAACGAAGGTCTCCTCTTTCGGTGATAATCAGAAGACTTCTCTGTTTGCTCATAAAATTATTTCTCATCTGTGCGTCAGCTCCCCTCCTCTCCCTCCTCAATTCCCCTCCCCACCTTTTTTTTCTTCCTTTTTTTTATTTTTTAACCTTCCTTATAGCAATGCCTAGTAGGAAGGCTGAGCTAGGTAGCCCACTTACTATTATTAGTCAACAACAATTCTCTCCTTTTCCTTTTCTTTCTTTCTCCTTTTTTTACAGGTACTCTCCTCCTTCTTTCTCCTATTCTACAAGTACTCTGCACCTTCTTACTTCTTTTTACAAGTACTCTGCTCACAGACAAACACACACACACTCACACTTACATTTACAGACACACACACTCACAGACAAACACTCACACATACACTTACAGAAACACACACACTCACATAGAAACACATACACACAAACATACACATACTCACACATGCACTTACAGACACTCACACATACACAGACACACATACACTAACAGACACACAGATACAGACACAAACACATACTTACAGACACAAACACACACTTACAGACACAAACACACACAGACACACACCCACATATACTTACAGACACACACATATATACTTACTGACACACACATATATACTTACTGACACACACATTTATACTTACAGACACACACAAACATATACTTACAGACACACACATATATACTTACTGACATACACACATATACTTACAGACACACACACACACATATACTTACAGACACACATATACTTACTGACACACACACATACTTACAGACACACACACATACTTACAGACACACACATACAGACATACACATATACACACAAATTATTAATATTAAATGTCCACCCAGCCTCCCTACCTGGAGAGCTGGTGTGGATCTGTCCCTGGGGTCCAGTGTGGCTTCACTTCGAAGGGTGGCTGTGTGCTAATCAGATGCGGCGAGGGAGCTCTAACCTCTCTGCACTGCTCCCTCGCGGGCTGTCTACTGATGCCGGGAGCCGGAATGTGATGTCATATTCCGACTCCCGCGGCATCAGCAAATATCGTGCGAGGGAGCAGTGCAGAGAGGTTAGAGCTCCCTCGCCGCCTCGGATTAGAACTCTGCCACACCTGGGGGTCCATAAGGTGGCCTGGCAGGAGGGAGCACTTCCTCCTGCCGGTCACTGAAAACTTGCGCCCGCAGAGCCGCTCGCGCCCGCCCAAAAGGAAAAATCCTCTTAAAAAGAGGATTTAGCCGCCGAAATCCCTACCGCCCACCTGGAATCCTGAAACGCCCACTAGTGGGCGGTAGGGACCAGGTTGACGACCCATGTTTTACATAGATGTTTCCTTGGTGGAATTTGTAAGTTAAAATTATAAAGTAGAACAAGGACTCTACGTTAAAAAAAAGTATTCTGTTAGTTTATAGGGATTGTGCTAACATTCTGAAAACATGTGTCCCAACATTACAAGGTATGGAATCAGGGCGGGAGGGCAGGCCTTTAGGGGGGAGGCAGCCTGCATCACAGGTGATGCCCAAAATTGGTGGGCCTGACCTGGTGGGCCTGCCCTCCCAACATACAGAACCATGCAAAAAGTGCTTCTAGAGTTACATAGCTGAAAAGAGACATATGTCCATAGAGTTCAGCCTTCCTCACATTTGTTTTTTGCTGTTGATTCAAAAGAAGGCAAAAATAAACAGGTTAAAGCACTTCCAATTTTGCAACAAACTAGGAAAAAAAATCCCATTTGACCCCAGAATGGCAGTCAGATTAATCCTTGGATCAAGAAGCATTTACCTTACATTGAAAAATTATATCCTTGAATATTCTGTGTAGCGGATGGCACCAGGCTGTCCTGCAAATGTATTGTACATAACTGCATTCGTTTAATCTGCTGTGTTATATGTGTTTTTAAAAGAATTGTATTCCTCTGATTGTTCAGTAGTTTCATTCCCTTAGTTTATTCGAATGAAAATACCGAACAACCAGACCTCCCCTGTGTGAAGTGTGTCCTCAATTACCCGTTGCAACATTGTTGCGAACGGGTAATTGACTAGTAAGTAGCCGTCCTTTGTTCTCGGGGGTGGCCGCCATTCGACAAACGAACACGTGGCGGCGGCCATTTTAAAACTCCCGAACAGCGGTGTTTTGCCGTCGAGTGTCTGGAACTAAAAATCGGACACTCGAGTAGGCGAACACCGCTGAGACCTCCACAGCCCTGGTCCGTTCAGTTCCAAACTACCGAACGGCCCCTCGTTCGGTAGATAGAAAATACCGAACGAGGGGATTCAGGCGAACCCTCCCTAGCCTCTATAGCTAGAGGCTTTCGTGTATTTTGTTCCCTTATGCCAGGACCGACCGCAGGGCCCATTCGCATGGAACCTCATTCGGCTGTCTCAGTTAGTGCGGTCGGTCATTTTATTCCCTCCATACATTTCCCGAACCCCTGGTCTGATCTGGGTGATTTTTGGATATGTTGTTCACCCAGATCAGGGCTATCCGGGGATGTAGGATTTAAAGAGGTACCCCTACATTTAGGGGTACATCCAGAAACGGGGGGAATTACTGTACTGGATAAGGGGATTATGATGCTGGCTGAGGGGAGGAGATGTGTGGGAGGTTACCAGGACAGGATTGGCTACTGTATTAATGATTGTAAATCCCTCCCTTGCATGGGAGCATGCTTTAAAAGGAGACTGTGGATTAAAGCTTTCAGTTCTGCTCCTGAAACTGTGTGTCGTCCAGTTATTGGGATTGCTGTGGGGATATTGCTGTGATTTTGCCTGCTGAAAACCTTGCCTGTGGATTTATTATTTACTTGTTCCTGAGCCTCACTGGATTACAAGCGGAGATAACCTGGGGAATACTGCATCTCCGCTACATTGGTGGCAGCGGAGGGATGGCGTCCTAGTGCGAGGTAAAGCAGCTCAGAGACACCGTTTGTGGAGTTACAAATTGAGGGCAACGCTAGCACACGTGCAGCGCCCCTGATAGCAGAGGTATCCAGCGACTTGGAGCAGACAAGTATGGAAGGCTCTGGCGATGATTGGCTGGCCGAGGTGAGGCAGTGAGTGGCCCAGTATGGTGATAATGTGCCAGGTGATCCGTTACATTCTGGTTTTGCAAGTATGCATCTAGTTGCTGTCTGAACATCTGTACGAACTCTGATAAAACCAGTTTTTCAGGCAGAGAATTCTATATCCTTATTGTTCTTACGGTAAAAAAAACCCTTTCCTTTGCCTTAGACTAAATCTTCTTTCTTCCAGTCTAAACGCATGACCTCGTGTCCTATGTAAAGTCCGGTTTGTGAATAGATTTCCACACAGTGGTTTTTTATTGGCCACGGATGTATTTGTATAATGTTATCATATCCCCTCTGAGGCGACGTTTTTCTAAACTAATTTGTCAATATATGACATGGTAATTCAGTAATTTGTTAATACCTCATTCGGTATTATAAAATCAGACTAAATGAAAAAAATGTATGGTTTGTTATGAACAAGATTAAAGGGACACTATAGTCACCTGAACAACTTTAGCTTAATGAAGCAGTTTTGGTGTATAGAACATGCCCCTGCAGCCTCACTGCTCAATTCTCTGCCATTTAGGAGTTAAATCCCTTTGTTTATGAACCCTAGTCACATCTCCCTGCATGTGACTTGCACAGTCTTCCATAAACACTTCCTGTAAAGAGAGCCCTATTTAGGCTTTCTTTATTGCAAGTTCTGTTTAAGTAAGATTTTCTTATCCCCTGCTATGTTAATAGCTTGCTAGACCCTGCAAGAGCCTCCTGTGTGTGATTAAAGTTCAATTTAGAGATTGAGATACAATTATTTAAGTTAAATTACATCTGTTTGAAAGTGAAACCAGTTTTTTTTTCATGCAGGCTCTGTCAATCATAATATACACAAAAAGCAAGTAAAAAGTAGGCGCTCGTAATAAAATCGTCTAAAATATAACAAAACAACCTATTGATATTATAAAGCTGCACCAAAAACAAGTGTAAAACTCCTCCAAACACTTTAGTGAATATACTTAAAAATAATAAGGTGCGCTGTGTCTTTAAGACCCAATAATATAAAGTGCAACAAGTGCAAACTATATAATAAAGTGCAAAGTGATACAAAGTGCACTTAAAATGTGGAATATAAATATAAAATATTATACATACATATGTCCTCTCAAATGAAGATATACATAGAAAGAAGAGAGACACAAAAAAGAACAATAGTGTGAAACCATATTAAAAAATAAAATATGGATAATAAATGCCAAATATTGCACTCACAAAAGTAGAGCAGAATAAGCCTGCTCTAACTTAAACAGCTTCTTCAAATACAGGACTGCACAGACGAAAAATATTCCAAAATATTTATTGCCCAGCACAGCACCAATTTGTCACCTTCCTCCACATTCAGTATTCAGTTACAGAGCATTCGGTAGTATGCAGCATAAGGGTGTCGACTTGTCCCTTTGTAGGTTCGCCGCCGTTATTACCGTCTGTTGACCGTCTGTTTCCTCAAACTTCCAGGGGGAGGGACTTCCTCAAGTGCGTGACGTAAGGTGCGTAAGTTGCGTAGCTTGCGTGATGACGCGTTTCGCCGTGTTCACGGCTTCATCAGATCTGCCCATCCATGTCCTTTACGTTCTTATATACCCATCTCAATGGGTGTGTTCAGGTGACTGTCATGTAAAGTCTATTATCTTATTGCTGGTATCGATCAAATCAATTAAATACATACAAACAATATTACTTTATTCAAAAAACATCATAATTCAAATTATTGCATGATTTAAAAACATATATATACATTCAAACACATCGTTTCCCAAAGAAACTTATTTCAAGAGACATATTTAAAGAGACATGCTTAAAAGCATCACTTCCCTAAGAGACTTATTTAAAGAGACACATTTAAAGAGATATACTTAAAAATACATAAATACATATTTAAAAACATGTGCTAACAACATAACAATTTGGCAACTCCTCCTGATCAAAATATAAAAAAAATATAAAAAAATATATAAAACAAAGGAAGAGATTATCATTAATAAAAAAACCTTAACTATCAGAACAATATGTTAAAAAGATATTATAAAAATTATTATATCATATAAAAAATTGTGATATCATTTAAAAAATATAAACAATTTTTATACTTAATAACCCAGCATACCATACATCAGTATTAACTTAAGAAATTAAATAAATCAAATTCTATATTGAGCCCCCTAGGTTCTAATGTTTTTAACCTATGGACCCATTGCATTTCTTTTTTACCTATATCAATAATATGATTCCCCCCTCTCCATGATTTTTTCACTATCTCTATTCCCAAGAATGCTAGGCCCCTAGGGTCTTTATTATGGTGTTTTTTAAAATGTGCCGAAACACTATGATTATCATAGCCCTTGATAATGTTATTTACATGCTCATATATTCTTTTATGTAGTGGGCGAATTGTCCGTCCCACATACTGTAATCCACATGGACATATTAATAGATAAATTACATTTTTACTAAAACACGTAATAAAATCTTTAATAAAAAACTCTGCATCTTTCATATTATTTTTGAATTTACTAACCCCCTTCCGAGTAGCATTTTTACTGCACCTACATCCTGCACATTTATTACAAGAATAAAACCCTTTTTTATTATCTAAAAAAGTTTTAGGAATTTCCTTTTTAGGATGATTAAAAGTTAAAATGCGTTTAAAATTTGGTGCTCCTCTAAATGTAATAAAAGGTTTCTCTGGAATAATTTTACTGAGTTCATTATCTTTCTTTAAAATATGCCAATGTTTATTTACTATTGATTTTATTTTATTGCACTCTTGATTAAAATCAAAAACCAGGGGTAATATTATTTCACTTTCTTTATTTAAATTCCCTACATCCTTATGGTTACTTAATAACTGATTAGGTTCTAAATTTATTGTTTCATTATACACTTTTGCTAAAATTTGTTGTGGATACTTCTTTTGCTTAAATCTATCTAAAATTGTCTTGGCTTGTTCTTCAAATTTATCCTTATCAGTACAATTCCTCCTAATTCTTTGTAATTGGCCTTTAGGAATATTGTTAAGCCAAGGAGTATAGTGGCCACTATTATATAAAACATAATTATTAGCATCCACTTTTTAAAATTTTTTTTTTGTTTTAATCTCATCCTTTTCTATATATATTTCTAAATCTAAATAGTTAATATTAGACTTACTAAAAACACTAGTTAAAACAATGCCCCAATTATTGTTATTCAATCTTTCTAAAAATGCCTTAAGATCTTCTTCATGTCCATCCCATATAAAAATTAAATCATCTATATATCTGTGGTATGAGACCAGGTTTGACCCCCATTCTGGGCTAGCATATATATGTTTATCTTCCCAACCTGACATATATAAATTCGCACAACTGGGGGCAAACCTGGTCCCCATAGCAGTTCCCTGGCATTGTAAATAAAAATGAGAATTAAATAAAAAATAATTATTATTTAAAATCCAGTTAATACTTCTAATTAAAAAGTCTATATGTTCATTTGAAAACTTCTTAGATTTATTCAAGCAATCTTCTATAACTTGACAACCCTGTACATGGGGAATAGAGGTGTATAACAAGGATACATCACTTGTTACCAGTATATATGAGCTTTTCCATTTAATATTTTTTTTAAAATTGATAACATCTAATGTATCTTTTAAATAAGAAGGTATACCTTTAACTAAATCCTGCAACCATGTATCTACATATTTAGAAAGATTAGCTGAAATCGAAAGTATCCTGAGACTATAGGTCTCCCGGGAGGGTTCATTTTATCCTTATGAACCTTGGGCAGGGTATAGAAGACTGGCATTCTCGGAAAATCACAATGTAAAAATTTATATTCATCCTCATTCAGAATGCCTTCCTCCCTTCCCCTGTCCAAAAGTTCATACAAAGATTTTTTTATTTCCTCTATGGGATCTTTTTCTAAAATTTTATAAACATTTTTATCTTGAAGCTGTCTATAACACTCCTTTATATACATCTCCGAATCTTGCACCACTATACTTCCCCCTTTATCCGCTGGTTTTATAATAATGGTTTTATTGCTTCTTAATTGTTGTAAAGCTTCTCTTTCTTCTTTATTAAGATTATTCCTTCTGTTTTTAATACTTCTCTCTAATTTCTCAAAATCCTCTATTACTGAT
Organism: Pelobates cultripes; assembly: GCA_933207985.1. Lineage (NCBI taxonomy): Eukaryota > Metazoa > Chordata > Amphibia > Anura > Pelobatidae > Pelobates > Pelobates cultripes. The sequence goes on from OW240912.1 coordinate 56,216,052, forward strand.
TTTTCAAAAATATCAATAGCACTAGTCCTATAATTCCTAGGATAGAAATTAGATTTATTTTTCAGAGTGGTATGAGTATTATCTACAACCTTTTCTTTACATTTGTTTAAATAAAAAAACCTCTTTAATGTTAATCCTCTCGAAAATTTCAACATGTCTACATATGCGGAGAAAGAATCAAATTTACGACAAATTTACAATTTATGTATTTTTAAGTATATCTCTTTAAATGTGTCTCTTTAAATAAGTCTCTTAGGGAAGTGATGCTTTTAAGCATGTCTCTTGAAATAAGTTTATTTGGGAAACGATGTGTTTGAATGTATATATATGTTTTTAAATAATGCAATAATTTGAATTATGATGTTTTTTGAATAAAGTAATATTGTTTGTATGTATTTAATTGATTTGATCGATACCAGCAATAAGATAATAGACTTTACATGACAGTCACCTGAACACACCCATTGAGATGGGTATATAAGAATGTAAAGGACATGGATGGGCAGATCTGATGAAGCCGTGAACACGGCGAAACGCGTCATCACGCAAGCTACGCAAGTTACGCACCTTACGTCACGCACTTGAGGAAGTCCCTCCCCCTGGAAGTTTGAGGAAACAGACGGTCAACAGACGGTAATAACGGCGGCGAACCTACAAAGGGACAAGTCGACACCCTTATGCTGCATACTACCGAATGCTCTGTAACTGAATACTGAATGTGGAGGAAGGTGACAAATTGGTGCTGTGCTGGACAATAAATATTTTGGAATATTTTTCGTCTGTGCAGTCCTGTATTTGAAGAAGCTGTTTAAGTTAGAGCAGGCTTATTCTGTCAATCATAGCCAGGGGAGGTGTGGCTAGGGCTGCATAAACAGAAAGTGATTTAACTCCTAAATGACAGCGAATTGAGCAGTGAAATTGCAGGGGAATGATCTATACACTAAAACTGCTTTATTTAGCTAAAGTAATTTAGGTGACTATAGTGTTCCTTTAATACAGGCTAGGTACTTGCGTCCACATTGTTGAACTGCCCTAAAGGCTCAAAACTAAGTAGGTTTACTGGACTTAGTAAGTGTGGTGAGTGAATCATACAGAATGGTAGACTACGAGTCTACAATTGCAAGAGCATGAACATGTAAAACTATTAGCCATTGTACACGTGGTGTATAGCAAGACTAGTCTAAGAGTAAAGCAGGCATAATTAGCTGGATCAGTGGAAGTCAAACTACTCCAGTGTGAGTATGGCTAGCCCACTATGCCTTGGAAGATCACCTAAAAAAATTAAAAACGGAGAACATTTTAAGCATATAAACAGATGCAACTAGGTGGGGACATAAAATGTCAGCCGTGGACATATAGGGGGCCTACAGACATCCGGCTGTAACAACCGACCAGTTGCTTTGGCATTGTTACCACTGGCTATATAGGCATATGCTAAAAGCGTATGTGGACTACATCCCCAAAATCTAGCCTGTAGTATACTGTTAGTATTTGGTCCACCTTCGACAAACATATGTGCATTTGGTCGGTGTAGGGTGCTCACAGATATCCACTTAAACTATGCCCCATAGACCTCTAGGGCCTGCTCGTAGAATAATAATAATTAGCCGCAACCATGGGTAATGAGCCTCGTAGCATGTCCATATGTGAACTCAGCCTATGCCAGAGGGTGAGTTGGTGCTGTCACTGAGGGAAGCCAGTCCGTTGGGCTGTGTGGGGATGCCCCACTGCCCCCAAATGCAGCAGTGAGTCTGCAGAGCCTTTCCAGGACAGCTGTTTGCTCCATGTCATCGAATAGCCCTCCACTCTGCACTCCGCCACCGATGTCTTGTGGGCTTATGTCGCCTGCGTACCACGCGTCTTCAGTCCGAGGCCTTGATGGGAGCCCTTGCCACATGTCCATTGATACAATCATCAGGATCATGGGCCCAAGGTTTTTCCGAAACTCGGTCTTCCCCCTGGGTGTATGGGTGACGGAGGAGAGGTTTCTGCAGGTGAGTGCCCAACTAAGAAGAAGAGCATGCGGCCAGACATCAGAGTTGCCAGGTTGTGTGGCAGAGATTACGGCTCAGATGCAGGCCCTATTGCAGAGTCACCTGTCTTAGGCTGCGTGTTTGAAGTTGCGGGCACTGGTTTTTGTGCTGCTCAGGATTCAATTCGAGCCCAGAAAGCCACAGAGATCTCATCAAAGGCGGCTAGGAATGTCTGTCTGCTTTTTAGTCATGCTGGCCATTTTGACAGTATCACGAGGTTCGTTGTAGCTACGTGAACTGTCATGGTGCTGCTGTAGGTGTGTGTTTGCTTTGACCCCAGTGGGGACTGGGATATCCCACACTGGTCCAAATGGGGGGGGGGAGAACAGGTTAGCTGTGTTACACCTGTGGTCCCAGGCTGGAGTATTGGTAATTTCCTCCATCCGTGGGACCCGTCTGGTGAGTAGGTTGCAGGAACTGTGTCTTGCCACGGACCGGGGAGTGTGTCTCCAGGTTGGTTTCCGAGGGCACCCCGGCTGTTAATAGCAAGACAGTACCTGCTTGGGTAAGATTTGGGGATGTCACCTTGTTGTATAGGTTGCTACCATGCAGAATTTTGGAGGAGCTCCCTGCAAACGCGTTCGTCGGCCATGATGGTTAGGCCCTGCCCCCCAACTAAAAAGGTTTAAATTTGTTAACCTTTCTTCATAGCTAAAATGTTCAATTCCTTTTATTATTTTTATAGCCCATCTCTGCACTCTGTCTAGTGCCATAATATCCTTCTTTAGAACAGGTGCCCAAAATTGCACAGCATATTCAAGACGTGGTCTTACCAGCGATTTTTAAAGAGGCAAAATTATATTCTCATCCCGAAAATGAATGCAGTTTTTCATGCATGACAATACCTTACCGACCTTAGCCGCTTCTGATTGACATTGCACATTGTTGCATAGTTTGTTGTCTATAACAATTCACAAGTCCTTCTCGTGTGTGGTTATCTCTAATTCGCTTCTATTAAGAGTATAAGTTGCTTGTGCATGCTTGACGCCGAAGTGCATAACTTCGAGTGCTGTGTGCATGGTCCTAGTGCCCACCACAATGCGTCTAATCAAGACGATGGGACAAGACCACAAAATAGGGGCTGTCCCACCACAAGCGGAACAGTTGGGAGCTCTGTGTAATGGCTCACCCATGTGAATTCACTTTGAATTCTAGACAATATACACAATATTGAATTTGTCCTACAACTGACGTCTGCTTGCAAAGTAGAAGAAAGTTCCTTGCAACATCAAGAGACTACTCATGAGGAAACTGCAAAAGATTAGATGACAGAACACATGTAAAGAGGTGAATTTGCTAATGAGTGAGTCCATAACGTAAGCCAAAATAGCAAAGTCAAAATAATTCTCCAACTATATATGTCATACATTCATAACACTTTTTTCAATTCACTATTTCGTTTAAAAAAAAAGAAAAAAACTATCATCCCTAACGTTTTCATAACCACGGAGACACATACAATAAAATGAGAGGAATAAGATGATGAATCATAATTTTACATGTCACTACTGAGAAATAAGCAGCAATCTGGCAGCCTCACGGCAAGTCATGGGGAAGATAGCAAAACCATTACGCTCTAATCTAGGCTGTTTATATTTTAAGCAGACAGGAATTTGACAATCTGGGCCCTAAAAATGGTTTCTGGCTCATTTTACAAATTGAAAATATGACTCTTCACTACAGTTTATACAGCCATACATGTGTGTTAAAGGAATACTCCATCATTATAACTAAATACGTTTATTTATAATGCTGAATTATTGGTTAGTTCTATCAACCCCCTTTCCCCTCTCATACCTATAATCACGCTAATCACGCGGCGAGACAGTTGTTCACAGCAGCTCTTATCCACCCACTGGAAAATTACCATTACTGATGATGGCCTGGCTACCAGAATGCATCACACAGAGATGCATTGAGATGCATAGTACATGCGCGACAATTGATGAGAAGTATTGCGTTTTGCTTTGTGCTGAGGCAGGAAGCAGTCAGCAAGACCACAATCTGGACTGACTCCTTTTACTTAGCATACCTATAAAATAAAAGCTTTGATTGGTAGCTGCGAGGGTGCATTTTAGTTAGCACTTTTATAAAAGTGGTTATTGTATCTTTAAATGGCCACTTTTCTAAAGTGTAAAAGAGGGGACACTCAGCAGCTAAAGTGCTCTATGGAGCATTCTTTTAACGTAATAAGTGAATAATATTTATATAGGTTTGCCACAGCAGAAGACACAGGGGCAAATATAGAAAATATTATACATATATAGAGAGAGAAATAGTATATTGCAGTTAGCACGATCATCAATGAAGAAATACAGCCAGTACTACTAAAAAGCTTTGTGGTCCCCCAGTGTGGTGTTGACAACAAACAAAAAGTATTTTTTTTCAAGTAAATTTATTTTTGTGAAATAAGCCATACCACCTTATCCAGCTTGGGAGAAGGATTCACCTTGTGCCTGCAGACTGGAGAAAGGAGATCTATCAATGTATTAGTCACACAAACCCCGCTTTAGAGTCTAACAGATATCTCACACCATACGGCATGGGAGAGAGGTCTCGTCACTTGGCAGTCAGTGATAGACACAAACCATGCTCACAATTTATTTTCCCTTTCTGTAAAACACTTGCCAAGTCACTTAAAGGGACACGCGGGTAACCAACACAACTTATGCGCATCTAATTGTTATGAGCTTCATAATCCTGATTTATTTATTTTTTTCATATGCAAATCTCTTTAGCCATCTTTAAAATAATATGTATTGCAACATTCTGTTGCATACCCACTAGCACGTTCTTCAAATATCCCAACAGCCACCTGTCTGGTTATCACAAAACCACTTCCTGAGAAAGTACACCACTGACAGATCAATGACGGAGATGAGCTGCTTGGTGCAAGAAAGCCACAGAGTAAAAGAAGAGGAAAGCTCAGGGAGACATATGATACATTTAACACATTTTATTTGAGCTTTTTTGCCCCCTGCTTTGGCTAATTTATATTTATACAATGCTGTGCAGACTGTTAGCCTCTGTGTACATGTCCCATCCAGTCCCGATTACCTTTCTCACAGAGTCAGAACTTCACATTCCTTCCCTCTTCAATTTACACATATTGCAGAGTGTGGCTGTGAAATAATGTAGGAGTGTGAGTTGTGCAAGGATGCTAAAGACACCATAAAATTTAATTTATTGCCGTTATTTAAAGGGAAGTGACAGAGACGGGTTGGTAAGTTGGACCTAGGGCAAGTACAAACAGATGGCCCTATTTGGTGTATGAAAACTTGCAGATCTTTGTGTGGATGATTCTACTCATGTGGTGCAGCAAGAAATATCTGGAATTGACAGATGGAGGCTGCTTAAATTGTGGGGTTTGACAAGAAACATCTCTGCAACCTCCATCATTATGACATGCTCAGCAAAGTGGAGCATTCACAGAGATCTGAGCATGCCCAAAAGCCACAGATTAAATTTAGAGCTGTCTCTTCTCACCCTGTGGTCACTTATGAACACATCTAGGGACATCATACATCACAAAGTCTTGTCAACTGATCAGTTTTAGATTCTCAGTATTTTAATCCAGGCCTAGAACAAGTTGAGTTTGTGGCCATCTAACATATACAAACTGATGAAGTGCTGAGCTAGGGCAGGTCCAGAACAATTCCTGCAGCCTGCTGCCTCACCTCTGCAGTACTGAGCTAAAACATATACCAACTCTGTTCATTCTATTTAATCCCTTAAGGATCAAGGCACTTTTGATATGCAACGTGTTTGTTACCAAGACCTTTTTGGAACTTCTACCACAATTGCTACTTCTACTACAATTACCACAAGTGTTACCCCTAGTCCAAACCCTAATGCAACCCCAATCCAATCCCGCAAAACCGAATAAATCCCATTAAAGAATAAAGTGAATGATCTAATGTTCCTTGTGCAATTCAATGGTGTCTGCTAAAATTCCTTATTCATCTCAGTAAACATTTCAGGTGAAGAGTGCAGCAGAAAATAATCGGGTGGCACTCACGCATCCTGTAAGTGAAAATTCTGAAGACCGATGCCACTGGAGGGGAGCTGAAACCGGAGCTGGAGAAACTTAGACTATAAACTGTTCAAGAACTGTTTAAAACCTTAAGATAAGGGGGGGCAGGGCCTGCCTGCCATGCCGGACAGACTTATCTGGTTTGAGCTCCAGCACAAAATCTTATTGTACAGGTATTTTGGCAGCTTATACCCCAAACATTGACTCCAGCTGCCCTGCCGGCGATCCTAAACCGATACAGGAGATTCTGAAGCTTGTTCTGATGTCCTCGGGTGTCCACACTACCGGAGGCCTGTGGGCTGGCTTGGCGGCCTTGTGGACCAAGGAGAGTGTAGAAGCGGACGTTTTCCCCCCTTTGGACCGGTGGGGGTTATTCCGTCTACTTTTAGGAGGCTTCCTTGTTACTCTGAGGGCGCACAGCATACCTGTGATACAAGCAACAGGCACTCAAGCGTACCTAAAATGGTGGATGCCACGTGCACCCCTGGCCCATATAGAGGTGTCTCGGATGTCCTGTACCATTTGGTGGGGCTAACTGAGTCTTTTCGGGCAAGGCTTAAGGCACACTTGTGACCCACTACACCTGACAGCTACGACGAGTCTGCAGACAGCTACTGGGCGAAAGGAGAACAGTCAGTGTCACACCGGGACCTCAATGGTGCTAAGAAGAAAATCGAGACCCAAGGTGGAGCCGGCAGTACACGCTGGAACTTGGGTCCACCAAGGGACAACCTGCTGATCACACAGGACTTACCTGAATGCCACACATGAGTGAGCTATCCATCTGCGACTCCTCCGATGAATCTACATTCGGCCACCGCAAGGCATAGGCTGATTTCACACCCAAGCCAGGGTCTACCTACCTTTGACATCACGTCCCATCAATGAAGCTGCTGAATCTGCTATTTAAACGGTTGTCTCGTCTATTTTCATGTATTTTGTAATGCTTTCAAAAATAGCCTGTCTAGCCTGCCTGGGAGTTCTTAATCGTTGCTAAACTGTGATATTCTGAAGTTTAGCTACTTCACTACTTAACTACTATTACCTCTATAGTTTTTAGAGTTCAAATAGCCTGCTTACCTAATACCCCAATGTTCCACTCAACCTGCACTGTGTCTTTCTTTCCCTTTATATTTTCCTATAATTAATAAAACAACATGTGCTGCTTCTACTATACACTTCAACTGACATGGCATATTAATTCATTCTGCGGTTGTCATTGACAAGCACATCAAAAATAAAGAATTAAAAAAAACAATAAAAACCCTTTAGATAAGAATACCTTCAGGGGCCTCCTGGCACCATATCAACTTCATTATATGAATTTGGTGCCTGGAGTGTCCCTGTAAGAATATTGTTTCATTGCTTATTAATGTATAAATTTCCACTTCTCCTTAAAGGGACCCTATCCGCACCAAAACAACTTTAGCTTAATAAAGCAGTTTTGGTGTACAGATCATGCTCCTGCAGTGTTACTGCTCTATTCTCTGCCATTTAGGAGGTAAATCCCTTTCTTTATGCAGCCTTAGTCACACCTCCTTGCATGTGACTTACACAGTCTTCTTAATCTAATGTTTATACTTCCTTTATTGCACAGTCTGTTTAATTTAGAATTTCTCGTCTCCTGTGTGTGATTAAAGTTTAATTGTAAGAGCAGGAGATAAAAACTTCTAAAACCAGTTAACATCTGATTGGTAAATGAAACCACTTTTTTCATGCAGGAGGTGTGAGTCAATTTAAGAACAGTTGTATGAACATTAAATCTCGCCCCTGCTCCCCTCCCCAAAGAAAAACCATCACTGATGTAATTATTTTTGCATAATATTTACAAACAGTGAGTGCTGGCAAAATGCCCAGATTACGCTATAGTTACAGGATTAAACTAACTGCATCAGGAGATGAAGATAAAAGCAAACCACATGTCTACTAAAAGATCAGTAATCCCATTTTTTTGTATATCTTTACCGTATCATTAGTGAAAATGCTTCACTGACAAATCTGTCTCAGTTCTGCCCAGTGCTTCATATGACAGCGCGGCTAGAGCTCTTACTGCATTGTGGGTTTAGTGCATGAATGAGCCGTTGAAGCACATATAACGTGAGTGGGTGCTATGTATGTAGCAATGGCTAGTTTCAACACCGGACCTTTGGGCTGCTATATACATTATTTAGGAATAGGCGGTTGGACAATGTCAACTAGTACCTATATAAACCACCCAAAGCTGCAGAGTGACCAGATACAGCATACATTTTATGTACTAGTAAAAAACACGCACACATATTATTCTATCTGACTTTCTCTTTTTCTGTAGTAAGCAAACTAATTAAAGGAGCACTATAGGGTCAGTGCTGCTCACTGTGTAGCACAGCCCAGGAAGCACCTCTGGCAGCCATCTGAGGAGTGGCCAGGGAATGCGTGTCGTAGTTAAAGCTACAGGTGGTCCAACGAAATATTAGAGTGTGTGACTTTTTTTTGGTGGCAACTTTTTTTTTGGCCAGGCAGTGTGTGTGTGTGTGTGTGTATATATATATATATATATATATATATATATATATATAAAAGGGGATATGGGAAATGTAGACTCTCAGTCCTAAAATGACAGCTGTTGTACATGTTGCTGTGCATTTTTAAATGAGTTATCTGTTTATCTGTTTTTTTTTTGTTAATTATACATGTTGTGATTATATGTATTGTGTATATATTGTTTAGATCGACGTTATTTCCTCTTGTGACATTTGTTTTTGAGAGGGCTGTCATACGACTAGTGATTTTATATATATATAATGCAAGGAGAAAGGGATATTTGGAAACGGTGCTTGGAGTTTTGTCTTGAACTTTAGGAACTGGTAACCAATAATGCTTGGTTGTACAGGGAGAGGAATTAGCAGTAGAAAGAGGGAAGTGCTCATGCCATTGTACAGAACACTGGTGAGACACTTGCAGTATTGTACGCAGTACTGGAGACTGTATCTCCAGAAGGATATTGATACTTTATTTTAGAAAGAGTTCAGAGAAGGGCTACTAAACTGGTTCATGGATTGCAGGATAAAACTTACCAGGAAAGGTTCAAGGATCTTAACATATATGGCTTGCAGGAAAGACGAGACATGGGGATATGATACAAACATTTAAATACACAAAGGGAATAAGCGCAGTAAAGGAGGAGACTATATTTAATATAAGAAAAACAACCACAACATGAGGACATAGTCTTAAATTAGAGGGGCAAAGGTTTAAATATAATATCAGGAAGTATCACTTTACTGAGAGGTTAGTGGATGCATGGAATAGCCTTCCAGCTGAAGTGATAGAGGTTAACACAAAGAAGGAGTTTAAAGGGAATCTCCAGTGCCAGGAAAACATATTAGTTTTCCCAAGTTGCTGAAGGGGTTAAAACCCCTTCAGTGACTTACCGGAGTCCAGCGCCAATGTCCCTCAGCGCTCGGTCAGGCTCCACCTACTTTCCAACCGCACACACACATTAGACCTCCCCATACGAAAGCATTATTCAATGCTTTCCTATGGAGACTTTGGGGACGCTGGAGGTCCTCACATAGTGTGAGGACGTCCAGCGTCGCTTAAAACAATTTTCGAGTTCTAACACGGATGTCCCTCTAGTGGCTGTCTGATAGACAGCCACTAGAGGAGGACTTAACCCTGCAAGGTAATTATTGCAGTTTATAAAAACTGCAATAATTACACTTGCAGGGTTAAGGGGTAGTGGGAGTTGGCACCCAGACCACTCCAATGGGCAGAAGTGGTCTGGGTGCCTGGAGTGTCCCTTTAAGCATGCGTAGGATAGGCATAAAGCTATCCTAACTATAAAATAAGGCTAGGGACTGATGAAAGTAGTTGGAAAATTGGGCAGACTAGATGGGCCGAATGGTTCTTATCTGCCGTCACATTCTATGTTTTTATTATCTTCAAGGGACATTCCAGATATCTTAACAATAATAATGATTTGATGATGAAAAAAAAAACATATATCACCCTAACATTTTTAGATAATCCCAGAGGCCAAAAACAAAAATAAACTTCACAGTTACACAACCCCACTTGTCTCCTTCTTCCAAAAAGAAAAGAGAGACGGGCTAGGGAACATACAAGTACGTATATGTACATCTTTCCCCAAATAAGATTATTTTTCCATATTTTCTAAAAAAAAAAATTCGAAATGATATGTATATCGCTGAGAGAGAGAGAATGCATGCACTCACGATCCCATTCATGAATACAATGAATGAGAAGCACTCATGCTCCTAAAGGCTTCCACTCATCATTCAAGCACGTGCCACTCATATCTATTCAAGATTGTGAAGAAGCCAGTGAGGCAGAACACAGATTATTAAAGTATTATCTAGTATTTCTGCTTTACATATTCCATAAGCCATTACTGCATAGAAGTGACATGGAATTCTACAAGGTCTCCGCTGAAACCTAAGACAAGATAGTGATTTACCAAAAGGTCTTACTCGCTTCCTGGTCTCTGCAAAAAATCAATATGGCATCTGCTGATGCTGGAATATTGGGCTGAAGATTCAAAAATAGGATTTTATGACCTGTAATCTGGAGAGTTTGGTGAAGCCAATTCAGGAGCATTTCTGAACATGTTTAGCTCACATGTCATCACAGAGAAAACCTTTTCACAAGGAGATCAGACATGTTCCAGACCTGAGATTGCCAGGTACAGGTCCCCAGGACCACAGGATCATCAATGCAAGGTATTTTGTGCAGGGACCTTAACACCCTCTATTCCTGTGTGTCCAGCTCATCTTGTTACAATTACATGTCTGTTAGTGCACCCATTGTACAGCTCTGCGGAGTTTGTTGGCGCTTTATAAAGAATAATAATCTATCTCAGACTATTGTTGTGGTCTCAATAAGAAAAGAGCCCATACCATGATTGACCCTTTAAATGTAGACCGTAACCCCAAGAATTGCAAATGAACATTAGCATGCCTTATCACATTCTGTAATAATTAATGAGCCATTAAGTATTCATAACACGTAGTACTGTTGAACATTTACAAAGAAATTGCACATTTTAGGCCAAAGTGGGCAATTTGGTAATTCTATCCAACCCAGGTATATTTTGGCTCAACCATTTGAGCCAAAATTTGCTAATCCATTTTCAGTTGTCCACAATTTAGTAAATAACCTCAAAAGTGTAGAAAAAACTGCCAGACCTCACTCCTTCTATAGGTAACTTAAATGGTACCTTAATGAAAACAGAATGCTCGTGGCACACTGTGCAAATCCATTTAAACTAACAATCTGTTAAATTTCAACTCCCACACACATCTAGTATAGAACGCTGCCTTTTCCTAATAGTAATCACATAAATTATCCTGCACAAACTTACTGGTGACTTGCACAGCCTCCTGTGACTGATCTATCTGTCTGTCTGTTTATTTCTAGTTAGACAGCTTCTATTTAACTGTATGTAAATAAATGATGTCATGGGTACTACTGACTACTACTGATGACTGATGTCTCAGCACAGTTCATTCAGGGATACAAGTGCTGGTGTGAATTACAACTGCTATAATGCTCAATCAAACCATGGCTGTGCTATATGGGAGTTGCAACCTTTAGTATCAGTTTTCATTTAGAAGCTGACCTTGCTTGCTAGGATGACACATATCCCCAGAGGCTGCAAGTGATGGTACATAGTAGATAACACAGAACATCCTTCCCATGAACTCTGCTTGTATGCTTCACACATTGAATTGTCATTAGCATCTACCTGCTCACTCACCTGTCTCAGGTGTCTCAGCAGCTCAGTGGCCTCATCTTGTTTCCCTTGTTTCACCAGAAGCAGCATGTCTTGAATCATCCTGATCCTCTTATGGTAAGGAGGGAGGCTTCCTGGTCCACTCTTTCCAAACTTATCCCCAGATCTCACTCCAAAAGAAGACCAGAAGTCTCCTCTCTCCCTGACTGGAGTGCTTCTCCTGGACCCTGGTGGGTGCTGAGGGCTGTCCCCCCCAACGCTGGAAGCCTGACAGACCTTGGTCTGCTTGGTACCCATGGTCAAATAATTGATCTCCCAAGTGAGGCATCCGCAATGGCTCCAAGGGTCACAAGAAAGAGGAAAGCAGAGGTATGGTGAGTGCCTTTTGTAATAGAAAATCTCTGCGTGCAACAGGTCAGTAACCCAGATGAGTAGTTACTCCACAAACTGGGGCAAGCCGAGTCAGCAAGGTATGTGGCCACTAATTAATGCAACAGGCTAAAGAGAGCAGGACTCCACCACAAGCTCTCATTAGGAAAAAGAGGAGATTTCAGGTTATTTGGAAAGGAACTGCAATTTCCCAAACACACAGGATGTCCCTCTCCCCCTCCCCTTCTCAATACACTCTGCTACTGCTGAAGAAATATAAAGCAGGATAATCTCATTCTGAGCCCAACTTTCAATACCAAACAAAGAACAAAAACAATCCTTGCAGAGGGGGGTAAGGTTGCACCCCTCATATGGAAACAATCTATAATCCAAGTTGATGGCACGCAGCTCAGCTCCAGCTGGGAGCCATCCAGGGGTCCACGCACTTGGGTGTCAGCAGAAGACCTCTCACATCACAGTGACTGGTGTGGACTCAGTGGACATGGGGAAACTGTTGCGTGTTGTCTCCAGCCTCAGGGCTCACTTTGAAGGTGGATGATGTCAGCAGGAGTAATGCCTGGATGGACAGACGGGAGGGTAGAGAAAGGGGGGGATCACAATCACATTATTTGACAGCCAAAAGTCTGAGCAGCTCAGCCAAAGATCCCCCTGCCTCCTCCCAGTCCCTCTGATGAATCCGATTAAAGTCTCAGGCACGCAGAGAGAGCTCTGGAGATTGGACAGAACTTACAGAGCAGGCGACGACCGGGGGGTTCCCTCCTCTCCCAGCCATGGATGAGGGGAGGCTGCAGCAGGTAGGGGACTTGGGGCTTTCTGTGCCTCTCGTGAATCCAGCATCGCTTCCCATAGACATAAAGAGGAGGGGCTGGCTCTCTGTTCAGTGAAGAAGGCGTTTCCTGTGTGTACAGCTGGCTACTCTGATGGATACAAGAGGTCTGCTGGGTATGTGCCAGGAAAAGCCCCTTTATAGCCTCCACTCACATCGGTCAAGGATTTGGGGAGCCCAAGAACCAGGTTGAAGTTTCAGCCTCCAGAGATGAGACCCTCCTCACACAGCACCCCTGCCAGGGCCATCCAGGAGTTAGGGAGTCAGATACAGTGTATATTACTAGTTAGAAAGGGATTGAAAGGATGGATTGTGTCTGCTGGATGCAGAAAGAGAAAGGTTATGGCTGCTTCATTGCTCAGAGCCACCTCTGTCACACAAGCACCCTGTGATGTGCCAGCCTCAATCTTCCCAGGCAAACTGTAAGTGACACCGTCTGGGGCCATCTGTACAGCAGGGGGAAGGGCTATGATGACAGAACACGGAGGAAGCTGGAGGATTCCATGCTTGAAACAAAGTTTTCATGTTACAGATAGCAACACTTCGCATGTTTACCTCCAGTAACCGAGCTGTGTGGAGCAGGATTCTCACAGGAAACACACAGCTACTATTAAGTGTATGGAATGAGGGGGGCGGTTTGATCCTTTGAGGTGGATGTATTGTACACGTTTTTAGTTTTTACATTGTATTAAAGTTCTCAATAATAAAATATGAAAATACAATAGTATATTATGTGTGATATTTTATATTAATGCGAATGTACACAATTTATCTCTCTCTCTCTCTCTCTCTCTCTCTCTCTCTCTCTCTCTCTCTCTCTCTCTCTCTCCTGTCTCTCTCCTTTAGTTAGAGATAATGGCCAGACTCGATCAAGTGACAGAACGAGCACAATCAAAATCTGAGGTGATTTCTGGTTGAATAATTTATCAGACTGGAAGAGGATGAGTTAGTGGAGGAAAAGACCCCACCAGGTTCACCTCCTCTCTCTAGGAAAGGAACTGAGACTACAGTTTTCACAAAACTAAATAAGAACAAATTAAAGGGACACCATAACATCTTTATCTTAATGAAGCAGTTTTGGTGTATAGATCATGCCCTTCAGTCTCACTGCTAAATCTCTGCCATTTAAGAATTAAGTCACTTTGTTTATACAGCCCTAGCCATGCCTCCCTGCATGTGACTTGCACAGATTTGCTTAACAATTCCTATGAAGAGAGATCTAATGTTTAAACTTTCATTATTGCACATTCTGTTTAATTTAGATTTCCCTATCTCCTGCTTTATTAAAGGGACACTGGTCTAAATGAAGACGTTATGGTGCCAGGAGGCCCCCAACACTCTTACCTTAAGGGGTTAAACCATTCTCGAATGGTTTAACCACAAAGTTTGTCTCCAGAGCTGATCTACAAATCCCCCAGAATTTGCATCTGGCTTCTGAATCTCAGTTACAAGATGTGTGGAGTGCTGCCAGGCAGGGGCGCCGCTGATTGGCTTAGAGCTGTCGTCTGACGATCTAAGCCAATCAGTAGCTTCCTATTGATAAAAAATAATTTACCTTTTTATCAGTGGGGAGCTACTGATTGGCTTAAAGCATCAGATGACAGCTCTAAGCCAATCAGCGGTGCCCCTGTCTGGCAGCACTCCACACATCCTGTAACTGAGATTAAGATGCTGGATGTCACCTGCAGGGCCAGACTTGCCCAGGAAGATACCGGGAAATTTCCCCATGGGACGGCATACCTTCGAACCAGTGTAAGGTCACCTAGGGTGCACAGGCCCGGGAGACTCAATTGCCAGATGACAGGCACAAGGTGAAGCGTGTGCCAGGGGTCCTCTTGGCACCATAACAACTTCATTTAGAAGAGTTCCTTTAATATTCTTCTAGACGCTCCCTCTTGTGTGTGATTAAAGTTCAATTTACAGAGCAGAAGATAAAAACAGCTGATTGAAATTTAAACCATTTTTTTCTGGTTGTGTGAGTTACAACCAGGGGAGGTGTGGCTAGGGCTGCATAAACAGAAACAAAAGTGATTTAACTCTTAGATGAAAGTGAATTGAGCAGTGAAACTGATATATACACCAAAACTGCTTCATTAAGCTAAAGTTGATATGCATGGCATGTCAAAGCTTGATATCAGCTGCAATGTGTAAGTTTGATCAAATATCAAAATTATGACGCGGTAGTGGGCGGGATTTATCAAGGTTAAAACAACTAAAACTGGAGCTGTTCTAGGGCAAAGTGTATAATAAGAACCAGTCACTATGGAAACCAATTTTAAGCATTTGCACTTAATATAGCAACTATTTTGCCCTTTTTGTAAACTGCATTGTATTCAAAATAATTCTGCTGGTTGTTGATGTACTGATAAGGAAAGTTTTAACTGGCATCCATGAAGCTCTTTTACACAAGTTGATCATTATTTAAAGGATCGTTCCAAGCACCATAATCACTTCACCCCCATATAAGGAGTCAAACAGTTTTATGAATGCCACTCCCCAACTTCACTACTAACCCCTGTGAGATAGTCGCTTCTAAGCAGGTACTGCTTAGTAACATGCGGCTAATCAATACCTGCAATGCATGGCTGTGCTCAGGAGAGCTAACCCAAGTACCTTATTAGGAACTTCCGGCTCTCTGGTGTTAACAGTGGGATTCAGCAATAAGGGATTCCTGTCCTAACAATTCGCATCATTATAAAATGCAATTAGTTGGATCACTATTTTGTTTTCTGGACAATACCCAGTATTTGTATCTTCTCCTACCCCCTTCATCTGAATGATGTTCAACATATCTGCATGCATTAATCCACGCTTAAGAGAGTCAAATGGAATTACAGCTAAAAGATCATTTTTTTCTCTAGGTGAGGAGCAGCACTGAAGCAGAGGTAAAAAAAAAAGTCAATTTGCAATTCTGTGCTGTGCAAAATTAAACTGTTGATTAACGATAGCTAGAGAGAGAGAGCGATACATAGATAAATTTGCAAGTTGTTGATAGAGAAAAAGAGAATTAAAAAGCTTTAACAACTGATATGACTTTATGTATATGCTCATTACAAACATGTATTTCAAACTAGAATCCTTTCAATAGCACTTTATGTGAATTGGCTAAGCACTATATGATGCTATAGATATGCATATGTATAAACAAAGAAATATTCATAGCCTTGACTTGATCTGCATTAAAATCCACATATTCACAATTTGCATGTAGGCTATTTTGACCTGATCTTGCTATTGTAGATTCATAGAATGTGCTATTTCACATTTTCTGCAATTGTATTTATTTCCACAGTATTTGGATTCACTCGATGCTGCATATAAATTATATATTGAGTTATTATGAGCAAAGGCGCCTTTCGTTCAGGGAAACAGGGGCAAATGTCAGTTAAAGAGAAACAATCTGCATGACTTGGCTTCATTTTTGAAAGCAAAAAATATAAATAAGAAAATCAAAAATAAAATATAAACAAGAATGTTAAAGCTTACTGAGATTCTTGAATTGTGTTTTTTGGCCAGAGCATTTGTACATACCAAATTCACAATTATAGACACATCAGATAGAGAAATAGCCTACACAAACAAAAATAAAACAGATAAGGTAGCATTTGTTGCCACACACACACTGCCTGGACAGAATGCGTTTTTAGCCCATTTGTCCCAAGAAGGCCCAATGCATTCATTCAGAGGTGAATTCTATATTTTGCAAAGCCCCCACTGATACCCAGCTGTGTGGCTACATCCACTGACGTCTGTTGTGACGACTAACCTGAGGTAGTGACAAGCTGTCTGCAGGGGATCCCAATTGTGGTGTTGGTGGAGGAGATCGGGCCACTGGAGAGCTACGAATCCAGAGGACTGTGGGAAAATTAAAGCAATCTCCTCCATCAGGTGCAGATTACTCAGCGGTCCCCCAGCTTCCTGTGATTCAGGAAGTATCATGATTCTTTAAAGTAGTGATGGTGAATGTTTCTGAGGCCGAGTCCCCAAACTGCAAATGTATTTATTTATCTACACATGTTAACACTGCAAAAAGAGCATGAAAAAAGGAGATTTATTTATAAAAACAAAAACACAAAATAAAATTCAAACAATATCTGGAAACATAGGCGTGCGCAGCCTATTGCATTAGGGTGTGCACCCTAAAGCACAAACACACGCCGCGCGTGTGTGTGTATATATATATATATATATACACACACACACTCTCACAGACACACACACACTCACAGACACACACACTCACAGACACACACACACACTCACAGACACTCATACACTCACACACACACACTCACAGACACACACTCACACACTGACACACACACTCACAGACACACACACTCACACTGACACATACTCACACACTGACACATACTCACAGACACACACTCACACTGACACATACACACTCACAGAAACACACACTGACACATACTCACACACTCACAGAAACACACTCACACTGACATACTCACACACTCACAGACACACACTCACACTGACACATACTCACACACTCACAGACACACTGACACACACACACACAAATTATTATATTTTAATTTAAAAAAAAAATGTCCACCCAGCCTCCTACCTGGAGTGCTGGTGGACTTTTCCCTGGGGTCCAGTGGGGGCGGGCGCCTTTCCGCAGTTCAGCCGCGGCGAGGGAGCTCTCTGCTGTCTGCTCCCTCTCGCCGCGCGGGCTGTCTGCTGCAGCTGGGAGCCGGAATATGACGTCATATTCCGGCTCCCGGCATCAGCGCGCGGCGAGAGGGAGCAGACAGCAGAGAGCTCCCTCGCCGCGGCTGAACTGCAGGGTGGGTGGAATCATCACCTCTTGCCCTCCCATGACAGGGGCAAGAGGTGAAACAGGGGGCACTGAGTGCCTGCAGGAACGCTGTTCCTGCAGGACTCAAACCATAGGCGTGCCACGGGGATTAGGGTGTGCCCAGGCACACCCGGCACACCCCGTGCGCACGCCTATGTCTGGAAATATATAATGGTTTCTTCAAAACCACACTCTACACACATAAAGCGTGTATTAAAGGACCACTATAGGCACCCAGACCACTTCAGCTTAATGAAGTGGTCTGGGTGCCAGGTCCAGCTAGGGTTAACCCTTTTTTATAAACATAGCAGTTTCAGAGAAACTGCTATGTTTATAAATGGGTTAATCCAGCCTCTAGTGGCTGTCTCATTGATAGCCGCTAGAGGCGCTTGCGTGCTTCTCACTGTGAAAATCACAGTGAGAAGACGCCAGCGTCCATAGAAAAGCGTTGTGAATGCTTTCCTATGGCCTGGCAGAATGCGCGTGCGGCTCTTGCCGCGCATGCGCATTAAGCCGAAGAGGAGGAGAAGAGGAGGAGGAGAGCTCTCCGCCCGGCGCTGGAGAAAGAGGTAAGTTTAACCCCTTCCTCTCCCCAGAGACCGGCGGGAGGGGGTCCCTGAGGGTAGGGGCACCCTCAGGGCACTATAGTGCTAGGAAAATGAGTATGTTTTCCTGGCACTATAGTGGTCCTTTAAGAGTCTGTTATTTTCTTGACAGTTTATAAAAGTGTCACTCTTCAGTCCTCATGTGTTTATTTTTCTTATGCACTTGTTACCAGGGATATTAAAATGATAGGACATATTTTTACTTATTATTATTATGTTATTTATATAGCGCCATCAAATTCCGCAGTGCTTTACAATGGGTGGACGAACAGACATGTAGTTGTAACCAGACATGTTGGACACACAGGGACAGAGGGGTTGAGGGCCCTGCTCAATGAGCTTACATGCTAGAGAGAGTGGGGTAAAATGACACAAAAAGGTAAGGATAGTATTAGTCTAGGTTTGCCACTATTATAGTAACACCCAATCAGGGCCGGACTGGCCCACCTGGATACCGGGAAATTTCCCGGTGGGCCGTCGGCACCTGGGGCCGGGCAGACAGCTGTCTGTGCTGGCGGCCGAAGTGGAACCTCGAGCTTTGCTGGCGGCCGCAAGGGGAGCTGGCTGTTCTGTCTCTGCTCCCCCTCCCAAGCGCGCAGCTTAATGAGACCGTGGCCGGAATGTACAGTACAGACAGCTGCCTGTGCACAGGTAGCACTAGCAATTATGTGTTTCTGTCATGGTGTGTGTGTGTGTGTGTGTCTGTGTCATGGTGTGTGTGTCTGTGTCATCGTGTGTGTGTGTGTGTGTCATGTAATGTCTGTGTCATGTAATGTGTGTGTCTCATGGTGTGTGTGTGTCAAGGTGTGTGTGTGTCTGTCAAGGTATGTGTGTCTGTGTCAAGGTGTGTGTGCGTGTATGTCTGTCAAGGTATGTGTGTCTGTGTCATTGTGTGTGTCATGGTGTGTGTGTCAAGGTGTGTGTGTGTCTGTCAAGGTATGTGTGTCTGTCTCATGGTGTGCGTGTGTGTGTGTGTGTCTGTCATGGTATGTGTGTTTGTCATGGTGTGTGTCTGTCATGGTGTATGTGGGTGTCTGTGTGTGTTTTAAAAATAGTGTTTTTACTCACTTTTTTTTTTCTTACGCTGTGCTGGTCTCCCCTCGACTGGCCCTGCCTCTATGGCTATGATCATCAAGCTTGATGATCTCAGCCAAACCAATGCTTTGCCATAGGATTGGCTGCAAAACGTTACACCAATCAGCATCTCCTCATAGAGATGCATTGAATCAATGCAGAATGTTCAGCGCCTCCAGAGCATGGAAGCCCTGAATGTAGGTGCTGCACACTGTGCTGCACTGACACAGGAAGCACCTCTAGTGACCGTCTGAGTGTCTGTCACTAGAGGTGTCACTAGGAAGCAATGTAAACACTGCCTTTTCTCTGAAAAGTCAGTGTTTTAATTGAAAAGCCTGCAGGGACAGGTTATAAACACCAGAACCACTACATATAGCTGTGTGTGTGTGCCTGCTAGTGAATGAGCTTGCTTGCATGTGTGTGTGTGTGTGTCTCTGCTAGTGAGTGACCTTGTATTTTTATGTCAATGAGCTTGTGTGTGTCAGTGAGATTGTCTGTGTCTGCATGTGAGTATGCTTACTGTATAAGTAAACATTTTACTCTGAAAGGACCAATATTTTATATTAGAAAAAGCAATATATATTTGATATATATATATATATATATATATATATTACTCAATTATCTGGGGTGGCAAGACATAGCCTTGCATATTAAATGCGACAATATGTGGCGCAATGACTTATGGGGCTGGCATAGATTTTTTTTGTGAGCCCCATGCTTTGCATTACAGAAAGTGAAACCCACTTCAAAAGGCTTCATTACGCCTCAATTTTGCTGTATTTCTTTCCCTCAAAATTCCATTTGCTGTCTACCGTTAAATCTAAAGGGGTATCATTTTTTTCCATAGATATATTGCATTTATATAAACACAAAAAGGTGATATATTATTCTTCTTGGTTTCATCTTCATATACACACTCTAGTTACTGTTTACTTTCCCAATGACAATCAATTGACAGAAGTTAAACAGTTATGATTTGCATAATAAAAAGACAAAGCAGACAAAGCAAAGACCCCCTCTACACTATTGGTGCTCCAAACCAAGCATTCTGGTGTACATCCACAGAATATATAAAACATAAACTGGCAGACAACCCGATATGACAATAAAGGATACATTTGTTGTGGAAAACACCAGTTGTCTGACATTTTGGCTATATGAGCCTTAATCATGCTTAACATAAACCTCTACTAAGTACACAAAAATAGATAAAAGGCCATAAATGTCCGGTCAAGTGACGTTTTCTCACAATTAACAATAGTGCAAAATATACAAACTTTCTGGATTATGTACTCATGGGGCCATGAACAGTAAATGTACATAATTAGAAAATCTAAGTATTGATCAGTTAGTGTACCAATACATTACTACTGTGGATTGACACACTGGGCATTCTTTTGGAAAATACAAGAGGAGAGAAGTTGTAAAAACTATATACAAAATGAGTACATGAAATACAAGTATTTACAGGAAATTATTTATTAAGGCCATGTTGCCATAAGGTTTCAAAGTATGGATCCAATATGTCTCTCTCTTTTTAAAAACTTCTCTCTATTGCCACCTCTCCTTAATGAGGGAACACTGTCTATGATCTGAAATCTCAACTATGAGATGTTATGATTGTAAGATTAACATTTTTATGCTCAATATAGCTGATGTGCAATTCTGGAAAAGAACTCAAAACTAGAACTCTCTTTCTAATTAAAAAAAAATGACTACAAAATCTACAAGAGATAAATCCGGAATTTGCTACTTAATACAGAAAACTAATATTTGCAAAGGACATAAAAAAACAACCTTCCCTGAATCACTTACCATTCCAAATTTACTCCCCTTCCTCAACAATATTTCTAAGTTCCCCCAGATAATTACTAAAATAAATCTATGTAAAATTATATGCTAAACGGCTCTCCACTCTACTCTTAAACTTTATTAGTAATGACCAAGTAGGTTTTATAAAGTGTACACAAGATATGAACAACACAAGAAATTATAACATGTTTTACACTATACACACACAAGTAAAGAAAGTGGGATTCATATTACTTGGCACTGAAAAAAACATTTGATCACTTACATTTAGTGAAATGTGATTTTCCCCATCCTTTCATTGCATTTATTTTCTTCTTATTCTATCTCCTAAAAGTTCAGGTTAATAACTTGAACTAACCAATGGCACCAGATAAGGTTGCCCATTGTCACCCCTACTTTAAGTGTTGATTCTAGCTGAGCTTATTAAAACACAGGGAGATATTCCTGGTATATACAGAAATGGAAGGAAGATCAAACTAGACTTAGCCCTTGACATTGCTTTCAATATTTACAACTTTCTTTTAATTTCATATTACAAACTGAACATAATAAAATCACAAACTCATTGAATTAGCATTCACAACATCTATCTGAAACATTGGCATTACAGTTTAAATAGGACTAGACATCTTAATATAACTTCTAGAATCTTTGTTATGTAAAATGCTAGCTGTTTGAAATGTATTTCAGTTATCCTGGTTCAAAAAAAATAGCCACAAGAAAGAAAGCGATCTTTATGCATCTTTTATACTTGCTTTAAACCGTATTGTTAAACTTTTTTAAAATAGTTTCTGAAATTACTCAAAATGCTTTAACTAAATTCCCATGGTGTAATAAATAAACCATAAGTTGGTGACATAAATATCATGGAGCAGCTCTATTAACCATTTTGGAAACTACACTTGCACACAGTGGGATTTTTTGTTTTGGCCAAATAGTTTTTGCATAAATTACAATTTTTAAGCCATCCAATCAGAATGCTCTGTCACGCAAGTCTCAGAATAAGTGGGACTTGCCTATCAATGCGCTTGATATGCTACATAATATATTTATATTGGATTCAATTTTGAAAGCACTGATTTTGATTCAGAAGCCAAATGTATCTGGGTGATTGCTGCAGTCTCATTTAACCCGAAATAATTTTGACAGTGTTTAGCTTTGTAAATGTGAGAATTGCCATTGTGGTGGAAATGCAGTCATGCGGACAAATTCTGGTGATTAGTGAATAACCCTGTAAATCTCATATCCCACTTTACTGTCCTAAATCTCACATTGTCTGTCTTAAATAAAACCATGTTGATTTCTACTAATGATATTGTTGTTCTCAATGAATTCCAGAGAATTATTCATTAATAACCAATAATTAGCTTTCTAACACAGATGCTAAACTCAGAGGCCTGTAATTTCTGGGCTGAGGTTTTGATACTTTTTAAAATACATCCACATCTACTTTATGCCAATCCTTTGGTACAATTCTTGAAAGAAAAGAATATTGGAAGGTTAAAAACAATGGCATGGCTATTTCCACACTAACTTCCTACGTAACGATGGGTGAATACCATCTGATCTTGGGACTTTTTGTACATTATCTCTATTAATTTGCTGTGGCAGTTTATCTTGTATCATCCTTTCATTTGTGTTTTTTTGCAAAATTGATTTGTATGGCACATTGGTGGTGCTCAGATGACATAGAAATGGTTAAATGATTCTAGAAATGGCAATTCTCAATCCTTCGCTCTAGTAAATACTATTCAGGTATGAAAATATACCTGCTGTCGCTGCATCACTTTAAGCTGTGGATGATGTATAACCCCATTAAGCTTCAAGCACGCCTGGGTATATGCTTGGATAGTTATGTATGAGTTCTTTAAGGCATTTAATACCTTGCAAGTTAAATTAATGTACATTATATGTTGTGTCTGTGCCTAGACATGTTAGTTTTTGGATTGTACAAAAATAACACAAGGGACGGATGCATTATACATCTGTTTAATAAGTAGAGTGTTTGCATTGGTGAAGTTACCATTAACCCCTTAATGCCGCATGGTGTTCTATGCCATCCTAAAAAACATGGACTTTATTGCCGCTGGCCAGCATAGAACACCCTGCGGACCGCGCACTCCGGCTTCTCCATACTTTCCCTTTGTATCAACCTAGATTACATAAATATACACATAGAATTTACATGTATGTATGTATATCTTGGATAAATATACTGTGTGTGTATAAATATATATTTATATATATATATATATATATATATATATACACATACATATATACACACAGTATATTTATTGAAAGATATACATGCATACATTTAAATTCTATGTGTACATTTATGTAATCGTTTTACATAATTAAGTGATTTTATTCATTCCAATATGAGGGACCTGTCTGATAACCCAGGCAGTCCCTCATATTGGAATTAATAAAATCACTTAATTATGTAAAAAGATTACATAAATATACACATAGAATTTAAATGTACCGTATATAACGCGCACCCCTAATTTTCGATTAAAAATCGGTATAAAATTTTGTTTCACACCAAGCATTGTAATTAACAAAAAAACGTTGTTGAATACGTGCGGCCATGACAAAAATCATTTATTGACAACGTAAACTGGTATAAACACAATACCGAAATAAAATTACCGGTAACAATATTTATTTAAAATGCTTCAAAGACAGATTCATCATCAGATACACTAAAGACTTGTTCCCATTCTTCTCGAGTTAATTTTTCATCAGTGTCCCAGTTGGCAGGAACATCTGTTTCTCCAGTTTCTTCGCTTTCTTCTGAGTCTGAATTCCACAGCAGGTCGTCTTCTGTGCCGTCCATTTTATTGCTGATGCCTGTCTTCAAAAAACTCTTGATGATCATTTCTTTTGGTATGTCTTCCCATGATGTTTTAACCCAGGATGTCACGAGAGATAGACCAGGTTTCTTGAGGTTTCCTTTTGCAGTCAATTCTTTGTCGTCGGATTTCATCCAGGTAATCCACTTTTCCCTGACTCTGTCTTTGAAGGGTTTGTTTAAAACGACATCTAGTGGCTGAAGAATAGAGGTTAGTCCACCTGGAATCACAGCTTGAAATGTTTTTAGACTTTTCAGTTTGTCCTTCACAGTGTCTGTCAGGTGTGAGTGGAACTGGTCCCATACAAGCATGGATTTCTTCAGGATTGCGCCTGGTCTAGTATTCCAAACTTTATTTAACCATAAAATGATTCCCTTTTCATCCATCCATCCTTTAGGATGACAATGGATCACGACACCTGGTGGAAATTTAACTCCTTTTGGAATAGTCTTTCTTTTAAAAATCACCATTGGTTTAAGTTTAAAACCGTCTGCCATACAGGATAACACAACGGTAAAATGAGTTTTCTCATGGCCTGTGGTTCTAATCTGGACTGTGTGCTTCCCTTTGCTGTCAATTGTCCTGTTGCCTGGTAGGTCAAAACACATGGGGGTCTCATCCATATTGCCTATCTGTGAAAGTTCAAAATTAATCTGCTTGCGTTGGTTGATTATAAAGGTATGGAATGAAGCAATCTTCTCTTCTAAATCATTAGGTAGCTTCTGTGCTATCTTTGTTCTCTGGCGTATTGCAAGTCCATGCCTTTTCATAAACTTTTGTGTCCATCCATTAGAGGCTTTGAAGTTTGAATCTTTGCAAAACTTTTGGGCTTTAAGTCAAATGTGGAGTGATGTGACAATGTACCCACTACTTCTTTGGTCAATGATCCATTCATAAAGTTCCTTCTCCATATCTGGGTACATGGCTTGTCTCCCTCGTTGTGCTTTTTTTGTTTTATTCATATCTTTCAGGACGACTTTCTGTTTTCTCCATTCTCTAACATTCGTCTCTGGTACAGTGAATTCTCGGCTAGCTGCTCGATTTCCGTGAATTTCAGCATGATCAACAACTTTGAGCTTGAATGAAGCGTCATATGCAGAACGTTTTCTCTTGATACCAGTTGCCATCTAATGTAAACCAGTATATCAATTAAAATATGAAGAACACTGAATTACGGTACGCAAAACACTGAATTGTACAAAAGCAATGCTTACCGTAACGTGTGGGAGACGAGGAAATGAAGCGGCGACCATACAGCGGATAATAAGAATTCTCACCCCCAGTTCGGGCCGCCCACCGTACGCGATGAGGGGACGTTTTTTTTCTTCGCCCTCGTGTACAGTGTGCGGCTGCAGCCCGGAAATGGCGCAGTGTGAACTCACAATTCACCTGCGCCCTCAATGGACCGGCCGCCACTGCCACCTCACCCCAGCCCTCGTTTATAACGCGCACCCAAACTTTGATTTCTTTTTTTGGTAGAAAATGTTGCGCGTTATACTCGAATAAATACGGTATGTATATCTCTTGGATAAATATACTGTGTGTGTGTGTGTATAAATATACACACACACACACACTATATATATATATATATATATATATATATATATATACACACACATAAAAATGTATACACACACACTATATATATGATTTTATTCATTCCAATATGAGGGACCTATCTGATAACCCAGGCAGAAAGTCCATAGAATTTAATTTGCAAGCCCTATATTTAATCCTGTAACATTCCAAAACACCATAAAACCTGTACATGGTGGGTACTGTTATACTCGGGAGACTTCGTTGAACACAAACGGGATTGTTTCAAAACAGTAAAATGTATCACAATGATATCAATGAAAATGCGGTTTGTGTGTAAAAAAAAAAAAAAAAACAGATATGAAGGCTAGCTTTGTCCAGGGTTTGTGACTAAGTGGGTGTTAAAAAAGACTGGACATATCCCATTTTGAAAACCCTTGGCTGTGAATAAATGGTATGCAATGATGGGGGTAATTTTGATTACTGGGCTGCCATACAGTCTCAAAATAACCAATCTGGCAAATTTTAATGTGTAAAAACTGAAATTGGCAATATAATATTTGATCCTGTTACTTTCCAAAACACTATAAAACCTGTACATGCAGGTTACTGATTTACTAGTGAGACATCGCTGAACACAAATATGAGTGTTTTATAGCAATAAAACGTATAATGCTCATGATATCATCAAAGGCCATTTTTTTTGTGAAAAATGCAAAATAAAAATAATTACGTTAAATGTGGCTAGGGTTTGTGGCTAAGTGGCTACTTAAAAACGCCGGATACACCCCATTGTGAATACCTTGCATTGTCTACTTTTGCAAATTGTATGCCATGATGGGGTTAATTTTCATTTCTGGGCTGCCATACGGTGTTTGTTGATAATTATATTTTAATGACTGTTTATATATTGGTGTGTGCGTCTGTATTTGCGAGCTAATGCATGTTTATGGAGATCTGCAAGTGTGTTTATAGATGTGTGTACATAGACTGCATTTTCCTTAGTATAAGCAAGCACTTATGCAAACGGTGCTTAGCACAACAAATAGGAGAGGCACTGATAACCAGGCCCGGACTGGCCATCGGGCACACCGGGCAAATGCCCGGTGGGCCGCGGTGGCCGTGGGGCCGAGGCCGGCAGGGGAGGTCCCAGGATCTCCCCTGCCGGTCTATGCAGGGCCGGCACTATCCGAGCGCCGGCCCCGCTGTCTTCCATGGAGGGCCGGTGGGGAGATCAAAGCTCTCCCTCACCGGCCCATTTAAATAGACCTGCGGCTGGGGAGGGAGGGAGAGGACCCGGCGGAGCTCTGTCTTGCAGCTCCGCAGGGTTTCTCTCGCGAGATCCGGAGCGTTGCCATGGCAACGCCCCGATCTCGCGAGAGAGTTCACTCACCACTGGACCACCAGGGATGGTGTGCGAGTGCCGGTGCCCCCCCTCCCAGCTACCACGTGCCTGTCCCCCCCTCCCAGGCTAAAGGTAAGAAGGGAGGGGGGGGGTTTAGTTTTTTTTTTGCTTAGTTTTTATTTTATTTTTTTATATATTTACCCCCACTTAATTTTTTATTTGTTTATTTACCCCCCAACACACAACATTTATACACAGCACTATCACACTCAGCATTCTCAGCACTCACACAACACTCTCACACACATCACACCCAGCACTCTCACACCCAGCACTCTCACACTCAGCACTCTCACACACAGCACTCTCACACACAGCACTCTCACACACATCATAGCACTCTCACACCCAGCACTCTCACACACAGCACTCTCACACTCAGCACTCTCACACTCAGCACTCTCATAGACAGCACTCTCACACACATCATAGCACTCTCACACTCAGCACTCTCACACATCACACGCAGCACTCTCACACACATCATAGCACTCTCACACACATCATAGCACTCTCACACACATCACACGCAGCACTCTCACACACAGCACTCTCACACACATCATAGCACTCTCACACACAGCACTCTCACACACATCATAGCACTCTCACACTCAGCACTCTCACACACATCATACACAGCAATCTCACACATCGCAGCACTCTCACACACATCATAGCACTCTCACACACATCATAGCACTCTCACACACATCATACACAGCAATCTCACACATCGCAGCACTCTCACACACATCATAGCACTTTCACACACAGCACTTTCACACACAGCACTTTCACACTCAGCACTCTCACACACATCACACAACACTCTCACACACAGCACTCAGCACTCAGGCACATCACTCTCACACACATCACACTCAGCACTCACACACATCATACACCGCACTATCACACTCAACACTCATACACAGCACTATCACACTCAGCACTCACACACATAACACACAACACTCACACACAGCACTCTCACACATCACTCTCACACACATCACACATCATACACAGCACTATCACACTCAGCACTCACACACATCACACACACAACACTCTCACACACATCATACACAGCACCCTCACACACACAGCACCCTCACACACATCACACCTCACACACACATACTGCACCCCTCACATACACACACAACCCCCCGATACACTGCATCACACACATACACAATACTTACAAACATATTTATATAAACTATACACATACACACAACACCCCTCACACACACACTGCACCCCTAAACACATTACATTCCAGACACACACTAGATCCTTTAGCCAACTCTGGATCATATACACACACACACTCTGGATCCCCTATATGCACACTAGATTCCTTGTACGCAAACACATACTACATTCCCTGAACACACACTCTCTACAAACACTAAATCACCTATACACACACACACTATAGCCTGTATGCACACACTTGCTACATCCCCTATACACACATTCTCTACAGCCCCTAGCCACATATGCATTACATTACACCACAAACACAACACGACTAAAACAGACCTTATTACACAATACCACACCACGACCAGCTCACTCTGCACAAACGTAATACCACAAACAGGCTCCAAACACATGCACAATACTCTTTCCTGGCCCTTTTGTCTCCTGGTATCCATTTATAGAGACACCAGAGACAAGTTGCAAAGAAACAGTGCAAGCATGTTATTAAATTTGCTTGCACTGTGCAGAACAAATACAGGGCTTTTTTCTCATGCTAGAGCTCTTCAGCAGAGCTCTGCGCATGGTCTGCCCTGGAAGAGCATTGAACCAACATGCTCACTTTGAGAGGGGCGTGTTTGTCATGAGTGATGACAAAACACACCCTCTCTGCCCCGCCCCCTTCTTAGTGTGCCGCTGTGTTAAAAAAATGCCCGGGCTGAATTTTTTTCCCAGTCCGGCCCTGCTGATAACTACTGCAATATATCTTTTAAATAACAATATTGATCCCCTGCAAATCCAGTGTTTGTGCTTTATATTTTATTAATGGATCTTAGATCCTGTCAACACTGGTAGCCCCCAAAACAGTGACTCGTTTTCTTGGTCTTAACTAAGAAGATTCTTGAAGAGTGGAGCTGGGGTGGATAAATATTATTACTTGCAAAGTATAGACAGCAGGCCGAAAGCAAAGAGGAGGCGGAGGATGGGAATTCACAAAGCCCTGTGTATTCTAAAAAAAAAAAAATTTCCAGTAGAGTTTGAAAACAAAGTGCTACATAGTAAAACCTTTATATTTAAAGTATTTTTCAGTAAGTATAATAAAGACACTCCTGGCATTCGAAGGAGGAAATATGTAACTGGACAAGCATTGTGCAAAATATCAACCTTGGTTTTACAGTAAATCATCCGCCTCTGACCCTTTGTATTTGTCTTCCAACTGAACATAAAAGTCAAGCTAGGAAACACAGTTAGCATTTCCCAGAAACCTCTGCACAGTCCAAATCTTTGGAGACAACACTTCCTATTACAATTTTCAGGGTTATTCTCTAAACTGTGGATTGCTATATGCTAGTCTAAATAACTAAACTGGAAAAATTCTAATACTCAATTTTTTTTTCCTGTTTGGCTTTTTTAGACTAAAATGTGCTGTTTTCTACCCAATTCCCAATAATCAACAGTTTATTGAATATATGAAAAATATGCATGTGTAATACAAAACCACCACTAATTAACTTTAAATAGTGAATTAATGGTCATTAAAGATAACAGAAACCGCTGCATTCCATTCATTATTTCAAGTTAGCGAAGAAGCTGCCATGATTTTGGCGTTCAAGTGCGTTCGTCTCCATTGACTTGAAGACACCAGAAAACTAGGTGAGCATGTGATTGTGTGACCCCATACCTGCACAATCTGAAGTATGTACTTATTTTTAAAGTCTTATCTTTTTTAAAACTTTTTTTTTAAATTCTGTTTTGTTATTTTTTATTGAAATGAGTTATGGATGAATTATCTACCACATGCATTAAACAATGGTGATAAACTGATAAATCCATTTTGGTCTATAATGGGATTTTCCAACTACTGGAGTCTAACAACAATAAAGAGTTACTTTTTGTTTTGTTTTTGTTTGTTTTTCCCTATGAATCAGGAAGATACTTTCGTATTTAGCACTCACAATATTGATCCCCTGCAAATCCAGTGTTTGTGCTTTATATTTTATTAATGGATCTTAGATCCTGTCAACACTGGTAGCCCCCAAAACAGTGACTCGTTTTCTTGGTCTTAACTAAGAAGATTCTTGAAGAGTGGAGCTGGGGTGGATAAATATTATTACTTGCAAAGTATAGACAGCAGGCCGAAAGCAAAGAGGAGGCGGAGGATGGGAATTCACAAAGCCCTGTGTATTCTAAAAAAAAAAAAATTTCCAGTAGAGTTTGAAAACAAAGTGCTACATAGTAAAACCTTTATATTTAAAGTATTTTTCAGTAAGTATAATAAAGACACTCCTGGCATTCGAAGGAGGAAATATGTAACTGGACAAGCATTGTGCAAAATATCAACCTTGGTTTTACAGTAAATCATCCGCCTCTGACCCTTTGTATTTGTCTTCCAACTGAACATAAAAGTCAAGCTAGGAAACACAGTTAGCATTTCCCAGAAACCTCTGCACAGTCCAAATCTTTGGAGACAACACTTCCTATTACAATTTTCAGGGTTATTCTCTAAACTGTGGATTGCTATATGCTAGTCTAAATAACTAAACTGGAAAAATTCTAATACTCAATTTTTTTTTCCTGTTTGGCTTTTTTAGACTAAAATGTGCTGTTTTCTACCCAATTCCCAATAATCAACAGTTTATTGAATATATGAAAAATATGCATGTGTAATACAAAACCACCACTAATTAACTTTAAATAGTGAATTAATGGTCATTAAAGATAACAGAAACCGCTGCATTCCATTCATTATTTCAAGTTAGCGAAGAAGCTGCCATGATTTTGGCGTTCAAGTGCGTTCGTCTCCATTGACTTGAAGACACCAGAAAACTAGGTGAGCATGTGATTGTGTGACCCCATACCTGCACAATCTGAAGTATGTACTTATTTTTAAAGTCTTATCTTTTTTAAAACTTTTTTTTTAAATTCTGTTTTGTTATTTTTTATTGAAATGAGTTATGGATGAATTATCTACCACATGCATTAAACAATGGTGATAAACTGATAAATCCATTTTGGTCTATAATGGGATTTTCCAACTACTGGAGTCTAACAACAATAAAGAGTTACTTTTTGTTTTGTTTTTGTTTGTTTTTCCCTATGAATCAGGAAGATACTTTCGTATTTATCGCGGTAGACAGAAGAGAACAAAAGTAACGCTCATTCTTATGATATGCCGTCTGCATATTTTTTTTTAACCAACAGTTGTTCTCCCCAGTTATTGTTTTAGTGATCAAGGAAAATCTCCTGTTGTTACCTCTGTTCACTGCTTTATGTTTTGAGCCCTGAATAATGCAGCACCAACAACTATGTCTGCAGAGTCAATAATGATTGTACTCTTACCAACTCTCCCAGATTTATAAACTGTACATACAGGGCACTATAAATGTTACAAAATCAGCATATTGGACATTGAAGGGCATGCTCTGGGTGACCTGTCGTTGCTATGTGTGATTCATTGGAACGGTATCTGTAACTTACATGAAAATCAATATTTATATAAAAAATAAGTGATTAAACAGTTAAATCCATATAGTGTAGGCAGCAATAATGTTAAAATATATCCTTTAATTGGATCCATTAAAAAAACATAACATTCCTTGAATCCATATCACCAACAAACTGCCATCATATGATTGAAACAACGTACACCAACAGTGAACAATAGATTAACACATAAGGGGGATCTGGGCAGTGCATCGGGTGACTCAATCAGAGTGGGTGACACCTGGAAGGCTGCCTCTGTCTGGGACCAGTGTGTTGGCTGAGTGGCTTCTTAGCCATCCTGTACTGTAGTGATCTTCCCTGCTGGGCTCCCTCTCCCTAAACTCCAGAAGGACAAAATCTATTGAAAATGGCAGGATTCCAAATGGAATGGTAATTCCCATATTAACTTAAAGGACCACTCTAGGCACCCAGACCACTTCAGCTTAATGAAGTGGTCTGGGTGCCAGGTCCTTCTGGGGTTAACCCATTCTTTTATAAACATAGCAATTTCAGAGAAACTGCTATGTTTATGAATGGGTTAAGCCTTCCCCCAAAGCCTCTAGCGGCTGTCTCATTGACAGCCGTTAGAGGCGCTTGCGTGATTCTCACAGTGAAAATCACAGTGAGAACACGCAAGCGTCCATAGGAAAGCATTGATAATGCTTTCCTATGCGACCGGCTGAGTGCGCGCGCAACTCTTGCCGCGCATGCGCATTCAGCTGACGGGGAGGAGGAGGAGAGCTCCCCACCCCGCGCTGGAAAAAGGTAAGTTTTTACCCCTTTCCCCCTTCCAGAGCCGGGCGGGAGGGGGATGCTGAGGGTGGGGGCACCCTCAGGGCACTATAGTGCCAGAAAAACGAGTATGTTTTCCTGGCACTATAGTGGTCCTTTAAGGCAAATCCAGTCAGTTCGATTGAATCTGTAGCAACTGGTCAGATTAATTTGGTGTCTGCATTAAAATCAGTGCTCTCACATAATCAAAATATTTATAAAGCACTGGTTTAAAAAAAGAAATTGGGACCGAATGCATCCAGTGGATGTTCCCAAATTATCACTCGCTTGCCTTTTGCAAGTAAATAATCATTTTAAGTACTATTTGCCCACTGGCAGAGAGGGTTAATGTAGCAGTTGGAAAGTGCTTGCAAGCCAGAAAAAAAGTATTTGAAAAGTCTTAAAGTAGTATGAACCCATATTACCTTAAGGGAGGTTATAAACCCCTCTTAGGCACCCATATGCCATGCAAACAGTCAGTGGCAACTCAATGTAATAAAAGATATGGGGCATGATAATGTAGTATCCCCCTTTGCCACCACCCAAAGACATTGGTGGGAGATTTAAATTAAACAGTACTGGGTGGAAAGATCACTGTCCATCTCCTGCCCCATAACTATGTTGTTTGCCCCATTAATTTAGTTTAATAACCCCTGCAAGCTGGACATGGGTGGGCAAAAAGATGACATTAGGATGTCCCCTCAGTTTATTTAATGTAATACCCTCCTCCAACTGGCCAGAGACCCGTGCTACTTGGACTAATGAACTAATGGAGAAACATTAGACTGAGCAGCAATGGGTGGCTGTGATTCAACCTATCACAGTGCCAATTGCTGGTATAAATTGGTATGTCTTAGCCATACCTCCAGTAGGGCTGTGCTGTGGGAGGCTAAATACCTTAATTTGTTGCTATACTGCTTGATCATGGTTAAACACTGAATGTAGCACTATAGCTAATTAAGTCAGGCAAAGTAGTTATTGTGCCTACATTGTCCCTTTAATGTGTTCAGAGATGTGAGAGACAAATTTGACTCCTTAACTAGTGGCTTAGAGTCAATACAGCTTTAATTCTAACTCTTTTTAGCACAAACACATAGTATAGTGTATGGTAAACATAATAAATATATTACATCTGCTCATATGAGCAGAGCTGTCTTTACCTTTTTTTTGTTATTGTTGTTATTTATTTTATTATAATATCATACATTATTGTATACAGTGGCGTACACATGAAAATTGATCCGTGGCCCCCCCACGCTTACTCTGCGCGGGCCGGGGCTGCAACACATGGTGGCGGGCTCCTGGTCGCAGGGGTTGCAGGGCTGCGACCCCTGCAACCGCGGTATGTACGCCAGTGCATGCAGATGCACACACACTTAAAGGACCACTACAGACACCCAGATCACATCAGCTCAATGAAGTGGTCTGGGTGCCAGGTCCCTCTAGTTTTAACCCTGCAGCTGAAAACATAGCAGTTTCAGTGAAACTGCTATGTTTCACTGAGGGTTAATCCAGCCTCTAGTGGCTGTCTCATCGCTTCCGCGATTCTAAGACACTGAACGTCCATAGGAAAACATTGAGTAATGCTTTCCTACGGGCGGTTTGAATGCGTGCGCAGCTCTTGCCGCGCATACGCATTCGGAGCTGAGAGGCGGAGGGACCCCCAGCGCCAAGGGAGTCCTGCGCTGGAGAAAGGTAAGTGCTGAAGACACACACACACACTCTCATGAACAGATGCATACACACTAGCTAACAGACACACACATTTACTGACAGAGACACACTCAGCGACACATACATACACACTCACTTACAAAACATACACTCTCACTGACAAACACACACTCACTAACAGACATCAAACAGACTCACTAACAGACACACACAAACACACTCCGTAACAGACACACACAGTAACACACTCACTGACACTCACTAGCAGACACACACTCAATAACCGACACACTCACTGACACTAACACACACACTAACACACACACACTAACACACACTAACACACTAACACACACACACGCTAACACACTAACACACACACATTTTTGAAAAAAATTTTAATCCCCCAGCCTCCTTACCTTTTGGAGTGCTGAGGGGATTCCCTGCGGTCTAGTGGTATCACCCGGTGAGCAGGCAGGCTGGCGGGCGCACGAGGGAGCAGTGTCCCCTGAGTGCTCCCTCTTCAGCTCCCTCGCGCACCGTGTACTGATGCTGGAGCCGGAAGATGACGTCATATTCCGGCTCCGGTGTCAATGCGGTGCGCGAGGGAGCTGAAGAGGGAGCACTCAGGGGACAGTGCTCCCTTGCGCGCTCGCCAGCCTGCCCGCCCGCCCGCCCGGTGATATCAGGGCCAGCCTTGGGGGGCCCTGAGGTGGTCAACTCCTGGGCCCCCCAGGAGAAGAGGCTGGCCACAGTGGGTACATACCGGCTCACAGGGTGGCCGGGCCCCCTGGTGGGCCGGGCCTGGTCGCAGCCGCGA
Source organism: Pelobates cultripes (assembly GCA_933207985.1). NCBI lineage: Eukaryota > Metazoa > Chordata > Amphibia > Anura > Pelobatidae > Pelobates > Pelobates cultripes. The sequence goes on from OW240912.1 coordinate 56,251,155, forward strand.
CCCCTGCGACCCCGGAATGTACGCCACTGATTGTATAGATCTGTATATTGCTATTTGGACATATGTAAGGCATTAATAAATCATCATTATCATAGAAAAAAGCCTATATAAACTGCTTAGTAAAGTTTGTTTCTCCAACTCCTCTATCTCACCTGCCCTCTATGGCCGTTTATAGTACTGCAGGATGAACAATGTTTTGAAAGGTAGCTGTGTGTCATGGCATCCCAATTAAAAAAACTCACACACATACACTGCACCCTTTACACACAGTACCCCTCACACAATGCATCTTACACACACACAGCACTCCTCACTCTCACACATTGCACCCCTCACACACACACACTGCACCCCTCACACACACACTGCACTCCTCACACAGACACACTGCATTCATCACTCGCACACATTGCACCCCTTTCTCACATACACACACACACACACACATTGCATCCCTCCTGCACAGACACACACACACACACTGCACCCCTCTCACACAAACAGCACCGTTCACACACTTCACCATGTCACACACACTGCACCCCTCACACACATATTGCACCCCTTACACACACAGGCTCCACTCATCACAAACAGTATACATCTTTGGATCACCTACAAACACATATACACACTCTGGGTCCTCCAAGCACACACTAGATCCACTGCACACATAATAGATCCCCTAGAGCCACACACTGCACCACCTGCACACACTACATTCAGAGGCGGCTCTCTAATTAGGTGGATACGCAGGGTGCCGCCAGGCAGGGGCAATGCTGATTGGCTTTAAGGATGACCTGTCCATAACCTCATTTGCCTCTTTCTGTTGGGGTTTGGAATAGCATTACCATTATATTTGTCTCGCTGATGGCAAATAAAATGCAACTACATTGTAATGTTATTTTGCTGTAAGTTTCATCATGGTAGCATTAGTGGTAACCATGACAGCAATTGTTGTTTGATGAGTGTAAATGGGAACGGTCATCTAAACCTCGCATAGAATAAAATACTCATAGCAACTGCTTTCTGTAAAACTAAAAATTAAGCGTTGACTTATTAACAGCAAGAAGATGTTTCAACCACGATCGTAAAAATAGACTTTCTATTTTTGCACCAAGTGGCTTTTTATAACACAGTAACATGCTTCCTTAAAAAGATCACCACGCTAGGACACATTGTAACTGGAAAAAAAAAGTTACACTTCAAGTGATAACATCTTAATTTTATATTTACATTTTTTTAATTCACTCTGATTTCCTTTGATTAATGTATATATGTATAAAAGATTTCCAATTTAAGTGCATTGAAAAATAAAAATGAAAAAGTTCTATTCTGATGCAGTTTCTAAATTTATTTTAGGAAATATACTTTTTGATACCTGATTGTGTTTTTTTTTTTAAAGCTAATTTAGCAGACAGAGTAGGACCTGCCAAAGATGGAGTACATTGGCGTTGTGGCAGGCTTATGCAATGTATGAACATATACTGTAACTAAACCTCCATTATATTTTTTTGCCTAGATTAGGTGTTTTTATTAAAACTGAAAATTGTTCAGCACTAAAATGACTGTTTAGTAGATAAGCGAGTGCGCTGGATTTTCATTTTTACTGTACTTATTGGCCCCCAGCAGCACCCTAATTTAGCATGTGTAGGTGAGTGCAGCCAAACCCTTATTTTCTCATATATGTATATATTTAGGAGTCTAGCCAGCTCCATGGGTTTTGCACCCCTCCCTGTTACAGGTGCCTCATCTCAGGATCCTATTTAAGCATTGTACTGCAGAGACCTCGAGATGGAAGGATTTCCCCAAGTGAGAAGCTCATTTAGCAGACAGAGTAGGACCTGCCAAAGATGGGGTACATTGGCGTTGTGGCAGGCTTATGCAATGTATGATCATATACTGTAACTAAACCCCCATTATATTTTTTTGCCTAGATTTGGTGTTTTTAATAAAACTGAAAATTGTTCAGCATTAAAATGACTGTTTAATAGATAAGCAAGTGCGCTGGATTTTCATTTTTACTGTGTTTTTTTTTTATAAATTCTTTATTTTGGTAGTGCATACATAAACAATACGCTTGAATAGCCACGACAGCTATAGCAAGCTGCAATCAATAGAATAGTATAACAATAGCATGGCATGTGAGTATCGGCACAATTTTTTAAAAGGGTTATATAAAAGATTCAACATAATGCAGCCACTGAAAATAGGATAGAAAAAGAGCAATTTCAATCCTGGTCGTATGGTTAGTGTCGGCGTATATGCTTATGGACTGGAGTATGCCTACAGTGGAAGGCAAGGTGCATGCTTATGTGCCTCTTGAGTCAAAAGTGAAATGGGACCCTGTGTTCTGAGGGAGTATGTTAATACGCCCGTGTTGTGGATCAGTTAGAAATTCCAGCTATAGGCCGTGTGTAAGGTCGTAAGGCCTTGTGGACAGAGAGGGCTGTGCACGGCCTAGATTGTCGTGTGAGTGAGAGGATAAAAGAGGATACTGACGTGCAACCTGGTAGTGTATTTGTGCAGCTCCTAATTAGTGATCTCGTGGTAGAGTAAATGCGTTGGAGCTGGGGGGGTTTTGGTATTAAAGGGAGCCAATTAGTCCGGGTTCTGCCCGGTTCGGCGGCAAATAAAAGCCGTATAGCAATCCTGCTATGTGTGTGTAGGGGTTTCTGGGTTACCCCTCAATAGGGCCTATGCCCTGGGAGTAAACTTGTACGTTTACAGCGGTGTGTATAAGAGGGAGAACATTAAAACAAAACAAAAAGCAAAACAAGAGTAACTCAAAAGTCCCGGTTCAGGTAGTCTGCTCTCCAAGCGTTCCCCTGGATGCTGGAACGAATGGGACAACTTTAGTTGGATCCCAGGTTGTAGCGGTTGAAGATGGCCGTAGTCCCATGTCGGTCAAGACAGTGTCCATTTCTGCGACGTCTGTCGCTTTAGATTCCTTGCCTTGGTGTTGGATGAGGAGTATGTGTGATGGTCCCCAGCGATACTTCACTCCCTTAGCCGTCAATGCCGCTGTAAGTGGTCGGAGAGATTTCCGCCATTGCAGTGTTGTGCGTGAGAGGTCGGAATAGAACGTTAAGTCCATGTCCTCAAAGCGGTATGGATTTTGTCCCCTGATGGAGCCCATTAAGGCAGTTTTGTCTTGCCCATTTTGAAATTTGACCAGAAGGTCACTTGTCGCTGAATTTGCAAGTTGTGTCGGCTTGGGCAAGCGGAACATGCCATCTAGCTGCACCCCTTTAGCTTGTTTGGGGGACAGGAGGGCTGTGAAAAGCCTTCTGAGTAGGTGGGGAAGTTCGGCTGGGGCAATTGCGTCTGAGAGGCCTCTGATTTTAACATGCTTCCACCTCCTTTTGTCTTCCATTGCTGCTAGTTGGTGGGTGAGTGTGATGTGGGCTGAGGAGAGGTCTTTGACCTGATTCTGCAGCTCTGTTATTTGTGCTGTTTGTGCCTGGGTGGATTGCTCCACTGCTGAGAGGCGATCAGTGAACCCCTTTACATCCTCCCTTACCTGGGAGATCTCTGCAGAGAGCGACTGGCGTAGGTCAGTCAGGAGAGAGGTAAGAATCTCCGTAGTGATTGGGGAGCCCATCGGCTGTTGTTTGAGTTTAGGAGGTCCCTTGTACCCCAGTGTCTCAGGGCAGTGGAGGGATGTGTCGTCCGAGCTTTCTGAGAAATCCTCATATTCGGCCGCCATGTTGGGCGCCGCCGCGCCATGCGGCCTCCTCAGTAAATCGCCGATATCGGCCGTAAATCGCGGGCGATCGGGCCGCGGCTTTTTGGTCTTTCTCCCCATATCAGGGGGAGTAGTTGCAGGCCGTCTGTTACCAGAAGGGAAGGCTTTTGGGGTCTTTTTCGTCCGGTTTTGGGCTGCGGTCGGCAGAGAGCAGGAGAAGTGCGACCGTTCATGCCGAGAGCTGGCTCCGCCCCTACTGTGTTTTTTTTAATCATAAAGAAGCAGTGCCTTATTGTGCTGCTACATCGCTACAGTGTCAGCGGATTGCAAGCAGCCAATGAGCTAAGCCTTGCACATTTGGTGACTGACGGACGCACCGTTAGATAATTTCTTCACTGCTTTCATTGGGGAGGTGATCTAGAGAACACTGACTGGTTATGGTGCAAAGAGCATGTGGCGGAACCAACCTCGCCACTGTCCACTGGAGAGGCCTGGTTGCTCGCTTGCTCCCTTTAGACTATGGTCCTGCATTTTAAACTTTTATTTTACCTGCAGAAAGGTTTATTCGTGCCTTTCTACGGACTGTTAAAGCCATGCTACCCCAGATACACTGGCGTACATACCAGGGTCGCAGGGGTCGCGACTGCGACCGGGCCCGGCCCACAAGGGGGCCCGGCCGCCCCTGTGACCCGGTATGTAGCCACAGGGCCAGCCTCTTCCCCTGGGGGGCCCAGGAGCCGACCACCCCAGGGCCCCCCTGAGGCTGGCCCTGCTGACCCCGGGTGGCCGGTCGGGCAGGCAGGCGGGCGCGCGAGGGAGCACTCAGTGCTTCCTCTTCAGCTCCCTCGCGCACCGCACTGATGCCGGAGCCGGAAGATGACGTCATCCTTGGCTCCGCCTCCGGCATCCCTATGCGGCGCGCGAGGGAGCTGAAGAAGAAGCACTGAGTGTTTCCCGACCGGCCACCCGCCCAGGAGCCCCACTGGACCCCAGGGAATAATCCCCCCCAGCACTCCAAGAGGTAAGGAGGCTGGGGGGATTATATTAAAAAAAATCATGTGTTGTTAGTGTGTGTGAGTGTTAGAGTGAGTGTTAGAGTGAGTGTTAGTGAGTGTTAGAGTGAGTGTTAGTGTGTAGTGTGTGAGTAGTGTGTGTCTGCTAGTGAGTGTCAGTGTGTGAGTGTTAGTGTGTGTGAGTGTTAGTGAGTGTGTGTGTGTGTTAGTGTGTGTGAGTGTTAGAGTGAGTGTTAGTGTGTGTGTCTGCTAGTGAGTGTTAGTGTGTGTGAGTGTTAGAGTGAGTGTTAGTGTGTGTGAGTGTTAGAGTGAGTGTTAGTGTGGTGTCTGCTAGTGAGTGTTAGTGTGAGTGTTAGAGTGAATGTGAGTGTTACTGTGTGTCTGCTAGTGAGTGTCAGTGAGTGTGTGTGTCTTACTGAGTGTGTGTGTTAGTGAGTCTGTTTGATGTCTGTTAGTGAGTGTGTGTTTGTCAATGAGAGTGTATGTTTTGTAAGTGAGTGTGTATGTATGTCTGTCGCTGAGTGTGTCTCTGTCAGTAAATGTGTGTCTGTTAGCTAGTGTGTATGCATCTGTAAGTGAGAGTGTGTGTGTCTTCAGCACTTACCTTTCTCCAGCGCCGGACTCCCTTGGCGCTGAGGATCCCTCAGCCTCTCAGCTCCGAATGCGACCGCGCACGCATTCACACCGCCCATAGGAAAGCGTTACTCAATGCTTTCCTATGGACGTTCAGTGTGCTCCTCTAGCGGCTGTCCGTGAGACAGCCACTAGAGGCAGGATTAACCCTCAGTGAAACATAGCAGTTTCTCTGAAACTGCTATGTTTTCAGCTGCAGGGTTAAAACTAGAGGGACCTGACACCCAGACAACTTCATTGAGCTGATGTGATCTGGGTGTCTGTAGTGGTCCTTTAAAGGACCACTATAGTGCCAGGAAAACATACTCGTTTTCCTGGCACTATAGTGCCCTGAGGGTGCCCCCACCCTCAGGGACCCCCTCCCGCCCGGCTCTGGAAAGGGGTAAAACTTACCTTTTTCCACCGCTGGGCGGAGAGCTCTCCTCCTCCGATCCTCCTCTTCTCCTCCCCGTCGGCTGTATGCGCACGCGCGGCAAGAGCTGTGCACGCATTCAGCCGGTCACATAGGAAAGCATTCATAATGCTTTCCTATGGACGCTGGCGTGCTCTCACTGTGAAAATCACAGTGAGAAGCACGCAAGCGCCTCTAGTGGCTGTCAATGAGACAGCCACTAGAGGAAATAGGGGAAGGCTTAACCCATTCATAAACACAGCAGTTTCTCTGAAACTGCTATGTTTATGAAAAAATGGGTTAACCCTAGCTCGACCTGGCACCCAGACCACTTCATTAAGCTGAAGTGGTCTGGGTGCCTAGAGTGGTCCTTTAAGTGTGTGTGCATCTGCATGCACTGGTGTACATACCGCGGTCGCAGGGGTCGCAGCCCTGTAACCCCTGGGACCAGGTGCCCACCGCCATGTGTTGCGGCCCGGCCCGCGCGGGGGGCCCACAGATCATTTTTCGCACCGGGGCCCCATGGGTCATGTGTACGCCACTGCCCAGATAGCTATGCCATGGAGCCCAGCCGTATACTGAAAGACTGTATGAAAGACTTTGGCTCCATGGCGATTGAACTGTATGTATGTGATCTGAGCACCATCCGGTAATAATGTGCGCTCAGATCTAAGCTATCTGGGGATAGGTAGAATGTGTATGTTCTATGTGATTAATATAACAGTATGTATTTTTATGTCTTTTATTGTCCTTTGTCTGCCATGTGGCTAACAGAGTTTTGCCTCTGTCCTTGGAGATAATTGGATTACTTCCCAATTATCTCCAGGATAGAAGACTCTGTGGAACAGGTTTTGGGCAGAAAAGCCATGCTTCATTTGGTCAAATAGGACTTTCCCTTAACTTTTTAACCCCTGGATGGAATTGGCTTAATTTTGGTTATGCTTATATTTAAAGTATGCTGATTCTGAATATGTATTTATATTTTATGTGAATATGATGCATATTTTAAAAGTTACAGTGTATATATATAAAGTGTATTTTTCCTGCCTGTGATAAATTACATTAACCCATTGTGTTCAGTAATTATATCACAGGCAGAGAGGAGGGATGTATGTTTGTGCTGGGTGTGTTAAACGGTTCTCCTGTAAATGATTGGTTGTAATGTGTCCCACCCTGTGGGATGTCCCCTTGCATGGGAACTTGCATAAAAGCCAGTGTGTGGCTATTACAGTGGAGTTCCTGCTTAACCCTCAAAGTGAAGTGTCGTCTCATTATTGGGGGAGGATTGATTGTATGCTGTTCCAGTTTGACTGCTAGGAGTGTAAACCTATTCGCATGGTTTTTCCTATTCGGCTGTATACAACATTCATATGTTTAAAACTACTCATATGCTTCTCTGGTTCGGTGATTGTGGTTTCTGCCAGAGTGCTTGGAGTCCTCAGGAAATGCTAGGAGCATCCTTTAACGGAGGTACCCAGTCGGGGTGCCAGGTGATCCGTTACAGAGCATGCTAGAGTGGTGATGATACTTGGTGTATTCCTTTGGAACAAAGAGAGAGCTTGTCATTAATTATTTTTTCCCAAAAAGTGGATTGTTCTTATTGATGTATTTCATACTGTATAGAAAACCTGTAGGAGAGAGCACATTTTTCATAAATTCCTGTTCTGCAGTGGCAGAACAGGGAAAATTATCCTCATCTGCAAATAGCCTGATATAATTTGAGCACATAACCCTCAACTTTGCTGGCATTTGTTTTAAATAAAATGTTTAATTTCTGTTATTGCAGGTAGAATGATCCATCACACTTATTATTTGTGCCCTGAAGGTTGATCACAATATATTATTGTTGAAGCAGCAACAAGTCTGTATTCTTGCCTGTTGCTACTCCTTCCTGTTCTTACTGTTCCCTCTGTGTTGGACCTGTATTGAGCAGCAGTGTTTAGTAGATGAAGCCCATAATGCAGAGGAGCACTGAAAGTAAATGGACCAAGTTCGCATTACAAAAGGGATCAAACTGAGAGAGTAGTCATGGAAGCCAATGGTCAGGGCAGTCGACACAGGTTCAGAGACGATAATTCAGGCAAGGGTTAAAGCAGGAAATGGCAGGTTAGTCACGTTACACAATCAGGAGCACAGAACAACTGAGCGAGAAGTCAGGGGTTAGTGGAGTTTAAATAGGGAGAGGGGGCGGTCAGCTTACTGTAGCTCCTCCCTGCTCTCCATCTCCTGTCCCTGTTTCGGCGCACGCGCCATATCTTTCTCCTGAAGCTCTGCCTTCTGTGTTGCTGCATTCAGGAAGTGGCAGCATTCGTATGAATGTATGAATGTAAGTGGTCGTGGTGGGTGGTCGGGGCAGCCGCACTGTCTGAAGAGCATTGCTTGGGGGGCTAATCAGGCCTGGAGAATGAGTGGACACTCGAAAAGCTCCGTTTTTTATTTAAGCACCCTTTCATTGTGAGCCCCGAGTTCTTTGTAATATTGAGAGAGAAATTACATTTCTAATTACACAATTTGTGACAGTGCTATGTTAATGCATTGTACTTCTAGTTGGCGGTACCGTGCAGTGGGGGATATTATGAGTGCAGAGTTTTAATGCAAAGGGTGCAGGTGTAATGCTGTCAATTTGGGATTGATGTTGTGAGCACAAGTTTCATACCACATAGAGTGTATTAATGCCCCAGTTGAGGAGTTTATAAAAAAAAGATTTATATATAATACTCGGAATTCCTTCAAACATTAACAGGGTTATTCACTGAAGTGAGAATTGTCTGGATTTAAAAGTTAACAAAAAGGAGATTTCAAAATTTAGCCAAATTAGAACAATTATTCAAATCATTTCTGTCTTTATTTCTGCTATTTTGACCTTAGATTGGAAAGTCACTTTGAATTCTCTGTAATTCTCACTTTTTTGAATAGCTTTGTTGATGTCATATAATTTAGTGATGATTAACGTGGAAACAAGTCGGTAGGGAGTTTCTTATCGTTCTCCTATTATTCTCTGTAGGAGGCATTAAAAGTCTTGTCAGATGGGAATTACAAGTCGCTAATGGTAGGATTTTGTAGTTTAGAAACAGCCGTTGTTCGCTAATGCTAGCAATTTCAGTAAGTAAACGGGCCCTCTGTCTGTCCGTAGTAGCTGTTTGGATTATATAGGCACAGCAGGCATTTCTCAATGTTAGAGACAGTGAATGTAGAGAAAACAGAATCAGTTTAGCACGCGCATGGTCCGATCTTTCACATCGCTCAATTTAACTTCAGTGTATAAATCCTAACCATTTCTATCCTAGCCAAGTTATCTTGCACGGGGATCTATGCAAGATTAGAGGAAGAGTGATTAAACTAAATGAGAAAATTCTATTCTGAAACACATTCAACATTGAACTTGATGGACTTTAGTCTCATCTCAACCTAGACTACTATGTAAATTTTTTTAAAGAATTTGGGAAAAAAAATTGGAATCAACTGCTGAGACTTTGTGGTGCTAGATATTTGTCAACATAAATCACATATCCATTCGTATTTCTTTTTATTTTTTTGCACTTTTTTTTCTATATCATCACTCTGCTCTAATATACTAAAGTTTCCATTTTTTAGAATGACCCGTGATAATGTTATTGACCCCAAAAGTAACAGGCATTCTATTAAGTGTGATCAAATCTAAGTACAGCTCTCACAAAGAGTTCAAAACGTTTCCTATTAATAGTGATGACCGTGAGAATGACCTGTTAACCTGTTTGACGTCTTTCTCAGACTAAATGATAATGTAATTTGGCAAAGGAAGCAGAGGCGTCTGGTGATTTAACACCTGGATATTAACCCAGTATAACAGTGAAATCATCTTGTTTTTGCAATAATAATTAGATGAGATATGTGAGATGTGGGGCATCTCTAAAAGCTGACACAATGTGCCTTATCTACTTTTAAATATGCACAATTATAAATGAATGATAGGCTTCCACTTAGTTCCCTGAGTAAAAGTGTGACACCAGCGGCTGAATCTGCCAACAGGATTCAGAAACATTGTGTTCTACCCCCTAGAGTTAACTCACCTTTGTAAGGAATGATAGAAAATGGTTGAGCTAATTAATCACTGAAAAATACAGCGTGCAAGCAGGAAGATTGATGTGAAAGACCTTGTCTCTGTACTGTCAGATCTATTATATTGGAAATTGTATTTACAGGAGATATGAGAGAGTGTTACATGAATCATTTAATATAACTCATTACTTTCAATATAAAATATTGTGTCCACATTGTAACATGTACCACAACACAGAGACGCATAAACAAAAGAACTAAAGAATTGATTGCATATGACAGATAGCTTTACCCTCTTCTCTTGCGTTTACCCCTTCTGTGCCAGGCAGTTTTGCAAAACTCAGGAGAAAAGAGAAAGACAGCTGTGCACATTTTAATCAACTCCTAAATGTTTCAAGGTTTTTGCATGCATATTAGTTAGGTCTCCATCCCAATCCATTGTGTAATCACTAATATGACAAACTTCAGCGCACTCCGTCAATACTTTCATTAGGAGCTGTGGAGGTAGAGAATATTTCAGTCAATGATATTTTGTAGGAAAATAGACCATTTTAATATTTAGCAGAAATTTAGCAGGCAACAACATTTTCTGGTGGCTGAAGTAACATTCCTGGCTGTCATATCCAGAAGGCTTGGAGGCTTGGCTTGGAGATATTCTTCCCAGCTTCCTATTTAGTTTAATAAAGGGTTTTGGGGGTTGGACTGGCTGGCCAGTCCTATTTCAATAACATGAGGTTGTTAAATTGTCTACAGTGTTCTTGAATGAAGCAGTTTTTGGGGAATAGATCATGCCCATGCAGTCTCATTGCTCAATTCTCTACAATTTAGGAGTTACATCACTTTGTTTATGCAGCCCTTGTTACACCTCCCTGCATGTGACTTGCACAACCTTCATAAACACTTCCTGTAAAGACATATCTAATGTTAAAACTTGCTTTATTGAAAACTCTGTTTAATTTAGGATTTGTATCTCCTGCTTTGCTAATAGTCTGCTATAGGATGCAGTAGCCTCCTGTGTGTGTGATTAAAATTCAATATGCAGAGCAGGAGATAAAAATATCTGAAGTAAGTTAAGATCTGATTAAAAAATAAAAACTTTTTTTAAAGCAGGCTGTGTGTGTGACAGCCAGGGGAGGTGAGGCTAGGGCTGCATATTGGGAGGTGCCACAAATTAGTCATTTTTCCACTTAGCAACACCCCTGGCATCATTGTTTATCAATGATCTGCTAAACCAATGATAAACAAAAGAACATAGCGTATCACTGTGGAAATGAATAAACCACAAGTGTTGAATTCACAAATGGTCACTCACACATTCACTGAAGTAAGAAAGCCTTTAGCATAAATTAATTCTTAGGATCCAATTCAATTCTTCTATCTGTATTCAATTCCCCATGAATTAGCTGCGATGTATGTGCTTAAGAGAAAAGATGCAATAACATTGTAGTGCACATTCAAGAGTATAGTAAAAATAAATTTAATAACTTACATCAAAGTATAAAACAATAGGTGCAGTCTCTCTATGTCACCACCAGGGGTCCTACGCGTTTCATCCGTGTATAGGACTTCCTCAGGGACTTCAGTGACAAGCAGTGACAGGATACAAATGAACAATATAATTCCCTCCCCAGTCCTTTATACCTCCCCAGTGTTCACACAAAAAGTAATTCCGCACAGATGCGTTCCACTGCCGAAACCCGGAAGTACGTCGCGATCAATCATTCTCCTCTCTTTCTTAGTCTCAAAGGCAAATGTGTGCGGCATGTATGGACAAGAGGCAAAGAAAAAGGGGGGGAAGGGATATTAGAAACTCTGGATAGCACTACTGTATTTAAGTGTGCTTAATGTCATACAATATTAAATTAATGATTTATGAATACCTTATAGAAGCACACTCAAATATATATAAAAAAATATACATGATTTTTTTTTTGTAAATATTTTGTGGAAGACAAGAGGAAGTCTTTGGGGATACTATTGGAAGTTCTACCCTGTTCAGGGAGGTTTCTTTCTGCTTACATCTAAATTGAGCACTTATTGCACTGTGGCTGCTTGTGTACACATCAACTGTATTTTTTGCATCATTGTTTACCAGTGTGGGTTTTCTTTAATGAAGCACAAGCTGAGAATGTTGGAAAAAAGACAAATCTAAATGACATTGAAGATATTTAAGGGGATAGCAGAACTCCCCGGAACCCTGTAACTCCTGGTTATAACAAAAATGCTGATGTGCATATATGTGAGGAGTGCTCTTTTACAAAGTCAGTTGTTTCTTGCTAAATGTGTTTACTTTTAACGGTATGAGAAATTGGTGAATGGTGGGATGCATAATACTTTATTGCGTGGTGAGTTTTACAAATGAATAAAGAATATCCCAAAAGTCTGGTCTTGTGGCAGTAAGTTATAGTGTAGATGTGTGATGGAATTCAGGCAGAAGGAAGAGAAGGTCAAACAGAAGATAAATGTCCAAGAGCGGAGTGAGGTCCCAGAGCAGACTGACAGTCTGACTGACTGGATGTGAAGATCTGAGACGCAAAATACAGAATGTAAACGATATGAGCAAAACAGAGATTTAAGTGGAATCGCAGACTGAAACCTTTAAAGCCTTACCAGGAAACTGCATATGAGACTGCCTAGTAACAGAGGAGCATGTCCATAATACCAGAGTTTAGCATACATCCCAAGTGTCTCTACTTAGCAGAGACAGTCCCGTTTTTGAACCCAAATCCATCTCTCCCTCCTTTCTATCCTAACATTCCTCTTTTCTGAGAGCTCCATATTGTTGGTGTGTAAAGAGTGAATAATAGAGCTCCACAGCCATAATACTCATAGTAATGTGTCTTTAAATTACAATAAATGAGTTTAGAAATCAGTCTGTGTAAATAAGATACATTGTTCTTGTTCTAAACTACATTTTAGTTGCATTAATTGTTATTAGTAAGTCACCTAAAGATTCTCAGAACGGCCCTGCACTTGGTCACACCAGTAGCCACAGCACTAAAATGAAATGTTTTAGGGTAAGCCTGTGGTGGAATTACTTTTTATCTTCACATTTCATGAGAAGGTAACTGTTAAATTAAAACTTTTCTTTGTTGACAGTTAAGGATTTGTCTGAAAACTCATACATTGCGGAAAATACAGTTAATAATTTCCATACTTGAATGACAGGGTTAAAAAAAAAAACCTGATGTAATTTAAGTCACTCAATGAATGTTGTCTTTCAGGAGACCCTGGGAAGCATAACATAGTGAAGACAATCTGTCAAATAGCTGGTAAAGGTACGGATGTGCAACTGCAATAAAAAAATCAAATGTTTCAGATAACATCCAGTTCCGGAGAACCTCGAGCTTCGTATCTTTTTTCCAAAAACATAAAATTGTGAAACGAATCAGAAAGCATACGAGCTGAGCTATAGAAAACTTCATGTGGTCAGATTGGAAGCCAATGTTGGATAATTATTTTAGTATCTCTGCAAACTTCCTATATACCAGGAGTACAATCAGACCATCATTTATTGAGTGCAATTAAGAGATGAAATATTTGCATATTAAAATAGGTCTTTTAATGTAATGCAGAAAATATTACCTTTAAAACCATACAGTTTGATTTTTATAAATCTGTATATGGTGTATTACAAATTACATTTGGCTAAGTAGATCCTTTCTCATAATCTATTAAAGGATTGTTGTTAAGGTATCACTATAATATGATGTAGACTTGTGCATTCAGTTTTAATCGAATCCCAATTTGAATCATCTAAATTTTGGGTGATCAGTGATTTGGCTGAATTACGCATCTTCGAAAACCATATAGATGTATAATGAAACAGATGAAATAGGCAACGGGTGTGCCATCTTGCTTGTTTCGTGATTTGAAGTTCCGCCTATGGGGGTTAATGTGACCCCCATATTAGTGTGAGCTTTAATAACTGCGGAATGGCGGTTGGGGCATTTCTGCTAAACAATGACCAGTCACAATAAGATGCATCTATGTTGGTAGACTGTGCTCCCCACACATGAAGGCAGATGCATTGCATGTAGCTGTTTAGAAACCATGGATGAATACTCTGAAGTTAATTTTGGCTACATATCTGTAAGAGTCAGGCTTCCAAATCATCACATGCTTTACAATTTTATGTTTTAATAAGTATTTATCTCATGTATCTGACAATCAAAAATAATCATACATAAAAAGAACTGGGAAAAGGAGGAAAGTTAAAGAAAGTCCATATGTCTGTCTGTCTGTCTGTCTCTCTCTGATTATCTCTTTATCTAGTTGTCTGCCTGTCCATCTATTTCTGTAGATATCTTAGTAGTTGAGCAGTAACAAGGGGGTTGAAAAATATGAGGTGCTTAAAAGACCTCTATAGTGCCAGGAAAACAAACTCATTTTCCTGGCACTATAGTGCCCCGAGGGTGCCCACACCCTCAGGGTCCCACTCCCGTGACGCTGAAGGGGGAGGAAGGGGTTAATCCCTTACCTTTTTTTCAGCGCCCGGCGCTGGGAATCTCCTCCCTCTTCTTCCGTCATCGGCTGAATGCGCATGCGCACGCATTCAGCCAGTCTCATAGGAAAGCATTATCAATGCTTTCCTATGGACGCTGGCTTCTATTCACTGTGAAAATCACAGTGAGAAGCGCGGAAGCGCCTCTAGCGGCTGTCAATGAGACAGCCACTATAGGCTGGATTAACCCATAGGTAAACATAGCAGTTTCTCTTAAACTGCTATGTTTACTGCAAAAAGGGTTAAACCTAGCTGGACCTGGCACCCAGACCACTTCATTAAGCTGAAGTGGCCTGGGTGCCTATAGTGGTCCTTTAATGCAATTTGAATATTGCTGCACTTATAAGTAGCTTAATACAAGTAGATAGAAGAGCATAGGTGGTTATGGTACTTGAAGCAGCACTTTAAATTGTCTATGTAAAAATCTGTGGCTAATATATTTTAGAACAATTGCATTGTGCCTTATATGGCTTTGTGGTGAAGGTATAAAATACATAACACGCAAAAAAGATTATTATTTTGTATTTTTCTATTGCATGTTAATTTTTATCAGTGGTGACAGATATGGAAGCATGGAAAGCCCTAAGTACTTTAACTGAAATGTTCATTTTGTTCCACTGAGGAATGCAAATGATATCTTATTTACATCATCAATGAACAACCTTGATATATAGCCGCAAGGTTCCCCAATCCTTTGAAAGTCAGTCTCTTAGATTATTAATCATAGCTGTGGAACACTTATGTGACAGCATTATAAACATCCAGATAATGTCTTGTTATCTAACAAAATGTCAATAAAATTGTTCCAGTGAAAGATTCTTGTGTTAACCAGGTTTGTACTTTAGATGATCCATGTGAAACAGTGTACAAACTGCAAACAGTGCTACAACTTTTAGCATTAATAAAAAAAAAATATATATATTTTTTTTATCAACAAAATTTGAATATCCCTAAAAATTATTCATAAGCAAATCAGAATAAAAATATCTCTTGAAAATAAATCAGTAGCGTGGTTTAAATAAACATTCCCATCCCATAAGATCTTCTCAGTGAAGTTGTTATGGAAGCTGGAGAGCCTGGGCGCCTATTTAAATTCCGGTTTAAAGGGAAACTATAGTGTCAGGAAACAAAGCTGTTTTCCTGACACTGTAGCTCCCTATAGTGCCAAAAATCACCCCCTCCTCCCCAGCCTTCACCCCCCTGTGCTTAAAAACACCTTTTGTCACTTACATGAGTCCAGCACCAATGTCCCTCAGCGCTGGTTCAGGCTCCGTCTCTGCTCCTCCTTTGCCGACATCAGCCAGTGTGGAAGACCAAATGCACATGCATGGCAATGGCCTCACTTGCATTAGTATTTACCCCATTTCACCCATAGGAAAGTATGTAGAAAGCTTATCTGTGGGGGTTTGGGTGACTCTGGGTGACCTTATGCCTAACAGCCCAGAAATCCCTCTAGTGATGGTAGACAGCCACTAGATAGCGGTGGAGTTAACCCTCAAAGGTAATTATTACAGTTTATTAAAAACGGCAATAATTACCTTTACAGGGTTAGGGGCCTGGTACTATGCACCCATGTCACTTCAATGAGCTGAAGTGGTCTGTGTGCCTATAGTGTACCTTTAAACCATTTTGCTAACAAAACAAAGTGATGTACCTCCTAAAATGCTTCATTAAGCTAAAGTTGTATTGGTGCCAATAGTATCCCTGTAACCTATTAAAACATCTATAAATGTGTGGTCAGTCTGGTTAGTGCAATGCATAATGTAATTGTATTCACTATAATGACACAAGCCATATCCCCATGACAAGCCATGACTTTTACAGATAATATATCTCTGCATATTGAATTTTTAAAAATTCAAGAATATTTGAAGCAATTTCTGCTCACACCCAGGGCCGGTGCAAGGATTTTTGCCGCCCTAGGCAAAAGAAGGATTTGCCGCCCCCCTCCCCTCCCCCCGGAACATCGCAATGCCCCACCCATAGAACTAATGCCAGTGCTGCACACAGTGTGTGTTTACATTAAAAAGCCTGCAGGGACAAACTATAGACACCAGAACAACTTTATTAAGCTGCAGTGGTTCTGGGGACTATAGTGTCCATTTAATGTGAGGTAAATTAGAGATTAGTGTCACTAATAATATACTAGATTGCCTACTTACAACAGATGAGGATGGTGATGGGCTCTGGCTGCAGTCTGGCTCCACTGGTCTGGTGTAGAACAGGATCTCTGGAGGCTGTTTGTAACTGTGGTCACAAAATTCAATGTTCTGGGAGAACGGAAAGCAGCTCCATTTTTTGGGGCCTCTTACACAGCTCAAGGTCTGGGCCCCAGGGCCTGACGGTGAGTATGCCCATAAAGCCCACCCATAAGTCCACCTACATGTTCCACCCATGAGTTCGCTCACAGGGAGTGGCGTGTGTAGGGGATGTGTTATGTGTTACTGTAGAGGATCTAATGTGTGTGCTTACGTAATGTAGTGTATAGGGATACCAGTTTGTGTAGGTGATGCAGTGTGTTTGTGTGTAGTGGAAGCAGTGTGTGTGTGTTTGTGTATAAGGGATGTATTGTGTGTTTCTTGTTGTGTGTAAGGGATGCATTGTGTGAATCTGTGTTTGTATGCATAAGGGATGCAAAGTGTGTTTCTGTGTATGTAAGGGATGCAGTGTGTGTCTGTAAGGGGTGCGTTGAGTGTGTGTAAGAGATGAATTGTGTTTCTGTGTGTGTAAAAGAAGCAGTGTGTGTTTGCATTTGTGTGTAAGGAATGCATTGTGTGTTTCTGTGTATATGTGCAAATGATGCATTGTCTTTATGTGTAAGGGTTGCATTGTGTGTTTTTCTGTGTGTAAGGGAAGCATGTTGTGTTTCTGTGTGTATAGGGATGCATTGTGTGTGTGTGTGCGTGGTGTGAAAGAGCTCCCTGTCCCCCTGTCCTATAGAGCTCTCCCTTCCATTCCTTAGAGATCTCCCCTGCCCCTTAGTGGTCTCTCCTTTCCCCCCACCTCCCTTAGTGGTCTCCTTTTCTCCCCGACTTTCCATTAGTGGTCTCTCCTCTCCCCCCACCCTTCCCTAGTGGTCTATCCTCCACCCCCCTCCCTTAGCGGTCTCTCCTCACACCCCTCCCCTAGTGGTCTCTCCACCGCCCCCTCCCTCTTTTAGTGGTCTCTCCCTCCCCTACGTTCTCATCTCCCACCCCTTGTGTTCTCCTCTTATTCCCCCCCTCCCTGTGTTTTCCTCTTATTCCCC
>OW240912.1:56269267-56361516 GCA_933207985.1 Pelobates cultripes
AAAAGCATTAAACCTCCAGATCTATAGTCTACACCAGGGATAGGCAACCTTTGGCACTCCAGATGTTGTGGACAACATACCCCATAATGCTCTTACACACATAATGCTGGCAAAGCATCATGGGAAGTGTAGTCCAAAATATCTGCAGTGCCGAAGGTTGCCAATGCCTGGTCTACACTCTACAGCCTTTGCAAGACCCTCTCTTCTTTCACAGCTGAGACTTTCTGTGACTGTCCAACCAAAACAGGAAGTAACAGGGCCAGTTGTCTGATTGACAACCAGGGAGGTGTAACAAGGTTAATTTATAAAAGTGCCAATTTCTGTTGTAAAATGAAACAAAGGAAATATAGTCTTCACACGTAAAGCACTTCAACAAGCTACGGTGCTTTGGGTGCTTGTTTTTGATGTGCATTGAAAAGGGAATACATGTACTGTAATCTTATACATTTGTGTCCTTTGAATTACCTCCAGCATTCTAAATTAGCCTTGATCTCAAATTCCATCACTCTTGGGTGGCTGCACTGGCAATTGTATTAGTCCCAGTGTATCAACAAAACAAAGTAAAAACTTTACTTGATCACTTACCCAAACTCATTTGAACACTTAACTTAAATAAGGTTTTTAGCACCATTATAATAGCCATAAAAATTTAAACTCACTTGTCAAAACAGAATGAGTCATACACAGTCATTCTAATTGCTTTTTTAGATCAAATGCAAAATATTTAATTAAACAGAACCAGATAGTCTTATAAAACCATACAAACTTATTAACCCTAAATAGTGATGTCCCGAACGGTTCGCCGAACGGTTCGCCACGAACGGTTCGCCACAGACTCATCATTGAGTAAACTTTGACCCTGTACTTCACAGTCAGCAGACACATTCCAGCCAATCAGCAGCAGACCCTCCCTCCCAGACACTCCCACCTCCTGGACAGCATCCATTTTACATTCATTGTGAAACTGCATTCTTAGTGAGCTGTCCAGGAGGTGGGAGGGTCTAGGAGGGAGGGTCTGCTGCTGATTGGCTGGAATGTGTCTGCTGACTGTGAGGTACAGGGTCAAAGTTTACTCAATGATGAGTCCGCGGCGAACCGTTCGTGTCGAACCGTTCGCGAACCGTTCGGCAAACCGTTCGGGACATCACTAACCCTAAATAGAGAATATACAGAGAGTAGACAACTGTACAAAATACTTGGAAACACAAAGGCTAAGAGGGTAATAAACAAATGCACTGTGATCATACCTATCTGTATGCTTGATATATCTCAAACACTCAAGGGGTTTATGACGGAAAATGTATTTTGTTAAAATAAAAGTGATGTCTTAAAAAAAACAAATCTAAGAGAAATAATAATGTCATATGTATTATAAATCTATATTGAATTAAAAAAATATCTACTTTGTGTAATTATATACTATAAGCAATACCCCCGGAAAAATTCCCACCATGTACCTATACTCAACTAGAGTATACAACATTTTAATGTCAAAATGTATAAAAGGCGTAAAACGTGACAATACGTAACAGTAATAAAAACCTCGTCTGTCATAAATCGAAATCTAGAATTCATAAAGGTGTGACAAATTACAATATTTTAACTATAGTCTATTTTACACAATGTTCTATCAGGATTACAAGCAATTTGTGTTTTTTTAATTATCTGATAACACCTCCAGTTTATTGTCTCAGCTGAATTGCTATGTAAATTATATTTATGTTTAGATTTCTATAGTATTATATTATTACTATAGGAGAAAAATGGAATTCAATTATTAACATCATCTCTGGTGTGTCAACACCCTCCGTTCTGGGATTGTGTGATTTTGCCCAAAGAAACATTTCCAGGTATCTAGATCAGAATTTCCATATCAAAAGGATGAGTTTTATCTATAATTTGTTCATCTTCGCTCTCTCCAGTGTGTCAGAGTTGCATACATCCTAGCGGAAGAATTTCATGATCCGCTTCCTCTGTCTCTTCACTCAATACCCTGATAAGACAAATAGTGTAGGCGTTTATCCCAAGTTAACTAATTCCTTTCTTCTGGGCTGTATGGGATATAAGTAATTGTAAACCTCTTTTTATATTGTGAAATAGCAATTATAAGAAAGGTGTATTTTAAGATTCGTGGATCAGGTATGCGGCAGGTATCTACATTATAGATACAGGAAGGTATTCTCAATATTCTATCCATTCTCAGCAAATTGAGCAGAAGATCTCATGGTTATAATAGTAATAAAGCAAAATTGAAGCAAATCAATATGGATGTAAAAGAGATTTTCTAGTAAAATAACTTATCACTTTTCAGAAAAATATCCAGTTAATTAAAACGGGGAAATTGCCAAGAAATGGCAAATTGCTAATTTAATGTCGATATATCCTGTATAGAAAGACAGTTGAGTAGAAAATCACCCCAGATTAGACATTTTTTTTTAAATATTCTTTATTTTTGTGGGTACAGCACAATAAAACAATATCACGTGTTATACTCGCATTTCAAGACATAAACCATTATGCTCAATAACAGTTGTTACACATGGGTGAGGACTACCCGGTTTTAAATTTTTTTGGGCCTAGTTAACCCTCTATCGCCCCTTCTATAGCGCTTTGACACTGATATGGTAAGGGAGGTTGCATCTGTCTAGCTTTAAGTGCCTGTATGCTTGGTGTCGGGGTATGTCCCGCAGTGGGAACTAAGGCACCTCTAGGTTTGGGTGTATTGAGCGTGGGACCTAAGTCAGGTATGCGTGTGAGAGCTTATGTGTCTTGCCCGCCTTTTCTGCCTAGAGACGATGTGGGCCCCACTTGTAGGGGATGGCTTGTTCCTGGAGTAGCTGAGTGGCCGGATGGAGGGATTTCCGCCACAAAATGGTATGTTTCGAGAAGTCTCTGTAAAACGCCAGTTGTGCCCCCTCAAATGCTACTGTGGGGGAACCTCTCGCAGCCCCCATGAGCAGTCCCCTGTCAGAATCCTGCACAAACTTGATCATTACATCGCTGGCTCCTTCACGTGGCGTAGAGGCTGCTCTGGTGAGTCAGTAGCAAGAGTCTATCGTGACCAATTTTGCCTGTCGCAGTGTCAATAGCGTGGCTGTAAGCCGTCGGCAATAGTGCGGTAATTCAGAGCCGGTGATTGTCTCCGGCACTCCTCGGACCCTTAGGTTCCTTGCCATATTCCGGTCCTTTATGCCAGTCAGTTGGGCTTGTTGGTCCGCATATTGCTTGCGGAGGGAGCTCACGCCGCGTCCGTGGCGCTTTGCGCTAGTTTGGTGTCCCCCAGGCCTACCTTCACGTTTGCAACTTTGTTGATGAGTGTGGTTATGTCTGCTCTTACCAGTGCCATGTCCGCTTGGAACATGGACTGAATGTCCTTCACCAAAGCTTTAATATCCGCCTTAGTGGCTGGTGCTGCATCCCCCATGTCCATGGGTCCCTGAGGTACCTGTAGTGCTCGGTTTGGTATTGCAGGCTCTGCATAGTAGCTGTCCTTGTCTGAGGATTTTGTGGTATAAGCTTCAGGCGCCATCTTGGAACTTGCAGGCTGCGAGGCTGCGCGGAGAAAAGCTCCAATATCTCCGGATCCCGTGCTTGGATCTGCTTTTTGCTCTTTTTCCCCTTAGTGTGGGGAGCCCGGTGTGTTCGTGGATTGCGGCACCGGGCGGGTTAATTCCAGTGTCTTGCACTGAGCTATTGAAATGTGCAGCCGGCTAGCTCGGTTACTGGCTCCGCCCCCCCAATTAGACCATTTTTGTTAAAAATTGGAAATTCGTTCCTCAAGTCCATTTAGATTTCCCAGTTCCCATATGGCCATTTCATTGTGTAAATTATATGCATGTCCCTAACATTTAACATGTGGGGATACTGAGACATCTCTGCAAGTGGCACATATGTGGCATTGCTGGTTATGGTGCCAGGAATCTTGCTGCTCCATCTCATTATTAGGAGTTAAACCATTTTCAAACATTTTAATACTTACCTGCGTCCACTGATTGCCTGCAGTCTGGCACCTCTTCATAGATATCACTAAAGTGGAAGGTCCTACTTTAACATCAGTGTCAACTGATACTCTCAGCCAATGGTGCTTAGAATACCTAGGTACATGTTAAACTATATGAAAACAGTTTTAGAGTGGGCACTGGTGTTAGGGGGCAAGGCCTTTCTCCATAACCACTAGAGAGGGCTATATCAGTTATGGTGCTTAGAGTGCCCATTTTAAAAGAACCTTGTGGGATATTATCCTATATTTGTGCAAATTTACAGATACAATGTAAGGTCTCAGAAAAATGCAGGGAAAAATATTAACACATATTGTGGTAACAAATTTACCACATAAAAAAATTGCTTGGGTATCCAATGTGAAATACCCTGGGGTATCTATTTAAAAAAAATTACTTTTACAGAAATAGTTTGAATTGTTTGACTGCCACATAGAACCCTTTACTTGTGTAGGAGAAAGTAGTTTTTCCTAAACCGAACCTGTCACTCATGGGCTCCACCATCTTTTTCTGTGAGGTCCTCTTCAGCTCTTGGCCCTACACATGCCAGGAGCCTACATCAGCACTATACTCTTGCTCTTACGCATGGTCGGAGGTAAAATACTGATGTCTATGGAGGATCCTGTGAGACAGCTAGATCCTCCATAGAAAGAGTCAGTTTCCCCTCAGCTATCACTAGTGACAGCTTGAGAAAAGGTATCTCCGTCTTTTGTTACACTATGTCAAGCAAAGGAAACATACATAAAACAAAGTAGCACCCATCTTCTAGATTTGTCAGACGTAGGACAATTACAAAGACAAAGTAGTTTTTCTCAGTATATCTTTTGACCGAGTTGGAATTTCAGTGAAATTCCAACAGTATAAATGAGCATTTCAAATAGATTTTATTTTTATGAAAGGCTCATTTTGGAGGTGTTGGGGTGTAGGAGAGCCATTTTAATTTGTGTATGAGTGGTTGTTTGACCAGAGGATGGCTATTTTGGAACAGTTATTGAACTATGACCCACTGATAGTAATTAACTGAAAGTCATTTAGAGAAAGACCTAATGTAAACCAATTACATATAGAGGTTAATGATGATTAGCAATTAGTATTTATTTGGGAATCATAGTCCAACATAAATAAAAATGCAGGCCCAAATCTCTGAGTCATTTCATTATGAACAAGATCTGATAGAGATACGTTAATCGGTCACATTGTGAGAATAGAAAGGCACAGTAGGCAATGTAGCGGAATGTCCTCAGGCTTATTATTTTCACTCTTACTCCCGATGAGGACCAACAGAGACAGACAGAAGTAAAAACATATATATATATACATACAGGCAGGTTTAGTCCAGACCTGGCCACAAAGCACTGCATGCATAATGACTTGCAGAGCAGCGTATATTCAAGGAGGACAACTCAAATCTGCAAATGTGTCTCTACACAGGGAGGATTACACAAGCCATGTGTTAAGGGAGCCTAGCAATCAATTCTAGTATATAATAACAGCAGCACTGCCAAAGCTTGAGCATGAAACCACCATCTCTCAGAGGTAATTCGTCTCGTCTTTTTTTCATAGATATATCAGAGTTCATGTTCATATCCAGCCTTAAGCATTACAATGTAGTGCCAGAGGGCTGTGCAATGTTTTATTTTGTATATAAAGAGAAACTTGAAGGTACTGTTACTTTGTGTATATTTTATAGATGGCTGCAATTGTGCTTAAACACATTCTAAACCCCTAACGTTTGTCAGCTTGCTGAAGTGCTTTGTGTGTGAAGATTGTCTTTTTTTTTCTTCTTACAAAAAGTGCAGGTTTTAATAGAAATTGAAACTTTTATAAATGAATCTTGTTATAACCCTTTGGTTGTCAATCAAACAACAGGCCCTGTTACTTCCTGGTTAGATCAGTGGAGCTAATCTGTAGAAGCAGCAATTGCTCATAGCACCTGCCTTGCAAAGACCTCTCATTGAGCTGCATTGGGACGTCTATGATTGGACAGCCACAGAAAGTCTGGGTGGGGTTATAAAAAGATAGTTTGGAAAGGTTGCGCACAACAGATCTGCAACTTTTGCAAGATGTTTTTAGATATATCCCAATGTATAAATATGTAATTAAATTCATTCATGTTTTCATTGGGAAAGTGAAGAAACTACACCTTTTTTCCCTTAACTTTGATTTTCCTCGTTCGGTAGATAAAACTACTGAACACCAACCACCCCCTGGCTCATTAACTACAAAGAAAACCGCAGATTAGGTGCTCTCTCTGTGTGGCCGCCGTTCATATGGCCCAAAACCACATGCTGGAGAAAACATCAGCCATCTTGTCGCATGAATAGAGGCAGCGGGACTTGGTCGTCGAGTGAATGGAACTAAAATAAGACACTCAACTTCGCGAGCGCTTGCTTCTTTTCACTGACAAGCCAGGAGAGCGCTATTCACTAGGTTTGTACCCATGAACCAAGGGAACAGTTTCTGGATTTGCTTGGTTTAAAAATGGACCGGAAATGGACCGTAATCCATAGGAATCCTGAACTGATCTGGGGGATTTTTGGATATGTTGGCCCCCCAGATCGGGATATGACTTTTGTGGGGTTTTCCATGTGTTTTGGGGGCACTCTTGGGGTGTTGTTAAAAAGTTTTCTGTGCCTGGAGATAATTGAGTTTAGTACATTTCCTGACTCAATTATCTCACAGGCACAGGGGAGGGATTATCCTGTTTTGTGTGGGAGTTTCCTGGACCTGTGGTAAACCCCTTGCATATAAGAAGGGATGGGGGGATAGGGGGTGGGAGGATCCAATTTTGTTTGATAATAAGCAACAGTAGGCACCTCTGCCTCCTGACGACAGGCAGTCGGAAAGTTGCCATAACTAATACACCAGTACTGCCTGTTGGCCACAGGCTTCGAGAGTTAAGGTGGGGGAGGAAGGGATACAGAGATAACCCCATGAGTGGAATCCCCCTAACCAGTCTCCATTTCACTAGCTTTTTGGACTGCCTACTTTGAGCCATATTGTTGTATGGTCATAAGTTCGTACGACCAGTTTAAGCCTATCTGTGCTAGCAACTCCTTCATATTTGGGGGGAAAGTTTTCTTCCAGTGTCTTGATATCAGTTGGTTAGCTGAGATCAATATATGCCAAGTTTTTCTGGAATGAGATGCCAGCGGTGCATGATCTTTCATTGCAATTAATATGAGACAGGGGCGTACCTAGGGAATTTGGCACCCAGGGAGGATCCTTTGTTTGCGCCCCCCCCAACTTAAAAAATGTGCGGCTGTTTTTTAATTTTAAACACATCTTTTAAAATTTATTGCACACATTTGTAAAACCCCTGTCCTGCCCACCTTCTATGAAACCCATGCACCCCACTTACTTAAATCCCCTGCTCAGCCCCCCTTATACAAAACCCTTCCCCCCCCAATATAGTCCCCACGTACCCTACTGTATACATATACTGTCAAATACAGCCACATGCACACAGTCCCAGGCACACAATCACACATGCACAGTTACAGGCAGACAGTCACACACACAGTAACAGGCAGATAGTCACAGACACACAGTCACACACAGTAACAGGCAGACATGGATAGTGGGCAGCCCTGTTAAGAACTCTAATTGAGAATGGCCTCAACAGGAAGCTGGAGTTGAGTACTTTGGCGGATGGGTCGGAATAGAGTGCGTGTACTGCGTTACTAAAATGTGGGGGGAAGATGAATTTATTCTAGAAATGCTCTGTTAAGGCAACCAAACACCTTTTCAGCTTATCACTTTCCTGGAAAGTTTGATCCTTGCCTGCCCAGCGTGAAACTAACTTGGTCATCGTGCACTAGTTAGGAAAGGATAGTTTGTAGCCTAGTGGCCTGTATTTGTGCATATAATTTAGTATTGGTGTTTAATAAGGATATGGGCCGACAGTTGTGACTATGCATGGGTGGTTTCCGTTGCTTGGGCAGGGTTATAACATGGGCCGATAACATTTCTTGAGAGAGTTTGGTGTTGGTACCCCCAGACACACACAGCACCCAGACACACACATCACCCCCAGACACACACAGCACCCCCAGACACACACAGCACCCCCAGACACACACAGCACCCCCAGCACCCCCAGACACACACAGCACCCAGACACACACAGCACCCCCAGACACACACAGCACCCCCAGACACACAGCACCCCAGACATACACATCACCCCAGACACACACATCACCCCCAGCACCCCCAGACACACAGCACCCAGACACACACAGCACCCCCAGAGACACACAGCACCCCCAGAGACACACAGCACCCCCAGACACACAGCACCCCCAGACACACACAGCGCACCCAGACACACACAGCGCACTCAGGCACACAGCACCCTCACTCACACACAGAACCCTCGCTCACACACAGCACCCTCGCTCACACACACACATATATATATATATATTTACAGATATATATAATATATAAAATAACCCTCAGTGAGTTAAGAGACAAA
This sequence comes from Pelobates cultripes, assembly GCA_933207985.1. Lineage (NCBI taxonomy): Eukaryota > Metazoa > Chordata > Amphibia > Anura > Pelobatidae > Pelobates > Pelobates cultripes. The sequence goes on from OW240912.1 coordinate 56,277,746, forward strand.
GAAAATTAGAATGTGACGGCAGATAAAAACACCCTCACACACAGCACCCCTCTTACATACACACACACTGCGCCCCTCACACATACAATACGTCCAAATATATATATGTATGTATAAATATATATACACACACACACACACACACACTACAGCACTACATACATTACGCTCCAGATACACGCTAGATCCCTTACCTTATATGCACTCTTAATCCTCTATACACACACAATCTCCTATACACACTCTGGGTCCTTTACACACTAGATCTCCTACACACACACTGCACCACCTACACACACACTACATTCCTTGTCAGCAAACACATACAACATTCTCTAAACACACCCTCTCTACAACCCCTACACACACTACGTCACCTATACACACACACTACAGCCCGTATGCACACACTCGCTACATCCCCTATAACACTATGCCACCTATACACACACTCTCTACAGCCCCTAGCCACACATATTACACCACAAACACAAATGAAATTGACCTATTTACACAATACCACACCACACTCTACACACACGCAATCCCACAAGCAGGCTCCAAACACATGCACCATACACTTTCCTGGCCCTTTTGTCCTCTGGTATCCCACTTGTTGAGACACCAGAGACAATTTAAAAGCAAACACAGCGCAAGCATGTTATTAAATTTGCTTGCGCTGCGCAGAACAAATACAGGGCCTTTTTCTAATGCCAGAGCTCTTCAGCGCAGCTCTGCGCATTGAACCAACATGCTCACTTTGAGAGGAGGCGTGCTTGACAAAACACACCCTCTCTGGCCCCGCCCCCTTCTTAGGGGGCCGCTCTGATTGAAAAATGCCCGGGCCTAATTTTTTCCCCAGTCCGGTCCTGCCACTGAGCGACCTGGACATCTGGAGCTGGAGGAAGCCTTTGGGGTTAAACCATTTGAGAGCGGTTTAACCCCTTAATGGAAAGAGAGCACCCAGGGGCTTCCTGACATCATAGCATTTTCATTTAGATTAAGTTGTTATGGTGACCAGAATGTTCCTTTAATTTGCTTAAAGGAACACCATAATTCACCCTGGCTTTATGTGATAATGACTATGCCCCTTCCCTTTCATGACACTGTCAAAAAGGGACGAAGCATGGATGTCATTACAATTTCCCCCTCCGTAAAAATTCCTGCGGATACCCATGGTTTGATAAATATCTTATGTGAAGATCACAGAGTGAGGGGGAGAGAGAGAAAAAAACAAGCGAACACATAGTACTACACATAGTACTTTGTATATAGATAGAATAAACATATTGGAATGTGGTTTAAAGTGTTGATACATATGACAGAACAGTAAGATAATGTGGGGGAGTGTTCATATAAAGTGTTGGTAGTGGGACAGGAAACCCAAATCAATATTTAGTTCTCTATTCTTGCTGTTAAACAATTTGAACATTCTGGCTTCAAAAGTTTTTCTTTCTTGGGTATTTTTAAAACCCCCTTTCAGTACTTTGATTTTTAGGTCCTTCATTGAGTGGCCAGGCTGGGTAAAGTGGTGTCCCACAGGAGTGCAGTATGATCCTTCTTTGTGGTGTTTAAAGGACCACTCTAGGCACCCAGACCACTTCAGCTTAATGAAGTGGTCTGGGTGCCAGGTCCAGCTAGGGTTAACCCATTTTTTTTATAAACATAGCAGTTTCAGAGAAACTGCTATGTTTATAAATGGGTTAAGCCTTCCTCCAAAGCCTCTAGCAGCTGTCTCATTGACAGCCGCTAGAGTCGCTTGCGTGATTCTCACAGTGAAAATCACAGTGAGAGCACGCAAGCGTCCATAGGAAAGCATTGATAATGCTTTCCTATGCGACAGGCTGAATGCGCGCGCAGCTCTTGCCGCGCGTGCGCATTCAGCCGACGGGGAGGAACGGAGGAGGATCGGAGGCAGAGAGCTCCCCGTCCAGCACTGGAAAATGGTAAGTTTTACCCCTTTTCCCCTTTCCAGAGCCGGGCGGGAGGGGGTCCCTGAGGGTGGGGGCACCCTCAGGGCACTATAGTGCCAGGAAAACGAGTATGTTTTCCTGGCACTATAGTGGTCCTTTAATGGAGTGTCTGTGCATATTCATTCTGCCAGTTAATTGCTGGGTGGTTTCCCCAATGTAGCATCTTAGTTGGCATTTGGTGCATTGAATCATGTATACCACATTGCTGGATGTGCAGGAGTATGAACCTTTATTGCTGTCGGTTTTATTGTTGTGTGTGGCTGTGTTGTCTGTGCATATATGCTGACACAGTTTGCAGCGAGGGTTTTTGCATTGACTGGTCCTGTTTTCTTTATTCTTCCCATCAGTGGGCAACTTCCTGTTGATGAATTTTTGTTGCAGGTTTGGTGGTTGTCTGAAGGCCAAAATGGGTGTTTCAGAGAAAATGTTTTTCAGAGTCTCATTTTCTGTTAACATGAGTTGTAGGTCTTTAATGATTTGCCGTATTTGTGATCTGTTTGAATTTTAAATGTAAGCCTAAAATAACCACTTAAAATTCTCACTTTAGTGAATAATTCTAACTGATACTGTTTCTAGCAAGCAGTTAATTTTGGCAGCTAATTTCAAATTAGTTTTAGTCATAGTCTTTTGACTAAAAAAACACTTTAGTTTTAGTCATATTTTATTCATCTGAATTGTTTTAGTTTTAGTCGACTAAATCTCCAGTGGATTTTAGTCAACACAACTAAAATCGAATGGGTTTAGTTATAGCCTCTTTCTGTCTCATTTGCCCCTTCCCCAGCCCCTCTGTGTCTCTTGTGTCCTCCCAGCCCTTCTAGGTGTCTCTCTCCCAATCCCTGGTCTGTCTCTTTTGGCCCTTCCACAGCCCCTCTATTCAGTGCTCATTTTGGCAGCTAATTTCAAATCAGTTTTAGTCATAGTCTTTTGACTAAAAAGCCATTTTAGTTTTAGTCATATTTTATTCATCTGAATTGTTTTAGTTTTAGTCGACTAAAATTTGACTAAAATGAACACTGATCGCAAGCGCTACAAATATTAAAAAAGTTTAGGAGACTCTCGCGATTGGCTAAGGCAAGCACCTGGGCAGACTATTAGTGCCGTTAGATTGCATGTAACAGGACAGGGACAGCATGGGGCAATTTTATGTCATCAGAGGGAGACATGGAAAAAAACAGCAGGAAATCTATTACCTTGCATATTTCCTCCTCAATTCATATTACCATTTAATTCAATTCAGAATTTCAGCTTGCTCTAGTGCAATGCCAAGATTAGCCATTACTGTCTGTATATGTAGATTATTTAGATTTATTTGTTTAATTATATTATTGGCAGTTTGACTATGTTCTTTGTAATATTTATTTATTAACAAAACACAAGTGGTTGGATTAGATAGTAGTTTTAAGGACGGGCAGCAGAGGGTGGACTTGTACAATACCTATATTTACTTATGACTACAGGAGACATATCTGATTTTGTTGATAAATTAATAATGAAGGCACAGAGCAAATATGCTACCTCTGGTACTCCAGTTGGTGTGTATTACAATTCTCTCCCATGATGCTTATGTAAGAGCTTTGACAATGGTTGTTAGAATGTATTTTAAAACGTTGAATTGGAACTTTGACTTAATCATTAGAATTGAATTAAACATTTCCTTTTTCAAACCCTGCTGCTATGTAAAGGTTCAGAGAATTTTGTGCGCTGCAGTATAGTACAGAGTTTATGGTGATTTCATTCCTCCATCCATATCCACTATATGACAGCTTAGCTAATATTTCCTCCTTTATTATTAGATACATACCCATATAAGTGATAATGTGTTACCTTTTTCTAGGTGGATATATTTCCTGCTTGTGTATATATAGTTTCTTTTTTCAGTACTTTGGATACATATTAGCTATACTGATATACTAGACAGCTTAATGTGTGTGAATAATTATTTATTTATTTTGATTTTTATATTCATTACTATTTTCTAGATAAGGGGTAGGCAACCTTCGGCACTCCAGATGTTGTCGAATACATCTCCCAGAATGCTCTTATTGCCATAATGTTGGCAAAGCATCATGGAAGATGTAGTCCACAACATCTGGAGTGCTGAGGTTTGCCTATACCTGTTCTAGTTCTATCTAAGGACATTATTTGAAATCAGGGATCTTTACTATATTTCGTCCCAACTATAGGGATGGTTTATTTATGCAACTTTTTGATTTTATGAGACTTCTAATAAAAGTTATGTTTTATATGTGGGTTACTTCGCTATGGTAAAGGGATTTTATTTATGTTTTTCTCCCTTTCTTCATCAGGCGTTGCTCATTAGTTTAGAACTGGAATTAAATATATATATATATAAGGCTTGACTCCAGGTGTGGTGTACAAAGGCCAAGTGCATTTTCTTTGAGATATTGAAAGATGTATTTAAAACCAAGTGGGGACAAATTTTAATTGGTGTATGCAAAGTATACTCATCCCTTTTGGTGCATGGAGAAATGGCAGTGATGTTAGTGGTAAAAGTTATCAAGCTATTATGATGCTGCAGGCCCCCGTTACTGTGAATGATGACCGTATGTTAAAGTAAATGTAGAAGTTTCACGATACCTCTATACGATATATAACAGGGTTATAGCTAGCCTATCAGAGAATACCCCTTATAGCCAGGTGGACAGAGAAAATGAAGGAGCAGAAAACACATCTGCATGGTTGTTAGAATGTGATGGGATAGATGAAGAGAAGAAGACTGTAACTTAAATGTCACCTTATTTAATGAGGACCTTTGCTTATTTTGGAGAATTAACCAAAAAATTGCAAAATTCAATACAGAATAGTTGCTAAAGTTTGCATTTCTCATGCCAGTTCCAGATCATTATTAGTTTATTGAATTACCCTACATGTTATCATTACATGCCTCTCTACAGTCCTACTTTTGGTGGAACTGTCGCAATTTCAAAATCCTGCCCCCCATAGATTTCTGGTGTCCCACATCTGCATCTTTAGACATGCCTGCGTTGTACAGCGGCCACTAGGACTATGCAGAGGACTAGAACTTCAGCACCGCTCCCTGTCAGACAGGGATCGGACAGACAAGCTGTCATGCCCCTTCAGTGTACAACCTCACCCCTCAGGCCCGCCCCCATCCCGATTGAATAACTCACAATATAGTGAGGTATGGCATTAGTCCCCTAAAACCTTACACATTGAGGTTTGTTGACTATTAACTATGAATTGTGAAGAACAGATTATGGAATTACAAATTACATGCCAAAATATTAGAGCTGGAAAATTAAGCGCGTTGGAGAATTCTTCCTGGTTGACTTGCTTGGCCTTAAATTTGTAATCCACTTGTCACTTATCCACAGCTCAAAGAATACATGCTTTTATTTGTTTTTGTCGATGCTATAATTTAGTTTGAATTCATTGTGCAAATTCCTTGGAGATTTAATTGAGCCAGGTTTCTGCAATTCAGAAACATAATGAAAGTGGATTCTCTGAACATAAATTCGAAATACAATATTAAACCATATTTTGGTGAAATACTGCGCTGTCTACTGACATGAGTTATTTACCTTAATTAACACACTGATCTTGGGAGCAAATAAGAAATTATATATTACAGCATAGTATATTAAAAACTATTTCCTTGTACTTTTACTAAGTCAGAAGAAAAGCTATCTAACATTCTGGTCTATAAAATAGAAATGCCATGAGTGTTTTTTTTTCCTTTTGTTTATTTTTCGAATTAATGCGGTGCAGCTGTCCTTTGTTTTCACTCACGATCCTTAGCAATCGATTCAGAGCAGTGATGGATAACTCTGACTGTTGCTCTGGCTGAGCATTATGTAAAAGGTAGTTAACAAGCATCTGCAGTGCCAAGAGTAGCCATCCTTGACCCATAAAAATCTGGAAAGAGCGCATCCCTTTTAGCTATTTACTGACCTATAAGCTCCATTTTCAATCATGTTACAAATTACGATTACGATATAATTAAAGAAAATGTACGTAGCATCAACATATTCCGCAGAGCTCCACAATTAGGTAAAAAAGAGACAAAAATTATAACAAAACATATTTGACATACGGGATCAGTAGGTGAAGAGGACCATGTCCCAATTAGTTTACAATCTAAAAGGATGAGGGACAAATACACAGTGAGTGTGGGAATCAAATGTTCTGGATATACCTGAAAGCATGGGAAGGGTGTTTGGGAGGAGGGAGCACAAGAGATGTGAGACAGCAGAGGAAGATGATCAGAGATGAGAATTTAAGGGGTGAGATTACAGGCATCTCTAAAAAAGTATGTGTTAAGGATTTTTCAAAGGACAACAGAGATGGGGAGAGACGAATGTGGTGTGGGAGTGCATTCTAATAGGAAGGGGAAACCCTGGAGAGCTCCTGTAGGTATGAGTCTGGGGAAAGAGTATGAGTACAGGACAGTAACAGGCTGTTGGCAGAGTGAAGAGGCTGGACTGTAACATAGAAATTTTTGCACAATTCTTACCTTTCCTCCGTGATCTTGCGATACTTCCTGTCAGTATTCCCAAACGTCCTGTCATTTTAGACGCCGGCAAAACTACCAAAGTTTCTCCATTCATGTTAGGATGCAATTCTGGACTTTGTTCGTTTCAGTATATCATTCGAATGAATGAAATTCCGATCTATTCGTGCTGCAGCTGCATCTTGGTCTTATTCGTGCTGCAGCTGCACGATATTAGGGAGCTATCTACCAAAAGGCTGAAAGACCAAGATTGGTCTTTCAGCCAAATTTAGTAAATTACAAATTTACTAATACTAGTAGACATGCCCCTACTACTATACCGCGAGTAGAAGCATGCCTATTAAACAGTGAGCAGACAGTGGCTGCTCACTGTTAAAAAAAAAGCCCCCTAGTGTCCCCCCTCCCGAGCCCTCACCCGTGCCGTGCGAGTGCGGGCTATTAAACTGAAGGGGGTTCCTAGCGTCCCCCCCGGCCCCCACCCATGAGTGGCAGGTGGGGGCCCTAAATGAAAATGTGGAGGACCTATTGTCCTCCTTCCCACACCTTGCAATTTGACTTGGAGCACTCTGATTGGTTGATTCCAAGCCAACCAATCAGTGTGCTCTGACAGGTAAATGAAGAGACTGACAGGTAACTCTCTACATTTACCAGTCACAGCACTTTGATTGGTTGGCTTGAAATCCAACCAATCAGAGTGCTCTCATTTTACACAGCGTGGGAAAGTTCTTTGGAATCTTCCATTGCTGTGTAATTTGACTCATAACACTGTGATTGGTTGCTTTCAATTTGATAACCCTGTGGAGCTCAGTCTGCATGGTGCCCTCGCTGGGTGAAGATGGATTACTTTTTTAGCGTCAGGGTTTTTTTTCATAGTTTTTTTTGCACTCAGGGTTTTTATTTTTATTTCAACAGTTGTGACAGGTATTGTGGATTTTTATTTGGCCTTTTTTGGGGCTGAAAAAATACATCAAATGGTAAGTATTATTTTTATTTACAGGTATTTAGTTTTTTTAGGGTGAGGGGGGGTAGGTAGGGGTTTATTTCATATTTTTTGTGTGGGTAACTAGGGGCTTGGGGACCCCTAGTCACCTGACCGGGGGAGTTTACATTTAGCCTGGTTGCTGGGGAGGGAGGACAATAGGTTCCCTCCATTGTCATTTAGGGCACCCAACCGCCGCTCATGGGTGGGGGCTGGAGGCGGGAGTACGTGTGTTACAAAAACTTAAATTTATTTAATTAGGTTGAGCTACTTATTTGATCTACGTTGTTTTAACAAAATAAATTCTGTGGAATGGATTACAAATTCCTATTAAAACAGTGTTAATTGAGCTTTTCATCCACATTTGCCTTTTAAATACAATTATAAAATTTGAGACTGATGTTTCACAGATAGTGGGATAGAAAAACATGTAGTAACCTCAGGATACAGGTGACTGAAAGCTTAGTATGTGCTAATAATTATCTATAATTATTTTAAGAATTCATAGACATTGAGGTGTCCCTAGCTACCAAGGATAATGGACGATGGAGAGAGGAGCTTCTGACAATGTTAGCTAAAACCGTGATCTGCATAACTGGATAAGTATACAACATTTTAAACAGTCACCAAAATATAAACTTGAAAATGATACAATGCTCCACAATTCTTATTGCAAATCAAAATAATGGCCCCTGTACAGTGAGAAGCCTGGGAGGGCTCTATGTCTTTGACTACAGAAGGACTCATAGGGCTTAAAAATATCACTGTCTAAAGATCTTCTTACAGCAACAGCCCATGCAAATGAGACCATAGAAATGCTGGGTAAGTTAGAGGCATCAATCAGTGGAGAAATTGAGTCTCTAAGTAGAGAGATAAGACAAGCCTCACCGAAAGAGTAGGATACACCACTCTTATTAATAACAAGTACAACACCAGGAAGATCAGCTCACATATGTTACACATATTTGGTACCTCCATAATAGGGATCGTAGGAAAATCCTAATGGTTTCGGAAGTCCCTGATTCTGAGGTCCACAAAGACCTCATGGAGAACCTTACAAATATCTTTAGCCATGTTATGGGGACACCTGAACATTCCGCAGTTGCCTTTCAATGGGCTCATAGAGCCCTGAGACCTAAATCCTCTTCTCAATCCCAACCATTTCTGACAAGTCTCCACTTACTGTAAAATCCCATCATTACTTGTAGGCTTTCTCACTCATTTCAAAGCCTCTGTTCACTAATGGGCATTGTATCTTTTGCCTCTCAACCCAGTTGCCTGATATCTTCTTATTCTGCTAAAGCCTGCTGTTGTCCAAGTTTCCCTGTTGCCTCTACTAGGTGACCTAGGCACCTCACTCCTTCTTGAATCCTCCAGGCTCCTCAGTCTGCCCCTAGTGATCTCCTATCGTATTGCACATTGTAGGTCTTCTGGCTGAGTCTGCTAAATGGTTTCCAAGCCACTAACAATCTAGTTAAGGAAACTATATGTTACTGAGCAAACCTCTAATTATCTCAGGAGATTATTATACTGTATATATTAAATAAATGAATACATGCCATTATTGTTATTTCAGTTACCATTATTGTTACCAAGTTCACTCTATTTTTTATGGGCTCAAGTGTCACAGCCTATACCAAGAGTGATAAAGTAAAGGCATTTCATTTATTGCTTAAACTATTGTCTCCTATTATTGCACAATATTGCACCATCACCACTAGAAATAGTGACACACCGGCACTTTTCCACAGTGGCTTCTGTACTGCTAAATTGTGGGATCTGGCGTAGGGTTTTAAAGGTTATCATGGAATCCTTTCTTGTCCTCTCCAATCTCTCAAAGATACTGGGTCTGCAACCCAAGCATGACTCTGGGCTTCCTGCTCTGAGATATAATTTTGTGCATTTTTAGAGGCCAGTAATGGATGGACTTTAGACAGAAATCTTTTGTGCTAATTTTTAAATGTTTATTCTACCATACATTAATTGGTTTTTTTTTTGTGTTTTTTTTTTTAAGAATCTTACTAAAGTATCTCATATTGTTTTTTTTTTTATATATGATTTGTGAAGACTCTTTTTAAATATTAATTTAACTCAGTGGTGGAACTATTGCAGGTAGGGCCCTGGTGCAAGAAATTATATTGGGCCTTCCCTAGCGCCAACATATTCCACAGCAATTTAAGCATGTGGCACACACAAAGATGCACATATACGCACACAAACAAATCCAACCTTTACCTACACACACACACACACACATTGGCACAGTGGCATATCTTGATATACTACCAGAAGGCAATCTACAACACAAAAATAATAGAAACGGACATAGAATAGTAACGTAGTGTATTGGGAATTTATAGGAATAGGTAATTACACTCACAGACCCAATTTGATTGCAGGCATATCAAAAATAACGATGTGTATATACTTCTCGATTGGAGGCACGTCAATCCCATACATAGGAGGAAGAATAAAAAATAATAGTGCAGAGTATCTTCAGTAAAATTAACAAGATTTATTACAAGATACACTTACAAGAAAGATGTATCAAAAAGGCACATCAAACTCAGCTGAAGCTGCAACCCAGTCTCAGGATCAGAAGAGCAGAAGAACCAAATAAAAATACACTTAAAAACTATAAAAACAAATACTCAGCATATTAGAAACAAGCCCTACGCGTTTCGTTCATAAAATGAACTTCATCAGGGGCATCCAATCCTCTAAACAAGAATACATAAAACACTCGTCTTTTTATAAATACAATCAAATTTGCCGCGAAGAAAAACAGCTGTGCGCGTTACTTCTGGGTTCCGGCTTCGGCATATTTACAGATACGCCCCTATTGCGTTCCGAAGCTTCTGTCCAAGCCTCACTTTGAAACTCATCTAGTTGAACGGAAGTCAAGACGAATATGCGTTCCATTTTGCGTTCCATTTTCGGGGTTAGACACATACATCCCCAAAGCACATCGTTGTATAAAGGAAACTAAATATAAACACATGTGTGATAATATATACAAATATATAAAGAAGAGAGAAGTATCACCTAGTTGGAAAGGGGAATAATAAAAACCCATAATAATAAAAAAATACAAAAATATACAAAAAAATATAAAAAAATAACATACAGGACAAGAACAAAAAAAAATAAAATGAAATAAAATAAAATAAAATAAAATGAAGAAAGAAAAAAATAAAAAAGTAGAAAAATGCAGAAAAAAGCAGAAAAAAGTAGAACAATAAAAAACAAATCATAAAAAACAAACAAAATCAACATTTAGACCCCTCGGTTTCATAGTTTGCAATGTATGAATCCAATAGCCCTCTCTTTTTCTTAGGGCCATCATCAGATCCCCTCCTCTCTCGTTTAAAGTTACCTGCTCTATAGCTACACATTTAAGTGTGTCGAAATTAAATAATAAACAATTGTTACAATGTACAGGTACTGAGTGAGATAATAAACCTTTGCACTCACTGCAATGGGCACCAAGTTTGCACCAAGCTATGCCAATGTTTTTATGGACAGTTGGGAGAGAACATCTATTTGGTCCAACAATCCGTTTGGTGCAAACTTGGTGCTCTGGAGAAGGTATATAGATGATATCCTGATGATTTGGTGTGGCCCTGTAGATCTCCTTCAAGACTTTTTTTCATATGTCAATCATAATTCTTTATCCCTTATTTTTACTCCTAAGGTAGGCGTCTGTGATATTGATTTTCTTGATCTGTCTATTTTTATAGAAGATCGGAAGATCAAAACAAAGACTTTTTTTAAGACTATTGATTCTAATAGTTTTATTGACATTAAAAGTGGACATCACCCTAATTGGCTGAAAGGAGTTCCAAAAAGCCAATTTGTTAGGTTACGAAGGAATTGTAGTGACCTAGATTCATTTTTTACATAAGCTGGGATCCTTAAACAACGTTTTTTGGATAAGGGTTACACCTCTGAGTCTTTAGATATGGAGATTGATAGAGTGAGTCAAATTAACCGTAGTAATTTACTTTTAAATAAAACAAAAGATTTAACAAATAGGAATCCTACTTTCGATTTCTCCTTTAATACCCAATATAATGGCAGAGCTTTTGATATACAAAGAATAATTAAGAAACACTGGGGATTGCTTCTTGAAGACGAGTTTTTAAGTACTCAAATCCCTCAAGCTCCGAAAATTATATTTAGAAAAGGGAACAATTTAAAGCAAATCCTTGCGCCTAGCACTTTTAGATCAAGAAAACATCAGGCCAGGTGTATGGGAGGTTTCTATACATGTGGGAATTGTAAAAGTTGTAGTCATCGATTTAGTGTTATAAAGGATTTTACAAGCACACAAACTCAAGTTAAATTTAAAATTAAAAATAAAATATCCTGTTCTTCCTCTTACGTGGTATATCTCCTCACCTGCGGATGTGGGATGCAGTATGTTGGAAGAACTGGGAGGAAAGTCAAAGTTAGGTTTCAAGAACATAGAAATAATATTAAAAAAGGTTTATTATCTCACTCAGTACCTGTACATTGTAACAATTGTTTATTATTTAATTTCGACACACTTAAATGTGTAGCTATAGAGCAGGTAACTTTAAACGAGAGAGGAGGGGATCTGATGATGGCCCTAAGAAAAAGAGAGGGCTATTGGATTCATACATTGCAAACTATGAAACCGAGGGGTCTAAATGTTGATTTTGATTTGGTTTGTTTTTTATGATTTGTTTTTTATTGTTCTACTTTTTTCTGCTTTTTTCTGCATTTTTCTACTTTTTTATTTTTTTCTTTCTTCATTTTATTTTATTTTATTTTATTTCATTTTATTTTTTTTTGTTCTTGTCCTGTATGTTATTTTTTTATATTTTTTTGTATATTTTTGTATTTTTTTATTATTATGGGTTTTTATTATTCCCCTTTCCAACTAGGTGATACTTCTCTCTTCTTTATATATTTGTATATATTATCACACATGTGTTTATATTTAGTTTCCTTTATACAACGATGTGCTTTGGGGATGTATGTGTCTAACCCCGAAAATGGAACGCAAAATGGAACGCATATTCGTCTTGACTTCCGTTCAACTAGATGAGTTTCAAAGTGAGGCTTGGACAGAAGCTCCGGAACGCAATAGGGGCGTATCCGTAAATATGCCGAAGCCGGAACCCGGAAGTAACGCGCACAGCTGTTTTTCTTCGCGGCAAATTTGATTGTATTTATAAAAAGACGAGTGTTTTATGTATTCTTGTTTACAGAGGATTGGATGCCCCTGATGAAGTTCATTTTATGAACGAAATGCGTAGGGCTTGTTTCTTATATGCTGAGTATTTGTTTTTATAGTTTTTAAGTGTATTTTTATTTGGTTCTTCTGCTCTTCTGATCCTGAGACTGGGTTGCAGCTCCAGCTGAGTTTGATGTGCCTTTTTGATACATCTTTCTTGTAAGTGTATCTTGTAATAAATCTTGTTAATTTTACTGAAGATACTCTGCACTATTATTTTTTATTCTTCCTCCTATGTATGGGATTGACGTTCCTCCAATCAAGAAGTATATACACATTGTTATTTTTGATATGCCTGCAATCAAATTGGGTCTGTGAGTGTAATTACCTATTCCTATAAATTCCCAATACACTACGTTACTATTCTATGTGCGTTTCTATTATTATTATTTTTTTTTTTTTTGCAGTGCATATAAAGATAACAAACAGGCATGGGGTACCCCAAAGGCAATCCACATGCACATTTCCAGACAATAGTTACACAGTAGTAAGAGCATTGGGGTATGTTGAACAGTGCACTAATTTTATATTTGGGTATATGCTTGAGTCGTGCTAGATAAGCATTTTGTACACAAGGTTCCGTTAGCGCTAATTTTACTAGGTTAGCATTAGTAACTCAGTTGTTATACCATGTGTAGAGTATGGAGCCTATACAGCGATCATTTTGTTATATTCGGTGTTCACAGTTATACTAAGCTAAATAGCACTCGACAATCACATTATCCTAATCACCATAACAGTTAACATTTAACCGCTTAAATAGCTGTAACCATGCTTAATTTAATTTAACCCATTCTTATTGTGCTGGGCATTTGAATATCAGGCACAATTGCATTAGAACATAAACTTGTTTAACATAATCAGGGTTAACCGTGTAGCTTCGTCTGTAAGTATGTATTTATGCTGTGAATATGCTTGGTCAGAGCGTGGGTTAAGTTGGAAGCTTGCGGTTACACATTGCTAGGCAGGTAGATTATGCATGTTTTGTGGGTAATATGCTAGGCTAGTGTGATGTTATCAGGCATAGAAGTGTAGGATCTATGTGTAACAAGCTGGTGAAGCGACAGCGTGTATAAGACTGATATAGCTATAGAAGCTAGGATTTTCGTTGTTAGCTAAGGTGTGAGTAAGCCTGTGTGTACAATGGGCTATTTACAGTTAACAGTGTCCATGAGGGGTTGTCAGGTCGCAGACCGTTGGCAGGCTTCAGGAGGTAGGCTGATGGGTGTGTTGTGTGCCTTCCTCAGCCTATGCCCCGTGCTTGCCGCAATGGAGAGTCCGTTTCCAGGTCTGGTTTGCTCGTGCTTCTAGTCGGTATGCGGGAACGTGGGTTGCCCTGTTCGCGTTGCGAGCTCTGTGTGCTGCACGATGGGTCTCTGTCTCTTCGGCTCTGGGCTTTGTAGGGGGCTAGTGCCCTCTGTCCGTGGATCCCCCTCCGTCGGGAGGCCGGATCGTGGGTCCCCGGGGTTTTCGGCTTGCGGTCTTCCCTGTGGGTGGTCGGACTACGGCCTGGGGTTTCCTCCAGTTGGGCCCCCGGCCCAGAAGAGGGACAGGTGTCCGCTGCTGTGTGGTAGGTAGGTTCTGTTTCGGGAGGGCACGGCTGGGGTCCCCGCTTGGCTAAGCGGTCCCAGAAGGCCTGGCAAATAGCCTCAAACCGGGCGTCAAAGGCCTCTCTCCAGCTTTGGTCCGTCTGGCTTACTGGGCTGTGCTGGGGTTGCGCTGTGGTGGCCATCTTGAGGGTGCCTCGTGGCTCACCCAGGTGTCTGGCTCAGGCCCCTTGGCAGTAGCTAGTAGTCTGTGCTTCAGTCGCTTAGTGTGGACCGGGATGTCCCCCACCGGTCCAGGGGGGGGGGAAAAGGAGTTAGGAGGTATGCTGAGCCTGTGGTCTGGCTCTCTAGCGAGGAAAGCGGCCGCCTCTCCTCGGTTCGATCCCCAGTAGGCCTCAGCAGGTTTTTAGGGTTCCCGGCTCTTGTTAGACGAGAATCGGGTGTCAATCGGTTCCTCCGGGTGTCCCCTCCTTGTTTTGCATCCTCCTGATAGTAGACGTGCCGGTTTTTAGGGGTTTTTACCCTTAAATGTGCAGTTTTGGTCAGGAGCTTGGTTCCTGCACGTCTGATCAGCCTGGAAGCTAGGCTCCGCCCCCCGCGTTTCTATTATTTTTGTGTTGTAGATTGCCTTCTGGTAGTATATCAATATTGTTTTAAGGACATAAGAGGAGTGCTTTCATCTACTTCACTATTGACTAAGGGTAATTTTTGTATGTTTGTATCTATTACCCACTAAGTGTGTCGTCTACCTGCACACAGGTGTTTTTGTATCCATATTATATATTGTATAACAGTGGCATATCTACCACGGCGGCAGGGGTCGCAGCTGCGACCTGGCCCCTCACTGCAGGGGTCCCGGCCGCAGCCACAACCCCTGCGACTGTGGGCCACCTAGATAACGCCCTCCTGCTGGCCACCTAACGGACCCCCCCGGTGGGCGGCTGAGTTCCTGTGAGACGCAGTGAGGGAGCTGTGATCTCTCTGATCTGCTCCCTCGAGTGTCGTTTGCGGATGCCAGGAGCCGGAATATGATGTCATATTCCGGCTCCCAGCATCAGTAAACAGCCCGCGAGGGAGCAGAGTAAGGAGAACACAGCTCCCGTGTTTCTTCTGACAGGAACTCTGCCACCTGCCACACTGCACTGAAGTCCCACTGGGCCCCAGGGACAGATCCACGCCAGCTCTCCAGGTAGGGCGGCTAGGTGGACATTTTCTATGAATAATTTGTGAGTGTGTCTGTGAGTGTATGTGTGTATATGTCTGAGTGTGTGTCTGTATGTATGGGTCTCTGTGTGTCTGTGTCTGCATGTGTGGGAGGGCAGGGACGTATGGGATGGGAGGTAGATGTATGGGGTCCTAGGACAATTTCCGCACCAGGGGCCCGTGGTTTCTAGTTACACCTCTGCACTGGCACACACACAAACATAAACCTATACACACGCATATTCCTACATGTACACACTGACACACAGATACACATACCTACACATACACACTGACACACACACTCAAACATGGAGATACACATACCTATACATACACGCTGGCACACACACAGATACACACTGGTACACACAGATACATACTTACACACACAGATACACATACCTAAACATACACACTGGCATACATACACATTTCAGTTTACATATTATTAATCACCCCCCTTCCATACCTTTTGGTTACAGGGAGGTGACTTCCTCTGGCTGGCTGCCGTTGATGGGAATCTGCAGCTGACTGCCTGCAGAGCTCCCTCCTCCCTCACTTTCCCTCTTTTGTCTACTCCAGCCCGCAAAGTTTGTAGGCTGGGACAAAGTGACAGATACCTCCTGCCAGCATTCCGTATAAACATTAAAGGGGCCCAGACACGCTGTCCACGGGCCGCAGCACCCGTCCGGGCCCCCGATGATACCTGCCTGGAGGGAGACTTGCCGGGATTCCTCCAGGCATCACCATTACTGCAGGGGCCCGGTCATGTTTCTAAAGGGCCATGGCGTCCAACCAGGCCCCTGTTTAGGAATAAAATCCACCAGGTGGCTCTTAGTGCATGGGCCACCGGATGGGCCCCCCAAGGCGTACGAGCGCCAGTGCAGCCGCACAGCCAACTGCACCGGCAGTAGTTCCACCACTGATATAACTGTTTTTGACTCTTTCTTAGTAGAGAAGACTTTTATTTATAGTAGATGTTATATTTTCACTCGTATTACTTAAAAATAATTTAAAGGAACATTCCAGTCTTCTAACACACTTCAGCTTGTAAAAGTACTCTAAGGGTTAAATGGTTGTCCTCTCGAGAGGAATCGAAAATGCAAAAGAAAAAATTGGCACTAGTCACACCTTTCGAGTTGCTAATCAGACAGCCGAGAGGGTTACCTGCTCACTCATGTTGAACTCTTCGTGGAGTGCAGTGACAGCTACACAAGCACCGTAGGTCCACAGTGGTTCTCTAAACAAAATATCTAATTGGTCCAGAGATCATCAGTATTGAGACAATTTAGAGCCAGGCGTACCATAAAACCAAATAAAAAAAACAAATGGCAACATAAAAAAACCTATATTGTTTATATTGTATTCCTTTAATTATCCATTTTTTATCATTTTGAATGTATAATTCTGCTGTATTCAAGATGTGTAAACTATGCAATAAAAGATGAGAAAACATGAACAGGGACATAATTTCCCAATGGTGATAAAATTTAGGAAATAAAAGTTTCAGACTTTTTCTTATTTATTATAAATTTTTTCAAATACTACCATATCAATTTACTAAGGAGTGTAAGGAGAACCATGCTGCTGTTAAAATCAGTTATCCTTGGAAGTTAGTTTAAAGACTGATTTTTACTGGCATGGCTCACAGGGTGGATTCTGAGCGCAACTGAACTCAGTTATCCAATCTATTTTCCCAGCATAAGTGCAGGCTTTGCAGGCAGCTAAGAAAAGAGCTGGAGTAATTGTGTAATCATATCTGCAAACATGGCACTTTGTCACTGTTTGCATCTAAAATTGTAAACACTGTAAAAAAGAAAAAATACGTGCTGGGGTCTGTGACACCCCAGCATGTGATCACAGAAATGCTGAGACATTTACCCTTTCAGTGCACTGTGTTGTTCTCATCTCTGATACTGACTCGAAAAGCAGAATTAATAAAAGAATACATGTTGGGGTCTATGAGATTGACTTGTGTACAAATAAACAATTTACAAATTTGTGGGGTCCACTAGACCCCAATAAAATGCAGTAGATGCCCCAACGTGTGTCATTCCCATTGGGCCAGGAAATGCCCAGTCTTTTTTTAATTTCCCCCCAAATGCCCAGGCAAATACCTTGTTTGCCTCGTTTTATGAGAGCCCAAGAGCTGGCCGGCTGGTCACCTTTGGGCTCCCCCGGGGCAGCGGGCGGTTGTTTTTCTGGCGGGCGGCGAGGGAGTTTCCCCTGAGCTCTCCCTCGTGTGACCCACAGTCATATTCCGGCTCCTGGCATCACTCTGCGGCGCGCGAGGGAGCTGAGCAGAGCGCTCAGGGGAAAGTGCTCCCTCGCCGCCTGCCCGCCTCCCTGCCCAGCAGCGGAATCTTTACTTTACTGTCCCAACACAGGGATGGCGGCATCTAGTCAGTCAGGTAAGGGGATTTTTTTTTTTATTCCAATCTTCCCCTTCATCCGTGTTACAATGTAGCAGTAACAGACATTGATTGGAACAGGTTAAAAGCAGCCTTTGTGAACTGTTACTCTCACCACGCACTGGCTGCAAACATTCTAAGAATGTTGGGAGTTAGAGTCCATGATAGAACCTCGACAATTCTTGCTGTCAGGGTGCACTGTGGTGTAAGCTGCTAAATAGGAAGCATGGAGTTTTAATTAAATATAGAGCACATGGAAGTGTCCGCAAATTTTACAGTTGCAATTTAACTCTTCCTTTAAAAAATATAAATATGTATTCACCAAGTTTAATATTTTCACTGCTGTGGGGAGTATTTGTATTTGCTCGGGCTGTAACGTAAACTGCACTTGTTATTCATTCACTATTAGAGGTGCTGTAATGATTGCATTTGGCTGGACAGTGTTAGATAAATAGATCGTTTATGTATTTGTATGTATGTGCTCAGTGTAACTGGGTATTGCCTAGGGCTACCCTCGAGTGTGTGTTTATGTATATATATTAACTACTAATGGGACAGGGACAGGATCTATAAACTGTAGACTTCAGACTTAGTGTTTATAACAATATCAAATCATTAGTCTTCTGTTTCTTGGCAATAAAAGACAGTAAAGATATAATGCTACTTGTTTACTCAATTGGTAAAGCACCAGCATAATCAGGCGCGTTGTACAAAAATGACACATAATCAACATAATATGAAACAAAAAGTGACGGCACATAACAGCTTAAGGTGCAAAAGCATTAACTGATTTTGACATGAAAAAGAATTGTGACTGACATGAAAAAGAATTGTGACTGACAGCATTGCTTGTGCAGAAGTTCTGCAGGTGATACTTTTTTCTATATACCATACAATCACTGGACCCCAGGTGAAATATCCACCCAGCTACCAAAAAGTAGGGAGGCTGGATAGATTTCAATAAAAAAAAAAAAAATAATAATAATAATAATAATAATAATAATAATAATAATAATGTGATTGTGTGTGAATTTGAGTGAGTGTCTGTCAGTGAGTGTGTGAGTCAGTGAATTTGAGTGAGTGTGTGTCTGCCAGTGAATGTGTGTGTGTGTGTGTGTCGGTCAGTGAGTGCATGCGTGCATCTGTCAGTGAGTGCGTGCGTGCGTCTGTCAGTGAGTGCGTGCGTGCGTGCGTCTGTCAGTAAGTGCGTGCATCTGTCAGTGAGTCTGTTAGTGAGTGTGTGTCTGAGTAAGTGTATGTCTGTCTATCAGTGTGTCAAATCAGTGAGTGTGTGTATGTCATTGTTTGTCAGTGTATATGAGAATGTGTGTCTGTCAATGAGTGTGTAAGTCTGTCAGTGAGTGAGCCTCTGTCAGTCAAAGTGCGACCTTGACAGGAAGGAGGGGTGGGAAAAATTTAATTTAATTTAGGGGGAAGGGGGTGCCCGAGCACCGTCCTGCCTAGGGCAGCACAAATCCTAAATACACCACTGGCAGGCGCTAGTAAATAGTTCTATAAATGTTTTTATATGACTATTCATCTCTTGCTATAGGAACAGATATATAACTATGAATACAATTGTTGTACTTTTTTGGTCATGGTAGTTCACACAATAGTCTTTTTTTAAAACAAAAATAAAATAAAACAATAGATAAAATAATCTTTGTCATGCTTTAATCTCATACTTACAAGTACAATATATCCAAATACAACCAGTGAACTGAAAATACATTCCTATAAAGTTTTTTTTGAGAATCATGACATTCTTAGGCGGTCTTTGCATAATGATTAATGTGACTGATTCCAAATCAACCAAGTTTGTAGAAAATCTAAGGATACAGAGGAGCTATTAAACAAATCCTTACAAGAGCACCGAAACCTTTACTGCAACACATTCATGCACCTTTACAAAGGTTCACTCGCACAGAGATACTAACTAAAGTGGGAATTCACAATTTTAAATCAAATAAGCCCAACATTTTCAATTTTAGCTGTTTGATCTATTCTAAGATATAATTTTCTTGTCAATTCTCCACAGTTCCTAATTTAATCAACAACGCTTCATGTTAACTTGGGAACAAGTTTTACAGGATTACGATGAGAATAAACAATGTACAATAAAGGGTAAACACTTATTTTTTGGGGACAGATAAATCCTTTTTTTGTGTTGTTTTATGTTATTTATGTGGCCAGGAGAGTTTGACAAATGAGCCACCAACGTTTATTTATTGACAGCTAGTAAGGCCAGGCCATCAGTGATAGATGAAGTTCGGAACCTTTGCATGACTCACCACCATCGCAGTAGGACTTGGTGATAATTAATATGGATGTTATGACTTTTGCTAGCACATTAATTCTCATAACCCAAACACAAGTTGTAAACAGATCATTTTTCTCTATATATTCCTTTCTGTCCTTTTTTATTTTTTTTATTTTTTTTTAATAAAATACTTTATTTTCCCATTTCAAATTAAAATAAAGCATTCTCGCATCGCTTGCAGTGCACACGCTGCAGGCAATTCTGCTTCTTCATATATTAAAAGACAAGAGGTTTGAAATGTGTGTAATTATATTTTTAACTATATGAACGACAGATCAGACTTCAACCCGATCTTTTATGCCCAGACTTGCGTAAAAATTAATTTGTTGTTCAAATAGTTAAATCAAGCCCACGTAAAGAAGAAATATTTTTTTTTAAAGATCTCTTTATCTATTTATAGATTAGTTAATTAAACAATATTTTTGTCCTCACCTGTTCTTTAATTGGCCCCCTAAAAGGTTTTAACCTAACCACTGGTTAAAATTAAGCTGACGGTTCATGGACCTCACCACAGGAGAAAGAGTCATATCATGTCTCAAATGAAAATTAAAATAACACATTTTCTGCAAAACAGATTAGCTAGCTCACAGCAGGTAATCAAAGATATTATTGGTAGAGGGGCAGAGAAATCTCAAGCTTTTGCAGTTATGGAGTGTATTTACTAAACCAATGATGGTGAACCTTTGTGAGCCAGTGACCAGACCACAACACATAACCAACTCATTTATCTCAATGTACCAATGCTGCAATTAAACCCGAAAGCTGAGCTTTTTAACAAAACTGTCTGAACTAATTCATTGCTTTTTTTCTCACAAGGAAAGACCAAAACCTATAAAAGAGGTTTCAATGATATGATATGATTTTATTTTAAAAACTTTACTATCTAATGAAATAAACCAGCATTATCGTGCACGGAATATAATAGGCTAATGTAACTGGAGAACAAAATGTGAGCCATCATTGACAAATAGATAGTAAGCTTGCAGACTTACCTTGCCATCTACCAGTGATGACACCACCACAACACAGGGAAACCAGACCGCCATATTTTCCTGGACATTTCACACTTACCCTAATCGATGGACATTTCATGAAAAGTCCTGTAGTATGTAGAATTCAAATGCTACAGGCAGGCAATCAGGTAATTAATCACTGAGGAATAATGTAGCACATGAAATCTACATACAGCAGGGCAGAACTTTTCATATGCTACATATCAACAAAATGAAATTATGTCTCCCAGGCATAGACGATGGAGTGAGGGTGGCAGTCATATAATGTGCTGGATGGTAGCGTTAAGGTAACAGCAGATTAGTGATAATAACCTTGATTACTCCAGCTGTTTATGTTATGGATCCCATGATGTTCAGGTAGGCATGTCACTGGCCTATTGGGCCATGCAGGGAGGCAAAAGGGTTCCATCACGTTGCTAAATAAACTGAAATAACAATGAGTAACATAATGGAATGGAGTACAGGTTCTAGGAGAAGGCCAGTACTACAGAGAAAACAGGACCACACTGGTACAATTCAATGCACATGCATGATGAGCACTGCGTGAGCATTCAAGCTTCCTCATAGAAAAATAGGGGGCTTCCACAGCACGTGACCATGTTTTACTGAGCTTTGTCACTTTGACAGCCAACAGAGAAGGACATGTAAACATTGTAGTTTCTAAAAAAAAAACTAAAAGGTTAGGGATGCCTGAGTGACTTAAAATGATAAAAGCTTGAGAGGAGTAATAGTCATTATCTATGGGGTGCATCGGGCTTGCGGAGTTTAAAGGGTTATTTGCAAATGTAACGGATATTTAGTACACCATTAAAAGTTCCCTCTCACTGGACAAGGCAGCACTCAAGTGAATATAGCTCTTTCCCATAACACTAGATGACACTTGGTGAAGGGTGAAACACACACACTTTATTGTCACCAAGCACACATATTTATAGGGACAGTCACAACAGAGGGTCATCAACTAAAACAATAGGTTTCTTTCCTGGTGCCATTGTGTCACGGGCAGATAACTAAATTAACTAGGATTGATTTTATTACCTTCCAGACAACGTAGCTCCTCACAATAGTAACTTTAAAAGCACAAGCTTCCCCAATAATATATCAACATATTGTCTATCGCTCGACAGGGCTGATCCCCAGAAGCAAGATGTCTGAAAAGCGCCCAAATCAAATGTACCCAGCCTGAGGTATCATCAACTGAAGCTTAGCAAGGCTGTGGCAATTTCTTGATCCGTCAGTTCCAAGCTGCTGCTGGCTAAGAGTCCTCTTCAGAGAAGGAAGCTTTCCCTGGCTTTCGGTGTATATCGATGGTTCTTCATCTTCCTTATCTCCACTCCAAGTAGTGCTCTTCTGGGCAGCTGAACAGTGACGAGCGTAAGTTGCACTGGGAAGTCGCCTCATATTTAGCCGCTTTAGAGTACCAGCCAGTTAGCGCCTGCTCCGGCTAGAGGTACGGCTGCCCTGGTCCATAGAGCAGTCCCAGGCATGGAAAATGAGAACACTCAGCTCTTGTGGATGTGACAGGAAAAGAGCCAGGGAGAGTGATTATGTTCCTTTAGGGGGAGTTAGATCTTGAGTCCAGCAACAGTTGGTAGCATGAACGGAGCAGACTCTGCCACAGCAAAGTACTCACCCTCTTTTCTTCTATAGTTTATTCATCCTCCTAAGATTGAAATTAGAGTTGCAGTAGCTGTAATAGAGTGTGTATCACTCAATGCTATGGCTTCTCTCCCAGCAGCAAGGAGTTTTACACCCTGTATAGTTGTTCCTGTAGCTCTGCTATCAAGCATAGGAGGCCATAATCCATAACCTTTATTTTAAACTCAAGGTTTGTCTGAACTGTTGGTAATTGAAGTTTCCATTGATAATGACAAAATCCTTTTGGTTGCTCTATCAGTTAAAGCCACCCTTCTACACATAAAAGGTATGTTAACAGGAGAGTGGCTAAAAATATAAAAAATATTACATGTATGTGTGTATTTATCTATGTATCAGTGGGTGTATCTATGTGTGTCTCAGTTTATCAGTGTGTGTATATGTGTGTACCTAAGTGCATGAGTATCTGTGTGTGTCTATGTGTATCTGTGTAAGTATGTATGTACGTGGCGGTGTTAGTGTATATGTGCATACGCCCTTGCAATTAAACACAAAAATTACATACAAGCACACCCCTGCAGTCAAAAGCCAAAATTATATACAAAAACATGCCTACTTTTGTTATGGGCAAATGCAAATATTACAAGTTTTAGAATGCAAAATTGTATTTTAAACTGTGTAGTTTGTCTTTAAGATATTGTAAACTGACAAGGTGTTAGAATGGAACATATTCTTTTTCATACAACATTTCTTTAATACATGACCTCGGTGAATATGGCTCTAGGACGCCATCATGTCCTAAGTCAGGGAATTTCCCAGAGTCAGGGAATTTTCCACGTCATGTGCACCCTTACATTTAGTATAAACATTAGGATAAGATGTTCAGACTTTAGGAAGCCATCTTCTCCCAAGTTAGAGGAAATTCCCCAAGACGGGGAATTTCCCATGACGTGTGCACCCTTATGTTTTAGTTATCGCCTTGTATCTTTGCCAAGTTTAGGGAAGTCCTAAAATGAACATCTAAGGTATAAATATGTACCTTTTTAATGTTAACGCAGAGATTTGGAGACAGAGACACTGTTGCTCCATATTATAATGACTGAGAGATGTTGACATGTTCAACAGGGTATGTTATTCTAAATGAATGATATTGCAAACATATAGTTTAATCTTATAACCTCTGCTATAAATTATTGTAATGGATTTTATATGTCTATATTTATATTTTTATATAATAAATGTCTAAAAAGACAAAACTTCATTGCTTCCAAGACAATGCTTATTTTATATTGTATTCTCAATTATTTATATATTTTAAATAGAGAATTTCTAACTGATTATATAAAATTATGGCTAAGATATCTGTATGGTTAGCCCTGCTAGGTTCTATGCTTTAAGACGTTTTAATGGTAAATAGGGGAACCAGCTGCGGTTAAACATTCAAACACCAATGCTACACAGAAAAGTATACCTACATTTAAACGCAAACATTACATAGAAGTGCACCACTGTATTCCAATGGCAACAGGACATACAAATACACCCCTACATGCACACATACTCCATACAAAACATGATTAAATTCAAACATTGTTCACAAATACAACCGTGCAAGGATGGACAAATGGTAGATTCTCAGTTGGCATAGCATCATGGGTACAACAGATGGGGATTTACCTTTTGGCCAACCCTGCGCTACAGGGATAGCCCAAAAAAATTTCTTGCACCAGGGCACTCTCTACTTTAGTTCCGCTACTGCTTCAAACCATATGGAAGGGAAGACACTATAAATAAAAAGCGAATTTCCTTCTTGTAACCAATACAGGCCTATACAACATCCTTTAGCTCCACTTTCTACAGACCAGGAGGTGGGGAAATGAACATGAAGACATCTGCAGACTTTCTTGCTTTGTAGGGGTGAGGAAATGAGGAGAGCGTGCACAGCTGTCCATCATTATCACATGGTCCTATGTACTATAGTTTATGACCTCCCCCAACCAGCAACACATGGTGTTAGGATTCAAGTGAAAACTACATCCCCAGCATTGGGTCAAATTCCTAAATGATCTATGAAGTATAGCTTGCTTGCGAAGAATAATAAGAATTGTAGATCAAAAATCAGCTGGAAGGCTGCAGGGAACTTTACACAAGTTAACTAGCAATGATGCAACAATGTGGAATGTACTTGTGAAAAACTTTCCATTAATAGATACCATAATTGGTTGCAGGAAAAAGGTAGGAGGTCGACAGCAAGACAGATGGTTCATGGTTGGTAACGTACGGTCATTTATATTGCATTTTTGTATTTTTTTTTATTTCATAGCAATAGAATGGCTTCTGTTACGTTTGTACAGTACCATTCTTGACGGAATGTGTTTTTTTTTTTTTTACAACTACATTTTTTAACATAATTTTTAATTAATACAGAAACATGTGAAGATAGAAAACAGAATATAATGTCACTGATAGATATGGTCTGAAAGAACAAGAATATTTGCAGAGAACTTATACCATACATCTGTTTGTATTCAATGCTGTTGCAAAGAGGGTCATATTTTAAAAGATAAAGCATGATATGATATGATATGACAGATAACCATAATAAAATAATGACTTTCTTCCCAACGCTCTCTTGAATGGTCTCATTTAATAGGCACACCATCATTGAGAATTTTTACTGACTGACCACATTGTTAAAGAAAACAATATGGTTTGTAAGGTGCCTATGAATAAATGTTTTACAATTTTTCCTGACAGACTGCTACATTATTGATGCAAAGTCTTCAAGGTGACCACCATACATCTTGCCTATTGTTTCCAGGAAAACCAAATCTGGGGTCATGTGGCCTTAATTTCAGAGATTCACATCCCGCTGATGGGAATATTAAATTAGATAGAGATGGACAAACTACTTGTAATTCATGATTTGAATTTTTGTATCACACAATATCTATTTTCAATAAAGTAAACTCCCAGCATTATGCGAACAATACATATTTTGATCTGTAATACAAACTATAATGTTCATCCAATGCATAAGCAGATTTGTGTATTATTATTATTTATAAGAGGGACACTGGACATAAATGTGACTTAAGTATGGTTTATTTAATGTTATGTTTTTATTTGATCAAAGTTACATTAAAATAAGCTGTTTCAATCAATTGTTGAAGACCTTTTGCATTTAAGAGTTACTCTAAGCACCATGACCACATCAGTGATTTGAAGTGGTTATGGTGCTTTAAGACTGTATCTGCAGTGTTTCATTATGAAACGCTGCACATACATAGATATTGGGACCAGATGTTACAATTCCATCATTAGGACCTCATTAGCCAGCCCAGATCAAAGGTTTCAGACTGGCAAATGTCAATTCTGTGCATATTTATATACACAGAGGGACATTCCTTGGCTGAGAGCTCTCAGCTGGTCCTATCAGTCAATGAACAAGTGGCGGGTTAAGCATCCAGCTTCTGCAGAGCTGCAGCAGCTGGGCGACATTTAGCTGCCATTGCTGGAGGCTCAGCACCCAATAGAAAAAGGCAAGAGGGTAAACCATTGCAAATCAGCTTGCCCCGTTACCGATAATGGCACATGGGTACTCCTCACATACGAGCCACTACAGTGTTTAGACTGTAGTGGTAATGATTCTTGGAATAACTCTTTAAAGTTAAGTTTATTGTTTATTGGTAGTGGCATCGGAAGAGAATTTAAAGTAGAAGTTATAATTTAACCAACAGACATATCTAGCTATGAGATCCAGTAAGTTATAATTAAATGGCATTGTCAGATCCTCAAGACGGTTTGAAGTTTGACATCACATCAAATTGTGACCTTATCGATAGCTCCTTTGAGTATCATTACTCAAGATGGTAGTATATAGTAGAGATGAATGTATCAGTATTCAAGACGAACGAACACTAAATGGAGTTGTAATGTATGTGCATGTAATTATTTTACTGTATTTTTTCTCCACGTTTCTGAATACTGTACTATCTTTCTGTTTCCACCTAGGGTTACACCTACAATTTCTCACAAAAAATGACTGAAGAATGAAATGTAGAATTAAAGAGAATCTGGCAGTCGAACAGAAATTCTCCAAGGATGTTGATGCGAAAAATATTGTTAAATTACTAGATAAAACTATTCCGGATCATTGAATCAACCCCCCAGATTTTAGCCAAAAAAAGAAATTGCTACAGCCTGAACCCTTACTAGTAAACAGAAAATGGAAACAGATTTAAGACATTGAAACAAAAAGTCATCTGGAAGGAGGCCTGATACTGAATGTATCTGCAAAACACATGTCTGGCTGCTGTGAGATCAAAATCACAAGAATTCATTAAAAGCCCATGCAGAAGAAATGGAGTGTGGACACTTTTAGTGTGTGATGCAGTGCAATCAGCCTGCTGTGTGTGTGTGTGTGTGTGTGTGTGCGCACATTTCTCAACAAATATAGGGGTCTTGATTATATTACTATAGATAACTATATTGCTGCGAATGGAAAGGTGCACTCCTATTGAAATATATGGCAATGAGTTATAATCCTGTCTTTGAGAATACAATCAAACCCTTAGTCTCCTGATATTGAATGGGGACACAGAATCATCATCCATAGCCTTAAAGATAATTCCATCGTGTTTCTGTACAAAGAGGATAGATGTACTTTAATAGATTGCTCAATGATCTGTCACGGTGTGAACTGACATAACATCATTGACTGTTTTATATTGTGTTTTCAGTTACATTGAAAATAAGTTTTATAATAAATAACTTTAGTAATGTATTAACTATATAGATATATATATATATATATATCTATATAGTTAATACATTGCTAAACACAAATACACACACCAGTCAAGCCATACGACTTGCTTTTCCCACAGAAATTTCACTTTAACAGTGCTCTCACTACTGCAAGGGATTCTGGGTAGGCATATGCAAATGAGCTCAACAAAGAACCAAATTTTTGCTTCATAATTCCACTTTATATTTACATGGATTCCTTGTGTCTTCTGTATACAACAGCTTTGAAACACAACTCAGGAAAATATGCAAAGCCAGTGAACCACTCACGGACAGCCGTTTCGTTGTTAATGCAACTCATCAGCATGAGGTTGGTTACTAGCTTGTTATGGAGGTTTGGCATTACTTGTGAGCTCATTTGCACTGGGAAAAGCAGGTCTTATGGCTTGACTGGTGTGTGTTTGTGTTTACCACTGTATTTTATATATATATAGTTATGTCAAATTTCAGGGTTCCAGTGTCATCTGTGTGTTTTTCATTTGATATATTTTTGCCCTCTTTTATTTACAGTCCTACCTGTACATTGGTTTCGGCACACCACAACTGACTTATCACCACCACCAATTAATACATACTACTATCATGTTTCCAACATCAAGTTTTAAGGCAAAAGGCCTGTATTTGTGGGGAGGATTTTATCCTATAAAAACCCTTTCACCCTCTTACGTGGGCCATTACGCTTCAGGTCATCCTACCCACCTCACCCCTTATTTAATTCCTTTATTAAGTGTTCTTGCATAGCAAGACCACTTATTGTTATCTCACATATATATTATTATTCTTATTATAGCCAAATTTGCCACCCTAACTCCTCCCACAGTTTTTACACTACATAGACAAAAATTTACCAAAACGAGCAGATTGTTCCCGATCGGATTGCTATTACTTTGTGGAACGTTTCGCCGAATGGTTCACAGAATATCGTCGTTCTTGTGGCGCAATTTGTCCCATAGGAATGAATGGCAAAGCTAGAGTGGGAGCTGGCAAAAGCTGAAAATCAGGACATGATTTCTAAACTGCCACCACTCCCTTATTTTCAGGCCCACCTACACAAATCTTATATCAAAACGTTCAGCTATCCCTGCTGCCACTAAACATGTCAACGGCTAAGCCATAGTTCTGATAGTTTTCACAATATAATCATTTGTTTGCAACTAACGCTGTCCATTGACATTCATTGAAACTTCACTCTGCAAAGCTCAAATTTGAAGTGCAATTTCTAAACTGCGACTGTGCCTTCATTTTTTAATACTTCAGAGACATACTATGCATCAAAATGTAGGTCTGGGTCTTGTGATTCTCACAATATAAAGCTCTTCGCTGTAGGATTTATAGTTTTTAAAATACGACCGTTTGAAGATGGCAACCACCAAAATACTCTGACCTGTGCCAGGCTGCAGCAGCAAGTGATGTCATAGACAGGACCTTTTGAACACCTGCTAATGTTTTTATAAATGTATGGTTTAATGTAACTGTGCAACAATGTTGCAATTAAATGTGCTATATAAATGATAACAGTTACTCCGCCCACTCCAGTTGTAGACTACTGGTGGTGGCAAGAACACTTCACACAATTTCCCCAGAAATTGTAGCTTTTCTAGTTAGCATTGTAACTGCTGTGATTATTCCTCTCTTACATATATCTTATGTTATCCAGAGAATACAGTAACGGAGTGACTGGGCTAGTAAGTATTTTGATGCCCCAAGCAAAAAGAGAGTTCTGTTCCCTTTTGAATTCCACATTCCCCTTCAGTCTACTTTCTCCATTTCATTCCCGTCTTTTCTTTCTTCCAGTCACTCTTTCCATTGTCTTTTTATAGGTATTATACTGAGTGTGTCTCTGTTCTCTAACATTTTTTCCAGTTATTTCTCTGCCAATATGATTCCCCTCTGCCATTTTCATCTTCTCCTTTCCCATTTTTCATTTCTCTACTCTCTCTGTGTTGAAAGTTGCCTCTAAGGGGGAGAGGAGTGCAGCATGTATATGTGTATAATGAAGGCTGTGTTTGGAGGCTGTTTTTAGTGTGATGTGTATGGGGAAGTTGCGCATTTTGCTTTGTTGTCTGTAGTTAGCATTGAGTTTTGTGTGCACGTAATCTGTGTGAATTGTGCTAGTAAGAGCTGGAGAAAGGAAGCAGCACTTGCATAGGCACCTTGGATAAGAGAATTAACGCCTTTGTAAAAAAGTCCCTAGGTAAATGTAAAGTTTGGCCTAAACATATTTGCTGAACAAGTAAAATATGTATCCACCAGTGTGATGATGAGCTCACGAAATGATTCTGGAAAAAGTGTCATTATACAATTACAATTAGCATAAAGACATAGCTAAACCGTGCAGCCTAATTAAAACAAATCTCAAGAAAAGGTTTCTTATCTTTATATAGAACCAGATAATGTATCAATCAGCTAATTATCAAAAGACCTATGAGAATCAAGTAATAAGCTATAGGGATTCCTAATACATAAA
This sequence comes from Pelobates cultripes, assembly GCA_933207985.1. NCBI lineage: Eukaryota > Metazoa > Chordata > Amphibia > Anura > Pelobatidae > Pelobates > Pelobates cultripes. Next base: position 56,307,822 of record OW240912.1, read on the forward strand.
ACATAATCAGAGGGGTGCCATGATGTGATTTCAATTACAATGCCCTGAAATATGTATGGTTTATAAGCATCTAACATTTCCAAAGATCTGTGATGCATCACATCTGTTTTCTAAGTTTAGACTTTCCTGTGACTGAACTAGCAAATCTTTGCAGCCACTAATTAACCAGTAAAAGGAGCATCTCAAAAAATCTGTTCTCTGAATCCCATGTCTTCTCCGTCTGTCCTCCAAACAGACACTAGTGATTCCAGAAAAGGTCTCTAGCACCTCTGCAACCTGAGCCCAATCTCTTCTTCTTTCATTACAGTAGCACCACTCTATTAGAAATGAATATTCTAGGGGGCGTGACCTAGACCTCGAAACTCATGGACGCACTTACCTAGAGCGCTGCTGCTACTTAGTCCTTAACAGCATTACAGAGATTGAGCCCCAAGTATTTTTCATTTTTTTCATTTTTTTTTCCTGCAAGAAGGCACAACATAAGGGCAGGAAACAATCTGAAAAAAACAACAAAACAAACTTATTTTTGAAGCGCAGCAAAAGTCACTATCGCTCCTGGACCAAAATCAAGATGGCTGGGAGGAGGACTGCAAGCAGGCCCATGGTGCAACAACTACAGAAGATATGCCAGTCACTGTAGCCGAAGCCCTGATGCAAGTGTTTGCCCGGATGGGTTTTCCGAGCGGTTCTCCGCGTTTGAACTGATGTTCGGATGGAGTGTGATGGGGGAGCACTGGGAGGGAAAGGAGGAGCCGGAAGGGACCCCCATCGTCCTATATGTGCTGGAGTTTAGGGACTGGCTGGAGGAGCTCACTCACCTGGTGTGTGGGAACCTCCAGGCGGCTCAGAGACACCTGGTACAATAAGAGAGTCAGGGACCATAGCTTTCAAGCCGGTCAGAAGGTTTTGGCTCTGAAACCATACCGGGTGGTGGACAAGAAGTGTGCCACTACCTACGTGATTGGCCCTTGCTCAGGTACAGGAGCTACACGCATGTTTCATGTTAACATGCATGAAGCCAAGAGCAGACCAAGGAGGTCACCGCTATACGTGTGCCCACCTCAGAAGATTTTAATAATCTTCCCCTGCCTGACCTCCTGGTCATGGAGCTCAGGCAGGGTCCATAGACGAGGTCCACTTGGGGGACTGGCTGACCGAGCAGGAGCGCTTGCTGTTGGCTGCAAAGAGGGAGACCTTCTCAAGCCTGCCAGGCTGTACCCTCCTTGCCACCCACCAAGTGGAGACTCCCGACCAGCAACCCCTGAGGCAGACCCCACACCGGATACCGGAGGTGGTCTGGGAAAATATGCAGCAGGAGATCCTGAAGATGCTCTGACTGGGGGTGATCGAACCATCCAGAGCACTTGGGCCTCCCCAGTAGTCCTGATCATGAAGCAGGACGGAACAACCCGGTTCTGTGTGGACTACAGGAGGCTCAACAACAAGACGGTCTCTGATGCCTACCCCATGCCCCGCATCAATGAACTCCTAGACAGGATTGCTTGGGGCAGGTACCTTACCATGATAGACTTAAGCAAGGGGTACTGGCATATTCCCCTAGCAGTAGATGCTATCCCCATGTCGGCCATCATCACCCCCTTTGGCCTTTACCAATTTGTGGTCATGCCATTCGGGATAAAGAACACCCCGGCCACTTTCCAAAGGATGGTGGACCGGTTGTTGGATGGCTTCCAGGGTTAAGCTTCCCTGTCCTGGCTGCTCCTAATCCCTGCAAACATTTTCTCATCCACACACATGCTTCTATGTTTGGATTAGGAGCAGTGCTGAGCCTGGTTGGGGACGATGGCGGAGAACACCCAGTAGCTTACCTCAGCAGGAAGCTACACCGCCATTGAGACGGAATGTCTGGCGGTGGTGTGTGCACTCAAAAAGCTGCAACCCTACATCTATGGACAGCAGTTCACCATGCTCACAGATCACAACCCGTTGGTGTGGCTTAACCGGGTCGTGGGAGACAACGCCAGGCTGTTGCGATGGAGCCTGGCACTCCAACCCTGACTTCACAATCCAAGTGTGAAACCGCAAGGGAAGTAATTGATGAGTGCTTCCCTCTGTGGCCGCCGTTCCTATAGACGAGCGCCAACCAGGGGGAGCATTCGTATCCCAAAAGGAGACGCTTCCCTTGCCTTGTTTCACACAGGGACCCCGCGAACAAAGGCTGTTCGCGACAGGTACCCTTATGGGGGAGCCTGGGGTTGGTGTGGGCATCCTTTGGGGGCAATGGCTGGGTTGGGCGGGCTTTCTGTAACTGGGAGTCAAAGAGGTGGGTGGTTTTCCCGCGATGTAACTCCCAGGTGCCAAGGCTCATGGGAAGAAGACCCCCTGCCACCGGAAGTAGGAAAACCTGTACTTGGGTGGCGGGAACGCTAAGACGACTGGGAGGGGGAGGACCTGGGGAGGGGACACTGTGATTGTGTGATGTACACCCCTTGCATGGGGTTTTGCATAAAAGCCGTATGTGGCCAATAAAGTTTTGTTGTACCTCCAGAACTTGGTCTCGTCCAGTTACTGGGGGGTAGAAATGGGTCTATGTACATTTTCAGTGGTTCTTGACTGGCTGAAGGAAGGGAACTAGCAGAGGACACCAGTCGGGCTACCCGTTATCCACTACACTATACTAGATTATCTAGCCTGAAAGATGAGAATTCAATCCACCAACCCAGCACAAAAGATATCTTTGATTACCTCTCAGAAGCAGTACTACCAACCTTATCACCTTATCACCAGATCAGGTAGCTTCTTTGGAATCTCTAGTCCAATTAGAAGAAGTGACAACAGTTATACAGATGCTGCCAGTAAATAAAGCTCCAGGCCCTGATGGTTTCTCATAGGCAAAATATCTAGTCATCTGCTAGCACCACACCTCACTAAGCTTTAGTCAGGATGGACTGTGACCCAACATAAGTGAACTTAAGTGAACAAAATATAAACAATAATAAACCAGAATACTAAAGCGTATTATCTGGCTTTAGTGTTGCCTTAACACTATATAAAATAGTGCAAGACAGGCCAAAATCAGGATGGTCAGGGAGACAGAGAATACGTAAATGAGTAGACAAGCCAAAGTTCAAGGTTAATAGAATATAGAATGGTCAAGATACAAGCCTGGCTCAGATAACTTAGATACAACAATAGTTAACATGATCAAGGCCAAAAGGAGCTTATATAGCCCTTGGAGGACAGTAAGTATTTTATTAGCAGTCATGTGATACCAGAGCATGTGTGCAACGTCTTCGTGATGACACAGGTTTACGTTACTAATTGGGTCATGGAATGTGGAGCCAAATAAGGGCTAGGATTCAAAGTGTCTGGAAGAACACCAGAAGAGTGTGCAGCCACAGAGAGAGGAGGTGGTAGTGGCAATAAAGGCAGGAGTATGTGCCGTGCAGGAACACGTTGCGCCAGAGCGTGCTCAATGGGCGCTGTGACAGTTATTTGATGAGGTGGTGAGACAGCACATGTAGTTGCTCTGCCTAAATGAAGTAAGTCACTGGCACATTGTCAAAATTGTAGGCCCATTTTACTATTGAATATAAGTGCTAAACTTCTTGCAAAATGTTATGCCATCAGACTAGGTCTTATACTTTCCCATATAATTCATACTGGTCAAGTAGGATTCTTCCCAGATAGACAGGAAGTAGTTAACACCAAAAAGGTCTGTGACTTAATACATAGCCTAAAGCAACAACAAAAGGGGGGCTGCTCTTATCTCTGGATGCTGAGAAATCCTTTGACCGACTTAACTGGTAGTTCCTGGAGATGGTCCTAAACAAATTTGGGTTCCGACAAGTTTTCTGATCGGTGGTTGAAGCTTTGTATTCCTCCCCCTCAATGTACATTCTAAACACTGGATTTGTTTCAAATCCATTTTTAATAACCAATGGAACTAGACAGGGCTGCCCTTTGTCCCTGATGCTATACATTTTGGCCCTAGAGAGAGCCCATAGGGTTGAAAATAATGGCAAACCCTTCAATACATAGAGTAGTGATGGGTGGCAGGGAATATAAAATTAACTTATTTGGAGATGATGTCCTCCTAACACCAGCACAACCCCTCATCACACTACCTAGTCTACAATGCCAGTTACTATGGCAAATGTTCATATTGTAAATTTTTTTTTTTTTTTAAAGTACAACTTAAAGCACTCTTCCCCCTTGAGTGGATCACTAAAAACACAGACCACTTATTTCAACATAACCATGCTAAACAAAATAAAGAGTTGGCGGGAATTTTCAAAAGCTGGAAGTAACAGTTCCTGTCATGGGTATGAAGGATTGCTGCCATTAAGATGTCTCTATTGCCAAAACTCCTTAGAACACTACAGAACCCGCTGCCTAAAGACTTTCTACATAACCTGCAACATATGTTTCTACTATTTATTTGGCAGAATAAACAAGTGAGGATAGCTACACACATTCTACAAAGATCGATGGAAAATTCCTAACTTAAAGCCATATTAGAAGGCACCGGTTATGAGTAAGATTGTTTCAATTCCCCACCATCATTACGAAACCACAATGGGTAGACATTTAATCATTCTAGATGCTCTCCAATGCCTTACACTACCTCCTCTGGTTACCACCCCACATGAGACCTGCATTACCACACATGCTGCCTACCATATCTCTAATGTTTAACTTGTGGGATAGGTATATAAACTACTTGTACGGCTACTCTCCTATCACATTAGCAACATCTATATACTCCCTGTCCCTGGGCATACCATCATTTAATAGTAAGCCTTCGAAAGCTCGAGGGATTACTCATGTATATAAATTATTTGAAGATAATACACTGCAACCGGTCACTGACAAACAGCATTCATCTCCCAAACTCTCATATCTACAGCTCAAATTTTTCCTGATCACTACTAAACATGTACAGAAAATTTCACTATTTGATTTGCCTTTGAAAAGGCTTGTCTTGAAAAGAAAATGTTTTCTGTCTGCTATGAGTGCATGAATATGAGGACATCCAAGCAAAATTATGGGTACATAGATACGTGGCAGAATGATTGAGAAAAAAAGTTCACAGGAGAACAATGGAAACTTTCCTACTCTATTCATAAAGGATTAACTGCATGTGCTTCACATATGGAGCTGGTGAAAAGGCTCATATATAGATGGTATCTAGCCCCTGCCAGTTTGAAAAAAATATTTTCTGCATACTTCTTTGTTATGCTGGAGAAGTAATAGTGATGTTCTACATTTGGTGGGCATGTCCCTTCCTTGGACCAAACTGGAATATTGTTGCTCAGAGAGTCTCCTCTCTAGTCCAATATTCTTTTACTCCTCTGAGATATATTTACTATTTATAATATCAATTGACTTACCCAAGACATCTTGTAAGCTAATGTTCCACACATTAATTGCAGCTAATACATTATTAGCTAGATTCTGAAAATCGACAAAAATACCTTCTCAAAAAGAGCTCATAGAGTTGAGTGGACACCTGGATGTTTGGATTCGGTGGGGTCGGCCGAACTTCAAAAAAAGTCCGGGTTCGGGATCGAACTTCATCCCGAATTTGCCCCCAAACCCCATTGAAGTCAATAGGGACCTGAACATTTGGGCTCAAAAATGCCTCAAAAAAGTCCTGGAAAGGGCTAGAGGGCTGCAAAAGGAAGTAAAATGGGGGTAAGAGTAGGACAAGTGCCCTGCAAACAAATGTGGATAGGGAAATCACTTAAAATAACATAAAATACTTAAAAACTTAAAATACAGCTGAGCCATAAAATAGCACTAGATGGAATCTTTGATTTTAGCTTTGGAAGAACATAAATCAAAATCTAAAGCATGGCTGTCAGGAGGATCAACAGAATTATACATCTGAGAGAGGGTTGGAGTGCAGGGTATTCTCTTTCATTGTTCAAACTGAGCTCAACTCCTGACGCATGGAGAAAAGGCCTTCACAAGCCTCTGCTATTGTGTACATAGTTTATACTAAGTGACCCATAGGTTGAGGAGGCGGTGACAGTGGCGTATACATGACCCATGGGGCCCTGGTGCGAAAATTGATCCATGGGCCCCCCCGCGCGGGCCTGGGCTGCAACACATGGTGGCAGGCACCTAGTCGCAGGGGTTGCATGGCTGCGACCCCTGCGACCGTGGTATGTACGCCAGTGCATGCAGATGCACACACTTAAAGGACCACTACAGACACCCAGATCACATCAGCTCAATTAAGTGGTCTGGGTGCCAGGTCCCTCTAGTTTTAATCCTGCAGCTGAAAACATAGCAGTTTCAGAGAAACTGCTATGTTTCACTGAGGGTTAATTCAGCCTCTAGTGGCTGTCTCATTGACAGCCGCTAGAGGAGCTTCCGCGATTCTCACTGTGAAAATCACAGTGAGAAGACACTGAATGTCCATAGGAAAGCATTGAGTAATGCTTTCCTATGGGCGGTTTGAATGCGCGTGAGGAATCCCCAGCGCCAAGGAAGTCCGGTGCTGGAGAAAGGTAAGTGCTGAAGACACACACACACTGTCACGAACAGACGCATACACACTAGCTAACAGACACACACATTTACTGACAGACACACTCAGCGACAGACATACATACACACTCACTTACAAAACATACACTCTCACTGACAAACACACACTCACTAATACATGTAGTAGCAGACACACACAGTAACACACTCACTGACACTCACTAGCAGACACACACTCAATAACAGACACACTCACTGACACTCACTAGCAGACACACACTCTAACACACACAAACACACACACACTAACACACACACACACAAACACACACTCACACTAACACACACTAACACTAACACACACACACTAGCACACACTAACACTAACACACACACTAACACACACACTAACACACACACTAACAGTAACACTAACACACACTAACACTCTAACACTAACACACACACACACATGTTTTTTTTTTTATTTAATCCCCCTAGCCTCCTTACCTTTTGGAGTGCTGAGGAGATTCCCTTGGGTCCAGTGGTGCTGCTGGGCTCCTGGGCAGCCGGTCACCGGGTAGGCTGGCGGGAGCACGAGGGAGCACTCTCCCCTGAGTGCTTCCTCTTCAGCTCCCTTGCGCGCCGCGTACTGGTGCCGGAGCCGGAAGATGACGTCATCTTCCGGCTCCGGTATCAGTGCGGTGCGCGAGGGAGCTGAAGAGGGAGCACACAGGGGAGAGTGCTCCCTCCAGCGCCCACAGGACCGGCTGCCCGGTGACAGCAGGGCCAGCCTCAGGGGGCCCTGAGGTGGTCAACTCCTGGGCCCCCCAGGAGAAGAGGCTGGCCACAGTGGGTACATACCGGGTCGCAGGGGCGACCCCTGCAACCTCAGAATGTACGCCACTGGGCGGTGACCGTGGCGGTGTAGGTGGAAGCGGCGGTGGAGGAGGTTTTTTTATTGGGGTAGCCCACAAAATATTGGGGCATATAAAAAAAGAAACATTTGCGGCCTGCGGTGCATTTCTTGCAGTCCAATAACGCCATCAGGTTTTTAAAACTGTCCGTCACCACTAGACGGAATGACAGCATTTCAAAGGCCAGGAATTTTGAAATGCTGGCATTCAGGGCCAGGGATCATGGGTGGGTAGGAGGGTACTTCCTCTTTCTCTCCAGTGTTTGGGAGATGGACAGCTGAACGCCTCCATGGGACAGTGTGGAGATGCTGGACAATTGTGTACCTGGCCTATGCTGATGCAGGAACCCACCCTCCGAGCAACTTGTGAATGACTGGCCTGATAACCGTGGAAATGACCCCTCTTCCTCCTCCTCTTCCTCCTGTGCCACATCCTCTTCCATCATCGCCCAAAGCGTTTTTTCAAGGAGACATAGAAGCGGGATAGTAAGGCTGAGAATGGCGTCATCTGCACTGGCCATGTTGGTGGAGTATTCGAAACAGCGCAACATGGCACACAGGTCTCGCATGGAGGCCCACTCATTGGTGGTGAAGTGGTGCTGTTCCGCAGAGTGACTGACCCGTGTGTGCTGCAGCTGAAACTCCACTATTGCCTGCTGCTGCTCGCACAGTCTCTCCAGCATATGCAAGGTGGAGTTCCACCTTGTGGGCACGTTGCATATGAGGCAGTGAGCGGGAAGGCCGAAGTTACGCTGCAGCGCAGACAGGCGAGCAGCAGCAAGGTGAGAACGCCGAAAGAGCGCACAGACGGCACGCATTTTCTGCATCAGCTCTGATATATATGGGTAATTTTTCTGGAATTTCTGCACCACGAAATTCAGCACAAGCGCCAGACAAGGGATGTGCGTCAAACCGGCTAGGCCCAGAGCTGCTACAAGATTTCGCCGATTATCGCACACCACCAAGCCGGGCTTGAGGCTCAGTTGCAACAACCACTCATCGGTCTGTTGTTCCATGCCCGTCCACAGCTCCTGCGCGGTGTGGGGTTTTTTCCCCAGACAAATGAGTTTTAAAACAGCCTGCTGTCGTTTCCCCCTGGCTGTGCTGAAGTTGGTGGTGAAGGTGATACGCTGACCGGATGAGGAGGTGGTAGGAGGAGGAGGAAGCGGAGTAGAAGGAGGAGGCAACAGGAGGCACAGCTGTGTACCCAAATAAAGATTGTCAAACGTTGTATCCTGGAACTGTGTCCCATCTGGTTACTGGGGAAATGGGTCTGACCTATTCGGTTACCCAGGTCCCGCTTCAATTGGTGGCAAGCGGCGGGATCCCATGTCCCTGCCAACAGACCCATGGACTACAGTGCTCTAAAGCGACCTACAATCGAGGACTTGTGTAGCCAGAGAAATAATGCCTGGTGGGCATAACAAGGCCGAATTGACTGCTGCCCTCATGGAGGACTACCAGGCACGCAGTGAGGCAACGAAACCCAGCCAGGGGCCGGAGATGAGGAGGAAGTGCGCGGGGAGGTGGACCGGCGCCTGGCATATTACCAAGAGCCACCCTCAGAGGAGATCGTCAGCAGGACCCTTTTGGAAGTGCAAGCCTATAGAAGGAGGGCTACCTCCATGAACCCAGATGAAGGAAGAAAGGAGCAGAGGGCGCCGGGAAGCACAACCACCCTGGCCCACAAGCTACCATACAATGCCTTCAAAGAGTTCAAGGAAGCAGAAGAAGGCATCGATGACTTTTTACAAGACTTTGAGCGCCAGTGCCTACTCCAAGACATGGACAACAGCAACTGGGTCACCATCCTGGCCAGCAAACTAGTGGAGAAGGCAGCAGATATTTACCGGGCTGTACCAGAAGAGCAGATCAGAGACTATCCCTTTATTACACAAATCCTCCTGGCCCATATGCGGCACTGGCGGATCCAGGGGGGGGGGCAACGGGGCAATTGTCCCCCCCGAGAATCCGAGGTTCTCCCTCTCCCCTGCCGGCTAATGCAATGTGCCTTCATGGACATCAGAGATCTCCCTCTCCGGTCCGCAGGCACTGTTTGCTGGCCGCCGGCAGGGGAGGGAGAGAGAGAGGACCCGGGGGAGCTCAGTCTGCAGCTCCTCCAGGTCCTTCTCTCGTGGCAACACTCCGGATCTCGCGAGAGTGAACTCTAGCCCTGGAGACCGGGGCTAGAGTTCACTCTCACCACATGGACCACCAGGGATTCCCCACCGGACCACCAGGGGTCGAGAAATGTCCCCCCTCCTCCCTAAACAAAGGTAAGAAGGGAGGGGGGACATTATGTATATTTTAAATAAAAATAAAAAAAATCATTTTATCAAATTTAAAAAAAAGCCCCCCATCCTTATCACACACATACCCTACACACACACACACACATACACTGCCCCCACACACACACATTGCCCCCATACACACACATTGCCCCCACATACATACACTGCCCCCATACACACACATTGCCCCCATACACATACACTGCCCCCACATACATACACTGCCCCATACACACACATTGCCCCACATATATACACTGCCCCCATACACACATTGCCCACCATACACATACACTACTGCTCCCACACACATACACCACCCCCATACACACACATACACTTCCCCCATACACACACATTGCCCACATACACTGCCCCCAATACACACACACACCCTACACACACATTGGCCCCCCACACACAAACTTCTCCCCATACATACATTGCCCCCCACTCACACTGCAACGCACACACACACTGCCCCCCTAACACACACTGCCGTCCTCACGTACACACTGCAACTTTCACACACACATACACTGCTCACACAGTCCTTCTTACACAAACACACACACACTGCACCCCTGCTCCTATGCCCTACTACAGCCCCATTTCCAAGCAGACCTCAGGTAAGTTGTCAAACTGTTCTTAAACGGTTTGACAACTTACTCTGGGAGGGGGTCCCGGCACTACTGGCACCATAACCACTACACTGAGCTAGTGCCCCTCCCGAGGTCAGGCTCTGGATCCGCCACTGGTATGCGGTCACCCCCGAGCAATACCGCCGAAAGTTTAGGGAGACCCGGAAAAGGGAGAAGGACTCCCATGCGGAGTGGGCATGCCACATCACAGGGGCCACCCAGAACTGGCTAAACTCCCATCAAGCCAAGTTCCCGGAGGAGATCACCCAGCTCGTCATGCTAGAGCACTTTTTCAATGGGCTCTCCAACGACACGGCTGGTGAGAGACCGTCAGCCCCAGACCCAAGAAGTATTGGTATGAGCTGCTGAAGCTAGCTCACGATATCCCCTTGGCAGGGCTTTTGGGCAGGAGCCAGACAGCATCTCGATTCCGGAGAGGGAGCCTGAGAAACGGCTACCACATCCAAGGAAGGCAGCAGACACGCAGATTACCCACTCCCGATGCGGGCGGTAGTGACGACAAATAACAATACAGGACTCTTTAGAGGCCCTGTAATTGTAATGAGTCCACTTGAAATCCTTTAACTAGGATCAATTGGAGGGCAAGTCTGGTGCAGAGCGACTGACCAGTGCGTGCTGCAGCTGAAACTCCACTATCGCCTGCTGCTGCTCGCACAGTCTCTCCAGCATGTGCAAGGTGGAGTTCCACCTTGTGGGCACGTCGCATATGAGGCTGTGAGTGGGAAGGCCAAAGTTATGCTGCAGCGCAGACAGGCAAGCAGCAGCAGGGTGAGAACGCTGAAAGCACGCACAGCAGCTACAGTGAATGTCACATCCTGTTCCAAGTTGCGGATCAGTTTGGTGATGGCTTCTGGCATCCAGTACTCTTTTTACTGAAGCTGCATTAGAGTCCTGGTATGTGGCTGCACAAACGCTGGTGCTCAACACCAGGGGGCGTGCGGTTACCCTGCACCAGACCCTGCTAATCCATTCCACACTGTGACTCCTAACTTCAACATCAGGCATACTGGGTCCCAGTCGTCCGACCGCTGCCCAGACAGTGTCACCGGACTGCTACCCTCAATGTGAAACTTCGAATGGCTCGTTAAATCTGGTACGAACCCGAACTTTGCAGTTCGGGTTCGCTAAACTCTATTATGGATCCTTTGATCGCTCCATTTGTTACTTAGATACCTGTGGTAATTCTCGAGCAAATACATGCCGACGAGCGCTAGGGGACGGCCACTCCACTTTTGCACCCTGCTTCCTCTTATGCTGTGCTAGTGCCTCTGTGCGACCAGCGCCTCTTCCTCCAAACTGCACACGTCACTCGCATGACCTTGATTCCATGTGGGGTCTAGGACATCAGCATCCTCCACATCATATTCCACCCACTCCTCAATCCTGCCCTCCTTGCCGGTCTGCACACTGTAGAAAGCCATAACAGTTGGCACCTGTGTTTTTCCAGCATGTAAACTCTGCAAAGGACATATGGGAATTGTTTTAGAATTGTATCCAGGCAACAGTTTTCCCTATAAACTGACCTCTCAGTTTGACTTGTGAGGGTATTGCCCCCGAATTACAATATTGTTATATTGGTATTGGACGGTTCTATTTGACTGTAAGATATGAAGTGCAGGCCGCAAATGTACTACATAGCACCCAAAAAAATTTCAATTGGTCAAACTGCGCTGTAACCACAGTATTTGACGGTTCTATTTGACTTTCAGATATTAAGTGCACACCCCAAATTTACTTTTTATCACCCCAAAAATTTGAATAGGTCAAAGTGCGCTGTAAGCACAGTATTTGATGGTTCTATTTGGCTCTCAGATATGAAATGCACTGCAGGACGCAAAAGTACTATTTAGCATTAGCACCCAAACAATTAGAATTTTTCAAAGTGCGCTGTAAGCACAGTATTTGACGGTTCTATTTGACTCTCAGATATGAAGTGCACCGCAGGACGCAAATGTACTACTTAGCATTAGCACCCAAAACAATTAGAATTTTTCAAAGTGCGCTGTAAGCACAGTATTTGACGGTTCTATTTGACTCTCATATATGAAGTGCACCGCAGGTCACAAATGTACTATTTAGCACGAAAATATTTAGAATTTTTAAAAGTGCGCTGTAAGCACAGTGTTTGAAGGGTCTATTTGACTGTCAGATATGAAGTGCAGGCCTCAAATGTACTATTTAGCACCCCAAAAAAATTTTAATTGGTCAAACTGCGCTGTAACCACAGTATTTGACGGTTCTATTTGACTCTCAGATATGAAGTGCACCGCAGGATGCAAATTTATTATTTAGCGTTAGCACCCAAAACAATTTTCATTTTTTTTTTTTTCAATTCGTATTTTATTTTATTGAACAAAGTCTGGGGTAGGGTGGGGTACAGAAAGGAAGAGGGGAGGGGGGAGTGGAGGGTAATCAAATACAAATTTCTTTCAGGTTGCTTGTTAGATCTTCTCAAGTACACATGTATATAGACACAGTTTAGCTTGGCACACATACATATTTGATCTAAGGTATCATATTACATAGGTACAGAGATACAAGGGTGCAGTTGGTTACATTGTTGTGTGTTGTATAGTACCGTAGCTTGTTGTCGCTTGAGTACTTTTACGCTAATTTATGCTGTGTTGTTATTCTGAGTATTTGTTTTGTTATGAGTGGTACAATATGTCCTATTTTGTGCCTTCTCATCGTGGTGTAAGTCTGTTTACGGGCCTCGAGCGATTAGGGTGACAACAACTTATGGTCGTTGGCTTCAATCTATTGTGTCAATCTCTAGTAGCAGTAGTAGTTAATCTCTATTAGCAGTAGTAGTTATGGCCTCGTCTGCGTTCCCCTTAAGAGTTACCCATTCTGTCCATCTTCGCCAATTAAGGAGTGTGGTGGAGGTCTGTTTGTGAGTGTGGGCTGTGAGCAGATCATATCGGAGGTATTGCCTAATTTTGTGGTGTAGCATTGTGGTGGTAGGACATTCTGTTTGTTTCCAGTGACACACTATGAGATTGCGGGTTGCTAGGATCATCATCGTTGTCAGGTGTTTGTCCTTGTAGGGTATTGAGTTGGGGTATTGGAGGAAGAGAGTCAGCAGGGGTGTGAGTGATAGTTGTTTGATCCCCAGTTCTTGCCATGTCTGATGGACTTCCTTCCATAGGGGCGTAATGCTCGGACAGTTCCACCAGATATGGGTCATTGTGCCTCGTTCCATCCCACATCTCCAGCACTTGGCCGAGGTGTGGGGGTAGATCCTGTGGAGTTTGTCAGGTGTGTAGTACCACCTGTAGAGTAGTTTTTTATGTGCTTCGACATGTGAATAACAAGCAGTGATACCCTTTAGGGCTTGGAGCGACGCTGTCCATTGCTTGTCTGTGAATGACAGTGCGCATTCTTGTTCCCAGTGCAATCTGTATTTGAACTCTGGAGGCGGAATTTGATTTCTTAAAGCTGTGTAGCTCAATGAGAGCATCTTCGGTTTAATCGGTGAGTTGTGGCACCTATGGTACAGTAATAGTAGGTCGTGGTCTGTGGGGCTTACTTGCGATGTTGGGGGTGCTACTTTATTAGCAAGTAAGCTTTTAAGTTGGAGATATGGGAAGATATAGGATGCTGGTAGGTTATGCGTTTTTTGAATTTCCGGGAAGGGTAGTATAGCTCCTTGTTGGCATATGTCCATAATGCGGGTTATTCCAAGTTCTCTCCATTTATCTAGGGATAGCCAGGGTGACACAGTGGTGAGAGCTGTGATGGGAGCCCAGGGTGAAAATTTGCTCTCCGTTGTCCGTGTACGGTGTAAGTGGTCCCAGGTCTGTATCAGGTATTTGGTAAGTGGTAACATGTCTTTGCGTTTGTCCCGAATTTGTTTAGGCGTCCACATATAATTCACCGCTGACCCCGCGGGGTCATAATTGTTTTCGAGATCCACCCATTGTAGTGTGTGGGGTGGTGCGTGTAATTTTATCGCGTTTTCGAGAATCGCTGCTTTGTGGTAAGTTGCTATGTTAGGGAAACCTAGTCCGCCTTCCTTAGTGGGTGTTTGTAGAAGAATCGATGGTATTCTGGGTTTCTTGTTCTCCCGTATATAGTTTGTCATTATCGTTTGGATTTGTTTGCTCAATGTAGGGGAGAGAGGTATTGGAAGCATCCTAAATACATAGAGCAGTTTCGGGAGTACAATCATTTTTATGGCATTAATCCTGCCTAGCCATGATAGCATGACATCTTTCCACTTGTGCAAGATCTGTTTGCACATGTGTGGCATTGTGGAGTAGTTTAGTGTGTTAATTCCTCTATATGTGGCGGCTATTTTCACCCCTAGGTATGTTACATGGGTCTGTCTCCAGTCAAACAAGTATAGTTTTTTTAGCGCTTGTATGGTTGTGACAGGAAGACGTATGGGAAGTGCTTGGGTTTTGGCCTGATTCAATTTATAATAGGAAATTTTGCCGTATTCTTCCAATGTGCTCAGAATGTGCGGTAGGGAATGCTCTGGTCTCGTAAGGGAAATAAGGATATCATCAGCGAACATGGACAATTTGTAGTTTGCTTGTTTTACAGGGATTCCCTCTATGTCTATGTGGGTTCTAATCTTGTAGGCCAAAGGTTCAAGGGAGAGTATAAATAATAGAGGTGAGAGTGGACATCCTTGGCGAGTGCCGTTGGTGATGTGGAAGGGGTTCGAGATAAAGCCTGTGTTCGTGACTTTAGCGGATGGCTTGGAGTATAGTGCCATTATGCCCGTGGTAAACGAGCTTGGGAAGCCAAATTTTTGAAGTACTTGTTCCATGTATTCCCAATTGAGCCTATCAAAGGCCTTTTCGGCGTCTAATGCCAGCAGGAGGCCCTCTGTTTTGCGTGTTTCCATGTGGGCTAGGATATTAAGAATTTTCCTCGTATTGTCTGACCCTTGTCTGTTTTTGGTGAAGACTGATTGATCGTTATGAACTATGCGATTTAGTATGTTTGTAAGGCGGTTAGCTAAAATTTTTGCGTAAATTTTTGTATCGCAATTGAGTAGAGATATGGGTCGAAATTCTGGCAGATCGTCGCTGGTTTGCCTGGCTTCGGGAGTGTTGATATGTGTGCCTGTAGCATTTCAGGGGGCATTTCGCCTATGGTGTAGTAGTGGTTTAAGAGCTTGGAGAGGTGCGGGGTGAGGGTTTCTGAGAAAGTTTGGTAGTACAAATTGGTGAAACCATCAGGGCCTGGGGACTTGTGAGGGGGTAATTTCAATATTGTGTTTCTCAGTTCTTCCTCCGTGATTGGTTTAGTAATTGTATCAATTTCTGTCTGGGTTAATGTAGGTAGTGTTACTGTATCTAAGTACTCTCGAACTTGTGCTTTGGTCGGTGTGGTTGTTGTGGGATCATCTTTGAGATTGTATAATGAGCTATAGTATTGCGCGAATTCCTCTACTATATCCTGTGGGTTCATGATTTTCTTGTTCCCTTGTGTCTTAATGTAAGCTATTTTAGTGTTGGCCGTACGGGCCCTTAACTTGGACGCAAGAAGTTTGCCCGATTTATTCCCTTGTGCAAAGAATTTATGCTTATACTTCTGGAGGATGTAGTTGGTTTTGTCTAGTTCAAATTCATTCAGTTGTGCTTGTAAAGTTCTCAACTTGTTATAATGTTCTGGCGATGGGTTCGTCTTGTTTGTGTGTGTGAGGATTATTTGTTGGATCAGGGTATTATATGTGTGTAGTCTTTGCTTCTTGGCGTAACTAGCGTGTTTGATGAACAAGCCCCTGAGCACGGCTTTGTGTGCACGCCACAGAGTATCTACGGAAATATCTGCGGTAGTGTTTGTGTTGAAATACGCTTCTAGTTCTGTTTTTATTTGTCTGGTAATTTGGGGATCGCGCAGTAGAGATTCATTCAGGCGCCATGAACCGCGCCCTTTGGTGGGGAATCGAGTTGACATGGTAAGGGTAATCGGTGCATGGTCCGACCACGTAATGGTTGCTATGTTGGTGGATTGTATTGTTGGGATTGTTGTGTTGTGTATGAGGAATCTATCTATTCTTGAGTAAGAGTTATGTACTTGGGAATGGAAAGTGAAATCCTTTTCGGAAGGGTGTAGGATTCTCCATATACATACATATCCCGAGTTGGTCAACTGTGTTTTGGCAGTGGTCGAGGATGTGGTACGTTTAGTCTTCGTTCTTTGCGTAACGTGGAGGGTAGAGGAGGTATCCAATTGTTCGTCTAAAATAAAGTTTGTGTCTCCCCCTATGATTGTCGTCCCAAATTGGTATGTGTTTGCTAGTGTTAGGATTTTGTCTAGATATGTTTTTTGGTTATCATGTGGGCCGTATACATTTATAAAGGTGTATGGAACATTGTTTAGAAGGCATTGAAGCAGAAGGAAGCGTCCCTCTTTGTCCCCAATTTTCTTGTGCAAGGAAAAAGCCACATCTTTGCTAAAGAGAATGGAGACTCCTCTCTTCTTTTTTGAGTAACCAGTGTGATAACCTATCGGGTAGTCTTTTGAGGAGAACTTGGGTAGTTTGGAGGTTAGGAAGTGGGTTTCTTGAAAGAAAGCCACGGCGGCCCTCATCCTTTTAGCTTCTTCGAGAGCTAGCCTCCTTTTGTGAGGTGTATTTAGGCCTTTTACATTAAGTGAGAGAACTACTAACGCCATGGAGAGGTAGCGGGGGCCCTCTTCTGGCCGCAGTGTGATGTGGGAAAAGTAAGGTGTGCTCTTTGAGTCTGAGTCTTGTTCTGGATAGCCTTGAGGAAGTCTTTATGTAGTGCGATCTCGCCTACGTTAACTATATCATGGTAGCGAGTATCTAAGGTTAGCAACCTACAGTTATTGGTATTAAATGGGGTATGGGAGGGGGGTCGGGGGTGTAAAGGGATAACTCCCCATCGGGGAACTATGTACAAAAGATTGGTCAGATACTGTATATCAGACCACAACGAGGTCTTTGTCGGCCCTATGGAGCCACAATGGGGGAGGGTGTCTTTGTGGGTATTAACCGCCCATATTGGCGTTGGTATTAGCTTGGAATGCCATATAGCCCGCCTCTGAGGAAGTGGAAACTGGTAACCGTCTATCATCTACACATTAGTTTGTGACTGAGGGCTATGTGTCTGTTATGCTAGGTATTCTGTTAACCACATACTAAGCATATATAACAAAAAAAAAAAAAACATTGCAAACAATTATACAGACATGTAGCATGCTCACGTATCTAGTCGGTACGAAGATGCATTAGGCTGGACTGCGCAGCCTGATATGTTAGCCTTAGTCTCATGTCACTTATGTTTTGTCCCAGCGGACCAGTCCTTAGAGATTTTTGTGGGCGACTTGGTGGTTCTGCTTGCCGAATCTTTCACGTCTGGAGGTTTGATGTGTAAATTCCAGTCGCCTAATAGTCGGGTTCCTTCATCTACCGATTGTATTTGGTGTTCCACTCCATTTCGCCTCACGATGATGCGTGTTGGATAGCCCCATTTGTATAGGATATCTGCATCCCTGAGTGCTTGGGTGATTGGTGACAGTGCTTTGCGCTTAGCCAGGGTTGCTGCAGAGAGGTCCACAAATAGTTTCACGCCTCGGAATTTAGCTGGGATGCTGTCAGGGTTCCTTGCTGCTCTCAGTACTGCTTCTTTAGAGGTGAAATAGTGGATGCGTGTAATTACATCCCTGGGCGCAGTTGCTGCTAAGAATTTAGGCCGCGGCAGGCGGTGGATACGGTCAAGGCACAGGTCGGCGTCGCTGAGCTGTGGGCAGAGGGCCTTGAATAGGCCTATGGCATAGTCCCTTAGTTCAGAGGGTTTGATTTCTTCTGGTATGCCGCGCAGACGAATATTGTTGCGTCTGTCGCGATCTTCATGGTCTGCTATCTTAGCTTCCAGGAAGGTAAGTCGGCTTTCCAGGGTTTCCCAGGTTGCGGCTAGGTTATTATGCGCGTCAATAATTTCCTCTGTTTTATCTTCTAATATGGCGGTGCGCGCACCTATCTCTTTAATGTCTGCGCGGACGTCCCGGGCCAATTTAGCGAATTCTGCTTGGAGATTTTGCTGTAGCTCTTGGAGCATGCGGTGCAGAGCCGTTTCTGAGGCAGGGGCTGCGTTAGTATGGGAGATGGATGTGTTGTCACTCCCTTCAGAGCATGCTGTGGGTGAGTCAGGGCCTCCGGCGCCATCTTGTGCTCTGCTGCGCGGCGGTGTGAGAGCCGATATTTGGAGGGCTGTAGGGCGTAATTTCTGGTTTTTTTGAGCTCTCTGGGACATGATGGCTTGGGCTTGTCAAATAAGCCGTTTGTGAGTCGGTCTGGGTGGTTTGCGCTCGTCAATTCGTTGCGGTTTGTTGCACCCTCGTCAGAGCTAACAGCTCACACGTCTGTGTCCATGAGCTGCCAGGCCACGCCCCCCAACAATTTTCATTTTTAAAAGTGCCCTGTAAGCACAGTGTTTGACGGTTCTATTTGACTCTCTGATATGAAGTGCACCGCAGGACGCAAATGTACTATTTAGCATTAGCCCCCAAAACAATTAGAATTTTTTAAAGTGCATTGTAAGCACAGTATTTGACGGTTCTATTTGACTCTCAGATATGAAATGCACCGCAGGACGCAAATGTACTATTTAGCACCCAAAACAATTTGAATTTTTAAAAGTGCGTTGTAAGCACAGTGTTTGACGGTTCTATTTGACTCTCAGATATGAAGTGCACCGCAGGACGCAAATGTACTATTTAGCACAAAAAAAGTGTGATTTTTTTAAACCAACAATGTAACAGTAGTATTTTAGGGTCTGATTAGACTGCAAGAAATGCAGTACGCAAAAGGACTATTTAGCACCCCAAAAATTGCAGTATTTAAAAATGCCTAGATGTTGCCCACTGAGCTACCAGAACAGGATTAAAGTCATGTGCCTGGCACACATGCAGTTGCAAGTACACTGCACTCTCTGTGGCACTGGGCTCAGGGCAGGGTGCAAAAATGTAGTATAGAACCCACTAAAATAATCGCTGTAGTTTGCAGATTCAACACCAGAATTCTTTCCTAAGCTGTCCCTCACAGCTGCAGCATCCTGTCCCTACACTAATAAGAGCTCATGTGACGTGCGGCGCTACGTGACTCCAGCTTATATATAGAGGCTGGGTCACATGCTGCACTGGCCAATCACAGCCATGCCATTAGTAGGCATGGCTGTGATGGCTTCTAAGGTTAAACGAGTCAAACGCTTGTTGATTGGCTGCCCTGCAGCCTTTCAAAACGCGCCATTAAATCGCCGAACACCAAACTCCAACCCGAACACACACTGAAATGTCCCTGTTCGGGTCCGGGGTCCAAAAACCGTAATGTTCAGTACAGTTCGGGTTCGCTCAACTCTACTCATAGACCAAGTTACTCTGAATTGGTCTTATTAAACTATGGCCCACAGACAACTGAATTCTAAAGGGGTTACATTTAAAATCAGAGCCTCAAGGGAAACATTTCTAGAAACATGGGAAAGCATTCTAAAATAACATTTTTTGTTCTCTTTAATGAAACATTTTAGAAAGAGTTCCTGTCTCTGTTCCTTCACTCTCTCTGTTGTAGTTACCCACTGATTTGTCTCACTTTTTTTAAGACGCTCTTAACTTCTTAGCCATTAAATTATGCTGAGGATATATTATATATCAGATTTGCAAATGTTATTGACCCTGATCTCTTTAGTGGCTTGTAGAACTAAAAGTCATACTATATGTTGTGTATGTAATATTGGTTCTACATTAATATAGAGACAAAATGTTAGCGAAAAGTACAATATTGTAACTGTTTATGCCATTGAATGTACTATGGTTGTTATCCTCAGAAAAAAAACCCAATAAAATTGTCAAATAAAAACAAACAAACAATTAAATGTTCTAAGTGTGCCCCCCAATCCCTGTTTTCCCAAATTCCTTCTGTGACAGACTCTCCAACATCAGCAACCACAATGTAACTTCTAAAATCTCCATCATACCATTCTTGATGTGAAAGGATATCTGTCATGTCTAATCCTAAAGAGATTAGACTTCTGTAACAGATACATTTGATGCTCTTTTTGTAGAATTGCTTGTCCATCTCATCTTCTCCATGAACTGTGAAACCCAACTTCAGAGACAAAGAGACTCCAAAAAGTGGTCCACCATAATGTTGCCATCTGCCAAACCATAATGAACATCTAAAAGAGTTGTATGCCATAACTCTATTTAGAAACTGTAATCAAGATATATGCAAACATTCAATACTGCTTTTTATTGTAGCTGTTTTTACTTTCTAATTAAAGTCATAGTTCTTGTTGAAATAGATTTCCCTTTCATTCATGTTAGACTGTAAGGGGCGACAGACTGGTTTGATGTTTTACTCAGTGTAGATTAAACTATGTATTTAGTAATTCCCTCCCCTGCTCTTTATATTTTCTTTATCTTTGATTCACACACTCTTCATTGTTATCCCAAGTCCGTTTCCCTCATGCTTTTCAGAACCCCAACTCGTATACAGTTCCCCTGAAATTAACCTCTAAAAGGGTAATCCTTAACCCTATCTCGCAACTGATTCCCCCAACCACAACAACCACTACTGAACCTCTAATAGATTAATATCAAACACATCTACTCCATGAACACCATCTGTCCTGCAAGTGTCCCCCAAATGTCAGCCACCAATAACTCACCCACTTTCTTCAGATAATTTTACAATATTACTTTATACGGCATTTTGGCAGGAAGTATGTGTTGCCATGTGTTAGAGAATCATCTTTAATTACCCTTTATCATTTCAATAATGCCATAATGTTTCACAGCCTTAACCGTATTAGCAACGAAGCCATTAAACTCTCCAGCTATCGGCTGTAAATCCTCTTCCATGCTACGTCTTGTCTCATCCATCCTTCATCAACTTCGGATTGGAAACTCAAAGAAAGAATGTATTTTCCTTTTACTGTAACATCTAATTATAAATCATACTCTCTGTATACCTGTGCATGTTCACTAATCTCTGTAAAGCACCTTGGATAAGTACACTAGAAAATGTCAGATCGATAAATAAGACCAACAATGGCATCCGTACCTAATGATGGCCAGAGTAACCACAGAATAAGGGAAATAAGCTATATTTAGCAGCTCATTTATAAAAAAAAAATAAAAAAAGGTAATGTCTTTATTATGAATTAATATGTCCTTTCTTATAATTACCAACATGTAATAAAGTCAACCTGCTTAAAAAGAAAACAAATATACAAGAAAATAAGTGATGCTAATAAGTAAGGTACCAGGTCACATTAAAAGGGTTTATTCTCTGATCACATAATTGCAGTGAACTACACACTGATTTGCAAAATGTAGGCTGAAATAACCTTGAATAATTTTTACAAAAGAGCTTTTGAGCTGTAATTCATAACAATTATATAAATTCAGAAATGAGATCGGAATAGGATCGAAAAAGGGTCTGGCCGCCCACTTAAGGTCCTGTCTGGCCAGCCACCAACCTAAAGGACCTTGCACAGAGCACCATTGAAACACTCTCTGCAGGATTCTAATGCCCATGCAGAGCACGAGCCCGAGGACAGTTCCCCAGTGTGCCTGTATGTAGGACACCAAAGAACTAAATCTGGACTGCGGGAAAGGACCACAAAATCACTGGCAGCAATTCACCATGGGACATCTCCTCTGTATAGCAAATATTATACTAGCTCACTCTGGGCTCCCAAATAAATCAGGATGATACAATATCCCTTATAATAGCACATGATGGCTTTATTAGCACTGCTATGTGTACTGGTCTCAATGATATCTGTTTTTATTTAAGCGTTATTGCAAAATGATCCCTAGCCTGGGCCCAAATGAATTTAGAAATCCAAGACAAAGTATGCTCTTAGGGTTTATGGGGCATATAACACTTGACAACATATGGGGGCAACACTTATTATTATTATTATTATTGCCATTTATATAGCGCCAACAGATTCAGTAGCGCTTTACAATATTTTGAGAGGGGGGATGTAACAATAAATAGGACAATTACAAGAAAACTTACAGGAACAATAGGTTGAAGAGGACCCTGCTCAAACGAGCTTACAGACTATAGGAGGTAGGGTATTAGAAACATTAGGACAGATTAGAAACTTATGAGAAATTCTCATCTGTTATCCTTAACCTGTACCTCTTACTGCTAATACAGGCTCTTGGGCTCACATAATCAAGACTACTCTGTATGAAAGTATTTAGACCATTAAAATTAAATCAAAGTAATTAGTCATGTTAAATAACTCCCTTAAATCAAGAGACTTCCTGGTACCATGAAATCATTCTGCACTGAACGTCACACCTATCAACACTTGAAATCTTCAGTCATCATATAAAATGCCATGGCAAGGATTCACAGCTTTGAGAACGGCAGAAGCAATACAATTTTTAATATAATCTGAATTGTAGCAAGTTAAATTCTATAAGGCTAAATGTTTACAAATATAACAGATCTGGAAAAAATCCTCTATCCACTCCACTATGGTCACAGCTTGCGCCATTCACATTTGAATTTGCTACGGTTCAGAATTTAGTGAATAATTCTGAATTCGATGCCATTGGTTGGGTTTGGACTGTGTAAACAGAGCCAACAATAGCTAATTATAATAAAACAATAAATGTAATACTTAGAGTTTTACAAATGGGTGTGAGCAGAAATTGCTTCAAATATTCTTGAATTTTTAAAAATTCAATATGCAGAGATATATTATCTGTAAAAGTCATGGCTTGTCATGGGGATATGGCTTGTGTCATTATAGTGAATACAATTACATTATGCATTGCACTAACCAGACTGACCACACATTTATAGATGTTTTAATAGGTTACAGGGATACTATTGGCACCAATACAACTTTAGCTTAATGAAGCATTTTAGGAGGTACATCACTTTGTTTTGTTAGCAAAATGGTTTAAAGGTACACTATAGGCACACAGACCACTTCAGCTCATTGAAGTGACATGGGTGCATAGTACCAGGCCCCTAACCCTGTAAAGGTAATTATTGCCGTTTTTAATAAACTGTAATAATTACCTTTGAGGGTTAACTCCACCGCTATCTAGTGGCTGTCTACCATCACTAGAGGGATTTCTGGGCTGTTAGGCATAAGGTCACCCAGAGTCACCCAAACCCCCACAGATAAGCTTTCTACATACTTTCCTATGGGTGAAATGGGGTAAATACTAATGCAAGTGAGGCCATTGCCATGCATGTGCATTTGGTCTTCCACACTGGCTGATGTCGGCAAAGGAGGAGCAGAGACGGAGCCTGAACCAGCGCTGAGGGACATTGGTGCTGGACTCATGTAAGTGACAAAAGGTGTTTTTAAGCACAGGGGGGTGAAGGCTGGGGAGGAGGGGGTGATTTTTGGCACTATAGGGAGCTACAGTGTCAGGAAAACAGCTTTGTTTCCTGACACTATAGTTTCCCTTTAAACCCTGAATTTAAATAGGCGCCCAGGCTCTCCAGCTTCCATAACAACTTCACTGAGAAGATCTTATGGGATGGGAATGTTTATTTAAACCACGCTACTGATTTATTTTCAAGAGATATTTTTATTCTGATTTGCTTATGAATAATTTTGAGGGATATTCAAATTTTGTTGATAAAAAAAAAATATATATTTTTTTTATTAATGCTAAAAGTTGTAGCACTGTTTGCAGTTTGTACACTGTTTCACATGGATCATCTAAAGTACAAACCTGGTTAACACAAGAATCTTTCACTGGAACAATTTTATTGACATATTGTTAGATAACAAGACATTATCTGGATGTTTATAATGCTGTCACATAAGTGTTCCACAGCTATGATTAATAATCTAAGAGACTGACTTTCAAAGGATTGGGGAACCTTGCGGCTATATATCAAGGTTGTTCATTGATGATGTAAATAAGATATCATTTGCATTCCTCAGTGGAACAAAATGAACATTTCAGCTAAAGTACTTAGGGCTTTCCATGCTTCCATATCTGTCACCACTGATAAAAATTAACATGCAATAGAAAAATACAAAATAATAATCTTTTTTGCGTGTTATGTATTTTATACCTTCACCACAAAGCCATATAAGGCACAATGCAATTGTTCTAAAATATATTAGCCACAGATTTTTACATAGACAATTTAAAGTGCTGCTTCAAGTACCATAACCACCTATGCTCTTCTATCTACTTGTATTAAGCTACTTATAAGTGCAGCAATATTCAAATTGCATTAAAGGACCACTATAGGCACCCAGGCCACTTCAGCTTAATGAAGTGGTCTGGGTGCCAGGTCCAGCTAGGTTTAACCCTTTTTGCAGTAAACATAGCAGTTTAAGAGAAACTGCTATGTTTACCTATGGGTTAATCCAGCCTATAGTGGCTGTCTCATTGACAGCCGCTAGAGGCGCTTCCGCGCTTCTCACTGTGATTTTCACAGTGAATAGAAGCCAGCGTCCATAGGAAAGCATTGATAATGCTTTCCTATGAGACTGGCTGAATGCGTGCGCATGCGCATTCAGCCGATGACGGAAGAAGAGGGAGGAGAGTCCCAGCACCGGGCACTGAAAAAAAGGTAAGGGATTAACCCCTTCCTCCCCCTTCAGCGTCACGGGAGTGGGACCCTGAGGGTGTGGGCACCCTCGGGGCACTATAGTGCCAGGAAAATGAGTTTGTTTTCCTGGCACTATAGAGGTCTTTTAAGCACCTCATATTTTTCAACCCCCTTGTTACTGTTCAACTACTAAGATATCTACGGAAATAGACGGACAGGCAGACAACTAGATAAAGAGATAATCAGAGAGAGACAGACAGACAGACAGATGGACTTTCTTTAACTTTCCTCCTTTTCCCAGTTCTTTTTATGTATGATTATTTTTAATTGTCAGATACATGAAATACTTATTAAAACATAAAATTGTAAAACATGTGATGATTTGGAAGCCTGACTCTTACAGATATGTAGCCAAAATTAACTTCAGAGTATTCATCCATGGTTTCTAAACAGCTACATGCAATGCATCTGCCTTCATGTGTGGGGAGCACAGTCTACCAACATAGATGCATCTTATTGTGACTGGTCATTGTTTAGCAGAAATGCCCCAACCGCCATTCCGCAGTTATTAAAGCTCACACTAATATGGGGGTCACATTAACCCCCATAGGCGGAACTTCAAATCACGAAACAAGCAAGATGGCACATCCGTTGCCTATTTCATCTGTTTCATTATACATCTATATGGTTTTCGAAGATGCGTAATTCAGCCAAATCACTGATCACCCAAAATTTAGATGATTCAAATTGGGATTCGATTAAAACTGAATGCACAAGTCTACATCATATTATAGTGATACCTTAACAACAATCCTTTAATAGATTATGAGAAAGGATCTACTTAGCCAAATGTAATTTGTAATACACCATATACAGATTTATAAAAATCAAACTGTATGGTTTGAAAGGTAATATTTTCTGCATTACATTATAAGACCTATTTTAAAATGCAAATATTACATCTCTTAATTGCACTCAATAAATGATGGTCTGATTGTACTCCTGGTATATAGGAAGTTTGCAGAGATACTAAAATAATTATCCAACATTGGCTTCCAATCTAACCACATGAAGTTTTCTATAGCTCAGCTCGTATGCTTTCTGATTCGTTTCACAATTTTATGTTTTTGGAAAAAAGATATGAAGCTCGAGGTTCTCCGGAACTGGATGTTATCTGAAACATTTGATTTTTTATTACAGTGGCACATCCGTACCTTTACCAGCTATTTGACAGATTGTCTTCACTATGTTATGCTTCCCAGGGTCTCCTGAAAGACAACATTCATTGAGTGACTTAAATTACATCAGGTTTTTTTTTTAACCCTGTCATTCAAGTATGGAAATTATTAACTGTATTTTCCGCAATGTATGAGTTTTCAGACAAATCCTTAACTGTCAACAAAGAAAAGTTTTAATTTAACAGTTACCTTCTCATGAAATGTGAAGATAAAAAGTAATTCCACCACAGGCTTACCCTAAAACATTTCATTTTAGTGCTGTGGCTACTGGTGTGACCAGGTGCAGGGCCGTTCTGAGAATCTTTAGGTGACTTACTAATAACAATTAATGCAACTAAAATGTAGTTTAGAACAAGAACAATGTATCTTATTTACACAGACTGATTTCTAAACTCATTTATTGTAATTTAAAGACACATTACTATGAGTATTATGGCTGTGCAGCTCTATTATTCACTCTTTACACACCAACAATATGGAGCTCTCAGAAAAGAGGAATGTTAGGATAGAAAGGAGGGAGAGATTTCTGGTTGCAGTTTCCTGGTAAGGCTTTAAAGGTTTCAGTCTGCGATTCCACTTAAATCTCTGTTTTGCTCATATCGTTTACATTCTGTATTTTGCGTCTCAGATCTTCACATCCAGTCAGTCAGACGTCAGTCTGCTCTGGGACCTCACTCCGCTCTTGGACATTTATCTTCTGTTTGACCTTCTCTTCCTTCTGCCTGAATTCCATCACACATCTACACTATAACTTACTGCCACAAGACCAGACTTTCGGGATATTCTTTATTCATTTGTAAAACTCACCACGCAATAAAGTATTATGCATCCCACCATTCACCAATTTCTCATACCGTTAAAAGTAAACACATTTAGCAAGAAACAACTGACTTTGTAAAAGAGCACTCCTCACATATATGCACATCAGCATTTTTGTTATAACCAGGAGTTACAGGGTTCCGGGGAGTTCTGCTATCCCCTTAAATATCTTCAATGTCATTTAGATTTGTCTTTTTTCCAACATTCTCAGCTTGTGCTTCATTAAAGAAAACCCACACTGGTAAACAATGATGCAAAAAATACAGTTGATGTGTACACAAGCCACAGTGCAATAAGTGCTCAATTTAGATGTAAGCAGAAAGAAACCTCCCTGAACAGGGTAGAACTTCCAATAGTATCCCCAAAGACTTCCTCTTGTCTTCCACAAAATATTTACAAAAAAAAAATCATGTATATTTTTTTATATATATTTGAGTGTGCTTCTATAAGGTATTCATAAATCATTAATTTAATATTGTATGACATTAAGCACACTTAAATACAGTAGTGCTATCCAGAGTTTCTAATATCCCTTCCCCCCCTTTTTATTTGCCTCTTGTTCGTACATGCCGCACACATTTGCCTTTGAGACTAAGAGAGAGAGGAGAATGATTGATCGCGACGTACTTCCGGGTTTCGGCAGTGGAACGTATGCTGGAACGCACAAGTCATCGGACGGCGCACCTGTACGGAATTACTTTTTGTGTGAACACTGGGGAGGTATAAAGGACTGGGGAGGGAATTATATTGTTCATTTGTATCCTGTCACTGCTTGTCACTGAAGTCCCTGAGGAAGTCCTATACACGGATGAAACGCGTAGGACCCCTGGTGGTGACATAGAGAGACTGCACCTATTGTTTTATACTTTGATGTAAGTTATTAAATTTATTTTTACTATACTCTTGAATGTGCACTACAATGTTATTGCATCTTTTCTCTTAAGCACATACATCGCAGCTAATTCATGGGGAATTGAATACAGATAGAAGAATTGAATTGGATCCTAAGAATTAATTTATGCTAAAGGCTTTCTTACTTCAGTGAATGTGTGAGTGGCCATTTGTGAATTCAACACTTGTGGTTTATTCATTTCCACAGTGATACGCTATGATCTTTTGTTTATCATTGGTTTAGCAGATCATTGATAAACAATGATGCCAGGGGTGTTGCTAAGTGGAAAAATGACTAATTTGTGGCACCTCCCAATATGCAGCCCTAGCCTCACCTCCCCTGGCTGTCACACACACAGCCTGCTTTAAAAAAAGTTTTTATTTTTTAATCAGATCTTAACTTACTTCAGATATTTTTATCTCCTGCTCTGCATATTGAATTTTAATCACACACACAGGAGGCTACTGCATCCTATAGCAGACTATTAGCAAAGCAGGAGATAAAAATCCTAAATTAAACAGAGTTTTCAATAAAGCAAGTTTTAACATTAGATATGTCTTTACAGGAAGTGTTTATGAAGGTTGTGCAAGTCACATGCAGGGAGGTGTAACAAGGGCTGCATAAACAAAGTGATGTAACTCCTAAATTGTAGAGAATTGAGCAATGAGACTGCATGGGCATGATCTATTCCCCAAAAACTGCTTCATTCAAGAACACTGTAGACAATTTAACAACCTCATGTTATTGAAATAGGACTGGCCAGCCAGTCCAACCCCCAAAACCCTTTATTAAACTAAATAGGAAGCTGGGAAGAATATCTCCAAGCCAAGCTTCCAAGCCTTCTGGATATGACAGCCAGGAATGTTACTTCAGCCACCAGAAAATGTTGTTGCCTGCTAAATTTCTGCTAAATATTAAAATGGTCTATTTTCCTACAAAATATCATTGACTGAAATATTCTCTACCTCCACAGCTCCTAATGAAAGTATTGACGGAGTGCGCTGAAGTTTGTCATATTAGTGATTACACAATGGATTGGGATGGAGACCTAACTAATATGCATGCAAAAACCTTGAAACATTTAGGAGTTGATTAAAATGTGCACTGCTGTCTTTCTCTTTTCTCCTGAGTTTTGCAAAACTGCCTGGCACAGAAGGGGTAAACGCAAGAGAAGAGGGTAAAGCTATCTGTCATATGCAATCAATTCTTTAGTTCTTTTGTTTATGCGTCTCTGTGTTGTGGTACATGTTACAATGTGGACACAATATTTTATATTGAAAGTAATGAGTTATATTAAATGATTCATGTAACACTCTCTCATATCTCCTGTAAATACAATTTCCAATATAATAGATCTGACAGTACAGAGACAAGGTCTTTCACATCAATCTTCCTGCTTGCACGCTGTATTTTTCAGTGATTAATTAGCTCAACCATTTTCTATCATTCCTTACAAAGGTGAGTTAACTCTAGGGGGTAGAACACAATGTTTCTGAATCCTGTTGGCAGATTCAGCCGCTGGTGTCACACTTTTACTCAGGGAACTAAGTGGAAGCCTATCATTCATTTATAATTGTGCATATTTAAAAGTAGATAAGGCACATTGTGTCAGCTTTTAGAGATGCCCCACATCTCACATATCTCATCTAATTATTATTGCAAAAACAAGATGATTTCACTGTTATACTGGGTTAATATCCAGGTGTTAAATCACCAGACGCCTCTGCTTCCTTTGCCAAATTACATTATCATTTAGTCTGAGAAAGACGTCAAACAGGTTAACAGGTCATTCTCACGGTCATCACTATTAATAGGAAACGTTTTGAACTCTTTGTGAGAGCTGTACTTAGATTTGATCACACTTAATAGAATGCCTGTTACTTTTGGGGTCAATAACATTATCACGGGTCATTCTAAAAAATGGAAACTTTAGTATATTAGAGCAGAGTGATGATATAGAAAAAAAAGTGCAAAAAAATAAAAAGAAATACGAATGGATATGTGATTTATGTTGACAAATATCTAGCACCACAAAGTCTCAGCAGTTGATTCCAATTTTTTTTCCCAAATTCTTTAAAAAAATTTACATAGTAGTCTAGGTTGAGATGAGACTAAAGTCCATCAAGTTCAATGTTGAATGTGTTTCAGAATAGAATTTTCTCATTTAGTTTAATCACTCTTCCTCTAATCTTGCATAGATCCCCGTGCAAGATAACTTGGCTAGGATAGAAATGGTTAGGATTTATACACTGAAGTTAAATTGAGCGATGTGAAAGATCGGACCATGCGCGTGCTAAACTGATTCTGTTTTCTCTACATTCACTGTCTCTAACATTGAGAAATGCCTGCTGTGCCTATATAATCCAAACAGCTACTACGGACAGACAGAGGGCCCGTTTACTTACTGAAATTGCTAGCATTAGCGAACAACGGCTGTTTCTAAACTACAAAATCCTACCATTAGCGACTTGTAATTCCCATCTGACAAGACTTTTAATGCCTCCTACAGAGAATAATAGGAGAACGATAAGAAACTCCCTACCGACTTGTTTCCACGTTAATCATCACTAAATTATATGACATCAACAAAGCTATTCAAAAAAGTGAGAATTACAGAGAATTCAAAGTGACTTTCCAATCTAAGGTCAAAATAGCAGAAATAAAGACAGAAATGATTTGAATAATTGTTCTAATTTGGCTAAATTTTGAAATCTCCTTTTTGTTAACTTTTAAATCCAGACAATTCTCACTTCAGTGAATAACCCTGTTAATGTTTGAAGGAATTCCGAGTATTATATATAAATCTTTTTTTTATAAACTCCTCAACTGGGGCATTAATACACTCTATGTGGTATGAAACTTGTGCTCACAACATCAATCCCAAATTGACAGCATTACACCTGCACCCTTTGCATTAAAACTCTGCACTCATAATATCCCCCACTGCACGGTACCGCCAACTAGAAGTACAATGCATTAACATAGCACTGTCACAAATTGTGTAATTAGAAATGTAATTTCTCTCTCAATATTACAAAGAACTCGGGGCTCACAATGAAAGGGTGCTTAAATAAAAAACGGAGCTTTTCGAGTGTCCACTCATTCTCCAGGCCTGATTAGCCCCCCAAGCAATGCTCTTCAGACAGTGCGGCTGCCCCGACCACCCACCACGACCACTTACATTCATACATTCATACGAATGCTGCCACTTCCTGAATGCAGCAACACAGAAGGCAGAGCTTCAGGAGAAAGATATGGCGCGTGCGCCGAAACAGGGACAGGAGATGGAGAGCAGGGAGGAGCTACAGTAAGCTGACCGCCCCCTCTCCCTATTTAAACTCCACTAACCCCTGACTTCTCGCTCAGTTGTTCTGTGCTCCTGATTGTGTAACGTGACTAACCTGCCATTTCCTGCTTTAACCCTTGCCTGAATTATCGTCTCTGAACCTGTGTCGACTGCCCTGACCATTGGCTTCCATGACTACTCTCTCAGTTTGATCCCTTTTGTAATGCGAACTTGGTCCATTTACTTTCAGTGCTCCTCTGCATTATGGGCTTCATCTACTAAACACTGCTGCTCAATACAGGTCCAACACAGAGGGAACAGTAAGAACAGGAAGGAGTAGCAACAGGCAAGAATACAGACTTGTTGCTGCTTCAACAATAATATATTGTGATCAACCTTCAGGGCACAAATAATAAGTGTGATGGATCATTCTACCTGCAATAACAGAAATTAAACATTTTATTTAAAACAAATGCCAGCAAAGTTGAGGGTTATGTGCTCAAATTATATCAGGCTATTTGCAGATGAGGATAATTTTCCCTGTTCTGCCACTGCAGAACAGGAATTTATGAAAAATGTGCTCTCTCCTACAGGTTTTCTATACAGTATGAAATACATCAATAAGAACAATCCACTTTTTGGGAAAAAATAATTAATGACAAGCTCTCTCTTTGTTCCAAAGGAATACACCAAGTATCATCACCACTCTAGCATGCTCTGTAACGGATCACCTGGCACCCCGACTGGGTACCTCCGTTAAAGGATGCTCCTAGCATTTCCTGAGGACTCCAAGCACTCTGGCAGAAACCACAATCACCGAACCAGAGAAGCATATGAGTAGTTTTAAACATATGAATGTTGTATACAGCCGAATAGGAAAAACCATGCGAATAGGTTTACACTCCTAGCAGTCAAACTGGAACAGCATACAATCAATCCTCCCCCAATAATGAGACGACACTTCACTTTGAGGGTTAAGCAGGAACTCCACTGTAATAGCCACACACTGGCTTTTATGCAAGTTCCCATGCAAGGGGACATCCCACAGGGTGGGACACATTACAACCAATCATTTACAGGAGAACCGTTTAACACACCCAGCACAAACATACATCCCTCCTCTCTGCCTGTGATATAATTACTGAACACAATGGGTTAATGTAATTTATCACAGGCAGGAAAAATACACTTTATATATATACACTGTAACTTTTAAAATATGCATCATATTCACATAAAATATAAATACATATTCAGAATCAGCATACTTTAAATATAAGCATAACCAAAATTAAGCCAATTCCATCCAGGGGTTAAAAAGTTAAGGGAAAGTCCTATTTGACCAAATGAAGCATGGCTTTTCTGCCCAAAACCTGTTCCACAGAGTCTTCTATCCTGGAGATAATTGGGAAGTAATCCAATTATCTCCAAGGACAGAGGCAAAACTCTGTTAGCCACATGGCAGACAAAGGACAATAAAAGACATAAAAATACATACTGTTATATTAATCACATAGAACATACACATTCTACCTATCCCCAGATAGCTTAGATCTGAGCGCACATTATTACCGGATGGTGCTCAGATCACATACATACAGTTCAATCGCCATGGAGCCAAAGTCTTTCATACAGTCTTTCAGTATACGGCTGGGCTCCATGGCATAGCTATCTGGGCAGTGGCGTACACATGACCCATGGGGCCCCGGTGCGAAAAATGATCTGTGGGCCCCCCGCGCGGGCCGGGCCGCAACACATGGCGGTGGGCACCTGGTCCCAGGGGTTACAGGGCTGCGACCCCTGCGACCGCGGTATGTACACCAGTGCATGCAGATGCACACACACTTAAAGGACCACTCTAGGCACCCAGACCACTTCAGCTTAATGAAGTGGTCTGGGTGCCAGGTCGAGCTAGGGTTAACACATTTTTTCATAAACATAGCAGTTTCAGAGAAACTGCTGTGTTTATGAATGGGTTAAGCCTTCCCCTATTTCCTCTAGTGGCTGTCCCATTGACAGCCGCTAGAGGCGCTTGCGTGCTTCTCACTGTGATTTTCACAGTGAGAGCACGCCAGCGTCCATAGGAAAGCATTATGAATGCTTTCCTATGTGACCGGCTGAATGCGTGCACAGCTCTTGCCGCGCGTGCGCATACAGCCGACGGGGAGGAGAAGAGGAGGATCGGAGGAGGAGAGCTCTCCGCCCAGCGGTGGAAAAAGGTAAGTTTTACCCCTTTCCAGAGCCGGGCGGGAGGGGGTCCCTGAGGGTGGGGGCACCCTCAGGGCACTATAGTGCCAGGAAAACGAGTATGTTTTCCTGGCACTATAGTGGTCCTTTAAAGGACCACTACAGACACCCAGATCACATCAGCTCAATGAAGTTGTCTGGGTGTCAGGTCCCTCTAGTTTTAACCCTGCAGCTGAAAACATAGCAGTTTCAGAGAAACTGCTATGTTTCACTGAGGGTTAATCCTGCCTCTAGTGGCTGTCTCACGGACAGCCGCTAGAGGAGCACACTGAACGTCCATAGGAAAGCATTGAGTAACGCTTTCCTATGGGCGGTGTGAATGCGTGCGCGGTCGCATTCGGAGCTGAGAGGCTGAGGGATCCTCAGCGCCAAGGGAGTCCGGCGCTGGAGAAAGGTAAGTGCTGAAGACACACACACTCTCACTTACAGATGCATACACACTAGCTAACAGACACACACATTTACTGACAGAGATACAGTCAGCGACAGACATACATACACACTCACTTACAAAACATACACTCTCATTGACAAACACACACTCACTAACAGACATCAAACAGACTCACTAACACACACACAGTAACACACTCACTGACACTCACTAGCAGACACACACACTAACACACTAACACTCACTAGCAGACACACACACACTAACACACTAACACCTACACCTTCAGCAGACACACACACACTAACACTCACACTCTAACACTCACACTAACACTCACTAGCAGACACACACTAACACTCACATACTAACACTCACTCTAACACACACACTAACACTCACTCTAACACTCACACACTAACACTCACTCTAACACACACACTAACACACACACCAACACTCACTCTAACACTCACTCCAACACTCACTCTAACACTCACATACTAACACTCACTATAACACACACACTAACACTCACTCTAACACACACACTAACACTCACTCTAACATTAACACATTTTTTTTTTTTTTATGTAATCCCCCCAGCCTCCTTACCTTTCGGAGTGCTGGGGATTATTCCTGGGGTCCAGTGGGGCTCCTGGGCGGGTGGCCGGTCGGGTAGGAAGGCGGGCGCGCGAGGGAGCACTCAGTGCTTCCTCTTCAGCTCCCTCGCGCACCGCACTGATACCGGAGCCGGAAGATGACGCCATCTTCCGCCTCCGGCATCCCTACGCGCGAGGGAGCTGAAGAGGAAGCACTGAGTGCTCCCTCGCGCGCCCGCCTGCCCGCATCGCCATCAAGTCAGTAGCAAATTCTGGGTGGTCGGCTCCTGGGCCCCCCAGGGGAAGAGGCTGGCCCTGTGGCTACATACCGGGTCACAGGGGCGGCCGGGCCCCCTTGTGGGCCGGGCCCGGTCGCAGTCGCGACCCCTGCGACCCTGGTATGTACGCCAGTGTATCTGGGGTAGCATGGCTTTAACAGTCCGTAGAAAGGCACGAATAAACCTTTCTGCAGGTAAAATAAAAGTTTAAAATGCAGGACCATAGTCTAAAGGGAGCAAGCGAGCAACCAGGCCTCTCCAGTGGACAGTGGCGAGGTTGGTTCCGCCACATGCTCTTTGCACCATAACCAGTCAGTGTTCTCTAGATCACCTCCCCAATGAAAGCAGTGAAGAAATTATCTAACGGTGCGTCCGTCAGTCACCAAATGTGCAAGGCTTAGCTCATTGGCTGCTTGCAATCCGCTGACACTGTAGCGATGTAGCAGCACAATAAGGCACTGCTTCTTTATGATTAAAAAAAACACAGTAGGGGCGGAGCCAGCTCTCGGCATGAACGGTCGCACTTCTCCTGCTCTCTGCCGACCGCAGCCCAAAACCGGACGAAAAAGACCCCAAAAGCCTTCCCTTCTGGTAACAGACGGCCTGCAACTACTCCCCCTGATATGGGAAGAAAGACCAAAAAGCCGCGGCCCGATCGCCCGCGATTTACGGCCGATATCGGCGATTTACTGAGGAGGCCGCATGGCGCGGCGGCGCCCAACATGGCGGCCGAATATGAGGATTTCTCAGAAAGCTCGGACGACACATCCCTCCACTGCCCTGAGACACTGGGGTACAAGGGACCTCCTAAACTCAAACAACAGCCGATGGGCTCCCCAATCACTACGGAGATTCTTACCTCTCTCCTGACTGACCTACGCCAGTCGCTCTCTGCAGAGATCTCCCAGGTAAGGGAGGATGTAAAGGGGTTCACTGATCGCCTCTCAGCAGTGGAGCAATCCACCCAGGCACAAACAGCACAAATAACAGAGCTGCAGAATCAGGTCAAAGACCTCTCCTCAGCCCACATCACACTCACCCACCAACTAGCAGCAATGGAAGACAAAAGGAGGTGGAAGCATGTTAAAATCAGAGGCCTCTCAGACGCAATTGCCCCAGCCGAACTTCCCCACCTACTCAGAAGGCTTTTCACAGCCCTCCTGTCCCCCAAACAAGCTAAAGGGGTGCAGCTAGATGGCATGTTCCGCTTGCCCAAGCCGACACAACTTGCAAATTCAGCGACAAGTGACCTTCTGGTCAAATTTCAAAATGGGCAAGACAAAACTGCCTTAATGGGCTCCATCAGGGGACAAAATCCATACCGCTTTGAGGACATGGACTTAACGTTCTATTCCGACCTCTCACGCACAACACTGCAATGGCGGAAATCTCTCCGACCACTTACAGCGGCATTGACGGCTAAGGGAGTGAAGTATCGCTGGGGACCATCACACATACTCCTCATCCAACACCAAGGCAAGGAATCTAAAGCGACAGACGTCGCAGAAATGGACACTGTCTTGACCGACATGGGACTACGGCCATCTTCAACCGCTACAACCTGGGATCCAACTAAAGTTGTCCCATTCGTTCCAGCATCCAGGGGAACGCTTGGAGAGCAGACTACCTGAACCGGGACTTTTGAGTTACTCTTGTTTTGCTTTTTGTTTTGTTTTAATGTTCTCCCTCTTATACACACCGCTGTAAACGTACAAGTTTACTCCCAGGGCATAGGCCCTATTGAGGGGTAACCCAGAAACCCCTACACACACATAGCAGGATTGCTATACGGCTTTTATTTGCCGCCGAACAGGGCAGAACCCGGACTAATTGGCTCCCTTTAATACCAAAACCCCCCCAGCTCCAACGCATTTACTCTACCACAAGATCACTAATTAGGAGCTGCACAAATACACTACCAGGTTGCACGTCAGTATCCTCTTTTATCCTCTCACTCACACGACAATCTAGGCCGTGCACAGCCCTCTCTGTCCACAAGGCCTTACGACCTTACACACGGCCTATAGCTGGAATTTCTAACTGATCCACAACACGGGCGTACTAACATACTCCCGCAGAACACAGGGTCCCATTTCACTTTTGACTCAAGAGGCACATAAGCATGCACCTTGCCTTCCACTGTAGGCATACTCCAGTCCATAAGCATATACGCCGACACTAACCATACGACCAGGATTGAAATTGCTCTTTTTCTATCCTATTTTCAGTGGCTGCATTATGTTGAATCTTTTATATAACCCTTTTAAAAAATTGTGCCGATACTCACATGCCATGCTATTGTTATACTATTCTATTGATTGCAGCTTGCTATAGCTGTCGTGGCTATTCAAGCGTATTGTTTATGTATGCACTACCAAAATAAAGAATTTATAAAAAAAAAAAAAAAAAAACACAGTAAAAATGAAAATCCAGCGCACTTGCTTATCTATTAAACAGTCATTTTAATGCTGAACAATTTTCAGTTTTATTAAAAACACCAAATCTAGGCAAAAAAATATAATGGGGGTTTAGTTACAGTATATGATCATACATTGCATAAGCCTGCCACAACGCCAATGTACCCCATCTTTGGCAGGTCCTACTCTGTCTGCTAAATGAGCTTCTCACTTGGGGAAATCCTTCCATCTCGAGGTCTCTGCAGTACAATGCTTAAATAGGATCCTGAGGTGAGGCACCTGTAACAGGGAGGGGTGCAAAACCCATGGAGCTGGCTAGACTCCTAAATATATACATATATGAGAAAATAAGGGTTTGGCTGCACTCACCTAAACATGCTAAATTAGGTGCTGCTGGGGCCACAAGTATTGCTGGTAGTAAAATGAAAATCCAGCCGCATTTATCTACTAAAATTAGAACACACTGACACAAAAAGTATATTTCCTAAAATAAATTTAGAAACTGCATCAGAATAGAACTTTTTCATTTTTATTTTTCAATGCACTTAAATTGGAAATCTTTTATACATATATACATTAATCAAAGGAAATCAGAGTGAATTAAAAAAATGTAAATATAAAATTAAGATGTTATCACTTGAAGTGTAACTTTTTTTTTCCAGTTACAATGTGTCCTAGCGTGGTGATCTTTTTAAGGAAGCATGTTACTGTGTTATAAAAAGCCACTTGGTGCAAAAATAGAAAGTCTATTTTTACGATCGTGGTTGAAACATCTTCTTGCTGTTAATAAGTCAACGCTTAATTTTTAGTTTTACAGAAAGCAGTTGCTATGAGTATTTTATTCTATGCGAGGTTTAGATGACCGTTCCCATTTACACTCATCAAACAACAATTGCTGTCATGGTTACCACTAATGCTACCATGATGAAACTTACAGCAAAATAACATTACAATGTAGTTGCATTTTATTTGCCATCAGCGAGACAAATATAATGGTAATGCTATTCCAAACCCCAACAGAAAGAGGCAAATGAGGTTATGGACAGGTCATCCTTAAAGCCAATCAGCATTGCCCCTGCCTGGCGGCACCCTGCGTATCCACCTAATTAGAGAGCCGCCTCTGAATGTAGTGTGTGCAGGTGGTGCAGTGTGTGGCTCTAGGGGATCTATTATGTGTGCAGTGGATCTAGTGTGTGCTTGGAGGACCCAGAGTGTGTATATGTGTTTGTAGGTGATCCAAAGATGTATACTGTTTGTGATGAGTGGAGCCTGTGTGTGTAAGGGGTGCAATATGTGTGTGAGGGGTGCAGTGTGTGTGACATGGTGAAGTGTGTGAACGGTGCTGTTTGTGTGAGAGGGGTGCAGTGTGTGTGTGTGTGTCTGTGCAGGAGGGATGCAATGTGTGTGTGTGTGTGTGTATGTGAGAAAGGGGTGCAATGTGTGCGAGTGATGAATGCAGTGTGTCTGTGTGAGGAGTGCAGTGTGTGTGTGAGGGGTGCAGTGTGTGTGTGTGAGGGGTGCAATGTGTGAGAGTGAGGAGTGCTGTGTGTGTGTAAGATGCATTGTGTGAGGGGTACTGTGTGTAAAGGGTGCAGTGTATGTGTGTGAGTTTTTTTAATTGGGATGCCATGACACACAGCTACCTTTCAAAACATTGTTCATCCTGCAGTACTATAAACGGCCATAGAGGGCAGGTGAGATAGAGGAGTTGGAGAAACAAACTTTACTAAGCAGTTTATATAGGCTTTTTTCTATGATAATGATGATTTATTAATGCCTTACATATGTCCAAATAGCAATATACAGATCTATACAATCAGTGGCGTACATTCCGGGGTCGCAGGGGTCGCGGCTGCGACCAGGCCCGGCCCACCAGGGGGCCCGGCCACCCTGTGAGCCGGTATGTACCCACTGTGGCCAGCCTCTTCTCCTGGGGGGCCCAGGAGTTGACCACCTCAGGGCCCCCCAAGGCTGGCCCTGATATCACCGGGCGGGCGGGCGGGCAGGCTGGCGAGCGCGCAAGGGAGCACTGTCCCCTGAGTGCTCCCTCTTCAGCTCCCTCGCGCACCGCATTGACACCGGAGCCGGAATATGACGTCATCTTCCGGCTCCAGCATCAGTACACGGTGCGCGAGGGAGCTGAAGAGGGAGCACTCAGGGGACACTGCTCCCTCGTGCGCCCGCCAGCCTGCCTGCTCACCGGGTGATACCACTAGACCGCAGGGAATCCCCTCAGCACTCCAAAAGGTAAGGAGGCTGGGGGATTAAATTTTTTTTTAAAAAATGTGTGTGTGTTAGTGTGTTAGCGTGTGTGTGTGTTAGTGTGTTAGTGTGTGTTAGTGTGTGTGTGTTAGTGTGTGTGTTAGTGTCAGTGAGTGTGTCGGTTATTGAGTGTGTGTCTGCTAGTGAGTGTCAGTGAGTGTGTTACTGTGTGTGTCTGTTACGGAGTGTGTTTGTGTGTGTCTGTTAGTGAGTCTGTTTGATGTCTGTTAGTGAGTGTGTGTTTGTCAGTGAGAGTGTATGTTTTGTAAGTGAGTGTGTATGTATGTGTCGCTGAGTGTGTCTCTGTCAGTAAATGTGTGTGTCTGTTAGCTAGTGTGTATGCATCTGTTCATGAGAGTGTGTGTGTGTGTCTTCAGCACTTACCTTTCTCCAGCGCAGGACTCCCTTGGCGCTGGGGGTCCCTCCGCCTCTCAGCTCCGAATGCGTATGCGCGGCAAGAGCTGCGCACGCATTCAAACCGCCCGTAGGAAAGCATTACTCAATGTTTTCCTATGGACGTTCAGTGTCTTAGAATCGCGGAAGCGATGAGACAGCCACTAGAGGCTGGATTAACCCTCAGTGAAACATAGCAGTTTCACTGAAACTGCTATGTTTTCAGCTGCAGGGTTAAAACTAGAGGGACCTGGCACCCAGACCACTTCATTGAGCTGATGTGATCTGGGTGTCTGTAGTGGTCCTTTAAGTGTGTGTGCATCTGCATGCACTGGCGTACATACCGCGGTTGCAGGGGTCGCAGCCCTGCAACCCCTGCGACCAGGAGCCCGCCACCATGTGTTGCAGCCCCGGCCCGCGCAGAGTAAGCGTGGGGGGGCCACGGATCAATTTTCATGTGTACGCCACTGTATACAATAATGTATGATATTATAATAAAATAAATAACAACAATAACAAAAAAAAGGTAAAGACAGCTCTGCTCATATGAGCAGATGTAATATATTTATTATGTTTACCATACACTATACTATGTGTTTGTGCTAAAAAGAGTTAGAATTAAAGCTGTATTGACTCTAAGCCACTAGTTAAGGAGTCAAATTTGTCTCTCACATCTCTGAACACATTAAAGGGACAATGTAGGCACAATAACTACTTTGCCTGACTTAATTAGCTATAGTGCTACATTCAGTGTTTAACCATGATCAAGCAGTATAGCAACAAATTAAGGTATTTAGCCTCCCACAGCACAGCCCTACTGGAGATATGGCTAAGACATACCAATTTATACCAGCAATTGGCACTGTGATAGGTTGAATCACAGCCACCCATTGCTGCTCAGTCTAATGTTTCTCCATTAGTTCATTAGTCCAAGTAGCACGGGTCTCTGGCCAGTTGGAGGAGGGTATTACATTAAATAAACTGAGGGGACATCCTAATGTCATCTTTTTGCCCACCCATGTCCAGCTTGCAGGGGTTATTAAACTAAATTAATGGGGCAAACAACATAGTTATGGGGCAGGAGATGGACAGTGATCTTTCCACCCAGTACTGTTTAATTTAAATCTCCCACCAATGTCTTTGGGTGGTGGCAAAGGGGGATACTACATTATCATGCCCCATATCTTTTATTACATTGAGTTGCCACTGACTGTTTGCATGGCATATGGGTGCCTAAGAGGGGTTTATAACCTCCCTTAAGGTAATATGGGTTCATACTACTTTAAGACTTTTCAAATACTTTTTTTCTGGCTTGCAAGCACTTTCCAACTGCTACATTAACCCTCTCTGCCAGTGGGCAAATAGTACTTAAAATGATTATTTACTTGCAAAAGGCAAGCGAGTGATAATTTGGGAACATCCACTGGATGCATTCGGTCCCAATTTCTTTTTTTAAACCAGTGCTTTATAAATATTTTGATTATGTGAGAGCACTGATTTTAATGCAGACACCAAATTAATCTGACCAGTTGCTACAGATTCAATCGAACTGACTGGATTTGCCTTAAAGGACCACTATAGTGCCAGGAAAACATACTCGTTTTTCTGGCACTATAGTGCCCTGAGGGTGCCCCCACCCTCAGCATCCCCCTCCCGCCCGGCTCTGGAAGGGGGAAAGGGGTAAAAACTTACCTTTTTCCAGCGCGGGGTGGGGAGCTCTCCTCCTCCTCCCCGTCAGCTGAATGCGCATGCGCGGCAAGAGTTGCGCGCGCACTCAGCCGGTCGCATAGGAAAGCATTATCAATGCTTTCCTATGGACGCTTGCGTGTTCTCACTGTGATTTTCACTGTGAGAATCACGCAAGCGCCTCTAACGGCTGTCAATGAGACAGCCGCTAGAGGCTTTGGGGGAAGGCTTAACCCATTCATAAACATAGCAGTTTCTCTGAAATTGCTATGTTTATAAAAGAATGGGTTAACCCCAGAAGGACCTGGCACCCAGACCACTTCATTAAGCTGAAGTGGTCTGGGTGCCTAGAGTGGTCCTTTAAGTTAATATGGGAATTACCATTCCATTTGGAATCCTGCCATTTTCAATAGATTTTGTCCTTCTGGAGTTTAGGGAGAGGGAGCCCAGCAGGGAAGATCACTACAGTACAGGATGGCTAAGAAGCCACTCAGCCAACACACTGGTCCCAGACAGAGGCAGCCTTCCAGGTGTCACCCACTCTGATTGAGTCACCCGATGCACTGCCCAGATCCCCCTTATGTGTTAATCTATTGTTCACTGTTGGTGTACGTTGTTTCAATCATATGATGGCAGTTTGTTGGTGATATGGATTCAAGGAATGTTATGTTTTTTTAATGGATCCAATTAAAGGATATATTTTAACATTATTGCTGCCTACACTATATGGATTTAACTGTTTAATCACTTATTTTTTATATAAATATTGATTTTCATGTAAGTTACAGATACCGTTCCAATGAATCACACATAGCAACGACAGGTCACCCAGAGCATGCCCTTCAATGTCCAATATGCTGATTTTGTAACATTTATAGTGCCCTGTATGTACAGTTTATAAATCTGGGAGAGTTGGTAAGAGTACAATCATTATTGACTCTGCAGACATAGTTGTTGGTGCTGCATTATTCAGGGCTCAAAACATAAAGCAGTGAACAGAGGTAACAACAGGAGATTTTCCTTGATCACTAAAACAATAACTGGGGAGAACAACTGTTGGTTAAAAAAAAATATGCAGACGGCATATCATAAGAATGAGCGTTACTTTTGTTCTCTTCTGTCTACCGCGATAAATACGAAAGTATCTTCCTGATTCATAGGGAAAAACAAACAAAAACAAAACAAAAAGTAACTCTTTATTGTTGTTAGACTCCAGTAGTTGGAAAATCCCATTATAGACCAAAATGGATTTATCAGTTTATCACCATTGTTTAATGCATGTGGTAGATAATTCATCCATAACTCATTTCAATAAAAAATAACAAAACAGAATTTAAAAAAAAAGTTTTAAAAAAGATAAGACTTTAAAAATAAGTACATACTTCAGATTGTGCAGGTATGGGGTCACACAATCACATGCTCACCTAGTTTTCTGGTGTCTTCAAGTCAATGGAGACGAACGCACTTGAACGCCAAAATCATGGCAGCTTCTTCGCTAACTTGAAATAATGAATGGAATGCAGCGGTTTCTGTTATCTTTAATGACCATTAATTCACTATTTAAAGTTAATTAGTGGTGGTTTTGTATTACACATGCATATTTTTCATATATTCAATAAACTGTTGATTATTGGGAATTGGGTAGAAAACAGCACATTTTAGTCTAAAAAAGCCAAACAGGAAAAAAAAATTGAGTATTAGAATTTTTCCAGTTTAGTTATTTAGACTAGCATATAGCAATCCACAGTTTAGAGAATAACCCTGAAAATTGTAATAGGAAGTGTTGTCTCCAAAGATTTGGACTGTGCAGAGGTTTCTGGGAAATGCTAACTGTGTTTCCTAGCTTGACTTTTATGTTCAGTTGGAAGACAAATACAAAGGGTCAGAGGCGGATGATTTACTGTAAAACCAAGGTTGATATTTTGCACAATGCTTGTCCAGTTACATATTTCCTCCTTCGAATGCCAGGAGTGTCTTTATTATACTTACTGAAAAATACTTTAAATATAAAGGTTTTACTATGTAGCACTTTGTTTTCAAACTCTACTGGAAATTTTTTTTTTTTAGAATACACAGGGCTTTGTGAATTCCCATCCTCCGCCTCCTCTTTGCTTTCGGCCTGCTGTCTATACTTTGCAAGTAATAATATTTATCCACCCCAGCTCCACTCTTCAAGAATCTTCTTAGTTAAGACCAAGAAAACGAGTCACTGTTTTGGGGGCTACCAGTGTTGACAGGATCTAAGATCCATTAATAAAATATAAAGCACAAACACTGGATTTGCAGGGGATCAATATTGTTATTTAAAAGATATATTGCAGTAGTTATCAGTGCCTCTCCTATTTGTTGTGCTAAGCACCGTTTGCATAAGTGCTTGCTTATACTAAGGAAAATGCAGTCTATGTACACACATCTATAAACACACTTGCAGATCTCCATAAACATGCATTAGCTCGCAAATACAGACGCACACACCAATATATAAACAGTCATTAAAATATAATTATCAACAAACACCGTATGGCAGCCCAGAAATGAAAATTAACCCCATCATGGCATACAATTTGCAAAAGTAGACAATGCAAGGTATTCACAATGGGGTGTATCCGGCGTTTTTAAGTAGCCACTTAGCCACAAACCCTAGCCACATTTAACGTAATTATTTTTATTTTGCATTTTTCACAAAAAAACTGGCCTTTGATGATATCATGAGCATTATACGTTTTATTGCTATAAAACACTCATATTTGTGTTCAGCGATGTCTCACTAGTAAATCAGTAACCTGCATGTACAGGTTTTATAGTGTTTTGGAAAGTAACAGGATCAAATATTATATTGCCAATTTCAGTTTTTACACATTAAAATTTGCCAGATTGGTTATTTTGAGACTGTATGGCAGCCCAGTAATCAAAATTACCCCCATCATTGCATACCATTTATTCACAGCCAAGGGTTTTCAAAATGGGATATGTCCAGTCTTTTTTAACACCCACTTAGTCACAAACCCTGGACAAAGCTAGCCTTCATATCTGTTTTTTTTTTTTTTTTACACACAAACCGCATTTTCATTGATATCATTGTGATACATTTTACTGTTTTGAAACAATCCCGTTTGTGTTCAACGAAGTCTCCCGAGTATAACAGTACCCACCATGTACAGGTTTTATGGTGTTTTGGAATGTTACAGGATTAAATATAGGGCTTGCAAATTAAATTCTATGGACTTTCTGCCTGGGTTATCAGATAGGTCCCTCATATTGGAATGAATAAAATCATATATATAGTGTGTGTGTATACATTTTTATGTGTGTGTATATATATATATATATATATATATATATATATATAGTGTGTGTGTGTGTGTATATTTATACACACACACACACAGTATATTTATCCAAGAGATATACATACCGTATTTATTCGAGTATAACGC
The DNA here is from genome assembly GCA_933207985.1 of Pelobates cultripes. Taxonomy (NCBI): domain Eukaryota; kingdom Metazoa; phylum Chordata; class Amphibia; order Anura; family Pelobatidae; genus Pelobates; species Pelobates cultripes. Next base: position 56,352,637 of record OW240912.1, read on the forward strand.
GCAACATTTTCTACCAAAAAAAGAAATCAAAGTTTGGGTGCGCGTTATAAACGAGGGCTGGGGTGAGGTGGCAGTGGCGGCCGGTCCATTGAGGGCGCAGGTGAATTGTGAGTTCACACTGCGCCATTTCCGGGCTGCAGCCGTACACTGTACACGAGGGCGAAGAAAAAAAAAGTCCCCTCGTCGCGTACGGTGGGCGGCCCGAACTGGGGGTGAGAATTCTTATTATCCGCTGTATGGTCGCCGCTTCATTTCCTCGTCTCCCACACGTTACGGTAAGCATTGCTTTTGTACAATTCAGTGTTTTGCGTACCGTAATTCAGTGTTCTTCATATTTTAATTGATATACTGGTTTACATTAGATGGCAACTGGTATCAAGAGAAAACGTTCTGCATATGACGCTTCATTCAAGCTCAAAGTTGTTGATCATGCTGAAATTCACGGAAATCGAGCAGCTAGCCGAGAATTCACTGTACCAGAGACGAATGTTAGAGAATGGAGAAAACAGAAAGTCGTCCTGAAAGATATGAATAAAACAAAAAAAGCACAACGAGGGAGACAAGCCATGTACCCAGATATGGAGAAGGAACTTTATGAATGGATCATTGACCAAAGAAGTAGTGGGTACATTGTCACATCACTCCACATTAGACTTAAAGCCCAAAAGTTTTGCAAAGATTCAAACTTCAAAGCCTCTAATGGATGGACACAAAAGTTTATGAAAAGGCATGGACTTGCAATACGCCAGAGAACAAAGATAGCACAGAAGCTACCTAATGATTTAGAAGAGAAGATTGCTTCATTCCATACCTTTATAATCAACCAACGCAAGCAGATTAATTTTGAACTTTCACAGATAGGCAATATGGATGAGACCCCCATGTGTTTTGACCTACCAGGCAACAGGACAATTGACAGCAAAGGGAAGCACACAGTCCAGATTAGAACCACAGGCCATGAGAAAACTCATTTTACCGTTGTGTTATCCTGTATGGCAGACGGTTTTAAACTTAAACCAATGGTGATTTTTAAAAGAAAGACTATTCCAAAAGGAGTTAAATTTCCACCAGGTGTCGTGATCCATTGTCATCCTAAAGGATGGATGGATGAAAAGGGAATCATTTTATGGTTAAATAAAGTTTGGAATACTAGACCAGGCGCAATCCTGAAGAAATCCATGCTTGTATGGGACCAGTTCCACTCACACCTGACAGACACTGTGAAGGACAAACTGAAAAGTCTAAAAACATTTCAAGCTGTGATTCCAGGTGGACTAACCTCTATTCTTCAGCCACTAGATGTCGTTTTAAACAAACCCTTCAAAGACAGAGTCAGGGAAAAGTGGATTACCTGGATGAAATCCGACGACAAAGAATTGACTGCAAAAGGAAACCTCAAGAAACCTGGTCTATCTCTCGTGACATCCTGGGTTAAAACATCATGGGAAGACATACCAAAAGAAATGATCATCAAGAGTTTTTTGAAGACAGGCATCAGCAATAAAATGGACGGCACAGAAGACGACCTGCTGTGGAATTCAGACTCAGAAGAAAGCGAAGAAACTGGAGAAACAGATGTTCCTGCCAACTGGGACACTGATGAAAAATTAACTCGAGAAGAATGGGAACAAGTCTTTAGTGTATCTGATGATGAATCTGTCTTTGAAGCATTTTAAATAAATATTGTTACCGGTAATTTTATTTCGGTATTGTGTTTATACCAGTTTACGTTGTCAATAAATGATTTTTGTCATGGCCGCACGTATTCAACAACGTTTTTTTGTTAATTACAATGCTTGGTGTGAAACAAAATTTTATACCGATTTTTAATCGAAAATTAGGGGTGCGCGTTATACACGTGTGCGCGTTATACTCGAATAAATACGGTATATATATTTATATATATATATTTATATAAATAATATATATATTAAGGAAAAATTACACAATAATAGAATCACAACCCCAGAAGCGCTACCGCATAAAACGCGACGGACCATACCTGATACCGAGGAGATGCCCACTCTCAACACCCTAAAATAGACAGCACTGAAACCTACGGCACCCTCCCCCCGCCTCTTTGCACATCCCCAACCTTGACACCTTTGGGCGGTGGAGCTCAGAGACACAATACCGACACGCTTGATCTTTATTAGCGAACCCAGACAATCCGACACGCAACCAAGCCCATACAGGGTCACAGTATTACACCATTTGTGGAGCGCTAGATAGAATTAGAGCACAGCACTGACTAGACACACACTCCACTTCACCGAGCACACAGGACACACCCACCCATGCCCACCCACCGACGATAAGCAGTTGCACCACTGACAAACTTCCCCTCCCCTTACCCACCTCCCATAGCCAAATGCCAGCAAACCCCCACATACACCTGAAGCACAGGGCAACGAAATAACAGAACTGCAGAACATCACTAGCACTATGCCACTAGACAAGGGGGCTCCCGCCAGAGATCGCTCCAAAATCTTGGGTATAGAAGGGCGGAAAAGACAGACAAAACACCACTTAGCAGAACACCCCCGGCGCGAAAACTCCAGACACACGCGTACCCTCAGGAACTCGGCACCCACTACCCCCCCCCCCCAAACCCCTACCAAAGGACCACCCAACGACTTACTATGCACCGCATCAAGGGGCACACCTTTCACACCCTGACATGAGCATATGCCCTACCACTCCTCACCTGTCCGTGGCAGGACACAGAAGCTATCTACAAAGTCCCCTCCAAAGACAATGCCCCACACCGTAACAGATTAAATTAGACTTATTGGATTGGCTCCAAGTGATGAACGCACACAGACTCGCACACGTTTCACACCTATACGGATAGCCAGACGATTCATATCCCTGCTCGCCAACATCACGACGAGAGAGCGGATAAAATCGGCTCCTAACATAGGTGCCAGAGACCTATCCACGGTGAGCACTACGTACCCCAGTGGCCAGAACCAACCACTTTAGGTACGCCACCATAGGACACCCCCGGCTGTATATACTCCTTGCCGCACCTACCCGCACCGGCAAGGCAACGATAGACAGCACTCCTCCTTGTAAATAGTTTTAGGCTTATAGATACCACCCTCACCCTACCTAATCTGGGTCTAGCCCAGCACACTCCCCCATCTTCTTTACCCCCCATAAACGACATTTGTCACATCAACCCTAGATAAGCAGACTGAAGCGGGAACAATGCCACAGTACCAGACTCCAATGGCTAATGTACGCATAGTTACACTAAATGTCAGAGGCCTAAACACCCCTGAAAAACGCTCCATGACACTTAACGAACTACAAACACTTAAGGCGGACATAGCCTTCCTGCAAGAAATACATTTCAAAAAAGGGGCAGCCCCCACTCTCAGAAACAAAAGATTCCCAACCGGTTACTTTAGCAACTTCACCGACACTAAGGCGAGAGGAGTAGCGAGTCTATTCTCGGCACAGGTGCCCTTTACATACTCCTCCCATAAATCAGACGACTCCGGGAGACTACTTATGGTCAAAGGCCAAATAGGCTAAAACACAGTCACACTGGTAAACACCTACCTACCAAACAGACAACAATGCAAAGTGTTCAAATCCCAACTCAAAGCCATAGAACACTTCACAGAGGGCATACTAATCCTAGGCGGAGATCTTAACCTCTCCCTGGACTCACGAATGGACACAACGTCACGCATCACAGAATACCAAACCTCTGCTCGCACACGGATGGCCAAACTCCTAGATGCGGCACAACTATATGACTGTTGGCGCACCACACATCCAACGACCAAAGACTTCTCATTCTACTCAGCCACCACGCACACATACTCTAGACTGGACATGCTCTTCCTCCCATACAGGTTCCTCCATTTAATACAATCAGCCAGCTATGGTTCAATTACATGGTCAGACCACGCACCCCTGTCTCTAGCCTTACACATACCCACCATCTCGCAAAAGTCATTCCAATGGAAACTTAATGACCTTCTCCTCAACAACCAGGAAATATAGTCTCACAATTGGACGACTCTATAAAAAAAATTACTTTATCACCAACAATACTACCTCCTCACCTCCGCCCATCACATGGGAGGCCCATAAATGTGTGCTACGAGGAGAGATAATAGCCCTGTCGGCGAGACACAAAAAAAAATCAGGGAGGCCAAAATCCGTACCCTTACGGAAGAAATAAGGACATTAGAAACCCTACATAAAAGAGATACACGCCTAAGCACCTACACAACCCTCACAGCCAAACGATCAGCACTACAGGACATACTAAATGCCAAAACTAAATGCTCACTTATGTTAACGAAGCACTCATATTATGCCCACGGAAGCAAATACGGTCGTCTACTAGCAAACTCCCTCAAACAACATAGACAGTCGACATTCATCTCCAAAATCAAAACCCCCTCGGGAGACATGTCACATAAACTTCCAGATATACTGACAGCCTTCCACGACTTTGACACCAAGCTCTACAACCTGAGAGATACCACCCCCCCCACTCAAAGACATTGAACACTTCTTAACCAGTAGGATCCATCAGACTATACCCACCAACGCCCTTCCCTCGCTGGAACCAATATTCCCCCGACGAAGTTGCCCTAGCTATACGACACCTTAAACTTGGGAAAAGCCCGGGACCCGATGGCTTTACAGCCAAATACTACAAGACATTCGCAACCTCTCTATCCGAACCCTTCGCCCAGACATTTAACTCCCTCGCCCACTCAACTACCCTCTCCACAGCATCTCTGGAAGCACACATAGCCCTTATACCCAAACCCGGTAAGGACCCAACCAACTGCGGTAGCTATCGCCCAATCTCCTTAATAAATCTAGACGTGAAGTTATTCACGAAAATACTAGCCACTCGCTTGAAACCACTATTGCGAACCTTGATACACCAAGACCAAGCGGGTTTCGTCCCCAACAGAGAAGCAAAACACAATACAACAAAAATCTTAAGTTTAATATACCTGGCAAAGCACCAACAGACCGAAAGCCTTCTACTCTCAATCGACGCGGAAAAGGCGTTTGATAGGGTGGATTGGTCATTATTGACGGCCACCCTGTGTCAGTTGGGATTCGGACCACGGTGGCTGGAGTGGATGGAGGCCATATACTCTACTCCCACGGCCCGATTGAGAGTCAACGGACAGCTATCGGAACCAGTACACATTCGCAATGGCACGAGACAGGGCTGCCCTCTTTCCCCCCTTCTCTTTATCCTCGTATTAGAACCCTTCTTAAGCAGAATCAGAAACAACCCAGACATCAAGGGCATCCACATACGAAACACAGAGTACAAAATCTCTGCGTTTGCTGATGATTTGCTCTTCATCATACAAACATCTATCACCTCACTACCCTTCTCCTCGAAGAAATCAACCTATACAATAAACTCTCCAATTTTCAAGTCAATTTCTCAAAAAGCAAAATACTACCACTCCGAATTGCCCCATCCTCAAGCACCTACCTGCAAGCCAAATTCCCATTCAAATGGGCAGATAAATCCATCACATACTTGGGAATCCGCCTCTCAGTAGATTTATCCTTCTTATACGCCCTGAACTATGACCCACTGTACCAAGCCATGGCAAACGATTTACAAGCCTGGCATAAACCGCAATTCTCATGGCTCTGTAGAATTAATATTCTTAAAATGAACTCCCTCCCTAAGATACTCTACCTCTTCCAAACCCTACCAATAGCTATACCCAAGTCCTTCTTCAATAAGCTTAGGCAACTATTCACTTCCTTCATCTGGGCGCACAAACAACCTAGAATCCCATGAGGTTCTCACCAGACACAGATCATGTGGAGGACTGGGACTCCCACACATGGAACGGTACTACAAGGCAGTCACTCTTACCAGGATATACGACTGGACCGAACACCCATCGACACGACAATGGGTAGCCCTCGAAAACGCGGTAAGCCAAGCACCTCTCTTTACACTCCCATGGCAGAGAACTACTCCCGCAAAACTACTTTCGTACTGTGACGCCCACCCCACCATCTCACCCACACTTAGGACATGGACAAACATGTAAGAGGCTTGGAACATTTCCCCGCACCCATCCCCCTTCTACCCCATCACATACAACCCACTCTTCCCCCCATGAATGCAACCAGGGACATACCAATGATACAACAACCTGATGGACACCCCTTACCTGACACTAGGCTCAGTGGTAGAAAGGGACTCAATACGTACACTGACCAGTCTGATGAGCCCCGAGGTCCCACACACATTACAAATGTTTCGCTACGCACAGCTGACCCACTTCCTGAGAGCCAACACAACCCTGCTCAAGAGCCCCCGCACACTATCAGACTTCGAGACACAATGTCTGACCCGCAACGTCAAAACGAAACAGGCGTCCCTTCTACAAAACCCTGCAGGTAGATCATGGCACCCACCTACCCCCCTTCACTGATACCTGGTCAACAGACCTGAACATACAGATCACGATGCCACAATGGCAGACTGCCCTCTCACAAATCCACAAGGCATCCATATGCACTAAGATACAAGAAGGAGGTTACAAGAGAATATCCAGATGGCACTATTCCCCGTCCAAAATCCACAGCATCTTCCCAGGCACACCAGATGTCTGCTGGAAACGCTCCCAACCACAGGCGTCCCTCACACACATCTGGTGGCACTGCCCGCTCACGCAAAAGTATTGGAAGAACATAGTTAAAATGATCACCACAATAACGGGATCCCAACTGCAACATACCCCACACACTCTGCTATTCCTGATCCTACCTACCTCAACCCCCAAGGCACAGAAAACCCTTTTGACACATCTCCTGACCGCAGCCAACTTGCTCATCCCGGTAAAATGAAAAAATCCTGAACTCCCCACAATCAGGGAATGGGTAACCAAAGTAGAATCAATCAAAACCATGGAAGAGATCCATGCCTCCATCACGCACAGATACACACTCTTCATGGACACATGGGACCCCTGGGTGAGATTCCTGACAGGAGACCATATCTGATCCCCTGAAATGCGCAACCTCTCGCACGGAGCTCCCACACCGAAAAGGCCCCTGGGCACATAAGTAAGCAAAGACACCAAGAGCACACAATCACCCACAATGATCTGGCTGAGCGACCACACTAACACACAGACTAAGGGACAACCAAAACAGCGACATATCACATATACCGACAGGGGACCTGCACCAAGACTGACCATAGCCGAGATAGAAATGACACATACACAAACAGGCAGAAAGGGGAGGACAACTCAAAACACCATGCCACTTCATGACACTACACTCATTAACATTCACAGCGCAAATCTAGAACACCCTCCCTGAGTCAACGACAGGGCCAGGTTGAGAACAAGGTCCAGTCTTGGTCTACACCATGTTACGAGTCTCAATATGCTGTTTCAGCCTCTGGAGCTCTGCTGACAAATGTAGGCTTCCTGCTATACTCTACCTACTTAACATCGCATTTACCCTAAAATGTACCTATCTAAAAATGTATTATACTAACAAAATGTCATGGTCACCTTGATGTAACTGAACGCCCCCCCCTTCCCTTCTCCCCTTATATACCCCCCTTCCCTTCTCCCCTTATATACCCCCCCCCGACCCGATTGTGACCAGTCATCTACTACGTTTAATCCATGTTATCGGACTTACCACTGTTATGAAGGCAAAGTATATGTTCCCTGTATCTGTACTCACTACTAACGCAAACCATTACTGCCAATATATTTAATGTTTTAGCAAACTGTAAATGTGATGGCATCGCCAAGCTCATCACCAAACACTTTGTGACCTCATCGCCTAATTAAAAACAAAATTGTGCTAAGCCGAATGTATACCCCACTGTAACTAATGTATGAAGCGCATGGGGATTGCCTTTGGGGTACCCCATGCAATGTTTGTTATCACATATGCACTGCAAAAAAAAAGAATATATAGATTCCTTTTCAGGAAGTGTTTAGGAAAGCTGTGCAAGTCACATGCAGAGAGGAGTGACAAGAACGTTATAAACAAAGTAATTTAGCTCCTAAATTGCAGAGAATTGAGCAGTAAGGCTGCAGGGGCATGTTATATACACACAATAACTGCTTTATTTAGCTAAAATTGTTTTGGTGCCTATAGTGCCCCTTTAACTTTGTATCTATATATAACTATTTGTATTACTTTCCCTTGCTACTTTGGGCTCTAAGTTTCATGCTTCCATATTGATCTACATTTGATATAGAAAACTCACTCTCCCAATATAAATGATTTGAAGAAAAGAAAAAAAGAAAACACTTCAATATGAAGTGAAATAAGTAAATCTCCTTACAGATAACCTACCTGGCGTTGGAGGCACACTTCCAACATAAAGAACAGTACCGTATTCTCCATCACAAACAATGCGTCTACCAATAGCATCATTAGGGACAGTATCAATCATTCTCTTCAGCTTCTGGACACTAGAAGGACCAAAACATAGAAATGTTTAAACAAAGGAGTAAAAAGAGGAAAAAAAAAAAAAAATGCAGGACAAATCTGATTATTATATATATATATATATATATATATATATATATAATAATCACAGTATGTTGCCGAGTATGATAGTGTAGAGTAATGAGCAGACCAATGAGCAAATGAGAGGAGAGAGGAGAGAGAAAAAGGGAGTACAAAACAGATACAGCAAATATGGGGGAATGGGGCTGAACATCAGTACAAATGGAGAGTGTAGTGCTGATGGCGGCCAAAAAGAGACTTCACAAAAGCACCGTACCAAACATGCAGCAGCTAAAATAGGGCTGCGAACATTGTGGGACATACCTAAACTGCAGGAAAGCGTTAGCAGAATGCGTGATAAATACCCGGATC
>OW240912.1:56361616-56563318 GCA_933207985.1 Pelobates cultripes
TGGCAGACAACTAACTGCTATTCAATCTATAACAGTGAAAAAAGTTTTTTGTTTTTAAATGCAAGCTATTGTGACACCAGATATGAGTGGTGGCACTGACTGGGTAAATGGGCACAGTATCCACTGTGAGCCTGACACAGAAGCTGGCAGCAGTGGCAGACAACTAACTGCTATTCAATCTATAACAGTGAAAAAAGTTTTTTGTTTTTAAATGCAAGCTATTGTGACACCAGTGAGTGAGTGGTTGCACTGGGCACATTATCCACTGTGAGCCTGACATACCCGCTTTAAGGACACTGACTGCTATTCAATCTATAACAGTGAAAAAAGTTTTTTGTTTTTAAATGCAAGCTATTGTGACACCAGTGAGTGAGTGGTGGCACTGGGCCCAGTATCCACTGTGAGCCTGACACACCCACTTTGAGACAACTAACTGCTATTCAATCTATAACAGTGAAAAAAGTTTTTGTTTTAAATGCAAGCTATTGTGACACCAGTGAGTGAGTGGTGGCACTGGGCACAGTATCCACTGTGAGCCTGACACACCCGCTTTGAGACAACTAACTGCTATTCAATCTATAACAGTGAAAAAGTTTTTGGGTTTTAAATGCAAGCTATTGTGACACCAGTGAGTGAGTGGTGGCACTGACTGGGCAAATGGGCACAGTATCCACTGTGAGCCTGACACAGAAGCTGGCAGCAGTGGTAGACAACTAACTGCTATTCAATCTATAACAGTGAAAAAAGTTTTTTGTTTTTAAATGCAAGCTATTGTGACACCAGTGAGTGAGTGGTGGCACTGGGCACAGTATCCACTGTAAGCCTGACACACCCGCTTTAAGGACACTGACTGCTATTCAATCTATAACAGTGAAAAAGGTTTTTTTGTTTTTAAATGCAAGCTATTGTGACACCAGATATGAGTGGTGGCACTGACTGGGCAAATTGGCACAGTATCCACTGTGAGCCTGACACAGAAGCTGGCAGCAGTGGCAGACAACTAACTGCTATTCAATCTATAACAGTGAAAAAAGTTTTTTGTTTTTAAATGCAAGCTATTGTGACACCAGTGAGTGAGTGGTGGCACTGGGCACAGTATCCACTGTGAGCCTTGCACACCCGCTTTAAGGACACTGACTGCTATTCATTCTCTAACAGTGAAAAAAGTTTTTTGTTTTTAAATGCAAGCTATTGTGACACCAGTGTGTGAGTGGTGGCACTGACTGGGCAAATGGGCACAGTATCCACTGTGAGCCTGACACAGAAGCTGGCAGCAGTGGCAGACAACTAACTGCTATTCAATCTATAACAGTGAAAAAAGTTTTTTGTTTTTAAATGCAAGCTATTGTGACACCAGTGAGTGAGTGGTTGCACTGGGCACAGTATCCACTGTAAGCCTGACACACCCGCTTTAAGGACACTGACTGCTATTCAATCTATAACAGTGAAAAAAGTTTTTTGTTTTTAAATGCAAGCTATTGTGACACCAGTGAGTGAGTGGTGGCACTGGGCACAGTATCCACTGTGATCCTGACACACCCGCTTTAAGGACACTGACTGCTATTCAATCTATAACAGTGAAAAAATGTTTTTTGTTTTTAAATGCAAGCTATTGTGACACCAGTGAGTGAGTGGTGGCACTGACTGGGCAAATGGGCACAGTATCCACTGTGAGCCTGACACAGAAGCTGGCAGCAGTGGCAGACAACTAACTGCTATTCAATCTTTAACAGTGAAAAAAGTTTTTTGTTTTTAAATGCAAGCTATTGTGACACCAGTGAGTGAGTGGTGGCACTGGGCACCATATCCACTGTGAGCCTGACACACCCGCTTTAAGGACACTGACTGCTATTCAATCTATAACAGTGAAAAAAGTTTTTTGTTTTTAAATGCAAGCTATTATGACACAAGTGAGTGGTGGCACTGGGCACAATATCCACTGTTAGCGTAACACACCCGCTTTAAGGACACTGACTGCTATTCAATCTATAACAGTGAAAAACGTTTTTTGTTTTTAAATGCAAGATATTGTGACACCAGATATGAGTGGTGGCACTGACTGGGCAAATGGGCACAGTATCCACTGTGAGCCTGACACAGAAGCTGGCAGCAGTGGTAGACAACTAACTGCTATTCAATCTATAACAGTGAAAAAAGTTTTTTGGTTTTTAAATGCACGCTATTGTGACACCAGTGGGTGAGTGGTGGCGCAGGCACAGTATCCACTGTAAGCCTGAAAACACACGGTTTTAAAAAAGGACACTGACTGCTATTCAATCTATAACAGTGAAAAAAGTTTTTGTTTTTAAATGATACAGCTATTGTGACACCAGTGAGTGAGTGGTGGCACTGGGCACAGTATCCACTGTGAGCCTGACACACCCGCTTTGAGACAACTAACTGCTATTAAATCTATAACAGTGAAAAAAGGTTTTTTTTTTAAAATGCAAGATATTGTGACACCAGTGAGTGAGTGGTGGCACTGGGCACAGTATCCACTGTGAGCCTGACACACCCGCTTTGAGACAACTAACTGCTATTCAATCTATAACAGTGAAAAAAGTTTTTGGGTTTTAAATGCAAGCTATTGTGACACCAGTGAGTGAGTGGTGGCACTGGGCGCAATATCCACTGTGAGCCTGACACACCCGCTTTGAGACAACTAACTGCTATTCAATCTATAACAGTGAAAAAAGGTTTTTTGGTTTTAAATGCAAGCTATTGTGACACCAGTGAGTGAGTGGTGGCACTGGGCGCAGTATCCACTGTGAGCCTGACACACCCGCTTTGAGACAACTAACTGCTATTCAATTTATAACAGTGAAAAAAGTTTTGGGTTTTAAATGCAAGCTATTGTGACACCAGTGAGTGAGTGGTGGCACTGGGCACAGTATCCTCTGTGAGCCTGACACACCCGCTTTGAGACAACTAACTGCTATTCAATCTATAACAGTGAAAAAAGTTTTTTGTTTTTAAATGCAAGCTCTTGTGACACCAGATATGAGTGGCACTGTGAACTGGCAGAGCACACGCTGTAGGGCTGACACACCCGCTTTGAGACAACTAACTGCTATTCAATCTATAACAGTGAAAAAAGTTATTTTTTTCAAATGCAAGCTATTGTGACACCAGTGAGTGAGTGGTGGCACTGGGCACAGTATCCACTGTGAGCCTGACACAGAAGCTGGCAGGCAGGCAACTGCAATTACATTACACACAAAAAAAAAGCAGACTGATGTTCTAGCCCTAAAAAGGGCTTTTTGGGGTGCTGTCCTTACAGCAGAGATCAGATGAGTCCTTCAGGACTGTAGTGGACACTGTATACCCTAACCTAGCTATGCATTTTCCTATCTAATCAACAGCAGCTACACTTTCCCTCCTCTCACTAAGCATGCAGCTTGAGAATGAATGTAAAATGGATGCCTTCCAGTAGGTGGGAGGGTCTGCTAGGGAGGGTGTGCTGCTAACTGGCTGGGATGTGTCTGCTGACTGTGAGGTACAGGGTCAAAGTTTACTCAATGATGACGAATAGGGGGCGGATCGAACCGCGCATATGTTCGCCCGCCGTGGCGAACGCGAACATGCTATGTTCGCCGGGAACTATTAGCCAGCGAACCGTTCGGTGCATCACTACCCCTCACCAAGCCCCCTGTCACCCCTAACCAAGTCCCCTGTCACCCATCACTAAGTCCCCTGTCACCCATCACTTAGTCCCCTGTCACCCCCTACCTAAGCCCCCTGTCACCCCTAAGTCCCCTGTCACCCCTCACCAAGCCCCCTGTCACCCCTAACCAAGTCCCCTGTCACCCATCACTAAGTCCCCTGTCACCCATCACTTAGTCCCCTGTCACCCCCTACCTAAGCCCCACGCCACTTCTCCACCCAAGTCCTGTCACCCCCTAATTAAGCCCCTGTCACCCCTCACCCAAGTCCCTGTTACCCCTCCACCAGTCCCCTGTCACCCCACCCTAAGCCCCCTGTCACCCCTCACCAGTCCCCTGAAATACCTCTAACCAAATCCCCTGTCACCCCTACCTAAGTCCCTGTCACCCCTAAGCCCCCTGTGGCCCCTCACCAAGTCCCTGTCACCCCTGAGTTCCCTGTGCACCCCTACCTAAGCCCTGTCACCCCAGTCCCTGAGCTTTGTGTCTGACTGTGTGTGTGTGTGTGTGTGTGTGTGTGTGTGTGTGTTTCACTGTGTGTGTGTGTGTTTGTGGCTGATGTGTGTGTTTGTGTATGGCTTCATTTTGTTCATGTGTTGCAGTGTCTGACTGTGTGTGTGTGTGTTTGTATCTGACACTTCAACCTATTAAAGTGTGTGTGTTTAATGTGTGTGTTTGTGTCTGACTGTGTGTGTGTGTTTGACTGTGTGTGTGTGTTGTGTGTCTGTGTGTTTGTGTCTGACTGTGTGTGTGTGTCTGACTGTGTATGTGTTTGTGTCTGACTGTGTGTGTGTGTTTGTGACTGTATGTGTGTGTGTGTGTGTGTGTGTGTTTGTGTCTGACTGTGTTTGTGTCCGGGGGGGTTAAATAAAAAAAAGTTAATGTGAGTGATTGTGTGTGTGTCTGACTGTGTGTTTGTGTCTGACTGTGTGTGTGTCTGTGTGTTTGTATCTGACTGTGTGTGTGTGTTTGTGTCTGACTGTGTGTGTGTGTTTGTGTCTGACTGTGTGTGTGTGTTTGACTCTGTGTGTGTTTGTGTCTGACTGTGTGTATGTGTGGGCACCTGAGTTTTGTCCTGCCTAGGGCAGCACAAAACCAGGATACACCACTGCACACCCCCCCAATTCTGTTACTCACCTTTTCTCTCACTGTCACACTCCCCACTCCTCTTCCTGTCACACTCCCTCCTCCAACCCTGCCACACTCACCCTGTTGCATAAACACATCTAATCCTGTCACCCCCCATTACTCTGCCACTCACCCTGTGAATTAACCCCCTTAATCCTGTCACATTCACCTCCCCTTGCCCTGTTACACTCACTCCAATAATGCCATATACACCCCAACCCTGTGATACTCACCTCCCCAACCAAGCCACATTCACCCTGTTACATAAACAATTTAATCCTGTCGCACTTACCTCCCCTCACCCTGTAACACACCCTCCTCCAACCATGTCACAGATGCCCTCCTTCATTTTCACACTCACCCCCCAATCCTATCTCATTCACCCCCTATCAAACTCACCTTGCCACAGTTTTCCCTTTTCACCCTGTCACAGTCACCATTGAAGACAATCATCATACACAAGTTATAAAACATAGCTTCACCATAGACAAAATGCACAAAGGCCACAGTCCATATACAAAAAATACCACAAGCAGCTACCACACACACATACGGTCCTAGACACAAACATACACATGCTCACAGAAACATACATTCACATACAAGGGTACTCACTGTCAGACACACTCTCAGGCACATACACAGACAGACAATGCCAGACACATTCAGAAATACACACAGCCAGATAAACACATTGTGACTGTATGTCTGTATTAGTCAATATGTGTGCATCAGTGTGTGTGTGTGTGTTTGTAAATGCATGTGCATGTATCAGTGTGTATATGTATTTGTGTATTAGTGTTTAAATGTGTGTGTGTGTCTGCAGTGTGGTTGTGGTATGATATGGGCAATGCAAAGATAAAGTTGCAAGCAACATATATATGCATGAATGCATACATACAAACATGCATACATACATACATACATACATATACAATACATAGGGGAACACATATATGATAATATACATGTTAAGGAATTTAGAATATGTGGGGAAATGTCTATGACATTTTATTCTTATCTGTAACTTTATTATTTAGAAAATGATTTTTTTAAAAGCCAAACCAAAAATGTAAATTTTTCAAATAACCCCTTCACACTGGCACTTATGTATACACGACTGCCAGGCTATTCAACCATACCCAGCAATCGCATATAAATGATTAGCAATTTATGTCATATCTACATTAAAAGTGTTCACAACGCAGCGGCATAGGGAGCTGCGGCAATTTTTTTCACTAATGGTGTAAATGGGGGGCCTCATGTTTGACTTTCGCCTAAGGCCTTGCAAAGTCTAGAGCCGCCTCTGACCTGGGGTACCACAAACGCATGGCAACCATGAGGAAGAGTGAAGGAGGATAACAACATCCAAGTACCTTCAAAGAGTCAGACAGGTCCTGAAGTCCCAGCTCAATGGCAAGAACAAGATAAAAGCCATCAACACATATGCCCTACCAGGCTTCAGGTATCCAGCTGAGATAATAACCTGGCCAAGAGAAGAACTGGTCACCGTGGATGTCAAGACCAGGAAACTATGAATGGAGGATTCCACCCGAAATCCAGCACCCAGAGACTGTACACCTGCCGGAAGGAAGGAGGTTGGGGCCTGACATAGGCGTGCGCACGGGGTGTGCCGGGTGTGCCTGGGCACACCCTAATCCCGCGGCACGCCTATGCATATTGAGACCGGCAGGGGAGATCTCAGGATCTCCCCTGTCGGCTCAGGCAGAGCCGGCACTATCCGAGCGCCGGCTCTGCTCTCAGCCTCCCTCCCCACTGACCCACATGCAGGGAGGGAGGCAGGAGAGGACCCGGCGGAGCTCTTGCCGGCAGCTCCGCCGGGTTCCTCTCACGAGATATGAGCGTTGCCATGGCAACGCTCAAATCTCGCGAGAGTGAACTCTAGCCCCACAGGGGTTAGAGTTCACTCTCCACTGGACCACCAGGGATCACAGCAGCAAGGATCCCCTCCTCCACTGGACCACCAGGGAAGGAAGCAGCAGCACTATCCCCCCTCCCTACAAAAGGTAAGAAGCGAGGGGGGATAGCAATTAATGTACCCCCACCTCCACCCCCCACAATCACCCACCCACATACAGCACACACACATAGAACGCCCACAGACATACACAGCACCCACACACATTCAGCACCCACAGACATACACAGCACCCACAGACATACAGCACCCACAGACATACACAGCACCCACACACACACAGCACACACACATTCAGCACCCACAGACATACACAGCACCCACAGACATACAGCACCCACAGACATACAGCACACACAGACATACAGCACCCACAGACATACACAGCACACACAGACATACACAGCACCCAAACACATTCAGCACCCAAACACATTCAGCACCCACAGACATACAGCACCCACAGACATACACAGCACCCACACATACAGTAGCACCCACAGACATACACAGCACCCACACACATACAGCACCCATACACAGCACCCACAGACATACACACAGCACCCACAGACATACAGCACCCATACAGACATACACTGCACCTGGCCACATATACAGCACCCACCCACACACACACATACAGCACACACACACAGCCCACACACATACAGCACCCACACATTCAGCACCCACAGACATACACAGCACCCACACACATTCAGCACCCACACACATTCAGCATCCACAGACATACAGCACCCACAGACATACACAGCACCCACAGACATACAGCACCCACAGACATACATAGCACCCACAGACATCCAGCACCCACAGACATACAGCACCCACAGACATACACAGCACCCACACACATACAGCACCCACACACATACACAGCACCCACACACATACACAGCACCCAGACACATACACAGCACCCACACACATACAGCACACACAGACATACACAGCACCCAGACATACAGCACCCACAGACATACACATCACCTACATACATAGCACCCAGACATACAGCACCCACAGACACATACAGCACCCACACACATACAGCACCCACACACATACACAGCACCACAAACATACACAGCACCTACATACATACACAGCACCACACACATACAGAATCCATACACAGACATACACAGCACCCACACACATACAGCACCCACAGACACACACAGCACCCACAGACATACACAGCACCCACACATATACAGCACCCACAGACATACACAGCACCAACACACATACAGCACTCACACACACATACAGCACGCTCACAAACACACACAGCACCCTCACACACAGCACACATACAGCACCCTCACAAACACACACAGCACACTAACAGTACCCTTACAAACACAAACAGGACCCTAACAAACACACACACAGCACACTACCAGTACCCTCACACACAAACAGCACCCTCACACACAAACAGCACCCTCACAAGTGCACACACAAACAGCACCCTCACACACAGTACATTAACAGCATCCTCACAAGCACGCACACACAAACACCCTCACCCACATAGCACACTACCAGCATCGTCACTCACACATCACACTAACAGCACCCTCACACAGCACACACACACACACACAGCAGTGTGTGTATGTGTGTATATATGTGTATGTATATACATACATACATATATATATATATGCGGCATGTGCTTGTGCTTTAGGGTGCACACCCTAATGCAATAGGCTGCGCACGCCTATGGGGCCTGATGAATGTCGATGCCACAGTCCTGGATGAAACACAGAGCATCCACAAGTACATCACGAAGATGGCTCCCAAAGATGAACTGCTAAGGGAGTGCCTGAGACTTCCATAGATTGAGGATGCAAAAAAAGAGGAGGTTACTTGGCAAGACAAACCTCTCCATGGGGTGTACCACCGGCAGATAGTGGATGTGGCTCACATGACAAAATCCCTCCAGTGGTTGGAAAAGGCAGGGCTTAAAGACAGCACTGAGGCACTAATCCTAGCAGCACAGGAGCAGGCACTCAGCGCCAGATCAATAGAAGCTGGAGTCTACCACACCAGGTAAGACCCAAGGTGCAGACTGTGCAAAGAGGCCTCTGAGACAGATGTTAGCAGGAACAGCATACATGGAGAGACACAACCAAGTTGCTGGGATTGTGTACGGAAACATCTGCACAGAATATGGATTGGACCTGCCTAAGTCCAGATGGGAGATACCACAAACGGTAGTTGAAAATATATATATATATACCGTGTTTCCCCGAAAATAAACCCTACCCCGAAAATAAGCCCTAGTCGGATTTTCGGGGTGGGCTGCAATATAAGCCCTACCCCGAAAATAAGACCTAGGCATTGTACCTTTGCGGCGAGACTTCCTTCTTCTGCTGTAGGAGGAGCGTCACGCAACGTGATGATGACATTTTGCAGCGCCGTCAGTCTGCCTTCACGGATCTTCAGCGGAAGGATCCATTTCCGGGCGGTGAGGCTCCCAGTGGTCGGACTCGGCAAGGAATCTTTGAAATGTGAGTACCGCTAGATATTTTATGTCTGGGATTAATTGAATTAATTAAAGGGGGTGGGGGTGGTGAATTAATTAAAGGGTGGGCTGGATTAATTAGAGGGGGGTGAATTAATTAAAGGGTGGGCTGGATTAACTAGAGGGGGTGAATTAATTAAAGGAGGGTGAATTAATTAAAGGAGGGTGAATTAATTAAAGGGGACTGGATTAATTAGAGGGGGTGAATTAATTAAAGTGGTGGTGAATTAATTAAAGGGTTGGCTGGATTAATTAGAGGGGGGTGAATTAATTAAAGGGGTGGTGAATTAATTAAAGGGTGGGCTGGATTCATTAGAGGGGGTGAATTAATTAAAGGGTGGACTGGATTAATTAGAGGGGGTGAATTAATTAAAGGGGTGGTGAATTAATTAAAGGGTGGGCTGGATTAATTAGAGGGGGTGAATTAATTAAAGGGGGGTGAATTAATTAAATGGTGGACTGGATTAATTAGAGGGGGTGAATTAATTAAAGGGGTGGTGAATTAATTAAAGGGTGGGCTGGATTAATTAGAGGGGGGTGAATTAATTAAAGGGTGGACTGGATTAATTAGAGGGGGTGAATTAATTAAAGGGGTGGACTGGATTAATTAGAGGGTGGGCTGGATTAATTAAAGGGGTGGTGAATTAATTAAAGGGTGGGCTGGATTAATTAGAGGGGGGTGAATTAATTAAAGGGGTGGTGAATTAATTAAAGGGGTGGTGAATTAATTAAAGTGTGGGCTGGATTAATTAGAGGGGGGTGAATTAATTAAAGGGTGGACTGGATTAATTAGAGGGGGTGAATAAATTAAAGGGGTGGTGAATTAATTAAAGGGTGGGCTGGATTAATTAGAGGGGGTGAATTAATTAAAGGGGGGTGAATTAATTAAAGGGTGGGCTGGATTAATTAGAGGGGGTGAATTAATTAAAGGGGTGGTGAATTAATTAAAGGGTGGACTGGATTAATTAGAGGGGGTGAATTAATTAAAGGGTGGGCTGGATTAATTAGAGGGGGTGGATTAATTAGAGGGGGGTGGATTTATTAAAGGGGGGGTGGATTAATTAAAGGGGGGGTTCAATGTACATACCGGTACCGTAAATAAATAAGCCCTACCCTGAAAATAAGCCCTAGTGAGTTTTTTGTGACTAAAATTAATATAAGACCCGGTCTTATTTTCGGAGAAACACGGTATATATACACACACCTAAAGCACCATCACCTCTTCAGTGATTTGAAATGGTCATGGGGCCTGGATTCTGTATGTGCACCATTTTTCTGCTCTCAGCCAATGAATTAGCAGCAGGATTGGCATTCGGCTTCTGCAGCTCTCCAGCAGCTTGATGTAGGGCCATTGTAAAGTTAACGGGGAACAGCAAGGGTACTCCTCTCACCCACTGTGGTGGTTATGATGGATTAATCTGCTTACTATAAACTCAAGGCTCCAACATTCAAGTAAGTACTTTCAAAATGTAGTGTTTATTAGGTGTGTGCACATGAAATGCGTAGAGTACTACTGTGTGGACTTTGTTTTATTAAAATTTAACATAGAAAGAAACAGAGTGTTTATTATTTGGGTGATTTTAAAACTTTTTTTTTTTTAATAAATGCTACGTTTTAAAAGTATTTACTTAGATCCTGGAGCCTCAAATTTATTGTAAGCAATTATATGGTGTTATCAGTCACGGCGTGTATTTGAAGATCTGGTTAATGGCTGCTGTCGTAGGTGGGCGTTGGTGAGTCATACTGCTATATAATCTGTGTATATGGTTATTGTGGTTGTAATAATCATTTAACAACAACATTAAAACTTTATCATTTCAGTGCACAAAGCCATGGCTGAGTCATCTACGCCTGATTCATATATTGATATTGCTGACCGTGTAGAGGTGATCACATTGAAAACCATTTTAAACTAATGCAACAGTAGTTTAACATTTTTGTTAAATGTAATGGCGGTACATAATCTTTGTATGTGACTGCTAGTAAGCCAATCATGCGGATTTGTGATGACATGTATGTTCTCATACTAATAACCAGCTATTCATTGTATTGTGTGTGGAAACTTGTGGTGCTTGATTTATCATTGTCAAAAATGTATGAACCACGACCTCTCTGTTGTCTATATAATGGAATTGAAAACAGAATCAACACAAATTACTTAAGAAAACTGGAGCGCAATCAAGAAGTGCATGATACTTTAATGTTGTAAATTATTGAAGAGATGAGGAGGGAGGAAGAGAGAGAAATAAAAAGTAAGGTAAGGTTAAAGGAGGGCAAGGAGACACGGTTACAGGAGGGTGAGGATGAATGAAAGATGAAAAGGGACATTAAAACAGATAAACCTGTCAGATGCAGGAATGTTAGGGTGAACAAGGTTGGAAGTGGTAATCTCAGGAAGTAATTTTGAAGTTTTAAAAGATTTTAGAGTTTTAAACCACAAACTCCTCTTTTTTATGCCCGATTTATCCAAAGGCTTACTCTAACTGATTTGACCACTTCTGGCACTTGAAGTGGTCATGGTGCCAGGAGTCTGTATGTGCAATGTCTCTCTACGAAACGGTGTATATAAACAGAGTTTAACCCCTTTGCTGCTGAAGGTGGAACTCCACCCTCATGGACGCACCGCCCGGGCGCAGCCTGAGGAGAGGGGCTGACAGGAGGGAGCGCACAGCGCTCCCTCCTGTCACTCCCTCACTGTAGCATGGCCGAGCCCCCTATTGGTCCGCGGGTACAGGGAGCATCTGTCTCCTGTACCCGCCGGACTAACAGGAAGTACACACTGAGTTAGTCCGACCGGGTACAGGAAACAAAAGCTACCTGTACCCGTGGACCAATAGAGGGCTCGGCCACGCTACAACGATGGTAGAGGGGGGGGGGAATTCATGGGGGGGGGTGGAATTGACAGGTGTAGCGGAGAGCTAGTATTTCATAGCCTACCTCCACTTGTAGATCCCAGTGAGGCTCAGGAACAAGTAATTATAAATCCATAGGCTAGGTATCTAGCAGGTAAAACAATACAGCAGTATCCCAACAGCACTCCCAATAACTGGACGACACACAGTATCAGGAGCAGAACTAAAGATTTATTCAGACAGTGGCCTTATAAAGCATGCTCCCATGCAAGGGAGGGATTTACAGTCATTAGTACAGTAGCCAATCCTGTTCTGGTAACCTCCCACACATCTCCTCCCCTCAGCCTGCATCATAATCCCCTTATCCAGGACACCAATTCCCCCCGTTTCTGGATGTACCCCTAAACCTAGGGGTACCGCTTTAAATTATACATCCCCTGGTATATATTGTGTATTAATATTGTTTTTGTATTTTGTTGTACCTAATGTAACAATGCAATGATTTGTGGACCCAGGACATACTTGAAAACGAGAGAAATTTCAATGTATCTTTCCTGGTAAAATATTTTATAAATAAAATAAATAAATAAATAAATAAATATCCAAAAATCACCCAGATCGGACCAGGGGTTCGGGAAATTTATGGAGGGAATAAAATGACCGACCGCGCTGGAAAGAATAGCTGAATTGGGTTCCATGCGATGGGGCCCTGCGGTCGGTCCTGGAACAAGGGAATAAATTACACAAAAGCCTCCAGTTACAGAGACTAGGGAGGGTTCGCTGGAATCCCCTCGTTCGGTTGTTTCTGTCTACCGAACGAGGGGCCGTTCGGTAGTTTGGAACCGAACGGACCGGTCTTGTGGAGGTCTCAGCGGTGTTCGTCTAGTCGAGTGTCCGATTTGAGTTCCAGGGAGGGTGGGTGGGGGGAATAAATTGAAGGGGGGGGAATACATTGAAATGGAGGGTAGGGAATAAATTGGGAGGGGGGATAAATTGACAGGGGGATAAATTGACAGGGAGAGTGAGGGGAATAAATTGAAAGGGAGGGTGGGGAATAAACTGATGGGGGGGAATAAATTGAAAGGGAGGGTGGGGGGAATAAATTGAAAGGGAGGGGAAAGAAATTCACAGGGCGGGTGGGAAGAAATTCACAGGAAGAGGAATTGACTGGGAGGGAGGTGGAATGAGAGTGGGGAGGGGAGAAGAGAGTGACAATGGGGGAGAAGAGAGTGACAAGGAGGGGGAAAAGAGAGGGACAGGCAGGGGAGAAGAGAGTGACAAGGAGGGGAGAAGAGAGGGACAAGCAGGAGAAGAGAGGGACAAAGAGGGGAGAAGAGAGGGACAAGAGAGGGGAGAAGAGAAGGACAAGCAGGGAGAAGAGAGGGACAAGCAGGGGAGAAGAGAGGACGAGAGGGGGAGAAGAGAGGGACAAGCAGGGGAGAAGAGAGGGACAAGAGAGGGGGGAGAAGAGAGGGACAAGCAGGGGAGAAGTGAGTGACAAGGGAGGGGGGAGAAGAGAGGGACAAGCAGGGGAGAAGAGTGACAAGGGATGGAGAGGGGGGAGAAGAGAATGACATCCATCACACACACACACACACACACACAATACACCCCTTACACACAAAGACAAATGCACCCCTTGCACACAGAAAAACACACAATGCATTACACACACAGACACACACACAAGCAATGCAACCCTTACACAAAATGCATCCCTTACACACACAGAAACACACAATGCATTCCTTACACACACTCAATGCACCCCTTACAGACGCACACACTGCATCCCGTAGATACACAGAAACACACCTTACAGCCCTTACACATACAAACACAGATTCACACAATGCATTCCTTACACACATATCAGGACATCCCCCTACTCCACCCCCTGTGAACAAACTCATTGATGGAACATGAAGGTGGACCCTGGGACCCAGACCTTGAGTTGTGTAAAGGGCCTTAAAAAATGGAGCTGCTTCCCGTTCTCCCAGAACATTGATTTTTGAGACCACAGTTACAAACAGCCTCCAGAGAGCCTGTTCTACACCAGACCAGTGGAGCCACACTGCAGCTAGAGCCCATCGTCATCCTCATCTGGTTGTAAGTAGGCAATCTAGTATATTATTCGTGGCACTAAAAAGATTATATTGGACTCATATATTGACGCTGTGTCTTTATATCATTCACATATACTGTGGCTGTGTTTTTACACCAACTCATACATAGAGCAAATAATGGACACATATACAGAGGCTGTGTCTTCACAGTAACTCCTACATAAAGCACATAGTGGATACATAAATGGAGGCTGTGACCTCACAGTAACTCCTATATAGAGCATATAGTGGACACGTACATGATGCTGTGCTTTACATCAGCCCATATGAAAAGATAAAATCAGTCACATATACTGAGGCTTTGTCTGCACACCAGTTCATATATAGATAGACTACCTTGGTCTCATGCTAATTTAAATAAGCAAGAAGATCCACACAATATATTACCTTCAACTCTCTGAAAGAAGCCTGTTTATGTGCTAAAACGCACAGGTAACTGCAATCAATGCCACATGCCTTAATAGGAACAAGTGTCTGCGTGGACTTCTGAGTCAGACTTTTAAACACGTTGTATACAAATGTGTACTTCAATAGGTCCACCAGGGAAGCTTTCTCTTACTCTGGGTATTGGCCTCTTCTCTGTCTTCAGGACTGTAGTATTCAGACAGACTTTATACAACCAGGATATCCTTCATCAGCACTCTTTTGTAAAATTAATTGTTACATCAGCTGCCTAAATGTGACCTATTTGATAGAAGGAAGCCCAATGTAAGCAACTGGCAGGAACTGAAATAACAGTAACCCAGGTTCCCTATACTAGTGTTTAATCTAAATTACATGATTTTGCTATATCATTTTTAAAAGTCATGATTTTATGAAAGACATGGAGGCGAGTATTGTCCCACCCTTTCTTTACTGTCCACCATTAGCGGCAAAGAATAATAAAAAAAATGGTAACCATAGTGATAGGCTACACCCATACCAAGTCCCAGTATAATAGTCAGCACATCCCCACACATTTCCTCTTTCTTTGGAGATGCGACACAATAACCACAAAACAGGAACGATGAAACAGTCCAAACCAAATAGAACAGGCGACCCGAAATCCAGCCGGACTCCGATCAGGAACCATAATGAAACTGGGACCGATCCATCAGTAAACAGGATTCTAACAGTGAGGGGCCCATCACAGCACTGTCCATAAACTTCCTGGCCACTTGGTGAAGCCGAGAGAGAAGTGATGAAGACCCTTGATCAACAGCGAATCAACCTGTGAAAACACAAAAGACAGCAGCAGAACGGTTAAATCAGTACTTGAACCAAAGTGTGCATGCCAAGACATAAGTTTATAACTAGACAGAAGCAACACAGTGTGCATAATTCCACATAGGCATATCAGATAGTCATGTAACATGAACAGGTTAATAAACGGCTGAAACTATACAAAACCCATCATGAATACCTACCAACCCTGGAAAACCTTTAGGAGAGAATAAACAACCGGGTGGGGTAAATCAGTGAAATATCATAGAAGGGTAGGACAATACTCGCCATTTATTTCATAAAATCATGACTTTTCGTCATGAAATAGCAGAATCATGTAATTTTATGTCAAGACACGGAGGCTCATATTGCAAGTTTAAAGCTGATCAATAACCAGAGAAAAAACGTGAGGCAGAGGTCGAAAGTAAAACTCACGAAAAGTGGATTCGCGGGACCAGTCGTCCAGCCTCATCAGGTCTTCCAGACGTGCACCTGAATTCACCACGGACGAGGCCGTTGCCCCTCGGGCTGAGTGGGCACCGAAGATGGACATATCCACGCCGGCCAGAGACATCACCTATTTCACCCAGCAAGCCAATGTAGTACTGGACACAGGGGAAAAGGGTCGACGAAGCAAGAGAAAGAGCTGGGGAGACGACGTTGCACGATGTGCACTTGTCCGAAGTTCATATTCCCGTATGCAGGCCACCAGACATAAGGCCGGAGTACCCGGGAAGCTCGAAAAAGAAACCGATCGAATAGAGGTCTTGGTGTGTCTGGAGATGTTAAACGTCACCCCGTCTGGAGTGAAAGACCTAGCATCATAGTCCAGGGCATGAACATCCGACACCTGTTTGCATGAAATGAGACAGAACAGGGAGACCAACTTGGCTGACAGCTGTCGCAGGGAGAGCTCCGTATTCGGCGGCCAGGAGGAGAACAGCGACAAAACACTGGAAACGTCCCAAGTAGTGGAGTAACGAGGTTTAGGGGGGCGTGACAGGCGTGAGCTCTTAAGTAAGCGGCACACTAACGGATGTTGGCCTGCTGGACAGCCGTCAAATCCTTGGTGAGCCAGCTTCAAATAATGAAATCAGGAATAGAAGGATCGCCATCACAGGTGCTGAAACGGGATCCAAGTTCCGAGCCAGGCACCAGCTAGTCCAAGCTCTCCAAGCGGTCCCATATGATCGTCTAGTCCCGGGAGCCCAGGCGTCAGCCAGGAGGCGTCGAGTTGCGTCCGAATCCCCTTGGATTTCCCAGGAACTCCCGAAATCCTCCATGCGAGCAGCAGTAACGACCAGTCCGCTAGGAGGGGATTCTGGAGGCCTGATGGTTCCAGGAGGAGGTTCGGTAGAGACAGCAGCAGTCTGGGTAAGTCTACCGCCAGTTCCAGGAGTTATGAGAACCAGGATTGGGTCCCCCAGAATGGGGTTAATAGGATCAGGTTGGCCATTTGGCTGCGAACGTGGAGCAGGACCCGAGAAATCATGGCAAATGGGGGGAAGGCGTAGAGTCTTGTAGGAAGGCGTCCACTGCCTCCGTGGTTGGATCCGGGCGCCAGCTGTAGAACCTGAGCAATTGGGCATTGAGCCTGGACGTGAAGAGGTCGATGGCAAAAGGACCCCATATAGACGCTGTTGTCCGACAGATATCATGAACTCCAGTCTACGTGAGTGTTGTGGAGCCCAAGAAGGTATTCCGCCTGGACCACCAGGTTCCTGTCCAAGCAATAGGCCCAAAAGTCCTTCACCAAGCGGGCTAGGATTGCTGATTGAGTGCCACCCATGTGGTTGACATAGCGGACCACTGAGATGTTGTCCATTCACAGGCGGATGCATGCGCTGGCAGTCCCGTTCGCAAAACTCCGGATCGCGAATGAACCCGCCAGGAGTTCCAGAGCATTGCTGTGGAGGCGGGATTCATCTGCTGACCAGCGACCCCCAGTAGTCACCCCGTTGCAATGGGCACCCCAGACTTGCATCTGAGTCTACTCTGGTTGGGAGCCGGAGATGGCCTTGCCATTCCAAGCCGAGAGGTTGTGGATCCACCAGTTCAATTCGTCCCGAGTCTCCAAGTCCTGGGAGATGATGTCCACATAGGACGCCCCGCTGCGAAGGTGTGCGATCTTCAGGCGCTGGAGGGCACGGTAGTAGAGTGGGGCTGGGAACACCGCTTGGATTGATGCTGCCAGAAGGCCAATGACCTGTGCCAGGTGGCGCAGAGATAGCTGGATGCGCATTAGAGCGCGGCGCAGTTCCTTGTGGATTGTCCGTATTTTGGACGTAAGGAGGCTTCGGAATCTACCGTGAAGCCTAGGAATTCCATGCGTTACGAAGGAGATAGGCAGGATTTTTCCCAGTTGAGGAGAAAACCCAGGTGGGAGAGGAGGTCCATCGTCCATTGAAGGTGTTTCCGAAGGACTGAACGATCCTCTGCCATGATAAAGATGTCGTCCAAGTAGACGATTAGCCAGACTCCCCGACTGCGCAGCCAAGCCATGGTGGGGCACATTAGTTTTGTGAAGCACCAAGGGGCTGACGACAGTCCGAAAGGGAGGCACGTGAAGCGACAGGAAACGTAACAGGCCCCTGGATGACTCGGCCACTGGGACCGTCAGGTAGGCATCCTTTAAATCTTTTTTTTTTTTGGATAATCAAGTTTATTTGTAAGTAGGTGTAACGCATTTCAGGCTCGCAGGCCCCATTTATCATAAAAACATGAAGTTACAGTGAATAAGCAGTTGAAATCTACATCGAGCTTTCAATGAGGGAGAGAGTCAATCACAGTTCCCATGTTCGCTCATATCCAGTGCCCATAGTTAGGTACGTTGTTGTCTCTATTAAATCGTTGGATTATGTGAATGTAGTAGACTCGTACAGTCGGGCTAGGCCCATAAGAGACGGGACAACGTGAGTGAAGTGGAGTCCGTATAGTGCCTGAGGTGCTATATGTGTCCGTAGTGTATTTATACGAGTGGCATCGGCAGGGATGGGGTGGTGGGGCAACGTGTATATGTGTGCGGTCACAGTGCATATAAGAAAGGGTTGTCCGGGTTACGGTGTGATATGAGGAGTGTGTAACGGTGAACGATGTGGCAAGTGTGCGAGGAAGTGGGGGGGGTGCAAATCCAAGGCTGCAGTGCACGCCCATCGTCCGCGTTAGTAGTTACCCTGCGTATCCTCGTCATGTAGTCTATCAGGGTCCCCTAACCGTGATTGCGATACCATGTAGTAGTCGGAGAGGATCTGGGGGGGGGGGTCATGTGTAGTACAGCCGTATCCCCGTTCATATCTATGTAGTGGGGTTTCGTTCAGATTCGTCAGCCATTCCCTTGAGGGTATGTCCCCCTTGTAAGTCCACATGGTCACCCGTTTGTCTCAGTCGGCAGTGCCTCCAAAGTCTCCCACCCATCTTAGAGAAATGTGTGGTGCACGGTTCAGCTCTGCCACCTCCAGCGGGCCATCGTGGGGCGCAGCACATGCCATATGCACGTCGCACGGCCCGCGCCCCCGCCCGCCCCCCCCCCCTACTGCTGCGCGCGGAAGGTAAACCACGGGGTCCAGAGTTCCGCACACTTCGGTCCCCTGCCCGTCAGCTCCGCTTGCATAGCTTCAGCCGCTCTGATATCCTCAACTCGTGGATCCATTCTTCCCTGGTAGGGATATCTGTTTTTTTCCAGTACACTGGTACGAGTGATTTTGCAGCGTTTAGCAGATGCCGCAGGATGGATTTTTTTATATGCGGATAGTGGTTGTGTGGAGACGTGAAGTAGGATTAGTTCCACCGACCAGGTGATATCCCCCAAAATCTGGTGGACGTCGGATTTGACCTGATCCCAGTATGGGCCAATATGTTTACATTCCCACCAAATGTGTATAAGCGTCCCCCTTTCTTCCTGGCACCTCCAGCACGTTGGGGATGGGCATCCTTTAAATCTAACTTTGCCATCCAGTCTTCCCGAAAGGAGTAAGTCTCGCAGGAGGTGGACGCCCTCCATTTTGAAGTGACGATAGCACACCAGGGTATTTAGGAAACGGAGGTTGATAACTGGGAGCATTTGTCCGCCTTTCTTTTCCACGAGAAAAATGTTGCTGATCACCCCTGTGGAGGACACCGGGGCTAGCTCTATCGCCCCTTTTGCATGGAGGGCCGTTAGTTCCGCGTCTATCAAGGCGCGGTCGGTTGTTGAAAGAGAAATAGGGCGAGGTGGGGGAACGTGACACGGAGTGTCGACCAGTTTGATGTGAAACCCTAGAAGCTGTGGTCAGAACCCAGACATCTGAGGTGATGGCTAACCAGGTGCGGAAAAAATGATGGAGTCTGCTCCTTACACACATATTGGAAGAAACATGAGGTAGATGTAAGCTTACCGTAAGGGTGCCTGGAACTGGGGTTCCCTCTGAAGCCTCTGGAACCCCATGGTCTTCCGCGAGAGGGGAAGAAAGGAGACTGCTGTCTCGTCTCCTGGTAGGGTGTTCTCTGAGTGTAGGAGCCTTGTCCCTATCCACGGGGATGGTAATTCGAACGGCCGCACAGACGACCCCTGAATCTGCCGGCCCTGATAGAGACACGCCCCTGAAACACCCTCTTCATGGAGGATTGGGCCTTATCTAGGGCTGTAAAGGCACCCACAAATTGTCCTAGGTCCTTAATAAAGGGACTTCGGCACTTCTCTTGCAGCCACTTAGTAGATAACTCCCTAATTCCCACGGTATTAGGGAGTTATCTACCAAAAGGCGGAAAGACCTAAATTGGTCTTTCAGCCAAATTTACTAATACTAAGTAAAAACTACTTAGTATTAGTAAATTTTGCACCTACTCACTGTAGTAGATTATTTTCTGCAAACCAATTAGTTTGAATGACTATCTGTTCCTGTCCAAATTAAAGATAATAAAGTAAATTCACAGTGAGACACAGGGTTCAGGTTAATGAAAGAACTTCGGAGAAGTTTAATGGCTTCTAACAGAAAATGGGTGCGCAGACCCTTATAAAGGCATTTTTACATCACTGAAGATAACAGCAAATAAACTTTATTAATTGGTCCAGGTGTTAAGTGGTTAATTAGATGCCCTCCCATCAGGAGGTGATGTCATCCTTGACACGGGAGTGGACACAAGATGTAGGCGCCATCTTGTTAGCACGAGGTGTTCACTCGATGGGAGGGGTGCTTTGGCAGCCATTTTGAGTAGTTAGTATTGTTAGCTTCAAGGTTCTTTTAGTAAATACACATTTTATTATTTAGCACATTTCTTCCTGCCAAAGCATTAGCTTAGATAATTTCAAGAATTCTATAATTCTACAACACTCACTATACAACATATAGGAGCATGTCTATTTAAACACTGTTAAAAAAAAAAGGGTCCCCCTCCCAACTAAAGGGGGTACATATTGCCCCCCGCCCCCACCCCTGAGCGGCGGGTTGGGGCCCTAAAGTAAAATGATGGTGGGGGCCCTAAATTAGAATAAGGGGGGACCTAATGGCAATTAAAAGGCAGATAAGTCCTAGGGGTCTTGCTAGCTGGGGGAAAGACCTTCAAACTGATATTAATCTAAATGATTGGTATACCTCTTTCCAGGACGTATTCTCTATGGTACACTGCTTAAATTTAGTAGAAATACAATATAAACTGTCTAACAGATGGTGTTTGACCCCTGCTCGAATGGCAAAAATTTATCCTGAAGATAATTTTTTTCTGTTGGAGATGTGGTCAACCAGAGGCGAATGAAAGACACTTTTGGTGGGATTGCCCCATAATCCAATTTGGTTGGCAACAGATAATTTTAAATATTAATAGGCTCTTAGACATACGACAGATGGACACCCTATATGGTGTTGTTACACCTCAATATACCATCTATGCCTCATAATAAAAAAATTTATATTGTTGCATATACTGCTAGAGTTTAAATAATCTATAGCCAGAAACTTTAAAACTCCACTGGTAGAAATATATAAAAGAAGTAGTTACGCAACAATGTAAAATGGAGAAAGGTATTGCCTCTATATTTTGCATTAACCCCCAAAAATATAAAATGTGTGATGAATGGATCAAAAGGTTAGATATTACATCTTGAAAATA
This sequence comes from Pelobates cultripes, assembly GCA_933207985.1. NCBI lineage: Eukaryota > Metazoa > Chordata > Amphibia > Anura > Pelobatidae > Pelobates > Pelobates cultripes. The sequence goes on from OW240912.1 coordinate 56,383,171, forward strand.
TATATGTAATTTATTCTGAAATTGAAAATAAAATACATTAAAAAAAAATGTTAAAAAAGAAGCCACTGGCATATGTGTATGGTTTCAAGGAAGAAGTTAAAGCCTTATCTGGGATAGTAATGTAAGGAGGTTTTAAGTGTTGTGGCAATGTATCTGTGCATAATCAGTGACACTGTTGCTGCTGGGGACTGGAGCTGGCCTCGGATTGGTTGAAAGTAGCAAGCATTAAAAGAGCGGGAGACTGATGCATGGAGAGAAGGCCTTCACAAGCCTCTGCTATTCTGTACATAGTTTATACTAAGTGACCCATAGGTTGAGGAGGCGGTGACTGTGGTGGTGTAGGTGGAAGCGGCGGTGGAGGAGAAGTAGGTGTTTTTTTGTTTTGTTTTTTTTTAATTGGGGTAGCCCCCAAAATATTGGGACATATAAAAAAAGAAAACAAAGAATAACTGCACTTGAGTATAACAATGGCTGGGTGAGGCCGGTATAAATGTCTATTCTGCACAAGGTACAGACAAGTCTGGTGGGATCCATGCCTGGTTCATTTTAATAAACGTGAGCTTGTCCACGTTGGCTGTGGACAGGTGGCAGCGCTTGTCTGTGATAACACCCCCTGCCATGCTAAACACACGTTCAGACAATACACTGGCTGCATTGCAGGCCAGCACCTCCAAGGCATAAAAGGCAAGCCCAGGCCATGTGCCCAATTTGGAGACCAAGAAGTTGAATGGGGCAGACCCATCAGTCAGTACGTGTAGGCGTGTGCACACGTACTGTTCCACCATGTTGCTGAAATGCTGCCTCCTGCTAAGACTCCCATATCAGATGGTGGTGCTGGTTGTTGTGGCGTGCTGACAAAGCTTTTCCACATTTTAGCCATGCTAACCCTGCCTTCTGAGGTGCTGGTGGTGCCCCAGCTGTGTTGGAGGCCTCTTCCTCCTCTTGTGCCTTCGCCTTGTGCTTCCACTGAGCCCCCAGCAGGGTGGCCACCCAGTAATCAGCACAAGTTAGAATGTGGGCAACTCGGCAGTCATTGCGCAGGCACTACAGCATGAAGTCGCTCATGTGTGCCAGACTGCCCAGAGGCAAGGACAAGCTGTCCTCTGTGGGAGGTGTATCGTCTGTGTCCTCCGTATCCCCCCAACCACGCTCCAGTGATGCCCACGAGCTGCGTTGGGTGCCACCCTGCTGTGAACATGGTTCCTCCTCCTCATCCTCCAGAACTGTGCCCTGGCTGGACAATTGTGTACCTGGCCTATGCTGGTGCAGGAACCCACCCTCCAAGCCACTTGTGAATGACTGGCCTGATAACCATGGAAATGACACCTCTTCCTCCTGTGCCACATCCTCTTCCATCATCGCCCGAAGCGTTTTTTCAAGGAGACATAGAAGCGGAATAGTAAGGCTGAGAACAGCGTCATCGGCACTGGCCATGTTGGTGGAGTACGCGAAACAGTGTAAAATGGCACACAGGTCTCGCATGGAGGCCCACTCATTGGTGGTGAAGTGGTGATGTTCCGCAGAGCGACTGACCAGTGCGTGCTGCAGCTGAAACTCCACTATTGTCTGCTGCTGCTCGCACAGTCTCTCCAGCATGTGCAAGGTGGAGTTCTACCTTGTGGACACGTCGCATATGAGGCAGTGAGCGGGAAGGCCAAAGTTACACTGCAGTGCAGACAGGCGTGCAGCAGCAGGGTGAGAACACCGAAAGCACGCACAGACGGCCCGCACTTTCTGCAGCAGCTCTGATATATCTGGGTAGTTTTTCAGTAATTTCTGCACCACCAAATTCAGCACATGCGCCAGGCAAGGGATGTGCATCAAACTGGCTAGATTTCGCCCATTATTGCGCACCACCAGGCCGGGCTTGAGGCTCATTGGCAACAACCACTCATCGGTCTGTTGTTCCATTTCCGTGCACAGCTCCTGCGCGGTGTGGGTTTTTTCCCCAAACATATGAGTTTTAAAACAGCTTGCTGTCGTTTCCCCCTGGCTGTGCTGAAGTGGTGGTGAAGGTGTTACGCTGACTGGATGAGGAGGTGGTAGAGGAGAAGGCAACAGGAGGCAAGAGAAATGCCCTGCAATCCTCGGTGGTGGAAGGACATGCACCAAACTGCTATCTGCCTCAGGCTCAGCCGCCACTACATTTGCCCAGTGTGCAGTTAGGGAGATATAGCGTCCCTGCCCGTGCTTACTGGTCCACGTATTTGTGGTTATGTGGACCTTGCCACAGATGGTGTTGCGCAGTGCACACCTGATTTTGTCTGCCAATTGGTTGTGCAGGGAAGGGATGGCTTGCCTGGAAAAGTAGTGGCGGCTAGGAACCACGTACTGTGGGACAGCCACTGTCCTCAGGTTTTTAAAACTCCACCAGATGGAATGACAGCATTTCAAAGGCCACGAATTTTGAAATGCTGGCATTCAGGGCCAGGGATTGCGGGTGGGTAGGGGGGTACTTCCTCCTTCTCTCCAGTGTTTGGGAGATGGACAGCTGAAGGCTTCCATGGGACAGTGTGGAGATGCTTGGGGACGGTGGCGGGCGTGGTGGCATTGCTGCCACATCCTCTGTTTGTGGGGTGGCAGGTGCCACTGTGACTGCAGAGGTGGAGGAAGAGGCTGAGACAGCAGCAGAAGAGGAAGCAGGAGGAGCCTGAGACCTTTCTTGGTTTTTGAGGTGCTTACTCCACTGCAGCTCATGCTTTGCATGTAGATACCTGGTCATGCAGGTTGTGCTCAGGTTTAGCGTGTTTATGCCTCGCTTCAGGCTCTGATTGCACAGCGTGCAAACCACTCGTGTCTTGTCGTCAGCACATTGTCTGAAGAACTGCCACGCCAGGGAACTCCTTGGAGCTGGCTTTGGTGTGCTCAGTCCCTGGGTGCGGTGGGCAGTAGCAGTTGTACTGTCTAGGCTACAGCCGCTCCGCTTTTGCACCCTGCTCCCTCTTATGGTGTGCTGGTGCCTCTGTGCGACCACCACCTTTTCCTCCAAAATGCACACGTCACTCGCATGACCTTGATTCCATGTGGAATTTTTCAAAGTGCGATGTAACCACAGTATTTGACGGTTCTATTTGACTTTCAGATATGAATTGCACACACCAAATGTACTTTTCAGCACCAAAAAAAATGTGAATTTTTAAAAGTGCGATGTAACCACAGTATTTGACTGTTCTATTTGACTCTCAGATATGAAGTGCACACACCAAATGTACAATTTAGCACCCAAAAAATTTGAAATTTTAAAACTGCTAGGTCACAGCAGTATTTGACGGTTCTATTTGACTCTCAGATATGAAGTGCAGGCCGCAAATGTACTATTTAGCACCCGAAAAAATTTAGCATCCCAAAAATTTGAATTTTTAAAAGTGCAATGTAACAGCAGTATTTAAGGGTTTTATTGGACTGCAAGAAAGGCACCGCAGGCCGCAAATGTTCTATTTAGCACAAAATAGTGTGATTTTTTTTTAAACCAACAATGTAACAGTAGTATAGCACCCACAAAAATAATCGCTGTAGTTTGCAGATTCAACACCAGAATTCTTTCCTAATCTGTTCCTCACAGCTGCAGCATCCTCTCCCTACACTAATAACAGCTCATGTGACGTGCGGCGCTACCGGACTCCAGCTTATATATAGAGGCTGGGTCACATGCTGCACTGGCCAATCACAGCCATGCCATTAGTAGGCATGGCTGTGATGGCTTCTAAGGGCACATGAGTCAAACGCTTGTTGATTGGCTGCCTTGCAGCTTTTTAAAATGCGCCATTAAATCGCAGAACACCGAACTCCAACCCGAACATTCACTGAAATGTCTGTGCTCGGGTCCGGGGTCCAAAAACCGTAATGTTTGGTACGAATCCGAACTTTACAGTATGGATTCGCTCAACTCTGGTTAGGAGTGTCCCTTTAAACCTCAAACAAACATTCATTCTAAACTCCCAACTCCCTGATATAAGCAAGCTTGACATAGCATCCAGCTGTGATGTAGATACAATTCTTATAAAATCAGCTTTAGATATCCTCTAAGGGATAAAACGAGTGTAATGCCGCTGCCCTATTACTGAAGTGTAAGTATATGATGTGATTTGCTTATTCTATTTTAGCTCTGGAGATCCGTTAAATTCTTGTCTCGAAGCGAAAGCCTGTGGAGTGGGATCGATATAAGGGGAGAAGGTTGTTACATTGCAATAGCTGTAAACACAAGGGTTTGCTGCAGATCATGCAATGTGCAGACACTGAGACAATTAGATTCTCCCACAAATAGCAGCTGCCAAACCTGGGTCGTGGCAAGCAAACCTCCAAGTCCCTTATCCTGTTGGCAAGAGATTAACGATCTCATCTTTGTGAAAATAATATTTTTTTAAATGGATTTCTGAGTTAAATCGAAATAGGAGCTAGGAAAATAACAAGTAAATGAGATAAGAAATCCAAAGAGACAAAAAAAAAAGACAATTCTACACAATATATTCTATTGAATCTATCTGTCTGTCCAAACTATCTGTCTGTCTGTCTGTCTGTCTTTCTACCAATCTTACAGATAAAAATTGTAGGGTACTTGCTAGCATCATGGTACAATTAAGTCAATCAGAATAACACCACAATCTATACAAAGTAGAACCCTCTCAAGAAATTATATACGTTATTTAAGCTTTAGAATTGATTTCATATTTTGAAAAACATTTTAATATTTTGATATTTTCTTGTATATTGATATATATTTCTTATGTATCATCTATTTTTCTCATATTTTGAGAAAAACAAATCATTTTAAAAGCTTATCAAAAATAGTAAATCATTTGAAAAGTGTATCCATATTTAATCGAGGCCTTCGTAAGAGCTTAAGTACAATTAGACAGAGAAGATTATGAACATCCAGTAGATAACAGTATTATTCAGTTAGTTCAGTATAAACTTAATATGATATATAAATGCTGACAAAAACTAAAGAGTTGAAAAACAATACTGCCAACTGCATACATTCTGGACCATGAATGCTAATCTGGTGAAGTATTAACTCCAATGTGCAACTGTAGATGAGTTCTATTGCTCTATCACTCATCATAACATTGTCTTGCTATGACGAAGTCAGAAAAAGTAAAAACTTTGTTATAAGGTAGCTGAAACTAGGGTAGATGTGCTGCTAACAGATCCATTTACCTGCTTTAAAGACCAAGATAGACCAACTGGAGGGCTATTGTAGTGACTGTGAATCAAGAATAAAGGTACTTGTAAAATGGCATAATACATGTACAGCATGACGATGGAGGAAATTCAAATTTTTGGCTTTAAAATATGGTGCAAAATTATAAAATGAATGTTCCTGCTGGTTCGATTTTCTTCCATTATTATTATCTCACTTTTACTACTTTAGACCACTTTTTAAACCATACATTGATTAAATCCCCCTAAACTCCTTCACCACCCAAAACGTATGTACATGTTTTTTAAATTTTCTTTAACTTACTACTTTTTATTTGTTTATTTTTTACTTGTACTAATGCTCGACAATCAGATTAGACAATAGACAACATTTCAAACAGCAATTATGAACAATATGTACGCATACAGAGAATAATACCTCATTTTATAATAGAAATATTATGGGCTATTTACAAACATAAATTAAATCAAACTCTGCAAATAAAATAAAATATTATTAAACGTTCAACTGGGGCCAACACAACAGGTGCCTTGGCTTCTAGACTACTAGTAAAGCTGGAACAGTGTTAAAAAGTCCCAGGCACAAGTAGGTTACTAGATGATTTCCAACGGCGAGGCAAGTTCCTGCAGCTCCGTATCCTGGAGTGAAGAGAAAAAAGAAAACAGGTTGCACCAAATAACTAGACAGTATTGGTATTGCTAAGGAATACAGTTGTATGCAAGTAGTAGTAACTGGAATCTATAAAGCCCTTGATAACGGTGGTAGTTGTAGTAGGTAGTTCAATATATTTCACTAATTAAGATAAGATCCAAGATATGAAACGACAATAAATAACAGAGAGAATGAACAATAGTGTGATATTGTTTGTAACCAGTGCAGAAGCAATTATTTTTATAAAAATACACTCACAAACAAGGAGCCGTTTGTTGGCTCGATTGTATCTGCTGCTGACAATATAATCCTTGTCACAGAATATTAGGTGAAGAATCACAACAAGGTCTTTGGAGGGACACTGGTACGTCTTACGTTACCTTCACAGTATATGCATCTCACATGGAATACATAAAAAGGAGATACAATAGTGCAACTCAATAGAACAATCCCAGTGTGTATATAAAAAGAGAATAAAATGCACTCACAAACAAAGAGCTTCCAATTCAGCTCTTAGTAAGATCCTAAAGCGGTATAATCCCCGTTTACTGATATAACTTGTAAAGGATGTTCCTCCGTATTTTCCATTGGGTATATAGCAGTTAATATTTCAATATTTTTCCAAGGCAACCCAATTCAAAAAAATTTCTAGGTTGTATATATGTACAGTGATGCAGCATATACTGGGCCCCTAATCTTTGGAGTGGCACTGGTAGATTATTTAAAGAAACAATCCAGGCACAATAACCACTACATTATGTTGTATTGGTTATGGTGCCAGTAGTGCCGTCCCAGGGTAAGTAGTCAAACTGTTTAAGAACAGTGTGACAACTTACCTGGGGTCTGCCTGGATAGGGGCTGTAGTGTGTGTGTGTGTGTGTGTGTGTGTGTGTGGGGTGCAATATGTGTGTGTGAGCGGTGCAGTGTGCATGAGTGTGTACAGGGGTGCAGTGTGCGTGTGTGTGTGTGTGTGAGGGATGCAGTGTGTGCACAGGGGTGCATTGTGTTTGTAAAGGATGTAGTGTGTGTGTGAGAGGTGCAGTGTGTGTGTATGTGGGGCAGTTTGTGCATGAGGGGTGCAGTGTGTATGTCAGGGGTACAGTGTGTGTGTGTGTGTTGGGTGTGCAGGTTGTGTGAGGGATAGAAGAGTATTAAATCCTAACAGGATAAAATGATGGTGGATTGGCGCTATAGTGTACAGAAATAAATGCAGCTACCCCCAGTGCCTAAAATCACTCTTAAGGCACGAAAGTGATTAAAAGAAAATAAAAGGTAGTGGGGGGTGCATAACAATAGTAAAATATATGCTTATACGTGAGGAACCTCTTGATCTGAAATAAATAACTTTAAAGCAATCATAGCATAATACTGTTATTAACAAGGTTAAGATCAATTACAGAGGTAATGGGTCACTCACAATCTCCAGAGCCACATCAAGCAGGCTCTGGCTTAAACAGCAGTTGAATAATCAGCTTATTCGGGCTTTGAGATTCACTGTGTGACGTCTCCTTTTGGGTGCCAATGATGTATAGCGATATCCAAGATGTAGAGTATAAAATAAACTTTACTGGATAAACTCACATAAGGAAGACATACAGCATAAACCAACTGCATACAGCATAAGCCAACTGCATACAAAAAAAAAATAATAATAACAGGTCCACTTAACACTAACGCGTTTCGACCGGATGGTCTTTCTAAAGGGGCATAGTGGCATTAACTTATGTTGCTTTATATCTGGTTTCCGTCGGAAATCAGATTTCGCGCCTTTTGCTGGCATCCCATAGTTACTTCCACATCTGTGAACTTCCGGACACGTGATAGATGATGGTACACGTCCGTACTTCCGGGTTTCGCCGCGTTCACAATCTGCTAGCAGCTTTACCGGAAAGATGTAATTCTCCATTTTGGAGTAAGGCAATAACGTCCATAGTATAATGCAATCTCAACAAAACAAAACTATAAATAACATAATCGTTATCTGTACTACACAAATAATAAATACTCTGTGCATATAAACAAAATGATGCAAATTCTTTATATAATATCTTAAAAGAAGAGGGAAAAAAATAGAGAAGTTATTACAAAGTCCATTACATGATTATTCATAATAGTCTATATACCTCAACAATACTGGGAGAGTCAGTAGGGTATAACTTTCTGAGGAATATAAAAAAATATATAAAAAATATATATGTCTAAAAGATATGAAAAATATACTGCCCCCCTTTTTTTGGTAGGGGGTAAAAATAATAGATCAGTATAAAACAATATAGAATTTTTTTTTAAAAAGGGAGACTAATTTTAAAAAAACTATAAAGTTTCACAAATGTAGTGGAATTGACATAAAAAAGAGGAGGAACATAAATATGTGCCATAGGTAGATAAAAAACAGTAAATTAAAAAAAATTTTTTTAAAAAGGGCAATATTTTCACAAGCAATTAAATGAGTGCAGACATCTCGAAGTCGACATTGAGACCGCCAGGAGAGAAAGTGTCTAGGTTAAAAATCCACCTCATCTCACTGCGGCTCAATGCTGACTCCAGACCGCCACTCCTCCAATGGCTGTGCATCATCTGGATGCCAAAAAACTGGAGTCCAGTGGGGTCACCTCCATAACATTTTTAAAAATGGAGGGAAACATGGTGATTTAAAAAAACCTCTCCTAATATTGTAGATGTGCTCACTTATCCTTGTTTTTAGACATCTAGATGTCTTTCCCACATATTGCAAACCACAAGGACACGTGAGCAAGTAAATCACATTTTTGGAGTGACAGGTTATAAATGACTCAATTTTATATATGTCCTCACCCACTCAGGATTTAAAACTTTCAATTCTTTTATTTTTATATTTCCAATTTTCCAGCCCATACAAGTTCCACAGTAGAAAAACCCTTTATTGGTCTTTTTATATGACTCTAGAAAGTTAGTATTGGAAACATCAATGTAACTAGAAGTCAGTATTTGTTTTACATTTTTTGCTTCTCTGAACACTATTTTGGGTTTATCTCCTAAAAACGATTGGATTTCCTGGTCTTGCTGGAGAATGTGCCAGTTCCTATTTAAGATTTGTCTTAATTGTTGATGGTCTTTACTATAATTAAAGATTAAGGGAATTTTTTCACTACCTTCTGTGTCGATTTTCTCTTTATATGTCAGTAGGGATTCACGTTCCATATCCCTAATTTCTTAAATTTCTTTATTTAGACGATCTATTTGATATGCTCGTTCCAAAAATAGTTTTTTAAGGTTGTCTGCCTGGCATTCGTAGATATTTACCTCAGTACAGTTCCGCCTCAATCTCAGGAATTGCCCTTTAGGGATATTATCCAACCACGGACGAAAGTGGCAACTCTCTTTGTTGATATAAATAGCAGTCCCTATATGCTGTAAAAAATAGTCTCCCTCGAACCAGAAAAAGTTGTTCTTTAAAATAAAAAGAATTCCCTCTAGAATAAAATCAACCTGGCTCACAGGGTACAGGGTGGAGGTTTCTAAGAAAAAACGTGTGGATTCACAGCCTAAAAGATGATCTATACAAGTATAAAGACTAGTGACATCACACGTTACAAGAATAAAATCAGTCTCCCACTTAAAATCTTTAAGTACTTGTAACAAGCCCATTGAAACATTCAAATATGATCGATTAGTCTTAACGATAGGTTGAAGGTGTACGTCTACATAGTTTGACAAATTGAATAATAATGATCCCACCCCGGAGACAATAGGTCTTCCAGGGGGGTCTTGTGCATTCTAATGCAATTTGGGCAATATATAGATAACTGGTATTCTTGGTGAACATACATTTAGAAAAGAGTATTCTGCCTGAGTTAATGGGCCCCTCATTAATCCTTGATCTAAATATCTTTCAAATTCCCTTTTTATATCATTCTGTGGATTTTTTTCCAGTTTTACATATGTATCCGTATCTCCTAACTGACGATAAATTTCCTTCGTGTAGGATTCCTTATCCATAAGTACAACACCTCCCCCCTTATCTGCTGGCTTGATTACTATTGTGGAGTCCTTTTTTAGGTCTTCCATTGCTTTTTTTCTCCTGAATGGTAAGATTTTTTTTCTTTTATTAGGTTTAATTTCCTTTATATCCTTCACACGTGCTCTTTCATACACTTTTAAGAGTTTGATTTGAGGTGAATAGGATAAAAGAAGATGGTTGTTTAAGTTTAGTATGTATAAATTCATTACCATTTGTATTTTCTATTTCCTTAATTTCCCTTTTATTAAAACATTTTTTAAACATAACTTTCTCATGAATTTATTGATATCTGTATATGCATCAAATTTGTTTAAAGTGCAGCAAGGTGCAAATTTAAGAATTCTGTTATGAGCAGGGTTTAAAACCTTTTAAGACAAATTAAAAATCCTTATCTCCTCATCATTTTTCTTTTTTGGTCTCTCCAATCTCTTTCCTCCTATTTCTCCTTCTTCTATGTCTCGATAACGTCTTTTCATAGGAATCAGTGTTTTCATTGGTGGTCCTCTCCTTCCCCTTCCTAAAAAAGGGGTCTCAGTATTTTAATTTAGATTCCTAATAGGTTCGAAACGATTATACATCTGGATCTTTCGTGTAAGATTAAAGGACCACTATAGGAACCCAGACCACTTAAGCTGAAGTGGTCTGGGTTCCTATAGTGGTCCTTAAATCTTACACGAAAAATAGCAGAACAAGCAACAAAACAGCAGAACAAGCTGAAAAATCCAGGGGGGGGCAAGTGCCCCCCCTTGCCCCGCCCTGCGGATGCCCATGTCTGTCAGTGTATGTCTGAGTAAGTGATTGTGTGTGTCTGGCTGTCAGTGTGTGTGTGTCTGAGTGATTGTGTGTGTGTGTCTGTGAGTGAGTGTCTGTCAGTGAATGTGCGTGTGTGTGTGTGTGTCTGAGTGATTGTGTATGCCTGTCAGTGTGTGTGTGTATGTCAGTGATTGTGTGGATGTCAGTGATTGTTTGTGTCAAATCAGTGTGTGTATGTCAGTGTATCTGAAAGTGTGTCTGTCAAAGTGTGTGTTAGTCGTTTAACAGGAAGAGGTGTGGCATTGACAGGAAGGGGTGTGGCAAATTTAAATTAAGGGTTGCCCGAGTTCCGTCATGCCTAGGGCAACACAGATACTAAATACATCACTGATTGTTAGGGTATGCAAGTACCAGTGTTTGCTGCCATTTTTGGAGCCAGCGCTGCATCTATTTACCTTTTGCCATATCCTAGAGTGCCTGGGCCCTGGGCCCTGGGCCCAGCTGAGGAATGTCACGCCCCAGGGCCACTGCTAGTCAGTCACCAGTGTAGAGAATGAGCATTTTGTAGATTGGTGCAAGCTTTTGTAGATTGGAGGTGGTGCAGAGGGGTTGCTTTTCCCAGAGAAAGTCAACGGAGTAGACTCTGGGGTCTCTCTGATTAGTTACATAGTAACATAGCTGAAAAGAGACTTGCGTCCATCAAGTTCATCCTTCCTCAAATTTGTTTTTTGCTGTTGATCCACATCGAGAACAACCCATTGTACTTGGAGCAGAATAGGCTGGTAATAAATAAATATTGTAATTATATATCCTTTTACTTCAATATCAGCAAATATCATGAAATCTGCAGTAATTTTTTTTATGTGAATTATCTAACTAGTGAATCCCTATATGCGCTTTATAATGCTTTTCACTTACTGTAAGTGGAATTACAATTAAATAAATAGACACTAGACTATTTTACTATGAGTATATGTAGAATCCTCTGTCCTCAATCACAATATTAAATCTAATCTGTCTTTCACTTTATTTCTCTCTCGGCCTGTATTGCTCTACATTTTTCCCAGTTGGATGTACACCAGTCCTGCCGTAGATTACAGTAATAAATGTTGATAGAAAACCCATTGCTGCATTTTAGCTCAGGCAATTGAATTTCAGACATGTGTATTACAATAATTGTTCAACCATTAATCAAATGGAACATCAGCACTGATGGGGTCTCTCCTTTCTGTGCTGTAACTGCTCTGATGAATGTAAAACATAGCCCAGATCGTTAAACGGTGCTCTATAACATAAATCTCTGCTAGGTAGATTATGGGATAAAATTAGTCCATTCCGATCAGAATAAGGCGTTCCTAAATTGGAGCATCTCATCCTAATGTGTGTATGCAGCAAGCAGACCCACAAAGAAGTGGACCAAGGGATACTTTAAATGGCATGTAACATATTATTTTAACTTCATTTGTTTTGCAATATTTTTTATTCATTGTATATGTAATGTATTACATAAAATATATGGTCAGTCTTTATGTAAACTGTGTAAAATATTATTTTCTCCTTCCGTGTCCCTAGATTTACAGTAAGTGCCTTTTCAAAAGTCAAATTCCAAGCACTTCAATCAGAAAAGTAAGTGCTGTCTTGAGCAATTATTGCAAAACTAATAGCCAATAAATAACTTAAAATCTGTTAGACTTGACAGATCTGAAATGTAAACTTTATTTAATATTTATAGCTAAATGAAGCTCTGTGCCTTATATCATTTTATAACATCCTCCGGTCATGCAATTTTAATATTTTGCTTCTGTTAAAGGAAATGTATGTGGAACACAGCAGTGACTGTCCACTCTGCATGACAGTATTGTTAAAATGAATTGACTTTAAAAGCGATTAAAGCTGATCTAGCGTCAAAGATAATCTGTTGCACCTGTGATAAAAGCAGTTATGAACCCAACAAATAAAAGTATTCTTTAATAAGATTCCCTTTTCTACAGATTAAAAAACTGAACTCTGACATCACAGTTGTCTTCTGAAAAGGTACAATCAATCAGTATAAAGGGATACTCTTCTAAGCTATAATTGACCAATCTTGTTTTTGAAGTATTTATTTACATGATGTACTCAGTATGAAATAAAAACCAAAATAGAGTAAAAATAATGAATTAAAAAAAGATTATGGCATTGTAACCTCTACATTTGCAGTTAGTCGTAAGTTTTTACAGCTTCTGCAGTGAAAATTCTCCTCCGAAACTCAGATATAATACTCACTCAAAGTTTATCCCATAAGCATGCAGCAGAATTGTGGCAGAACTACTACTCATTTGTCTATTTGTGTAGCGGGATAGAGGACCTAACTACACTTTTATTCCTTTTGTTCACAAATCATGTTTGGGCTTCAGTAGAAGAGTGTCACAAATATATACAAGGTGGAGTATCTTACATGCACATTCAGAGGTACGTCTTTACAGTAGGTATTATCCTACAATGAAACATAGAAAGAGACAAATAATAGCGCAATATTGCCTGTAATATGAATTGAAGTGCCAAAGTGAAATAAAGTGCACTCACAAGTGTGGAGCCAATAATTATTAGGCTCAGACTTTCAGCTTTGTGGGATGTAGAGGGTCCCAGTCCCTTCTCTGTATATTAGATTAGCACAGGCTCCTGACGATGGCGTTTTGAACACTGCAATCTCTGCACTTGGTAGCACTTTTTTATTTTTTTTACCACTATGGTTATTGATTTTTAGGTAAAACTAAAATGATACGAAAAAAGAAAAAAATCAGCGCACTACTGCCACACAAATAAATAAAGAAGGCAGCACCTCTCAGAGGGGAATCCCTATAATCCCCTAAATATAAAGGTAAAAATAAATAAAAAAGAAGAGATAAGAGTGCGCCTAAAATATATGGTAAAACATATACACAATATAAGATAAAATAATAAAAGTAAATATAAAATGGTAATGATAGATATAAAATGGTAATAAAACAATAGTCCAAAACACTTATCAAGAGTCCATAATGGTGAGATATTTTGAGAAGACAGGAAATCCTGAGACGTCAAAATGGAGTGGAATCTTCACAGTGATATACTCGAATCCAATAAGGAATATATGGAAGGGAAACAAAAACAGGAACTCCAATGGTACAGTATATCAGCGAGAATAAAATTCTAAAATAATAAAATAGCCGTACTCACACTCTCCAGAGCTAGATCCCAGCTCTGGTATTCAGCGCATGAAGTGGAACAATCCCCACTCAAGGATATGTAAAGTAGTGTTTGATTGGAGAGTTTCTGGCCCAAATTCCGTGTTCGAGTAAATATTATTCAACCCAAAATGAGAGAATAAAAATATAGTGCTCTCTGTATACAATAAAGCAAAGGAATGTAAAGTAGATTACTTACATTCTATAGAGCAGGTCTATACTGCTCGGTATAAATGCCTGGGTGGTATAATCCCCACCTGTGGATTCTTAGGGTTCCTTATGGATGTAAATCAGGTGCACAAATAAAATAAAATTATAATTAAATTATGAATAGACAATATAAAAAGAAAAATGGCAATAAAATGTTCTATGCCAAATTAAATTCTTTATTATAGATTGGAGAAACTCTCCAATCAAACACTACTTTCCATATCCTTGAGTGGGGATTGTTCCACTTCACGCGCTGAATACCAGAGCTGGGATCTAGCTCTGGAGAGTGTGAGTACGGCTATTTTATTATTTTAGAATTTTATTCTCACTGATATACTGTACCATTGGAGTTCCTGTTTTTGTTTCCCTTCCATATATTCCTTATTGGATTCGAGTATATCACTGTGAAGATTCCACTCCATTTTGACGTCTCAGGATTTCCTGTCTTCTCAAAATATCTCACCATTATGGACTCTTGATAAGTGTTTTGGACTATTGTATTAGTACCATTTTATATCTATCATTACCATTTTATATTTACTTTTATTATTTTATCTTATATTGTGTATATGTTTTACCATATATTTTAGGCGCACTCTTATCTCTTCTTTTTTATTGATTTTTAGGTGTTTATTTATTTATTTATAACTTTAGTAGAGAGAGTTGGTTCAGGTAGACACTAGTGGTTAGACTACGGTGTCGAGATAACTTTTAGGGTGAATTGAGAGATTTATTTAATTATTTATTTTTTGTGTGAGGCTTTTCATCTGCGTTTAGACCTGATTACCCGGTCCCTTGTTCTCTGGGGACCCTGTGCCTCTTCTCTCTCCCTAACCTCGTTTGCACTACCTTCCTGTCAGTCGGACACTAGGGGAACTGGAACTTAGATGCTGGCTAGTACTCCAGACAATTGATCCCATGGGCACCGTTTAGTAGATCTCCCTTTTTTACAAGTTATACTTTTTGTTTGCATATCCCTTTTTATCCTTAGATTGATTAAAGGTAGGGCTTCCCTTCCTCATTTCTTATACAGTGGAGCTCTCCTGATGTTGGTTTCCCGTTGTGGGACTCTACACATCACCTACTCCTATTACCTACATATTTTGGAGGGTTTCCCCCTCATTGGAGCTCCCTATTAGGTGGTTACAGTGGTGCAGCTCATGAGCCCTTGACTTGTATCCGGACTCCTGACCTGCACTCTGTTTTCTTTATTTCTCCATTTTGAATAGTGCAATATTGCCTGTAATATGAATTGAAGTGCCAAAGTGAAATAAGGTGCACTCACAAGCGTGGAGCCAATAACTATTAGGCTCAGACTTTCAGCTTTGTGGGATGTAGAGGGTCCCACTCCCTTCTCTGTATATTAGATTAGCTTCCACTCTTTTGATTGCAGTCACAGATTTGTAGTGAAGGTTCAAAAGGTGCTTTATTCAAATAAAGTGCACAAAGAGTTAATCTTAGTAAAATACAAATAAAATTAAAAACCTTACAGTTGGTACTGGTAAGTCCTTAATATTGTAGAAGTATGTTGCAAAACGTGTTTCGCCTCTCCTGGAGGCTTCTTCAGTTGCTGTCCTTCAGTCCTGTGAGTTGTGCTTCTTATAGGTAACTTTAATTGCAATTAATTTTAAAAGCAATTAAAGTTACCTATAAGAAACACAACACACACACCTCTGAATGCGCATGTAAGATATTCCACCTTGTATATATTTGTGATTTCAATTATTGGTGATGGTTAAGGGGACCCCACCTAGGTGTTAGAGTACTACTCATTGCATAAGCGCTCACTTAATATCTGTACCCATATTGTTGTCAGTAGAAGATTGTGCTACTGATAAATGATAAAAAATTAGGCTTGAGTATTGATCTGTGGGTGGGTATTGGTGTCTCCATTTGTATATGATATTGGAACACTGGACTTGTCCATATCAAATGACTCCTTATCTAGGAGGGAATCAGGACATATGGCAAGTGAGAGAGTTAGTTTATACTAAAGACAAAATTCCAGGCCACTTGTGTGTGACTTCTCACACCTTGCAGAGTGGCTCTGTTGGGGTCCCAGCTTCAAAGAAAAATTTGGGTTGTAAGCTCTGACCTCTTATGCAATCCAATTAGCCCTTTTGAAAATGTATTTTTGGAGTGTTTTAGAATATGTATAATTTTCTGTAGAGGATCCTGCGAAGAAAAGCCTTGTATTATTGTATGGGAGACCCCATGTAGGGGTCTGTGCATAAAAGCCATGTGTGACCAAATAAACCTCAGTTGACTCCCAGGACTATGTTTCGTCTGGTTACTGGGGAAATTAGTATTTACTTGTGCTGATGGTTCCAGAGTGGCTGAAGGAAGGTAATAGCGGAGGTAACCAGTCGGGTTCCCATGGTCCGCTACAAAAATAATTAGTTATTATAATTAAATGAAATAAGGTTAAATGCATGCAGCATAACTAACTGTGATCTAATTTGCAGTTTGCTCATTACATGCATGCGTTGCTCAAGTATTTTTTAATTACATAGTTCATAGCTGAAAAGAGACTTGCGTCCATCAAGTTCAGCCTTCCTCACATATATTTTTGCTGTTGATCCAAAAGAAGGCAAAAAAACCCTGTCTGAAGCGCTTCCAATTTTGCAACAAACTAGGAAAAAATTCCTTTTTGACACCAAAATGGCAGTCTGATATCTCCTTGGATCAAGCAGCTATTACCCCACTAATTAGAAATTATATCCCTGTATGTTATGTTTTTGCAAGTATTTATCCAATTGCTGTTTAAACATCTGCATGGACTCTGATAAAAACCACCTGTTCAGGCAGAGAATTCCATATCCTTATTGCTCTTACTGTAAAAAAAAAAATTATTTGCCTTAGATTAAATCTCCTTTCTTCCATCCTAAGTACGTGACCTCGTGTCCTATGTATAGCCCTGTTTATGAATAGATTTCCAGATAATGGTTTGTACTGGCCCCAAATATATTTGTATAATGTTATCATATCCCCTCTGAGGCACTGTTTTTCCAAACTAAAGAGATTTAAATTTTTTAACCTTTCTTCATAACTAAAATGCTCCATTCCTTTTATAAATTTTGTAGCTTGTCTCTGCACTTTTTCTAGTGCCATGATATCCTTCTTTAGAACAGGTGCCCAAAATATTCAAGGTGTGGTCTTACCAGCGATTTCTAAAGAGGCAAAATTATATTTTCATCCTGAGAATTTATGACCTTATTTATACATGACAAAACCTTACTGGCCTTAGCAACTGCAGATTGACATTGCATATTGCTGCCTAATTTGTTGTCTATAACAATTCCCAAATCCTTATCATGTGTGGTTATCCCTAGTTCACTACCATTTAGGGTGTAAGTTGCTTGTGCAATGTGCATTCTTGACTCCGAAGTGCATAACTTTGCATTTCTTTACATTAAATTTCATCTGCCATTTTAGTGCCCAGTCCCCCAATCCATCTAAATTCCTCTACAGCAAAGCAATATCCTGCGCACATTTTATTACTTTACAAAGTTTTGTGTCATCTGCAAACTCTAAGACATGGCTTTCAATGCCTATTTCAAGATCATTTATAAATATGTTAAATAGAAGCGGTCCCAAAACAGAACTCTGAGGGACACCACTTACCACTTTTGTCCAGCTTGAAAATTTAGCATTGATGACAACTCGCTGTACTCTATCCAATGTTCTACCCAAGAACAAAAATATTCAGCTAGACCAATTTCTTTTACTTTGAACACTAACCTATTGTGAGGAACCATATCAAATGCCTTGGCAAAATCCAAGTAGATCACATCCACTGCAACACCCTGATTTATACTTCTATTTACCTATGTTTTATAACACCATGCTGATTATTGCTAATAAAGTTCTTCCCAATGAATTCCTGAATATTATCCCTTAATAGCCCTTCAAATACTTTCCCAGTTATGTCTATAATTTCCAGGCAAGGATTTTGAACCCTTTTAAATATAGGAACGACATCTGCCTTCCTCCAATCCTCCGGTACAATTCAGGAAAAAAAAAGAATCTTGAAAGATTAAATACAGAGGTTCACTTATTTCCACACTTAGCTCCTTAAGTACTCGTGGGTGAATAACATCAGGCCCCAGAGCTTTATTTAAATAAAGTTTCTTTGACTGCTGCAGCACCTTGTCTTGAGTCATCCAATCACAAGCTATCTGCAAGTTTTTTGCAGCAATCATTTGCATATCTCTTGCCATAGGATCCTCATTAATATATACTGAAGAAAAATAGTTATTTAAAACTTATGTCTTTTCTTTTAATGGAAACCAACACACATTTTCAATGATTTCTATATCATTTTAGCTAACTTCCTAAAGAATTTCTAAGATAAGCCTCTACTGAAATCGAATTCAGCTCTTCTCTGGAAGACTTTACAAATCACTGCCGCCACAAGCCCTTCTCAAACAAATGAGCCATGGGCAGATCCAGAGCACAAATTTGGGCTGGATTTTGTCTAGGATGGGAGGCAGCACACCTGATAATAGGGGAATCCCTCCAACCCCCAAGAAAACTAAAACAAGTCAAACAACAATACATAGGTATCATCAAGACAAATACTCCAAACACAATAGTATATAATAAGAGCAATAAAAACCCCACAGAATATAAAAAGAGTCCACAATAAAACTTGAAAGAATATAAAATACCAAATGGTACGGCACAGTCTCAAAGGTGGCAATAGATCTTCTAGTCCTGGTATAGGACTTTCTTGGTAGCTTCGCTTAATAGCAGAATATGAAAAGGAAGCCTCTGTTTTTTACATGAAGATTGTCCTTTATTTGTTCCTTATTTGAACAGTGATCAAAGACATAGTTTACCAGTAAGCATTTTGCTTTTTACATGAATATTGTTGCTCTTCATAAAATGTTTTTTTTTTTACATGAAGATTTCTGCCTTTTTTTGCTCCTTATTTGAATAGGGATCGTACACGCATTTCACCTGTTGCTTTTTACTTGAATATTGCTGCCCTTCGTAGGAATAAATGATTTTTTTGTTATGACTGCTATGCCTTTAAAAGTTGTCTGTATTCATAGCTCATTAATTTAATTTTTTTATAAATAGTGCTGGTCTTCAACATGTTCATTATATTATTTGGTTTTATTCAATACTTACATGAATAGTGCTGCCAATTTCACTTTGTTTCTCTTTATTATGTGTTTGATTTTGAGCTGGTACTTGAAGGAATCATGAACTTCTTGTTTTATATTGGTGTATGTTTTCTATATAGAGCAGGTATTTGTATTAGTTTAGTTTTATCTCTAAGTGATATGTACAATGCAACCCTGATATATTTGTTGGATTATGTTTTACTATTATACATTGTATTTTCACAAGTTATTTCACCTTTGTTGCCAAGTGATTTTTATTTGACTAGGTGATTTGCTTATAATGAGATTCTGTCTGTTATATGTGCACACCTAGAAACCAGTTATATCAATTTTGTGCAATCACAATCTGCCTCATTTTGTATGCACATCAGGTTTTCAACAGCAGCCAATGATAAAGGACTTGATATATATATATATATATATATATATATATATAGATATATATATATTCAGGCTGGGTGCACAGCAAGCTCATCTTGCCTGCAGGAAGCACGATTGGTACGAATCGCATCTTGGGTTGACTTACTCACCTGTGGAGACAAACCATATTCACTAAACATGCCCCATACATTTTTTTTTTTTTTAAATCTCTCCCGGATGCCTTATTGTTCCTACATTGATATTGAGTTTTTAAAATTGTTTATTCATTTTAAATGCTTTTGCTAGAACACTAAATTGGATTAATTTGACAAAACTCGCTTTTCTTCACCTCTTTGTGGTTTCCCATTTTTGGAGTGCTTATACACTACACTGGCCCTGCAGCACATCTCACATCCCTGGGTATAAATTTCATAAACTGACTATCCTGGTTGGACAGTGGTTGTTTTTTTTTTTTTTTTTTTTAAAGAGAATAACACCTAATTTCTAGGCACTGATATATATGGAGTCAAACTGGGACTTGTCTATCAAGTTACAAGCACTATCATTATCAAAGATAGATCTAACACACATGTTCCTTAGACATTTTTTTACATTAAACTGCTTCTTTGTATCGATTCACCTTATGCATTGTATATATATGATTTATATGTTATCTTTAATGTGTTTTTTTTAAAATCAACATTTCGAGTGCCTACACATATACTTATTTTGGTATTATTTCCAAAAACAGTATGCGTAGTGAGAGGTTTTTGAGGACTGAGACCATTACAGAAGTGCAATTGAAGTTCTGTCTCCTTCCTCTAGAGGGAGCAGGTCCTGATTACTTTACTCAACAAATCAAATGTTATTTGCAAACTGGTATATATGCAATCAATAGAGTGAGTTGGTAAAAATGTTAGCAAAACTTAGACTTACTGGAAGATCACATATGTTTCCACTGAGATGGGTTCCAAAAATTAATCTCAGTTGCCTGCTATACCACTTACATGTGGAATACATGACCTGTGACATGCATAGGTAACTATATGAAGTAAAATACAGTTGTTTGCAAAGGTTTGGCACGTCTGATAAAATTTAGATTTTCTAAGGAAAGGAGGTTCCCTTACAAACTTGAACTATACATATTCTGCCTGGTTTTTGTGCTAAATTTAATGGATTGGAAAACTAAAAGTAAATGTTAAATACTAAACCTTGTGTACCTGTAAGTTAGTACATCCCCTTTGACAATAATCAGTGTCTCTGGTTGATTGCTGTAGCATGTTGCCATCATTCTTTTCTTGCTTAAGGAATTTCCTCCTTTTTTATTTAGAAAATACTTCTAGTTCAGAAATATTCTTAGGTGATGCCTCATTATTATTATTTATATAGCTCCATCAAATTCCATAGCGCTGTACAATGGGTGGACTAATAAACTGTATATTTGAAATCAGCCCAATATTCCACAGTATTCAAATCTGTGGAATGTGAAGGCTGCTCCAAATCGAAATCTTGAAGGAACAACCCAAACACTTTCTAACCTGGTTTAAGTTTTATCTATCTGTTGATCCATGTATATTGCATCTTTTTCCCCAGTTGTACAGTGCTGCAGAATATATGTAATAAATGCTATAAGGTACTAATAATGGTCACCAGATTTGTGAATACGAATGTGTGCGCTCTTTTTTTTTTTTTTTTTTTTAAACATTTTATGTTGTATAATTTATTGGAAATATTCCATTGAATATGATTATACGGAACATACAAATGATCTGAAATCTAGGAACGAGACAACTTTGCTGACATCTAGTGGAATATTTGAGTTATAATATAAGAGAGGATACATTATCTTCACAAAAGTACATTTAGATCCAAACTGCAATATAAAGTTGAAAAATGTATTTCTTGATTGGGGGGGTGGGGGGGAAGGTGGTTATGTATTATCTAGCCACGCTGTGAATCCTGGACTTACTTAAAGAGTTATGGCTAAACGAATTTGAATAAATGCAAAGTGCATGTTGCCTTGAGCACCCAGAGTCCATTCTAATTTCCAAGTGTGGCATTTAAAGGGATATTCACTCAACTGAAAATTGCCAGGTCTTTAATGCAAATGATTAATTTAAGGCAAAAATTGCTTAATTGTAAGCATAGCGGACGTGGAGAAAGTTTCCCAATTCAGCTATGAGAGAGAGAGGAGGAGGAGAGAGAATTATATCAGGGTTGCATTGTACATATCACTTAGAGATAAAACTAAACTATATATATATATATCTGCTGAAAGGCAGAGCAGTCCATTAGGGTGATGGTAATTTGGGAAGTTTTAACATTTTATATGAATTTTGTCCATATAGTGCATACTGCATAAACTTAGTTCATGGACTGTGTGTAAAAGAACAGTAGCTCCAGTATTTCTGTAAATTTTATACAACCATCAATAAAGACCCTGTCTGTCAACGTTTCCACTTCAAGGGTCTTAATCAAGCCTTCATTTAAACTATAGGCGTCAAAACAACTTTTACGTAATTAAGCAGTTTATAGGATAAAGACCCTGCAATCTCACTCAATTTTCTACCATTTAGGAGCTAAACAGGGCCGGACTGGCCCACCGGGATACCGGGAAATTTCCCGGTGGGCCGCGGCTCCTGGGGGCCGGCCGCGTTCCTGTCAATTTTACAAGTTTTTATTTCCAGCTCTGTAATTTAGGTTTAATCACACACAAGAGGCTCCTGTAGGCCATAAACAGAGGAGATCAGAAAATCTAGTTTAAACAGACTGTGCAAGAAGCGAACCTATCAAGTCTAGCTTCCCTTACACGAAGTGTAAAGAAGGCTGTGCAAGTCACCAGCAGGGAGGATTGACTAGTGCTGTATAAACAATTTAATGACAGTAAGTTGAGCAGGGAGATTGCAGAGGCATGATCAATACACCAAAACTGCTTCATTAAGTTTAAGTTATTTTGGTGCCTATAGTATCTGTTTAAGTGTCAAAAGATTTTTAAGGGACACTCTAAATAACAAAACTACTACATCTTAATAGAAACAGAGAATGAGTGATTGTTGTTCTCATGGGAAAACAGCCACTAGAGAAGTGTGTTTAACCCAGCAGTTGAAAAAAAAATTGTTGTTTCTACAAAAAAGGCAATGTTTTACATTGCAGTTAAAATGAAGGTCCACTGCACCCTGACAACATCATTGAGATATATGGGTCTGGGTGCCTTTTACAGTCCCTTAAAAGGAACACGCTCATAATCACTTCATCACTCTGAACCTATCACTGACTACCATCAAGAGTACAGGTTAAATGTGTCTATAATTACTAGTATTGGGTGGCCAGTAATGGGCTGAGCAACACCAATAGGCCATTTTATATCTGACAGCTGGAAGGTGACAGAAAGATGTAGCAATACTGCTAACTTTCTCTAAGCAATAATTGCCAGAGAAATTATGAGTGTGGTGTAGAAAACATCTTAAGCAATAATACAGCGACAGGGCTAGCTGCATGTTTTTTTTTGTTTTTTTTTATGAAAAAAATACTGTGGAGGAAAGACTGGTAGCTTTTTATGTAGCTATTCTATATTTTAATCAGCCCATCCATTCACCAAGATTCCTGATGGAAATGTCATATTTCCTCTCCAACCAAATGCTTTCCTGGTGATGAAAGAGCATAAAAAGGAATCAACATCCGTGTTGGACAAAAGATATAAGTTGTACTTAACCCAATTTTCTTTTTTTTGGTTAATTACATTTTACAGTGTTCGACACATTTTAAATGTATGAGGCTAATGTAGCTGCCTCATAGTTATTGACCAGTTTGCTTCCTTCCTACAAACAGCAACTTTGTTTTCTGGCCATTTTTTCTGTGTTGTCCACTCGAAGGTCTTGGTCTACTTTAACTAAGAGGCCTATGGAAAACTACAGTTTTGGTTTGGATCATGTTCCTGGAGGAGGATTTTACTAAACCTTACAGAAGTATTGAAAACAGAGGTTGTAAGAGTAGAAAGGGGGAGGGGGAATTTTTACCTCTACATACAGTACTCTCCACTCTCTGATTTTACTGTCTGATATTTGTTAGTTATTGTAATTGTACAATGCTAGTAAAAAGCACTAAAATCTACATTTACGTTTTCAAACTCATATTTATGATCATTTTTAGAGAGTTTGCGGCGTTGTGTCTCATATCAGTGCACAATTGCTGAAAGATGTTTATGCAGGATATGAAAATCCATTTGTTTATATACACTAAATCTATATACATTGCTTTTTCACAACAGTCCAATGCCACAGTACCAGGGAGAGCTTTATTTAGAAAGCCAAAAAGCATTCCATATAAACCAGAATGACATTGTTTCTAGCAATCCACATTTAAAAATATAATTCTAAATATGGAGGATATAGAAGCAGCTGTTTTTTGTCAAGAAATAGATCTGTTATTTATTTAAACTAAATTACATGTATTGATTTGAATTGTGAAATGGGCAACAGCTGAATTATGGCAAATCTCCAATCTAGAAATAAAGATCACAATCAAAGAACAGAAGAATTCCCCCAACCACTCAAAGTCAAAAAAAAATATTCAAACAAAACAAAATTGTGTTGTTTTTTTTAAAACCTCATGTCTCATTTATATAAAATGAGTTAATGCCGGTTTAATGGCATTGTATGTTCTAACACTTAAACCTAAGACCTCACTGTAATCGCCTTCCAAAAAATTAACTTAGGCAGATTATTGACAAATACAAAAATATATGTAATAAACACAAGAGATCCAATAAGTAGCTTTTTCTTTTGTACAGTCTTTTAGGTTTTTTTTTTTTCTTAAAAAGGATTGGTGTTACCATTGTACCCAAAATAGATGTAAAGAGTGCAGGTCTTGAAGATGTCATTTTGGACTTCTACAGTCCAAACGTACCCCTGTCCATCTCAGTAGCTAAAGAGGTGGCAGGTTGTGACTGTGGAAACAATATAGGAGACTGTGGAGCTCACCACATATTCTAATCTAACATTTTGAGTGCAATGCCATGCTCATTCATCTGAAACAAAAGGTTAAACCAATATACCCATATGTTGAGAGGTGTAACACATTAGTATGTGGATCTACTAGCATGGAAATTCTGTCAAAATGACATGCTTTGGAAGATATGTGTATTACTTGACTCTTATCGTGCTGACCCCAAAGCAAAATTTTGATTAAAGGGAAAAAAATTAAAATAAAAATGCTTCACATTGCAAGAATAGAGGACTCCTCAGTTATAGCAGTTTACCCTTCATTCAAACAGATGCTAGGTTTATTTTAGCAAGGTACAAGAAAGTGCAGTTTTGCGCAAAACATTAAGTGAAAGACATTGCTTCAATCTTCATTACACACGCATGAATGGACAACCCTCATTGCCAACTAGACATAGCCACTAGACATATCTATACAAGAAAAAGACAGCTAGTCCACAGGTACAATGGATTAAAATACAAGATCCTGCAATGCAGGAAGTATGCACCGAGCCTCTTTAAATGTACCTATTTATAAATATGTACAAAACAATTACAGGCACTTGAAATGTCTTTGGTTGGATCGAACCAACGTTGCAAGGTTGTGTGTTCTCTCCTCTTCAGAAGAACACAAGACACATTCTCTTGGTGGGGTCAACAGGCTATGACTCCAATTGCATCTATTCAAGATAGAGTTGAGAAGGTTATGCATCAGACAGTGCAACCTGTAAAGACAAAAAATAAAAAAACCTTAGAATTCCACCTGTGAGGTAAATGAACATTCATGTGTTCTGGATTGTGCAGTTAAATAAGTATAGATGTTTTCATTGGTGGTATAAGTACTCCATTGGCATGTTCCTTTAAGTATTTTACAAATCCTGAATTACTTCATGAAAGTCTCAAACAAATGCAAGTTTATGAGGTACTTCAAGCAAACGTCAAGCTAAGATACATACACACACACACACACACAATATATATACACAGTCACGTCCATAAATATTGGGACATCGACACAATTCTGATCTTTTTGGCTTTATACACCAACACAATGGGTTTGAAATGAAACAAACAAGATGTGCTTTAACTGCAGACTTTCAACTTTAATTTGAGGATATTTACATCCAAATCAGGTGAACGGTGTAGGAATACAACAGTTTGTATATGTGCCTCCCAATTTTTAAGGGACCAAAAGTAATGGGACAGATTAACAGTCATAAATCAAACTTTCACTTTTTAATACATGGTTGCAAATCCTTTGCAGTCAATTACAGCCTGAAGTCTGGAACGCATAGACATCACCAGACGCTGGGTTTCATCCCTGGTGATGCTCTGCCAGGCCTCTACTGCAACTGTCTTCAGTTCCTGCTTGTTCTTGGGGCATTTTTCCTTCAGTTTTGTCTTCATCAAGTGAAATGCATGCTCAATCGGATTCAGGTCAGGTGATTGACTTGGCCATTGCATAACATTCCACTTCTTTCCCTTAAAAAACTCATTGGTTGCTTTTGCAGTATGCTTCGGGTCATTGTCCATCTGCACTGTGAAGCGCCGTCCAATGAGTTCTGAAGCATTTGGCTGAATATGAGCAGATAATATTGCCTGAAACACTTCAGAATTCATCCTGCTGCTTTTGTCAGCAGTCACATCATCAATAAATACAAGAAAACCAGTTCCATTGGCAGCCATACATGCCCATGCCATGACATTACCACCACCATGCCTCTGATGAGGTGGCATGCTTTGGATCATGAGCAGTTCCTTTCCTTCTCCATACTCTTCTCTTCCCATAACTCTGGTACAAGTTGATCTTGGTCTCATCTGTCCATAGGATGTTGTTCCAGAACTGTGAAGGCTTTTTTAGATGATGTTTCGCAAACTCTAATCTGGCCTTCCTGTTTTTGAGGCTCACCAATGGTTTACATCTTGTGGTGAACCCTCTGTATTCACTCTGGTGAAGTCTTCTCTTGATTGTTCACTTTGACACACATACACCTACCTCTAGGAGAGTGTTCTTGATCTGGTCAACTGTTGTGAAGGGTGTTTTCTTCACCAGGGAAAGAATTCTTCGGTCATCCACCACAGTTGTTTTCTGTGGTCTTCCGGGTCTTTTGGTGTTGCTAAGCTCACCGGTGCGTTCTTTCTTTTTAAGATGTTCCAAACAGTTGATTTGGCCACACCTAATGTTTTTTCTATCTCTCTGAGATCTTTGTTTTGTTTTTTCAGCCTAATGATGGCTTGCTTCACTGATAGTGACAGCTCTTTGGATCTCATATTGAGAGTTGACAGCAACAGATTCCAAATGCAAATAGCACACTTGAAATGAACTCTGGACCTTTTATCTGCTCCTTGTAAATGGGATAATGAGGGAATAACACACACCTGGCCATGGAACAGCTAAGCAGCCAATTGTCCCATTACTTTTGGTCCCTTGAAAAGTGGGAGGCACATATACAAACTGTTGTAATTCCTACACCGTTCACCTGATTTGGATGTAAATACACTCAAATTAAAGCTCAAAGTCTGCAGTTAAATCACATCTTGTTCATTTCAAATCCATTGTGGTGGTGTATAGAGCCAAAAAGATTAGAACTGTGTCGATGTCCCAATATTTATGGACCTGACTGTATGTGTACATACATACATACATACATACACACATACACATACTTATTTGATTTTATTAGTTATAATTTGAGGGACCTGCCTGACAACTCAGGCAGACAGTGCAGAGAATTGAATTGGCAAGCCCCATATTTAACTCTGTAACTTTCCAAAACATCATAAAGCCTTTACATGGGGGGTATTGTTATACTCTGGAGACTTTGCTGATTTGGATGTAAATACACTCAAATTAAAGCTCAAAGTCTGCAGTTAAATCACATCTTGTTCATTTCAAATCCATTGTGGTGGTGTATAGAGCCAAAAAGATTAGAACTGTGTCGATGTCCCAATATTTATGGACCTGACTGTATGTGTACATACATACATACATACATACATACATACACACATACACATACTTATTTGATTTTATTAGTTATAATTTGAGGGACCTGCCTGACAACTCAGGCAGACAGTGCAGAGAATTGAATTGGCAAGCCCCATATTTAACTCTGTAACTTTCCAAAACATCATAAAGCCTTTACATGGGGGGTATTGTTATACTCTGGAGACTTTGCTGAACACAAATATGAGTGTTTTAAAAAGTAAAACTTATCATGAAGATATCACCAGTAAAAGTGCAGTGTTTTGTTTTTTTAAATGGAAAAAAAAAATGCTAACTTTTGTCAGCGATCGTGACTAAGTGGCAAAAGACTGGACATCTACATTTGAAAATGGTATGCCATGATTAGGTTATTTCACATTCCTGGGCTACCATATGGTCTCAAAAGGCAACACAGACCCAGCAAACCAATCTGGCAAACTGAATTGGGCATGCCCTATACTGACCCTGTAACTTTCAAAAACACCATAAAACCTGTACATGGGAGTATTGTTATACTTGGGAGACTTTGCTGAACACAAAAATGAGTGTTTTAAAAAATAAAACTTTTCACAACGATATCACCAGTAAAAGTGCAGTTATTGGTGTAAAAAATGCAAAAAACAAATATGAACGCTAACATTGGCAAGCGTTTGTGGCAAAGTGGCTACTACAAAAGACTGGACATATCCCATTTTGAATACCCTGAGTGGTCTACTTTTTCAAATGGTATGTCATGGAAAATCCTTCCATGACATATTGACATATTGATTTTAATTTCTGGGCTGCCATATCATCTCAAAGCAACATAGCCAATCTGGCAAATAGCAATTTACAAAAACAGAAATTTGCAAATCTTATGTTTGACCCTGTAATTTCCAAATTACCATAAAACCTGTACTTAAGAGGTACTGTTTTGCTCATGAGACATTACTCTACACAAATATGAGTGTTTTAGAGCAGTAAAATGTATTATACTGCTGATATCATCAGTGAAATGGCAATTTGTGTGTGAAAAATGCAAAAAAAAACAAAAAACAATATAAATACTCATTTTGGCCAGGGTTTGCGACTAGGTGGATACTAAAAAAGACTGGACATACCCCATTTTTAATACCGTAGGTTTTCTCCTTTTACAAATGATATAATTGGGTTAATTTTCATTCCTGGGCTGCCATACGGTCTCAAAGGCAACATAAGCCCAGCAAAGCAATCAGGCAAATTTCAATTTGCAAACATGGGAAAGGCCTACATTTGACCCCTGTAAGTTTGCAAAAACCCATAAAACCTGTACATTGGGGGTACTGTTGTACACAGGAGATGTTGATGAATACATATTGGGGTATTTGTCAGTAACACATAACAGGAACTGAGAATCCATGCCTAAAGTACAATGTGAGAGGAAAAATAACAAAAAAATGACTACCCCAAAATTTGACAAAGACTGGTGGTAGAATTAGTACATGGAAAGTGTTAAAATACCACCATTTGAAATACCCTAGGGTATCTACTTTTCAAAAATATATCGTTTGATGGGGGTAAATTACATTGGCAGGCTTCAAAAATGTCCCAAATAGGACATGGGTGCGTAATGACCAGCTGAGAAAATTCCACGTTGGAAAACTGGAATGTGCACCCTCCAAATAAGGTCTTTTAGCCCCCAGCGAACCAGACACACCTATACATGGGTGGTATCACTGTACTCAGGAAATGTTGCTGAACACATATCGGGAGGTGTTCTTTGGAAGTAACCCTTAAAGTTCTCAGTACATGTATTCTTAAATTGCTATGTGTGTCAATAAAAAACAAACCCGCCCTGGTTTTTATATATTGCCAGGTACCGGCAAGAGATGAATGCTTAGGGAACCGCGGTTCGGGTACCAATGCTCCTCTCCCCTTAATCCCTTCTCTTTCCCCTCCATCTTATAGATCATCGGGGCCGGTGTGCCCGGGAGCGGGGCCGGATGGACCAAATACAGGACAGACAGACAACACATAACTAGACTACTGAGTGACGACGTCAACGGACGGGGACACAAAGACTAGGACTTGACAAAAGACGGTAGATCCTGACCATCCGTGCAATCGTCAGGGAGCCTTCTTGACCTGGCTGCTTGACAGGCTAGCTGGGACCTAATTCACCACACTGACCCCACGACAATAAGATTGACATGCGCTCACCACAAGTAGACATAACAGGGACACTTACCCTCGGCAGAACATTGACGACAACACGCACTAGCTAAACACAGGGTGAGGGTGGGGGTAGTGAATCGTGTACAATACTCGAGCTCTGCTATAAGTACCTGTCGCGGAGAAGAGGTAGGCGCCTTGTACAAGAAATGGGCTACATATAGCATGTATATGCACAAGTAAGCAGTGAGCAGAGGAATCCTGACCTCGGAGTGATAAGCGCTCAGATAATGATTTATGGAGAAAGGGGCACCTAAGCACCCTAAAACAGGCAGAAGCTTCTCAAACACACACCCCAGGGAACAGAAAAGGTTACGTACATGTCACCATGACGGAAAGGATTTCGTACTTCACCACCCTATCTCCACTCGCTTGAGCCAATATGGAGTTATTAACAGGACTTGTGGGTCATTTCCACTCTGATACGCTACTGGGTAGCCTACTCTATACCTTATATTGTGACAATTTATTATTAGACACCCTAGATCATATCTGAGGCTGATAGGCCCCATCCTTTCGCTGTGTAAACACCAAGAGTTGCTGTATCCTGCGAGTACACACGCACACACGCACACATACTCACATACACTGATACATCACTCTAGGGCAAAGCTCACCTACATCTTTCCAAAGACGGAAAGGGAACACAGAACTTATACACTGATCAGTTATTAGAGTTTACGGTCTTAGCGTGAATTGTTACGCCGTTATTATATTGCATTTACGCTTGATGATTTCCCTTTATGACTAATATTGTTAACTTTGTACCCTTTGCTGGCTAGCGAGCCTAACTTTTGCTGACATTTATGACTCAATAAACAAGATTTACAAAAAATAAAATAAAAAACAAACCACCAATTATTTTTATTTTTTTTAAATTTGGCATAGATTGGTGGTAAAATGATTGCATAAAAAGAGTAAAAATACCCCAAGCTTAATACCTTAGGTTGTCTTTTTTTTTTTTTTTTAAAAAGGGGTTATTCAGGGATTCCTGACAGATATCGGTGTTACAATGTAACTTTTGTTAATTTTGGGGGGGAAAAAGTTTTGGAACTAGCAACTACTACTTGTACTTATTTCCCTATAACTTGCAAAAAAATAAAAATAGCTAAGAACATGTTAACATTGGGTATTTCTAAACGTAGGACAAAAATTTAAAAACTATTTAGCATGGGTGTTTTTTTTGCCGGTTGTAGATGCGTAAAAGATTTTGGGGGTCAAAGTTAGAAAGTGTGTTTCAGATTTTATAATTTTTTTTTTTTTTATAGTAAATTATATGGTATGATGAAAATAACGGTATCTTTAGAAAGACCATTTAATGGTGTGAAAATGGTATATAATAATATGTGTGGGTACAGTAAGTGACTAAGAGAAACAAAACACCGCAGAAATGTAAAAAACAGCCCTGGTCCTTAACGGTAAGAAAATTGAAAAATGGCCTGGTCACTAGGGGCTTAAATACATACATTTCTGCAATATTTATTTGTTTAAGCATTCAAAACATTTATCAATGTTCCAGTTAAAACTTTGCAGAGGCAAATTAAATGGAAATTAGCCCATCTCTATTCATTCTCCTGTTTCAAATGTTATTGTGATGACCTGGCATCCATTGCGCATGTGTAATAATGCAAAGCCTTTTTATATCCCTTTGTACTGACTGAGGGCACGTATGTGCGTGTTGATGCCATTACATCCAAGCACAAGAGCCAATGCAAGTGATGTTATTGCTGCATGCCTGTCTAACATAAATGCAAGGCAGTATATGTTTGCACTGTGCAGAATCTTAAATAATACCCTGTCATTTCTGTAAGCAGTGAGACAGAAGTGAAATTTGCAGGTGAAAAGCTAGTATTCACTACCATCTCTGCAAAAATGTAACTTTCCTTAATTAAAAGTATAAAATGGTTTAAAATGAATGAAATCGACAAGTGACCAGTATTACAAAGCTTACGAGTCACTGCAATAACCCATGAAAGGTCCACTCTACAATTAACCGCATATTGCAGGACAGTTTTTAACAAAAATAAACCCGCAGCATTAAAGAAAATCGTTACCTATACAAAGGTAGAGAAAAGGACATCAAATAGGTGGTATAAAGCATACATTACTGTTGTGTACTGGGTAAAATGTTTTTCGATCACTTTAAATCTTTTAACAGTGTCTATGACACCTTATAACAAAGAACCATAAAGAAATGAGTTTTTGTGTTATTACGGAATAAAATATAGTTGTCTGATATTAAAGTAATGTATTTGTGAATTTTATAGTAAAGTAATATTATAGATCTATATTCGCAGGCCAACCATGAATGGCTGTGATGTAAATTTTTCTCCAGGCAGTAACATATTTACTACTGTTCCAGTTTGTAACATGTTTGGCAATCTGTTCAAATTTGATTGTTTACCCTCTCTTGGAAAAACTGCAGAAACAAAAATGTGGAAGCTTGAACTCAAGTCTTTTTTCTAACCTTGGTTACTATGTTTGTATACATAAGCACTTGTGAACAAATGCACACATGTATTTTTTTTTAATGTAATCCCCTTACACAGTGACATTTTTTGAGGGGGGAAAGTGGGAGGAGGAGGTGGCAGCGGACTGTGTTAAAGTACAGCTACAGAAACCCAACATTTCCAGGCTAATACTTTGCTCAGTGATACACAGCCAGTTTTTTTGTTTTTTATCTGCAGGTCCTATAGTTAGATATCCTGAATATAGATTATATGAACCATTTAGTTCCCAGAAGTCACAAATCAACTCTGAACCATTTTCCTAACTGGTCTTCGGCTCTGTTTAAGTGACATGATCACTTCTACCAAGACAATAACTACAGCTGAGGAAATAATGCAGGTCACAGATTTCCCTTTAAAATACAATTAAGTCCTATAGTGGTAGTTTCCAACCTTTTCTGGAGAAAACTCAGAGTTGCTTTGTCTTATTTTGCTTGGTCTTCCTCTGATCACAGCATAGCAGAACATGGTGATAACCATCACAAACAGGAAGTAACTTGTATCCATCAGATGCAGATTTATAAGGGAGCGGTCATCCTGTTAAGGAAGAAAAAAAAAAAAAAAAACAGCATCTAAAAATCTTAGCATGTAATGCTATCACTTCTAGGAATTCACTGGGCATGCCTACACTGAAAAGCTTCTCTAGTCAAAGATAAATATGCTGGTTGTGACCACGGAGATTTAGAGAATTCACTAGCATTTACCGAGAAAAATGAATAATTGCAAATGAAACATAAAATAAACCATTTCAATATATCAGAGGAAATGACAATTTGGACAAAAATGGATATAAACATACATGCATGTATGTATGGAAGACAGATGGACAGCAAACAGAAAAGCAAGGAGTAAACATGGGAATGAGAAGCCTAACACAAATAAAATCTTTAACCAGGAAAGGTGAATTTAGCTTTCCATTAGTTTGTCTGGAACTAATTCTGTGAATCTGAGACACTGCAAGTGCAGCCATATACACAGAACTCTCTGTTCCTGCTTTTCTAAAGCTGGACGAGATGACTAAAGGGAATATCCAATCTTCTAAGAAATGCAGATGCAGTGGTAAAAGGAGCACTCCACCATTAGAAATACCAACACGTAAAGGCACAGTTTACAAAACCACGATATTAAGCTGTAGTGGTTTTGGTGCTTACAGTGCCCTTTAAATAAATAAATAAGTTAAAAAAAAGAGCTGTGAAAAGGAAGTGAGTAAAAGGGGGATTTTACAATAATGGAAAGAATGTTAGAACATATTAAGGAAAATCGTTTCACACAGGAGTTTTCTTTTCCTGATAATTATACTTTGCAGCATTTACTTATGGGTTAATCGTCCCCTCACAGCAAAAAGGACAAGAAATATACTGTGGAAATTGGTGTAATTAGATTCAGTCTTTGTAATTAGCTTCACAACTCAAACACAAAACAAATACACAGGTTTACTTTAAGAAACTTCAATATATGGGAATTATATAATCTTGATAATGACAGGTAAAAAGGTTTTCTAGCCACTTGACTTGACTCATTTTATACAATAGTTTTTTGCCATAACAGGCACACTCCAGACCCCTAAAGAACTTTAGCTTGCTGAAAAGCTTTGTGTGTGAAGTGTATCCTATTTTCCTTTTGCAAAAAATGCAGATATCAATAGAAATTGAAACTTTTATAAATTAACCTGGTTACAAAAGAACATGTTTTTCATTGGGGTTATGTCTAAAAACGGCTTGCAAAAGCAAGTCGTTTTTAGGCATAACCCCAATGAAAAACATGCATAATAAAATGCATGCCCATTTACATTTGGGTATATCTACTGTGATATTTATTTTATTTGTATTTAGGCAGTGGAGTGTCCCTTTAACACTATTTACAGTTCACACTTTAAATTTATTACCATGTCTCCGGCCGAGACCAATTAATCATGTTTTCCGTCTGTGTTACACTTGCTGCAAGTCATCCCTCTACTGAAAATCCCTGTTTGGGAAACACAGACTTGCTTCCAATAACAGGTTAAAAGTCCCCAAAACGTTATGTTGGCTGTGTGATATATACTGTATGTATGAATTGGTGTAAAATAAATAACACTTATGTTATCTTCTCAAATTGCCTGTCCAAAGCTGCTGCAATACATCATTCTGGCTTTTTCTCTCCTCTGTCAGTGCTGCTCTCTCACCGAGCCTGTCCCTCCTCCCTTGAAGGCATTAATTTGCCTTGTGCTAAATTCAAGCAGGTGAGACACCCAGAGGAAGGTTTATCTGATATAAGACCATGCTCTGCATGTCTGTTATCTGTGCTGATCAGCATAGACTGAACTGACTGAGAGGAAAGGGAAAGTGTCTATGAGACCATCTGATTAAAATGTTGTCCAGAAATGCTGCAGAGTGGCAATTTTTGACACTACTGGTTTAAAACAGACAGGGACATGGCATCCAGTCCCCTTCATTTAGATGCCTTTAGGACATCTTAAGGTGTGTTTGTCATGACAAGTACCCTTTAACATGCACTTCAGATATTGGGATAGATATAGATATATAGAGAGAGCGAGACTATCATTCATACATATCAAGTCTGTGTGTTAAGAGATTATACAGATACAATATCAGTTATAAAGTGCGGCGCCACATTAGCTCAAACATTAAAATATCCGTCAGATAAACGAATGCTGTGACTTAACAGCATCTCATACACAGAACTTGTATTGGATATATACACAATTAAGTTTTTGTCTTCACACCAGAGATTATATTGGACTCATGTACTGGTGTGTCTTTACACCTACTTATACATAGAGCATCCATCATTCATATATACCAGGGGTGTCTAACCCGCGGCCCGCATGTGGTTCAGGAACGCTAGCAGTGTGGCCCAGTTGCCGTCCACCCTGCTTGGCGTCGAGGCAGGGAGCCCTTTACATTCTCTGCTCCTCCTGGACAGCTCCTCGTGTGCCCTGAAGAGAGCCGGCCTCCGGTATATGACGTCATCCCGGCAGTCACGCTGCATCACTGCCGGGCGCACGAGGGACCTGTGCAGGAAGACCACAGAGATCCCAGACCGGCACCAACTGCTAGCCACCAGGGACAGTGGATCCATTCCAGCCCTCCCAGAGCAAGGTAGGGAGGCTGGGTGGACCTCTTAAGTACTAAATGTGTATGAATGTAATTTTTGTGTATGTTTTGTCAGTGAGTGTGTGTGTTTATAGATGTATAGAGTGAGGAGAGATGGAGGGGTCTGTATGTAAGTCAGTGATTGCATGTATGTTGCTTGCATTTATGTATGTGTGTCCGTCCGTCCGTCCGTCCGTGTGGGTGTCCCCATGTGGGTCTGTGATTGTGTGTGTGAGTGCATATGTATACACATGTGTATGTGTTTAGGAGATAGCTCCCTAAGTTGGAATGCTTAAATATATCAACCCCACACAAGGCTAACAAATTTAGGAAAAGGTTATATGCCAAAGACAATTCCTCTGCGCTCAATGCGGCCCAGGAAAGCAAAAGGTTTGACAACCGTGCAATATACCAAGTTCATATCTTCTCTCAAGCTCATACAAATCTTATAATGGATATATATACTACAGCTGAGCTTCACACCATCTGATACACAGAGAGAATATCACATATCACATATACGGAGACTGTCTTCACACCAGATTATACAAAGAGGCGATCTTGGTCTCATACGCAGATTTACATAAGTAAGACGATCCTGAAAATGTATTCTTTTCCTTTCTCTGAAAGAAGACTGCTTATGTGCAAAAAAATGCACATAAGCAGGCTTCTTGAATTACTTAAATTAGTGACCCAGGAAAGCTCTTATTGTGGGTATTGCCCTCTTCTCAACCTCTAGCACTGTGGTATTCAGACACAGCCAGTATATCCATTAGAGCACTCTTATAACCTTGCCTAAATGCTCACCAAAAACCTCTTAAATGTGACCTATTGGTTAGTTTTTTTTCAGCTTCTGTTAGTTGCTTCCTTCGAACAGGTACTTATACTAGTAAGTAAGCTAAACTACTAATGCAATAACTTGAGAAAGGAATAACAAACTAAACAGCCATGGAGACAGATGAAGTACTGTATATCAAAAGCAAACAGGGATTTGAACAACTCACAAACTAAACTGATTAAACTAGGGGCTTCCTTATAAACCCCATATGCCATTCGTCGTCACCACTAATGGAAAATGTATATACAAAAAAGAGGCACAGCAAGGTACCTTATGGACATGTGGTTTACTGGGTCTTCAGGGAGTTTGGCTTAGCGTCATATTTCCAGTGGACCACTGTCATCTCCTCAGGGAAAGAATTATGTTAGACCCCCTGGGTCACTAAAAGGGGCGACAACTCTTACAAACATGAGCCCTGGCTTGGCCTACATAAATATTGGCCTGGTTTAACAATAAAATCTAGGCAGACTCCTTCCAAACTGCTGTCAAGGAAAGGGAAAAAAAAATACATTAAAAAAAGACTGCTGATAGGGAGGGTGTGGATAAAATTATACCAATTTCTCTGCTGTGAGGGTATGCGCTTGCCCACAATGAAATGCTTCCATGTTTGATCAGGAAAAGGGTTTAATGTGGCAGATGGGAATATTCATAAAGCAATCTTGAGAATTTTGTCACACAGACATCCCTGTGGTGTTGACAGTTTGAGAGAAGTCCACAAACTCTAATCACTGACAAGGGTAAAATGATTGATGCAGGAACTTAAGAAAAGGCTTGAAGATTGAGAACAGAAAAGGGTATGACTCGGGCAATACAAATTAACAATAGAATGAAACCTGCTATTGCAGGAAAGCAGAAAAGAAAAGTATATTCAGAAATGTATGTTCATTAGGAATGGTAAAAGGGAAAGCTTAATTTGTAATAGAAGAATCTCACCTCTGGAACAATGACTGTGAGTTTGGGATTTAAAGTATGGTACACTTTTCCAATGGCTCCCTTATAACACCAGAATGGGTTATAATCTTGTGCATACTTTGTCCTCGAGTCACGAGCGGTGGTGAAGATTTTGTACCACAGAGTGGCATTACTGTATGTTTCAGGAATGCAATGTGGCGGCTGACTAAGGGGAGAAGAGGGGAAAAAAAAAAGGTATACTAAATTTATTGACAGCTGAACTATAAAATGTACATTTGGCTTCAGTTTATGAGCTACTTACAGTGTAACTGGAAACACGCTGCTCGCTGCCGTTACGGTCATACATGTGGTAAATCCCACCTGCTCACAGCGCCCATGGAGTATACAGTCATCGGAGTTCCATGCAGCTGGCAGAGTGAAAGTAATATTCATCTCCTCATGGGAGTCTCTGCCTTAGAAGGGAAAAGAAAACACTGATCAAACTGACACTATGACAAAGTGCCAACATTTTAAACAAGTAAAAAAAAAAAAAAAAATGTTTTATACTGAAATTCTATGTAAGAGAAAGCATGGTGATTTAGAGGTTAAATATTATTTAGATTCATTTTTAGTTTTCAGTATTTTTTTTTTTATTTTTTTTTTGTTTCCGCCATTTGGCTTTCTCTACTCCAGCTTATTCTTTTATTTTCACTTAAAGGACCACTATAGGCACCCAGACCACTTCAGCTCAATTAAGTGGTCTGGGTGCCAGGTCCCCTGGTTATAACCCTGCAGCTGAAAACATAGCAGTTTCATAGAAACTGCTATTCTTACACTGCAGGGTTAATCCAGCCACTAGTGGCTGTCTTCCTGACCGCCACTAGAGGTGCTTCCGCGATTTAAACTGAGTGAATCGCACTTATTTGACGCTGGACGCCCTCGCGGACCTCCAGTGTCAAAAAAGATCCCCATAAGAAAGCACTGAGTAATGCTTTCCTATGGGCGGGTTTGAATGCTCGCGCTCCTCTGGTCACGCATGCGCATTCGGTTCCACTCGGGAGCTCACGTCGATGGAGGAGGAGAGGTCACCAGTGCCGAGGGAGCCCGGCGCTGGATTAAAATAAGCAAATGAATGGGTAATTAATCAATGCAGTGTGCATTTTTCTGGTATAAAAAAAATCAGTGTGCTTGGTGAGATGAGAATTTATGGAAATAGCTCTTGGTCAATTGTTCGAATAGCACAGCAGCCATATACTACAGAAACACGTACACTACAGTGTGGAAAGAAAATAAACAACCTTTAGAGTTCAGCTGTTCCACACTCCTTATGTCATCATGCTCAGCCAGCCAGACATTGAGGGGAACCCTTTTCTCATTCCCATCAACTAAAACTAAATCATCTCTTTTTGCTTTTGCCAATGAAGAAAAAGGAAGCTGGCAACATCATTTCATGGATACCTGAAAGACCAATTTGGTGGCCAAAAATTGTGGAACTCAGGTGTGTTACGTTACGAGATAACCCTCCAAAGGGCTTTAAAGGATCCAAAGTCAGTGTAACGGCTACAGAGATATTTATGGGTCCAGAATCTTCTAATGCCTGTGGTGTCTGAGTGGATGACCTCGCCTGGCCGGTAGTCACTGTACTCTCAGGAGGGGTAGTATCATTGAGGAGATGCTTCAAAGTTTCATTCTCAGATATACACAGATCCAGGTTGTTAAACCTTAAGAGGAAAGTGTTCCAGTCCTGAACAGGAAGGATTGAGCACAATTAGTTCAATGTAGCAGCTTCGTGAAGCCAATGTCAAAATAATAAAATAAAATCCCCACATGTATTTGCACTAAACAAGAGATTATACAAATAAATTATTAATTTTACAAAATGAATATACACTAATACAGAAATTGCTCATATTTGTAGAGAAAAAAAATCAATATATAAAAAAATAAAAATCTATATAATAATCTCCTGGCTCATGCATGACTAGTATCTCAATTGTGTTATTTAAAGTAACACTATAGTGTCAGGAATACAAAACTGTATTCCTAACACTACAGTGTTAAACTGTTTAGGTGTCTGCCCCCTTCTTTCAACTTAAAAGGTGATTTTACTTACCTATTCTCCCTCGCTGGTCTCGCTGTGGCTGGCCCCGCATTCATGGCTGAGATCATCAAAAGCATTGGGAGGCTATTACGCATGTGCAGCAAGGCGACACACTGCGCAAATCAGCCTTTACGTATACGGATGAACTGAATCAATGTATCTCTATGGGGAGCGTTCAGCACTGACACAGGAAGCACCTCTAGTGGTGGTCTGAGTAACTGCCACTAGAGGTGTTTCTATGCAGAAATGTAAACACTGCCTTTTCATAGAAAGAGAAAAGGCAGTGTTTAAATTGAAAAGCCTGCAGGGACAGGCTACAGACACCAGAACCACTACATTAAGCTGTAAAATGCCAAGAGAAATTGAGTCAACAGTCATACCGCACTTCAGCTGAAAAGCTAAACAAAAAGTGCTAATTTATTTAGTGCAATATCACTTGAAATACAAAACAGAAGAACATATCCAAATGCTGACAAAAATGACAACATATTTCTTTTTTGATTTTTTTTTTTTAGCCCCCACCCCCTCATTATAGATGTTGGTATGTTGTGATTTTTGCCTGCATTTGGATTTATTTTTCTGCTTTGTATTTCACATAGTTTGCACAAAACCAGAAAATGTTATGGAAAACCCTGGTGAGGTCTTACGGCTTGGCTTCTCTTGTCTCATATGTTCACAAATTATATAACTTAATATTTGCAGAGTATCATGGGACATGAAGTTCAGAAATATTTGGACTGAGAGTAAAAAACCATCATTGCCCAAGAGGGCTTCGAACATAATTTTGCAGCAAACTATGTTTACATGAAAACTATTCTTCTATAATCAGTTTCTCTTTACCAGACAAGACCTAGGAAGGTTCACTAGGGATGGAAATAATTCTATAAATAGCTTGAAAATAGAAGCCTTCAATTCACTTTTCTCAAGCTAGACTAAGCCAGGAAAACTTACATCATTATACAAGCAGGGAAATGCTGCAATTTCACCAATTGTCAAGCAGCTTTTAGGTTTTGAGGTCATTGAGCACCGTTTTTACAAAGACGGTCTGACCTTAGGTTACCAGTGACTTCCCATGGAATTTAGAAACTCAGAGGAACCAAGGCAAATTAAGAGTAACCGTGTCTGCATAGAATAATGGCAAGCTTACTTTCAGAGTCGGTGATCAAAAGAAGTATTCACAGAATATTCAGATTATAATTCTTATGAATCACCGTCTTGTGGCTACGCTTTAGCGAACATGCCCATGTTAAATAAAGAAAGAAAAGCCTTTTTGCTCTTATATCCAAGAATAGTATTAGAACTGGATGGAAACCCTGTACGACAAACACAAATCATGCAATAGAAAGGTTGCAAGAAATGTCATCACAATACAAATCTTGTTTGCTCTGGTAAACACAGCATTCAAACAGGTTTTTCCCAACGAACCATACCATCAACCTGTACCAATTAATTTTTAATACTGGTAAGATTTAAAGTGCAACTCCACAAACGAACTTGCTGGGTTACAGTTAAAGGGAAACTATAGTGCCAGAAAAACAAACTCAATTACCTGGAGCTCTAGCTTCCCCCTCTGTCTGGTAGACCTTTACTAGAGGTGTAGTTAACCCTAGCAGGTAATTATTGCAGTTTCTTAAAAACCTTCAATAAATTACCTCCTCAGGTTTAAGGGATCTGGGACAGTGCACCCGACCACTTCAATGAGCTGAAGTGGTCTGGGTGCCTATAGTGTCCCATTAATCTTCATTAGTGTTTTTACAAAAATCATTTTTTTTACTGTATCGGCTCTTCCTTCACAACCGACAGTGTGTCTCTTTCTCCATCAAAAATACTGCTGCAAATGATTTAATGATTGTTTGTGGTTTACAGCCAAAAGCCAACAACTGAACTATAACTGCCAGATAACATAGGTATGTCCATAAAGCATCGCTTATAAAGTTAAGTTACCATTATGATTGGTTAAGTCTCTTCCTGAATTATTGACAGCTCATTGCAGAAGAGGAAAGCCAGCAGGAACTTCAAATGTAAGGTTTTTTTTTAATAATATAAAACGTATTTGGGTACAATTAGTTATTTTTCCCATGGTAAACTTTAGCTTCAAGTTCCTTTAAGCTTCACTGGCTGGCACTTGTAAATTACAACAGATGCCACGATCTCCAAAAGCTGATTCTTAAAAGTGTTAAAGTGTGGTTTAACCCCTTAAGGACCAAACTTCTGGAATAAAAGGGAATCATGACATGTCACACATGTCATGTGTCTTTAAGGGGTTAATCTTCATGAATAGGGTTCATGGTGTGCTTAAGTATGCAGAGCAAAAAAAAAAAAAAGGGTGATTTCACTTATGGAAAAAAACAAATATTTGTAGTGTGGTTTGCATGATGTATTTAAGCCTCTTGATTAGTGCAGGGTTCTATTTTCAGTGTGCAGTGTTACATATTTTGCACCTTCAAAAACAACAGATGCATACAGTTGCAGAGGAGAGAACAGAAAAGGCTGAACTCAGAGGAGGAAAAAAATTAAATAAAAGAATAAAGAATCAAAATAAAAATGAAAATAAAAATTCTGGTGTATCCAAATTGAACTTTCATTCGTTCTCATAGTACAAATAGAAAATGATGATAAATAATAGGAAAAGATATGGGGGCAGGGGAATCAACGGAAGACCTGTGTTTTCTAAAATATATATCCTGGGAAAAAGAAATGGGCGTGTTTAATGGATGATTGCCTTTTTAATCCAAAAACAATAAGAAAAATCCAAGTCTCACTTTAGCATTACATTTTTCCTAATCATCTGTTTTGGCTTAGATTTGCAGTTAAGATATCAATTCAGAATTTAGAGAACAAACCTAGCTGCTTTCCAAATTTGCTTAAAGGGACACTATAGTCACCTGAACAACTTTAGCTTAATGAAGCAGTTTTGGTGTATAGAACATGCCCCTGCAGCCTCACTGCTCAATCCTCTGCCATTTAGGAGTTAAATCCCTTTGTTTATGAACCCTAGTCACACCTCCCTGCATATGACTTGCACAGCCTTCCATAAACACTTCCTGTAAAGAGAGCCCTATTTAGGCTTTCTTTATTGCAAGTTCTGTTTAATAAAGATTTTCTTATCCCCTGCTATGTTAATAGCTTGCTAGACCCTACAAGAGAATCCTGTATGTGATTAAAGTTCAATTTAGAGATTGAGATACAATTATTTAAGGTAAATTATATCTGTTTGAAAGTGAAACCAGTTTTTTTTTCATGCAGGCTCCGTCAATCATATCCAGGGGAGATGTGGCTAGGGCTGCATAAACAGAAACAAAGTGATTTAACTCCTAAATGACAGTGAATTGAGCTGTGAAATTGCAGGTGAATGATCTATACACTAAAACTGCTTTATTTAGCTAAAGTAATTTAGGTGACTATAGTGTTCCTTTAAATTCACAAAGTCTAACTTTAAAAATAAAATGTGTTCTCGTTATGCAAATTCTAAAACATACCTCTGTCATCTCTGGTGATTTGATTTCTTTCATCTTGAAGAAGTAACCCAGAGTCAAGAAGGCTATGGCCATTCCACTAACGCTGACCATAAAGACCACCAGCGGCGGTCGGCTGCTAATATAGGCCTTCAGGTTCTCCAGGGGATGTAAGCTTAGAATCATGGTGAAATACCCTATACCAAAAGGGAAACATAACAATGCAAAGATGTGTGAAGCCATGACACAGATGTCCAATGTTAGCTAGGTAACTAATCATATAACCTCACAATAATAATGCTAACCAATATACAGTTTTGCATGTGCGTTAGAAGTATGTCAAGCATACACTAGTCATCACAGCCATTCCTAGGACCAAACTGTTGACAGAAATTCATCCATTTTATTAAACAAAATAGGGGGGGAAACAAACAAAAAAAACCTGTAAATGCTGCTGTTTGCTTCC
Source organism: Pelobates cultripes (assembly GCA_933207985.1). Lineage (NCBI taxonomy): Eukaryota > Metazoa > Chordata > Amphibia > Anura > Pelobatidae > Pelobates > Pelobates cultripes. The sequence goes on from OW240912.1 coordinate 56,426,152, forward strand.
TGATAATGCATGTTAGATTGACATAATTAGCTGAAAAATAAATAAACAGAAGGAACAAGCAATCACAACCCTTCTTATGGCATCAGGGTGGGGGGAGCAAGGCTACTGGGTGGGAGCAGGGGGAAGAGTTGGTGGATGGCAGCAGCACAGTAACTGCTACAGTAAAGTTTTCCTAGCTGCCCAGTAATCATGCAATGATGTCACTCCCTGGACGACCGGCTGAGGGGAGGATTTGTTTTAGTCTAAATGCTCAACCAAAATGTTACTTGCCAAATTGTTCACTACTAGTTTTAGGTCAAAAAGCTTGTCACTGAGAGTGTGTATGTATGTCTGTCAAAGAGAATGTGTGTCTGAGTGTATCTGTGTATGTGTCACTGTGCATCTGTGTGTCACGGTCTGTGCCAATGTTTTTATGTGTGTGTGTGCGAATTTGTTTGTGTATGTATGGCATACGTACAGCAATCATATGTGCATACATCCCAGCAATCAAACACTCCTGCAAACACACACACACACATTACATACAAAAACCCCTGGATTCAAATATATATATATATATATATATATATATAAACACACCCTTCACTCAAACCTTAATACTACACACAAATGTGCATCCACATTTAAAAGCCAACACTACATCCAAGCACACCTCTGCAAGCAAATGCAAACATTACATACAAACACACCCCTATATCAAAACTCTAATATAATATACAAACACCAACTGTACACACAAAAGCAAACCTGCTCCTAAGTAATAATATCTGCTTACTATCTGCGCTATGTTGGCAAAAATTATTTGGTGTTCCACGTTGTTAGCGCATTATGTCAAAGGATTCCACGGGAAAAATGAATTGGGAACCCCTGCTCAACCATATAAAAATAACAGATCAACAATCTAAACATATGCCCCCAGCACTTCTTGTTTAAGGACCACTATAGTGTCAGGAAAACATACTGTTTCCTGGCTCTATAGGGTCCTTGGGTCGCCCTCACCCTCTGGGTCCCACTCCTGCCAGGCTCTAGGGGGAGGAAGGAGTTAAATTCCTTCCTTTTTCCAGCGCCGGGCTCCCTCGGCGCTGGGGACCCTCCTCCTCCTTCCGACGTCATCGGCTGAATGCGCATGCGTGGCAAAAGCTGCGCGCGCATTCAGCCAGCCTCATAGGAAAGCATTCTCAATGCTTTCCTATGGACGCTGGCGTCTTCTCAGTGAGAAGCGTGAAAGCGCCTCTAGCGGCTGTCAATGAGACAGCCACTATAGGCTAGATTAACCCTAAAGTAAACATAGCAGTTTCTCTGAAGCTATGTTTACAGCAGGCAGGGTTAATCCTAGATGGACCTGGCACCCAGACCACTTCATTAAGCTGAAGTGGTCTGGGTGCCTATGGTGGTCCTTTAATATTGAACAGTTTAAGAAGCCAAAACTGGAGAAAAGGCATGTGAACTCTTGAACTTAGAAACTACTTGATCAGTAAGGAACAAACTGTTCCTCCTAAACCGGTTTCAGTTTATTGATATTTGTAGGATTCATTGTGTGAATAGCATACATCTTATCACGCACCTCTCGAGTTGTTTATGTTCATTTTAGAACACATCTCCTCCCATCATGTGTATATTCTCATGTGTTGTCTTGTGTTTTTGTGTCATTATCTTGTTGCATCATTCAGCTTCAGTACGACCCGGACATTATGGTTTTATATATCTAGGCCACAACCTATATTATCTCAACCCAATTGTTCATGTGTTATTAGTTTAAACAATTTATGTTTGATAATCATGTTAGGAGTAATTAATGCAGAAGCACATTTAAATTACATAATGTTCACAAATCTCCCTTGCAAGTCTCCTTGCAAAAGCTTCAGCTTTTTGGTGGAGATTATCAATGTTTATGATTTCAGTCAACCCAGTGGCTTCCCATAGGAAAGCATTGGAAGGCTAGTGCAAATGCGCAGCAAAATGCTGTGCTACACAGCGCCAGGAAACCATCTGACTAAAATAGAGTTTTACTTTACTATTTTAGAAAAGCGCCTCTAATGGCTGTCATACTGACAGCCACTAGAGGCAGGTTAACTCTGCAAACAAAACACTACCATTACTGCAGAAAACCAATGATTAAGGTTAACTAGAAAAGCTACAATTTCTGGGGAAATTGTGTGAAGTGTTCTTGCCTCCACCAGTAGTCTACAACTGGAGTGGGCGGAGTAACTGGGTGGAGTGGCTTGAGTAACTGTTGTGTGGTTGGAGTGGCTGGAGTAACTGTGGAAAGGTTGGGCTGGGCAGAGTAAATGTGTGGAGTGTGTAAAGATAGTAAACATCACACTAACCAATTGATTGATCAAATTTAAAAAGTGCACATTGCTAGCTTGCCTAGTGTTCCTTTAAAAGTAACGGGAGGAGTAGGACTGCAAGGGGATCTCAGTCATGTATTTAGATCAGTGTTTCAACTTTTTTATATAGAGAAGCACCCCTGGAAGTCTAAAAAAAAATAATAATAATAAAAAAAAAAAAAAATATATATATATATATATATATATATATATAAAATATAATATATAATAATAATTAGCAAAACGTTTCGACCGTTGACCTAAGAGGTCTTTGTCAAGCTTGACAAAGACCTCTTAGCAGGTCGAAACGTAGCTGCTCTCTTTTTTTGTTCCATTAAACCTGCCTGCAACTTGAACACCTTGAGTGCCTAGAGATTTCCTTTGTTTGCCTGAAATTTGTAAGTAATTGCCATGCATATACAGTTAGCCCCCAACGCTTCTCCCTGAAATGCATTTGATTGGACAAAAAGGTCATCAAGTCTGATGACCTCGGAGGTGAAGGACTGACTATTTTAGCTAAAAAAAAATAAATAAAAAAAAGTTTGTTTTTTTAAACCATTACAATTTGAACAGTGACTAAATTTATGTAAGGGTGGAAAAAAAATGACATATTATACATGACAATACTAGGGTTGATCCAGGAAGAGTTTGTATTCTTGACCTGAATCAATACATTAAACATAAAGCTAAATTAATTGTAACCAAATCTCGGCTTTCCATTGTTACTAAATTATTCTAATCTATTCAGTATTACTTTTATCTTAAAATGTAATGTTAATAAATTAATCTAAGAAAGACACTACAGCATGTACTTTAGGTCAGAGTAGCGTTTCTCAATAGGTGTTCCGCTGCAATTTTCCCATCGTGTGGCCCAAGCACTTAGGGCCACCCGATCGGTATCGCTGAACAGGGGCCATGGCCGCTTAAGACCACAATCTGGCCCAAAGTAGTGTAGGATGCTTGGAGGAAGTGACAATGTGTCACTTCCTCCCAAGCACAGAGCACGGCGAGGGGGAAGGGAGAGAAGGAGCAGCACTCCAGCCACCAGCAGCACCACATCAACCAAGTCACCCTCCTGCAGATAAAAGGTAACCTTACAGGACTGCAAATATAAGCAGTATGGTGTGTGTGTGTCTCAAGGTGTGCACCTGTCACTGTGTGTGAACCTGTGTGCGTATCAAGATGTGTATCTGAGTGTTAATGTGTGTATCTGTGTGTCAATATGTATACCTGAGTGTGTGTGTGTGTGTACACACATATATATACACACACAGATAACCCGACAGATACAGTGACACAGATACACACATTGACACTCAGATACACATCTTAACACACAGACACACACACACACATATCTGTGAATGTACCTGTTAGTGTGCAAGTGTGTATGTGTGTCACAAATGCTGATACACACGCCTTAACACAATGACACATACAAACACTGAAACAAACACTGTGTCAAGGTGTGTGTATCTGTGAGCCACTATGTGCCAGTGCGTGTGTACACACAGATACACACCAGAACATTAAAAATAAATACATTATAAAAAAATTAAAAAAAATGTATGCAAAAGCGTTCATATACTAGGTCAAAGAGTTCCACAGGAAAAATTAATTGGGAACCCCTAGGTTAGAGAATTAATCGAGATCATCATTGTTGCATGTCCTTTGTGTTGTAGAATTAATCTAAGTGATTTACTGCTGCATGTGCCTTTTGTTATTATTTTAATCTTAAAGACACTGCTGCAAGTAATATAAATTAAATGTTCCTGCTGCATGTATCTGACGTTACTGAATTAAACTGAGACACTGCTGCATGTACCTTATCTTGCTGAATTAATATAAAAGTTACTGTGTTCGCACAGTATAGGTTTGAATTAATCTAGGACAGTCCCTGCTATCTGTATCTTAGGAAAAATACAGGTCATGATTAATTTACTAACCTATTAAACAGAGCATGAGGTCCTCAGGGAAGGTAAATTAACCCCACACGACACTTCCGAAATCACTTTATTTGCTACCATGTTACTTATGGTACACTTGGATAACGAAATGCCTACCTCCTGGAGAGTGTTCTTCACCTGGCCAGATGTTGTGAAGGGGTTTTCTATACCATGGAAAGTAGGGATCGACGGATTATCGGTTTTACCGATATTATCGGCCGATATTCTGTATTTTCAGCAATATCGGTATCGGCCAATATAGATATCGATATTGCCGATAATACCGCCAGGCTCATTACAAGCCCGGCGGTCCTGGGGGGGCCGGCAGGAAGCTGTTCCTTACCTTTCTTGCAGCTCCTCCAGCTCCCCAGTGCAAATCTCGCGAGACCCGTGATCGCAGAGTGTTGTCACGGGTTACCATGGCAACGCTCCGCGCGGCACTAAGGGCTACAAGATTTGCACTGGGGAGCTGCAAGAAAGGTAAGAAACAGCTTCCTGCGGTCCCCCCAGTACTTAACAAGCCACCGGACCACTAGGGAATACTATATCCCCCCTCTCTGGTAAGAAGCAGGGAGGGGGTACTAAAAAACAAACAAAACCATTTAAATATTACAAAAAAAAAATTAAAATAAAAAAATGCCCCTGCCCCCCCCCCATTTTACACAAATTACATCACTACACAAACACACACACTGCATTACATACACACTACACACATTCTGCATTCACTTTACCCACACTACACACATTCTGCATTCACTATACACACATTCTGCATTCACTATACACACATTCTGCATTCACTATACACACACACTACACAAACACACATTCTGGATTCACTATACACACACTACAGAAACACATTCTGCATTCACTATACACACTACAGAAACACATTCTGCATTCACTATACACACACTACACAAACACATTCTGGATTCACTATACACACACTACAGAAACACACATTCTGGATTCACTATACACACACACTACAGAAACACACATTCTGCATTCACTATACACACTACAGAAACACACTCTGCATTCACTATACACACTACAGAAACACACACACTACACAAACAAACTCTGCATTCATTATATACACACACACACACACACACACACTACACAAATACACACTGCATCCACTACACAAACACACACAGCTCCCATCTAAACACACTTAATCCACTACACGTGGCATGTATATTTTGTGATTTTACCTTTAGAATTAGTTTATTTTTTCAAAATGGTAAATGTACAGAATACCGGCCTGAAAGTTCACAGATTATCGGTATCGGCTCTAAAAAAAAAAATCAATATCGGTCGATCCCTAATGAAAAGGATCCTACAATCATCCCCCACTGTAGTTTTCCGTGGAAGTCCAGGCCTTTTTGTGTTCCAGAGCTCAGCAGTGCATTCTTTTCCCCTCAGAACGTACCTAACAGTTTATTCAGCCACTCCTACTGTTCCTACCATTTCTCTAATGGTTTTTTTTTTTTTTTTGCACGACGGCCTGCTTCACTTGCTTTGAGAGCTCCTTTGACTGCATGTTATGCAGCAACAACTTTCAAATGCAAATGCCTCACCTGGCATCACCTAAAGGCTTTTTATCTGCATATTTGATGAATAAATAATGAAGGAATAGACCACACATGTCCATGAAACAACTCCCCCCAATTACTTTTGGTCCCTTGAAAAACAGGGGCCTGCATATTAAAAGAGAAACTGCACTTAAAGCCCATATTCGTTATTTAACTATCTTGTTTTTTTACGCTCTGCATGGAGTTGCTGAACATTCCTCATAGAGATGCATTCATTCAATTATGCAAATAAAGTAAGATTTTACTATATTTATGGGGTTAATGTGGGTTGTTCCTGACCCTATAGTGTTCCTTTAGGATTCAAACAGTTGTAGAATACTCATAACCTGGCTGAGAGAGCCAGCCGTTCACTGTCAAAAGCTTCCTGTTTGAAGCCTCAGACCAAGGTAAAATTAGGAGTATTCAGGTGAATATGTTAAGGTGCCCAGAGTGTTCCTTTAAAGCAGCTTTGTCATGGACTGGGATCTTTTTACAATTTGCAATGGTGTAAACTCGCAATGGTAATTTTGCAATTGGATGTCTTTCCAGTTGCAGTGGAAGGAGAGTTATGCTTACCTGAACCTGTCCCCTGTCTTCTGTATCTTGAGTAAATGGACAAGAGGTTCTGATTAGAAATATATATGTTGCATCAATGAGGTTGGATTGGATTTCTACAGGTAAATACACAGACACTTGCAAGGACAAATTGAAAATCGTATTCATAGAGAATTTCACACTGTTTTAAACTGCTCTTATCTTAATGGGTGGGGGAAAGGGATTTACTGGGGTGGTACTTTACTGAGAATACATTTAATTACAAACCTGAATATCAGTCAAATTGAATGTAAATATTTTAATATATATCCAGGCGTGAGGTCATCATGGCAGCACATAAATCGGATCAGGTGCTGATAATTTGTCTCTATGCTGGTTGGGGAAGATTTCTGTATTCTCTGGAAGCAGAGGATGTTTTAGTGCAGGACTCTATAAATCCCAGGTGCCTTGGTGTTTCTCAGCCCAGGGAAGCAAAAACCTTCCTGAAGTTCTTGCTCTGCTCCTTCGCACGCCATGCTGTCATGCCAGGAGCAGAACTTGAAGATTACACAAGCTCCATTAGACTTCAAGGAAAGGATGCACTCCAGCTCTCCCAAAGGTATGGAGGCTGGGTGGACATAATTTTTTTTATTTTATTTTTTAAAGGGACACTGTAGGCACTGTATCTGCTTCATCTCATAAAACTGGTTATAATGAATGGAGTCCCCTGGTGCCATCATTTCTTTCAGCATTAAATAGTTTTTAATGTTGTAATGTTTTAATGCTAAACAAGAGACCCCGGCACTCCATCCCCTCTGTGCTGCTTTGGCTAATAAGGAAGTATTAACCTGAGTAGCAATGGGCAGCTGTGATTGGCTGAGAGTGTCAGCTGACTGCTTTTAACCTGTCAGAGCTCCAACTGACGGTATGAATGGGTATGACAACAAGGAAGTGTGTAATCTCTGCCTTAGCTACACATATAGAAGGGGCCGGGCTGTGGGTGGCCAGAGACTCTTATTTTGTGGCATACTGCACAAACATGGTGCAACACTGAATGGAGGGACAGTGCCAGGGCACTCCAGGCACTATAACCAATTCAAAGAGAGAAAGTGGTTATAGTGACTACGGTGTCCCTTTAAGTTATAATTTGTGGTTGTTTGAGTAGGAGTGTGCGTGAGTATGTCATTGAGTGTGTCGGTTTATGTTACTGGCCCCCTTCGATCACATTAAGAAAAGAAAAGAAAAAAAAAAACCTGGCTGCTAACTTTTTTTAGCTGGCTCCTAGATACTAAGCAAATTTGTCAAGCCCAGTTTTAGGGCTTTCTATGTTCTCCCAACACCACAAGGGAAATCACATCCTCCGAGGCTCCAAGTTCATATGCTGTGTGGTTGGTGTTAATGACTGGATGTAATAAAAGATTAAGTTACACTTTACTAGTGTAGTGCCACTTTAAGTGTCATAGATTGTAAGCCTTCCTCAGTTCTGGTCTCTATCGTTATTTTATACGTCAAACTCTTGTCAAATATTTCCATTCTATAATAAATAGTAAAAAAATTTTTAAAAACAGCAGAAAATTTTGGCGCAATATAAATGCTAATAATGGAACTAATTTAAAGATATGTACTGTAACTAGCTACACTGGAATCGAACTAGTAGCTTTGCAACTGCTGTGCAACTTACAAAACATACAACCTACAGGAGCTGGAGCAAATTCATTACCAACTGAAAGTAAAAAGAGACTTTAACTCGACTAATCTTATTGGAATAACATTCACCAATTAGTTAGTAACGTCGTAGGTCTCAGTACATTTTACACAGTTAACATATCTCCTTTTAGCATTCTCCTCAGAATATCATTACCAGCACACCACCATATCTCAAATGCATGGAAATCCCCAATTTTGCCCGCATTGTCCTTGAATGAATTGATATCCAACAAGTATACAACAATTTACAAACCAACTAGGAGTGGCAGAGATGGACACATGGAGATCTGGTACAGGTAAGGATTATAATTTGGACCCCCCTTTTTTTTTAGCTGGTACTTTTAATAGGTTGTTCAGTGCCTCCTTAAATGTAAAAATAAATGTACTAATGTGTGGTAACAACCCTTTACCCCTCCCCAATTTTACTTCTATATCCTTTGCCTGTATTGCAAAATCAAAAAAAAAAAAATAATAATTTTTGTGTCATTTAAAAACAACCTTATTTCAATATATGGTGCCTTCCCACACAACAGTACGATTTTGCCTCTAATTAAGGGACAGACAAAAGTAAGAAAAGCCTAGCAGGAAGCTGGCGGCTCTCTTGCTCTCTGTCACAGCAACTACAGCACATTCCCTGTAGTTTCTGTGATATTTCTCTAGCAAACATATCCTCTGCTTTGGTGCTGCCGAATGGATAATGGAGCCAGATCCTTTAAAATAGCTGATGGGAGAAAAGACCTCTTTTTGCTTGGTGTTCAACAGATGTCTTTGGCAACTTTATGCACAAATGTAGGATTCCAGAGTCTATGCAAGTGTAGGTGGGGTCCATGTAGATGAGGTCTCCTGGAGCTGAAGATGGATGGTGGTGCCAACAAGGGAGAGTAGCAGATAAGTCTCCTGGCTCAGTTCATATGTTAAATGTTAAACTGTGTTTGACAGGCTTGGTTTAATGTCTTGACCCGTGTGTCTTGCTTCCTCAATTCCAACTCTCTACTTGACCCTCTTCAATCTTGCTTCCGCCCTCTCCACTCTACAGAGACTGCTCTTATCACAGTTACCAACGACCTAATCACAGCTAAATCCATAGGTCACTACTCCATACTAATTCTTCTTGACCTCTCTGCTACCTTTGACAACGTTGATCATGCTCTCCTTCAAATTCTTCAATCGCTCGGTCTCTGTGAGTCTGTCCTCTCAATGTTTTCCTCTTATCTCTCCCAACGCTCATTCAGTGTCTTCTTTTCCAAGGATATCTTCTTCCCTCTTCCTGTCTCGGTTTGAGTCCCCTGGCTCTGTCCTTGGTCCCCTTCAATTTTCTCTTTATACTGCCTCTCTTGGAAAACGTATTACCTCATTTGGATTCCACTACCACTACTTCCACTACCACCTGTACGCTGATGACACCCAGATACATGTCTCCTCCCCAGACCTCTCCCCTGCCGTCCTGCAACGTGTCACTGCTTGCCTTTCTTCCATTTCTGACTGGATGTCCTCCCGTTTTCTGAAACTCAATCTCTCTAAAACTGAGCTTGTCTTTTCTCCTCCTAATACTGACCCTCCTCTGTCGCTCTCCCTTCAAGTTAGTAGTATCCACATAAGTCCTTCCTTGCAAGTACGCTGTCTTGGTGTCATACTTGACTCTGGCCTCACCTTTGAGCCTCACATCTAGTATGTTGCCAAATCCTGTAGATTCCAGCTTAAAAACATAGTCCGCATCCGCCCCTTTCTTACGAAAGATTCTACCAAGGAGCTTGTCCATGCTCTAGTAATTTCCAGCATGGATTATTGTCACACTCTAGCCCCTCATATCTCTTCACAGATCCATAGGTATGCCCCTTTTCGGTCCCTCCTCTCTGCCCATGACCTTCTCCTGTTCACTGCTCGCACCCATACGGCCAACTCGTGCTTGCAGGACTTCTCGTGGGCGGCTCCCTTCCTATGCAATAGCCTGCCAACCCCCATTAGACTGTCCCCTAGTCTTCAATCCTTTAAGAAATGCCTTAAAACCCATCTCTTTAGAAAAAGCTTATGGCCGCCCAGAGTAACCTACTTTACATACCCGTCTCTTGCTCTCTCCTCCAGCTCTGCTTCACTCCCACCTCATTTGATTGCCATTTCCTGTCCTAATGTGTTTTATACCCCACCTCCTGTAGACTGTAAGCTCGTTTGAGCAGGGTCCTCTTCAACCTATTGTTCCTGTAAGTTTTCTTGTAATTGTCCTATTTATGGTTAAATTCCCCCCCCCCCATTATATTGTAAAGCGCTACGGAATCTTTTGGCGCTATATAAATGGCGATAAATAAACGAGAGACCATAGACACCAAAAGTCTGGCCCCTCTCTTGTATTTGAGCTAACACTGTCACATTAAACTAGACAACAGTGGCAGCAGTGAAAGTCTGAGAGCACCAGCTGATATGAGGCAGTTATGGTGTTTGCTAAAGTATAATAATTTATAAAAATACAGATAGTGCTGCACAATCTACACTTTCATTAATATACAAGAGAACAAAGCCTTGCACACAAAACTTGTGCTATAAATTTTGCATGTATGTGCAATGTGCAACTTATGTACAATATCCTAATAATTGTACCCATATGTGCAATATGCACTTATTTTTATGTCCATTTGCAATAGGCAAATAACTATTCCTGTATTTAGCACAAGTAAAATAAAAATCAAGAACTTACTGGTGTTGTGTTTTTATAAGAAGGAATTGTGCCTGTATCCTACGAATGTCTTCTTCCCCTACAGGTTACCGATCACATGACCAACTTTAATCATCTATTCGTTGCAAATTGCTCCCCTTATTGAGATTGGTTATTCTTCCAAATAAAGATTTATCAGTATATAAAAAATAACCCCCTCACCTTTTAAAGGGACACTAGTTCCCAATATAACTTTAGCTTAATGAAGCAGTTATGGTGTATAGATCATGCCCCTGCAGTCTTACTGCTCAATTCTGACATGTAGGAGTTAAATCACTTTGTTTATACAGCCGTGTATTAGACTTGCACATTAACTTCCTGTAAAGAGCTCTAATGTTTAAAATTGCTTTATTGCACGGTCTGTTTAATTAGGAATTTTATCTCTTGCTGTGTGAATAACCTTCTAGAGCCTCCTGCAGGCGATTAAAGTTCAATGTACAATGCAAAAGATCCAAACTTCTAAAACAAGTTAACATCTGATTAAAAATTAAACATTTTTTCAAGCAGGCTGCATGAGGTCACAGCCAGGCTAAGACAGACAGAGATAGAAACAAAAGTGATTTTTCTCCTAAATGGCAGCACATTGAGCAGTAGGACTGCAGGGGCATGATACATGCACCAAAACAGCTTCACTAAGTTGCTTTGACGCCTATAGTATCTCTTTAAAAGGGAACTGTCACCAAGAATTTATATTATTGAATAAAACACTAAAGAAAACATATGTGGCTTTAGTTAAGCATTTTTTAAATGGGATGCTTTATTTACTTTTAAAATGTATGCACTATAGGGTCAGGAACACTAACATGTATTTCTGACCCTATAGTGTTAAAACCCCCATCTAACCCCATGCCCCCAATTGCCACCCTAAATATAGTAAACTCTTACTTTTATTCAAGTCTGCAGCTCCTGGCTCTGCCTCTGTCTGTTGACATCATCAGAAGTGGTAGTCTGAGCCAATCACAGTGCTTCCCCATAGAAATGGCTGAAACGGTCAATGAGGCAGATCAGGGACAGAGCCAGCACAAGCCAAAACAGCATCTCCTCATAGAGATGAATGAACTCAATGCAACTCTGAGGAAAGTCTGCATGCAGAGAGTGGACACTCTGAATGGCAGTGCCACTTACTCTGCAGCACTGAGATAGGAAGCACCTCTAACAGCCATCTAGGAAGTGGCCAGTAGAGTTATCACTAGGCTGTAATGGAAACACTGCATTTACTCTGAAAGGACAGTGTTTACAGCAAAAAGCCTGAAGGGAATGATTCTACTCATCAGAAAAAAAAGCAATAAGCTGTAGTTGTTCTGGTGACTATAGTGTTCCTTTAAAGATTTAGAAAATGACATAACCCAGTTCGAACAAGGCAAAGACAGAAAAGCTTTACAAATAAGGAAGGAAAATAAATATTTATTTGAAAAATTCTGAGAAGAGACAGCTCCCTTTTAATCTGATAATACGGAGTGACAGATAATATTGTGAGCTTATTCAGCGAACACTACTTTTGCCAACCATGATCCCCAGTGACAAATGAATAATGATTTACTGTAGAGTTTTTTTTCAATCCTTTATCGCAAAAATTGTGAGATCTGAAATAAAGGGGAAGAAATTCACACATCTAACCTTAAACTAGATGCCCCTATCTGTAATCCCTTTCTGTTATAAATATTGCCCTTTTCTGCAATTGAGTATAGTAAGTAGAGGAGAAAGATAACAATGTTTACACTGTCCACACTTTCATTGTGTGCCTAAATTAAAGGAACACAAATGTGTATTCCTGAGCATGTAGTGTTAAAAACCACCATTTAGGTGCCTTGCCCAACCCAACCTAAAAAGGTAAGAAAATGTACCTTATTTCCAGCGCCACTTGTGTCTGCAGCTGCTGGCCCTGCCCCTGATGTGCCTCCTTGGCTGACCTCAGAATTGATTATCTCAGGCAACCCAATGCTTTACCATAAGAACAGCATAGGATTGGCTGAGATCATCAAGGAGGTGGTTTGGGGCCAAACATTGCCCTGGCCAATCAGCATCTCCTCATAGAGATGCACTGAATCAATGGATCTCTATAAGGAAAGTTCAGCGTCTTTATGCAGAGGGTGAAGACGCTGACCGTCAGTGCTGGAAACTGAAGCACTGACCCAGGAAGCACCTTGAGTGGCAGTCTGAGGAGTGGCCACTGTAGGTGTTACAAGGCTGTAATGCAAACACCACCTTTTCTCTGAAAGGCAGTGTTTACATGAAAAAGCCTGCAGGGACAGGCTATACTCACCAGAACAACTACATCAAGCTGTAGTTTTGGTTAATATAGTGTCTCTTTAATGTCACTTGTTAAATCTTTAAAGTTTTTATGGATGCATCGAAATTTAGGCCGAAAATGGGGCGAATCTGCCAAAAATTAACAGATTGACACACACACACAGGATTCACCTTCCGAGGCTTCCCCTTGCCGTGCCCCACACCAACATCCCTCCATGCTGACCGTGAAGAAGAGAGCGGCGGCGGGAGCCCCTACCCACCTCCTTCTCGTCTTCCCTTTTAATTCATTATATGGCTGTGTACAGCAATGAACATATTGGGGGTTATTCATTAATGTGCAGAATATATTTTTTTATTTTTCCTTTACCTTGTGGACAGTGCACTGCTTGCATGTGTGCAGAGCCGCCCTTTGTGTATAGTGATACATTCAGTAAGACACTCACAGTACTTGGTATTCTGACTGCATACCAACCTATGTAAGCTTAATGGTTTTCATGTATTTTCCTTCTATAGCACTGCTTTTATATTCAGCGTTTATACGGTTTGTTATAATTTGTATAGAATTTTTGTACTTGTATAATGCTAGCTTAGAGCTGTTTGAGTTCATTACTTGACATAAGGCTAGATTACATTAGTTACAAGTTATATTCTGTCAAATTTTGGTGTGGTTACTTTCAAGAAAAGTGTGGTTATTTTATTGGCTTGTAGTTTTTCATATTAGATTAATTAAAAAGTCTAATATTAATAAAATTATAGAAAAAAAACATTTTAACATCATTTGGAGAGAAAAAAAAAAAAGTCATTTTCGGACAAGGGCATCCTGAATTTTCATTTCGGTGCATCTGGTTTATAAGCGATTTTCAAGGTTTCAATTATGTAATATCCAGAGAAGTGACGTTCCACTTAAATGGTGATCCTGGGGCTTCAACATTTTTATTTATTTATTTTTAAAATAGGAGGTCCCTATTTAGATATAAGGGATCAACTAATATTTTTCCAGAGCCCATGCTGATACAGATTATCTGTCACCTTTTGGGCTGATTGCCAATAACTAGTGCTGATATTTTGTATTTAAAGTGTTTTGTTTTTTAATTTACCACAATTTCTACATAAATCTAGGATTAACTGAACATGCTGAATATAGTAGGAGTACAGTTGCTGACAAGCAGGCAGTATGTTACAGTAGATCATTCATGGTCTCACCTTCCTGCCTCCAGCTGAGCTCTGCATGCCGATACTCACAAGGAGGGGCAAAGTGAGGTTGTGCCTCATGGGGGGGGGGGGGGGGGACTGGGAGCGGTTAGTTATTGGTAATATTAGTAAAATTACAAAACCAATTATAGGAAAAATGCCAAATATGGGATCTAATATTGGTGGAACCTATCCCTAATAGATGCCTTTCTCCTGCAAATAAATATAATAAAAAGCCTGATGTATGGGCACTCATTAGCAATTACCTTATTTGGTTTCAATCTCATCTTTAAATACTACTAACAAGGTCAATGTATAAATATACAACTTCCAATATACGTTCATCACAATTTGATTACAAATAATCATACTAACAAGCTCTCCACAGCTGCCATCAGGTCATTCACACTTTATGCATAATGTTCTCTCTTGTATTGATATTACCAAGTCTGGTCTGCAAATTCAGGTCAAAGAGCTTAAAGATGTAAGTTAATCACAGCAAGTAGTTCTCCACCTGCCACAGTACTCAAGTCTCAGCAATAATTCCTAATGAAAATCCTAAATAAGAGAAAAGCACCTGTGTGTATTGAAAAGCATAATCAAATCTACTGCTAAAGAACTGCAGGAGAGCTATAGGTTATCTACCTTTGCCAACCTCTCTCTATAAAGGGTACCTGTCATGACAAATACAACTAAATCTCAAATGTTAGAGAATAGCTGGAGAAAATAGCCCTTTACAACTCCTCTCAGTTAGTTCAGTCTGTGCCAAACCTGTATGCATCTGCACAGAGATAAAGAGGCTGTGCTCTGTATGTCTTATCTCTAATTATTACATTCAGCCTAAAGGAAAGCAATGCCTGCAAATGGAAGAAGGGACAATCTTTTGTGAGAGCAGCATAGAGAGGGGAGAGAAACAGCCAGAATAATTTATTGGACACAGAATAGAGAGAGATAACAGAAGTTTTATTTGCACAATGCCAACATAAAGAGCGTTGGGAACTTTTAACCTGTTATGCGAACAAAGAATGTTTCCCAAACAAGGGTATGTAGGAGAGATGTGTGTTACAGAAAGAGTAACACACACTGAAAACATGATTTATGCTCTCAGTAGGAGACAGGGGTAAAGACAAAAGAAAATACATTTAAATATGAGATTTCAGTTTGGCAGAAACAGTTAATTGTATAATAGGAGTCAGGCCAGACAGTTGGAAAACTGCAATGGCAGCTTTACTTTAACAGCACAACCTGATAAACCCATTGTCAGTACACACTCCGTGACAATTATTTCTCCGTAGCAATGCTCCTGCAGACTACATCCCCCTGAGGCGAATGCAAACTACTCCCCCTTCCCCCCCATCAATGCCCTGCAAACTACTCCCCCCTCCCCCCATCAATGCCCTGCAAACTACTCCCTCCTCCCCCCACATCAATGCCTGCAAACTACTCCTCCCCCATCAATGCCCTGCAAACTACTCCCTCCTCCCCATCAGTGCCCTGCAAACTACTCCCTCCTCCCCCATCAATGCCCTGCAAACTACTCCCTCCTCCCATCAATGCCTGCAAACTACTCCCTCCTCCCCCATGTGCCTGCAAACTACTCCCTCCTCCCCCATGTGCCTGCAAACTATCCCTCCTCCCCCATCAATGCCCTGCAAACTACTCCCTCCTCCCCCCATCAACCTACCAAGCTACTCCCTCCCCCCATCAATGCCCTGCAAACTTCTCCCTCCCCATCAATGCCTGCAAACTACTCCCTCCCCATCAATGCCTGCCACCAAACTACTCCCTCCTCCCCCATCAATGCCCTGCAAACTTCTCCTCCTCCCCCCATCAATGCCCTGCAAACTACTCCCTCCTCCCCCATCAATGCCCTGCAAATACTCCCTCCTCCCCCATCAATGCCCACCACCTGCCACTCCTCCTCCCCATCAGTACCCTGCAAACTTCTCCCCTCCTCCCCCCCCATCAATGCCCCCGCCTGTCCCTCCTCCCCATCAGTACCCTGCAAACTACTCTCCTCCCCCATCTTACCCACCAAACCTCCCTCCTCCCCCCCCATCAATGCCCTGCAAACTACTCCCTCCCCCCCATCAATGCCCTGCAAACTACTCCCTCCCCCCCATCAATGCCCTGCAAACTACTCCCCTGTACCCCACCCCCATCAATGCCCTGCAAATTACTCCCCTTCACCCCACCCTCATCAATGCCCTGCAAATTACTCCCCTCTCCTTACTGGCAATGCTCTGGAAATTATACCTCTATCCTCCCAATCAATGCAATGAAATTTACACCCCTCTCCTTCATGGCAAATGCACTGCATCTTAATTTCCCTTTCCTCGGATTTAAAAAAAATAAATTGTCCCTCATGCCTAGAACAGATTTGATGAATAACAATAAACATGTTTTGTTGAGTTTTTTCCCCTTCATTACAGCGTCGTAAGAGAGGAGATCAGGCCGTGTTACAAGTCCTTGGCCTGCAAGGCCTCTCCCTTGGCACTGCCCCCATGGGATGTCCTGTAAACAGCCTCCACCCTGACCGATCTACCAAACCCCAAACCCTGGAAGCAGTAACTAACGCAGGTTCTACACTGTTACAGAGAGCTCTCGGCCTGTCATGCCAGTAATGTCTCCCTGGCACTGCCAGTAATGTCTCTGGCACTGCCAGTAATGTCTGCCTGGCACTGCCAGTAATGTCTGCCAGTAACTGGCACTGCCAGTAATGTCTGCCAGTAACTGGCACTGCCAGTAATGTCTCCCTGGCTCTCTCCCTGGCACTGCCAGTAATGTCTCCCTGGCTCTCTCCCTGGCACTGCCAGTAATGTCTGCCTGGCTCTCTCCCTGGCACTGCCAGTAATGTCTGCCTGGCTCTCTCCCTGGCACTGCCAGTAATGTCTCCCTGGCTCTCTCTGCCTGGCACTGCCAGTAATGTGCCTGGCTCTCTCCCTGGCACTGCCAGTAATGTCTCCCTGTCTCTCTCTCCCTGGCACTGCCAGTAATGTCTGCCTGGCTCTCTCCCTGGCACTGCCAGTAATGTCTGCCTGGCTCTCTCCCTGGCACTGCCAGTAATGTCTCCCTGGCTCTCTCTCTGGCACTGCCAGTAATGTCTGCCTGGCACTGCCAGTAATGTCTGCCTGGCACTGCCAGTAATGTCTGCCTGGCACTGCCAGTAATGTCTGCCTGGCACTGCCAGTAATGTCTGCCTGGCACTGCCAGTAATGTCTGCCTGGCACTGCCAGTAATGTCTGCCCGGCTCTCTCCCTGGCACTGCCAGTAATGTCTGCCTGGCTCTCTCCCTGGCTCTGCCAGTAATGTCTCCCTGGCTCTCTCTCTGGCTCTGCCAGTAATGTCTGCCTGGCTCTCTCCCTGGCTCTGCCAGTAATGTCTGCCTGGCTCTCTCCCTGGCTCTGCCAGTAATGTCTGCCTGGCTCTCTCCCTGGCTCTGCCAGTAATGTCTGCCTGGCTCTCTCCCTGGCTCTGCCAGTAATGTCTCCCCAGCTCTCTCTCTGGCTCTGCCAGTAATGTCTGCCTGGCTCTCTCCCTGGCTCTGCCAGTAATGTCTGCCCGGCTCTCTCCCTGGCACTGCCAGTAATGTCTCCCCAGCTCTCTCCCTGGCTCTGCCAGTAATGTCTCCCCAGCTCTCTCCCTGGCTCTGCCAGTAATGTCTCCCTGGCTCTCTCTCTGGCTCTGCCAGTAATGTCTCCCTGGCTCTCTCTCTGGCTCTGCCAGTAATGTCTGCCTGGCTCTCTCCCTGGCACTGCCAATAATGTCTCCCCAGCTCTCTCCCTGGCTCTGCCAGTCAGTACCCAGCATGCCCCACGCTCACCTGCAGGGCCTGCAATGTCCGCGCTGTCGGCCTGTCCCCGGGTTCCCGCTCTCAGGCGGCCGGTTTCGGGGTATGTGGCGGGACCCCGGGCTCTGACATGCCTGTGACTGTGTGACAGGCGGAAGGCTGCTCTCCGTTGCTCTCCTCCTGCTCCCTGACTTCCTTAGCTACTGTTTCCGGAGGCAATGCCGACCTGTCACAAGCTGCAGTCTCCGCCTTGACGTTGGTTTTTTTTTTTTCGTGAATAACTTTACTTATAACGCGTGTTTAGTGACAAACGTACAGGGCTCCCAGGTCTCATAATAAACCAATAAATTTGAGGGTGTTTTTTGTGCTTTTTTTCTTTTTATTATTCATTAAGACCCTCATATTAATGGCTATTATAGCCTCAACTTCACCACTTACATTTACATTTTAGGGCTGACAGGGTTATTTACTAAAGTGAGAATTCAAATTTACATTTTTAGGTCAGAGCAGCTTAAGTGGAAGCATTGCTGACAGAGATTCCATTTAAACTATTTACCTTAAATGTAAAACTAGCTTTGAATTTACATGTTAGTAAATAAACCTGTCAGTACTCAAGAATTCGGAGTTTACACTGCACATTGTAGGGTTACACAGGTGATAATGGCACCATAACCAGTAAAGCGCAATGTACTAGTAATGGTGCTTGAAGCGTTCCTTTAAAGTTTGGGGTGCCCAAAAGGTAGACCCCCAGATGTTTTGAAACTGCAGTCTCCATGATGCTTTGTCATACCAACGGCATGTGAAGCATCATGGGAGTTGTAGTTCTACAACATCTGAGGATCTACCTTTTGGGCACCCCTGCTAAAAGGGATTCTATAGTATTAGGAATACAGAGTTGTGTTCCTAACACTCTAGTGCCCGCTGGTGTCGTCCCCGTCTCATAAAGGGTTAAAAAAACAAACCTTTAATCCCTTCCCCGATTCCAGTGCTGATGTCCCTTGGTGCTAAGTTGGTACACCACCTACTCCAACAGGGGGACCTAATGGGGCATACGGGGGTTCGGATGCACACACTGAGGTATTCGTGGGTGTTTAAGTGGTTGTCTCTTGTGTCAGGAGTTTGATCCAGGGTTCCCAGATTGCGATGTATCGTGGGTATGCACGTGTCAAGAAGAAATGCAATTCCTCCACGATTCGGATGGATTCAACTTTCTGAATCCAAGTTCTGATTGTGGGTGCTGATGCATTTTTCCAGTGTAGAGGAATCACCATGTTAGGAGGGGTTAGGAGGTGGTCAGTGAGGATTCATGTTTTTATTGGGAGTGGGGAGGGATGTAAAAGGAACAGGGTTGTTTTAGGCTTGCATTGTACACGCTGTCCAGTGATGACCTGTATTATGGCCAGTATATGCTTCCAGTAGGGTTGTATCACCTCGCATGACCACCATATGTGGCCTGGTGTGCCTTTTTTCTGCTAGCATCTTCAGCATTGTGCGGATGTTTGAGGGAATAGATGGTGTAGGCGTGAGGGGGTGTAGTGCCATCTTGCTATTCTCTTGTAGTTGCCCTCTTGGGTATAGTTACTGACGGAGGTGTGAAAGATGTTGGAGAAAAGCTGTGTATATTCGGTGTTGGAAAATGAGATGTGTAGTTCCTCTTCCCATGCTGCCATGTATTTAGGGTGAAGCGGTGATGTGTCCTTTTGGATAAATTTGTATAGTATGGATAAATGTTTTGCTTTAAGGAGGTGATTGGAGCAGAGGTTTTCAAAAGGTGTCAGGTCTCTGAAGCACTGTAGTAATTCTGGTGTGGAGTTTAGGATGTGTCTCACTTGTGAGTGGCGGAATTGCAGCACAGGTGAGAGTTGTGTCACATACTCATCCGCATATAAAAATGTGATTAATGACATTTACTGTTCTGACAGGAAAACTTATCCCAAGCAACATTACTGTCCTGACAATTAAATCCACAGGAGGGTTTGTGCTGAGCAGCAATTATGCAAATGGAAACCTGGTAACTGCCTTTGGGGTCAAAGGCCGATTACAGCCTATCAGATCCAGAGGAGGGGTATTTAGGCCCAGTTCTCATCCTGCTCAGTGCCCTGTTGTGGTTTCCCTTGTGGTTGTCCGAGAACGCGTTATTGATTCTGGTATTTTGACTTTGACATTGATTTTGACTTCCCTGTTTTCTGGCATCCCTGACCCCTGGCTTTTCCTTATCACTGTGTCTCTTTCAGTATCCCTTGACCTCGGCTATTCCTGACTATTCTTTGGTATGTTAGTCCGGCCATTCTAAGGTCCGGTATACGTTACCTATCAGTCCTCTGTGTTACAGAATTCTACGTGCTGGATCATACTGTAATCTTGACAAGTTGTGTTTCAGTGGGAGAATTCCTGTCTGGGTGGTCATCTGACCTAATGTAAGTTATGGGGTGTTATAATAGTCTTGGAAGGAAGTCATGGATGTGCCCAGATGAATCAACGGGTTATGTGTGACTGGATAGAGTGGGGAGGGATAATGAGATATCGTAGGTAGTTTTCGCAGTGTCTGCCATATTTTGAGGGTTGGAATAATGGTGGGGTGTGTCAGGTGGGGTGTGTGGAGTATGTAGGTTTGAGGAAGGTCCTATTTTTTTGTGCCATGGCACTATATGGATGGGGATCTGGAAACCCTGGAGTTCCAGTAATGTCCCATGAGTCTGTGGTATTGGAGAGTTCCACTCATACAGTCTAGTGGTGGTGGTAGTAGTAGTAGACTAATGCCTCCCAGACATCGAAGCCTACTACATGCTAGTGATTTTGGGCTCAGTAATGTTTTGAAGGGTAGTCCAGGGTGTTTTTGTGCCCAGATGAAGGAGTTAAACAGACCTCTAATGGATGTGAAACATGAATAGGAAGTGTTTGTAAGAGGTATAAAATCTTTGGCAGGGTATTCATTTTTAGAATGTTAGTACGGCATAGCCACCCAAATATAGCCTTCTTCCAGTGGGCAAGGTAATTTTTTTTTGATTGTTTGTCGTAAGGGGGGAAGTTGAGATCGTACAGCTTACGGAGGTCTCTAGGTAGTTGGACTCCAAGATACTTTACTGCAACATCTGCCCACGCAAATGGGTATGCTTGTTGCAGAGTTGATTTAGTGTGAGGGTTAATATTGAGGACTAGAATCTCACTTTTAGTAAAGTTCACTAGAGAGTTAGAGATCTTATTATAGAGAGATATTTCTTCTAAAAGATAGGGCATAGAGATTATAGGGTCAGTCAGGGCCAGATTAACATATGGGCTGATGGAGCTCCAGGCCCAGGCCCATGGAATAGGCCCATTAAAAATTTAAAATTTTTTTTTTTATTTTTTATTTTTTTTACACACTACTCTTAGGTTTGCCACCTGACTGGTATTTTAATGGCACAGAAGGTATTTGAGGCTGCCTGGCCGTGCCGGTATTGCAGTAATACCGGCAATACAAATGCAGGTAATTTTATTAAAGACACGGAGGCTCCTATTATGCATATCTCTTTCTTTATTACTCTCAGCAGCAAAGAAATAGAGATAAATAAATAACTGAAAGAACAAAAAAATACAGTGTTCAAGTAACCAATCACATAAAAGAGGAAGTGACTATAAAATACTTGAAGCACCCACAATCCCCCTCTTTCTTTGCTGCTCTCAGACCAGTTAAGTACATAACTTTTTCTGCTCTGATATTGATATTGTGATTTTACACTGTACTGTGTTTTGCATGTTTATTTTATTTGAGGTTCCTGCTCCTGGTTATATATCTTAGGTGCTGGAGCCTGTGTCTTTTACTTGTTTCTTCCCCCCCTGTGGTGTGTTCTCCTGGGGGCCGTCACGGCCGCGTTAGGCAGTGCCGCCTCCCGCTCTCTCCCATCCCGGCCGCGTTCTGCGGCTAGCCGCGGGGTCTCCCATGTCTCAGGGGATTTTGTGTTTACACGCCGGCGAGCCTCCGCTTAGCTCGGCGGCGGCTCCCGGGCGTGTGTTGGTCGGGCCGCGCTGTGGATACACGTGCGCCCCCTCCCCCGCTCTCGTCGGTTGCCTCTCCTCCCTCGTGTGGCGGCCATCTTGTGTCCGACGGCCACACTCCCCTGCCGGTTTGCCTTTCATCCCCTGAGGACTTTCAGTGCTCATCTGTTACACACCACTGTGGGGTAGGATTTTTATTCAGTTTTGCTGGTTTTATATGTACATCTTGCAGTTTTTTATTTCAGTTTATTTAAGTTTGATTAATTTTATTTGATTTAATTTATTTTATTTTATTTTTCATTGTGCTTGTGTTTCTTTCCTGTTCTCTTGTGGCTGTTTTTAGCCCTGTCCTATTCCTGTCCCTTTTGGGTTATTAAACCCTAATTCTATCCCTGTCATTTTTCCTCTGTATACTTATATGCCGTTTTCGTTTTGTTTTCAGATCTGATTGTCATTTTCTACTTCTCCTGTTTAACCCTTTCCTGTAGTCATGCAGGATAAGGGTGATGGTCCTGAGGGCCACATTACTGACTTCCATCAGGAGCTGCCTGAGGGTCAGGCCATCTCTGAGGAGTTCCAGGCTCTGATGGACTCCACCATGGCGTCCTCTCTCCAGAGAGCGCTCGCCTCTGCTATGGGGGCTATGTCCTCCTCCTTTTCCCAGACTCTGGCGCAGTCTCTTTTGCTGCCCCAGGCGGCTAACCCTGCCCTACTGGGTACGGGCCCTACTCCTATCCCTACCCCACCTGGTGCCCGTAAGGCCAAGGTGAAGGCAAAACATCTCTCCTCCCACTCCATGACGCAGGTTTTACCTGCCTTGACGGACTCGCCTGAGGCAGTCACAGATGGCGCGCTCCCACCGCGCAAAAGAGCCTCTGGTCGGGCAAAAACGGCCAGGTTGTGGAAACGGGCTAGATCCCGTGATGAAAGGTCGGAGAGCGACCGGAGTGAGGAGGAGGAGTATGAGGAACTAGACTATGCTTCTGATGAAGAAGCCGGCTCGGAGGAGGGAGCTCCCCCTGCCGTAGCACCCCGTACTGGGGGCGCTTTCCCTGCCGGGGGTGTTGCTGCCCAGGGGGCGAGTGGCGACGCGGGGATTCTGGATCCGCAGGGTAACCCCCTGTTTGATCCGGATGACTTGCGTCATCCTCGTTCCGCTGAGTGGGAACCCCCTGAGCATATCGCCCGATATATCGCACTTCGGATGCGTACGCCACTCTCTAGGGAGAGTCGCAGTAAGCTACGGGCTGAATGTCCTAGACCTTCGGTCCCAGGATCGGCGTGTAAGACGCCAGAGGTCGATCCTCAGATTGCCCAGTTCCTCAACAAATCAGGCTGGAAGCAAAAGAAGGGCCTTGATTTTTCCCTGAGACATTGTCAAGACAAGATTATGGACACCATTGGCCCTCTGTCTAAGGCCTATGAAGTTCTGGAAGCCCCCAAGGCGGGTGACGCGGAGCTTGATATTGATGTAGCGATCGGTTGGGTGCAACGTGCCATTTGCCTACTAGGCAATGCTAATATGGCCGTCTCCGCTGAGCGCAGGAAGGCAATCCTGCTTAAGATTGATCCTAAATTGGCTACCATGGCCGTCTCCGAACCTGGTCCCTCGGCTGAGGGGATGCTCTTTGGAGACAATTTCGTAAGAGACCTGGGGTCTTACGTTAAAACCTTCACAGCCATTGATAAGGCCCAGGCTAATATGAAGAGGGTGTTTTCCCCTAGAGTTTTTGGAGGGGCCGGGCGCAACAGGAGCCGTCCACCCGCCCGCGGATTCCGGGGTTCGTATCGAGCCCAGCGAGGCTCCTTTTTCCCTACCAGAAACTTCCAAGAGCCCAGACCGGCTCCATTCTTCCCATCTAGAGGGAGGTCCTGGAATCCCCGCTACCCGAGAGGTGCCTCATCAGGCAGACGCCCTTATGGTGAGTACCCCTTTTGTCCATCATACACGAGAGCGGGTGGCGGGCAGATTGGCCCAGTTTTACGAGGCATGGGTGGCCCTGACAGCAGATGCTTGGGTTCTTCAAACAGTGAAGGGTTACCACATAGATTTTGTGTCTTTTCCTGTTCAAACTTTTGTCCCCAGGGAACTCTCGCTAGCTCGAGAGCAGGAAGAATTGATCTCTTCGGAGATCGTGGAACTACGCACCAAAGGTGCAATACAAGAGGTCCCGTTTACTCAACGGGGCTTTACAAGCAACCTATTTCTAGTCCCGAAGAAAGGTGGGGGTGTGTGTCCGGTCATCAACCTCCGCCCCCTCAATGCTTTTCTCCAGTATCGCCACTTCCAGATGGAGGGCATCCATTGCCTTCGAGACCTCCTTCAGGAGTCCGACTGGTTGGCCAAACTAGACCTCAAAGACGCCTATTTTACGGTGCCTATAACCTCGGCCCACAGAGATTTCCTCCATTTCACCTGGAAGGGAGAGCGCTGGAAGTTTACCTGTCTGCCATTCGGTCTCTCCTCAGCCCCCTGGTGCTTCACCAAGGTCATGAAACCTGTGGTATCCTTCCTTCGGAGTCGTGGAGTACGTCTGATCATCTATTTGGACGACATCTTGCTGATGGCCCAGTCAAGAGAATTACTGACGATTCATGTATCATGGACTACGTCCTTACTCCAGAACCTAGGCTTTCTCATCAATTGGGAGAAGTCGGTATTAGACCCCACCCAAACACTGGAATTTCTGGGGTTTACAGTGGACTCCGTCCAACAATTCCTGTTCCTTCCGGAATCCAAGACAAAGGCGATCAAGAAGGAAATCAGACGTACACTACGTGCAGACGACATCTCTATCCGACATCTGGCGAGGGTGATCGGCCTCCTGGCTGCCTCAATACAAGCAATTTTCCCTGGCCCTCTCCATTACCGGGCCCTTCAACGCTTAAAAGGCTCTCACCTACGTGCCGGCCACTTTTACGAACAGAGAGTGAGACTCGACGACGAGTCCAGAGACGAGCTGACCTGGTGGCTGGCCCACATGGACGCCTGGAACGGGAGAGCCATATTCGGTTCTGTCCCGGACATCATGATAGAGTCAGATGCCAGCTTACACGGCTGGGGCGCGCGTTGTGGTGCCGCATCTACCGGAGGCAGATGGTCGAATCAGGAACGAACACTCCATATCAACTGCCTGGAACTATTGGCAGGTGCATTCGCTATTCGCAGCCTCACGCCGGAACGGGCGAATTGTTGCGTGATGCTCAAGATGGACAATGTATCAGCGGTCCGATACATCAATCACCTGGGAGGCATGAAATCGCGCATGTTAGCTCTCATGGCGAAGGACTTCTGGCAATTTTGTCTTCGCAACAGCATTTCCGTGCAGGCGGAACATATCCCGGGTCTGGACAACTCAATGGCCGATTGGAACTCATGCTATTTGAGAGATTCTGGGGATTGGCGCTTGCACGCTACGGCCTTACAGGGTCTGGACCGCATTTGGGGCCCATTCGACGTGGACCTTTTCGCGTCCCGTCTCAACGCGCAAGTACCCAAGTTCTTCAGTTGGAGACCGGACCCGGCGGCAGTAGCAACGGATGCGTTCCTTCAAGACTGGCCGCAGACTCGGCTCTACGCTTTTCCCCCGTTCAATATGATAGCTTGCACGCTGTTGAAACTGACGCAACACGGCGGCTCGTTGGTACTGATCACACCACTATTACCCACGCCTGATACCGACCTTCCCGAATCTCCTGAGGGATCCGGATGGCAACTCGCACGAGTTGGTGGAGCGCGGCCTCCTACACCTGATCGCCTGGCCTCTTTCAGGGGACCCTGGTCTATCACAGGGGTTCCGCAATCAACTCTCGACCTCCTCGACAGTGCATGGGCACCAGGTACTCGAGTGGTGTACCGATCCGCCTGGAGAATATGGTCTAGTTGGTGCGTGGAACGGTCAGTGGATCCCATATCTGCCCCTTTACATGTGATCATGGAATTCCTTACTGAGATGTTTGAATCTGGGAAGGCGTACCGCACCATTAATCTATGCTGATCCGCTATATCAGCCGGACACCAAGGCTTGGATGGTTCGCCCGTAGGACGTCATCCCTTTGTATGCCGACTGCTCAAGGGGATCCGTCTCACCAGACCACCCCGTGCGAGATTCACTGCCTTCTGGGACGTGAATGTGGTCCTTCAATTCTTGTCGGCTTGGTATCCAAATCAGGATCTGACACTGAAACAGCTATCAGCGAAGGTGGTCATGTTGCTATGCCTTATCTCTTGCAAGAGGGTGTCGGATGTTCGGGCATTGGACTGGAATGCTATTGCGTTCACCCCGGAGGGCATCTCCTTTAACATATCCAGGAGAACGAAGTCGGCTTCGAAGGTGTTTGTTTACCCTAGATTCCAGGGAAACCCGGCTATCTGTCCAGTCGAATGCCTTCAGGCCTACCTCAAGGTTACTCGACCGTTGCGATCCCCGGAGCTATGCCCCTTGTTCATCTCGCTTCGAGCCCCGCACCTTCCGGTGTCTACACCTACGTTGGCAAGATGGGTTCGGGAATTGTTATCTCTGGCCGGGATCGATACGTCCAGATTCACCCCTCATTCAGTCTGCGGAGCTATGGCCTCCAAGGCGGCGGCTATGGGCTGCCGCCTAGAAGATATTCTGCGTGCGGCGGATTGGTCACGGGAATCGACCTTTCGTGATTTCTACTTCAGGCCGATTGACCATTTTGCATCTCAAGTGGTTTCTAAGCTTTAAACTTGCATAATAGGAGCCTCCGTGTCTTTAATAAAATTCCCAGATTTTACTGTTAACATGACGTAAAGTCATGATTTTATTAAAGACACGGAGGCGAGTATTATTCCCACCCACCCACCCGGCTGGGGTTGGGCATTGGCTGGTATGGTGGGTAAGTATGATATATTCGCTATTAGACTTTTTGATTGTATGTGTTGTATCTGACGTTTCTCTATATATTGGGGTTACATTTATGTCCCTTATAGCTGTATTACCGTATTTGGGTGTGTAGAGTTTGAGTTTGACGTACTGTACTATTTATTATAGTTATGCACATACAGTTGGAGTCCAGTCATTACCTTTTTCTTTTTCTGTGTCTCCTTTAGCCTGAATTCTTCGTGATTTGCCATATTGGAGCTGCGGTTGGCTACGTTAGCCGAAGTTGGATGTTCTGTATTTGGTCTTCGTTATCCGCAAGAAAGAGGGGGATTGTGGGTGCTTCAAGTATTTTATAGTCACTTCCTCTGTTATGTGATTGGTTACTTGAACACTGTATTTTTTTTTTTGTTCTTTCAGTTATTTATTTATCTCTATTTCTTTGCTGCTGAGAGTAATAAAGAAAGAGATATGCATAATACTCGCCTCCGTGTCTTTAATAAAATCATGACTTTACGTCATGTTAATAGTAAAATCTGGGAATTTTATCAGAATAAATGGAAATTACTCTGCAATACCAGCAACGGCCAGTAGGGGTCACTGTGTGTGGAGAGAGGCAGGGATAGGAAGTTACAGAATATCCCTGCCTCTCTCTACTACTCACTGATCCGTGGGGGAGCAGCTACACAGCACAGAGAGTCCAGACAGCAGCTCTACAGCTCAGGTAAGTGAGGGATGGGGGGGGAAATGCAGCGGGGACATATGGGAACACTCAGACACTAGGGGACACACGATGACACATACACTAGGGGACACTGAGACACTAGGACACAGACACTGGGAGACCTGGGAACACAGACACTTGGGGACACTGAGACACTAGGACACATGGGGACACAGACACTTGGAGACACTGGAAAACATGGGGACACTGAGACGCATGGGGATGCTGAGACACATGGGGACGCTGTGAGATATAGGGACATTGGGAGACATTGGGACATGGAGACACTATGTACCCCAGCCAGTGTCCCTAGTGTCTCAGTGTCCCCAAGTCTCTCAGTGTGCCTAGTGTCCCCATGTGTCCCCAAGTGTCTGTCTCCCAGCCAGTGTCCCCTAGTCTCCCAGTATCCCCCAGGGTCCCCTAGTCTCCCAGTGTCTGTGTCCCTAGTGTCCCCAAATGTTTCAGTGTCTCCATGTCTCCCAGTGTCTGTGTTCCTAGTGTCTCAGTGTGCCTGGTGTCCCCATGTCTCCCAGTGTCCCTATTTGTCCCAGTGTCCACATGTCCATGTCCACAACTGTCCCCATGTCTCCCAGTGTCGCCAAGTGTCTGTCTCCCAGCCAGTGCCCCCTAGTCTCCCAGTGTCTGTGTTCCCATGTCTGTGTCCCTAGTGTCTTAGTGTCCCCAAATGTTTCCGTGTCACCATGTCTCCCAGTGTCTGTGTCCCTAGTGTCCCCATGTCTCCCAGTGTCCCCAGTATCCTAGTGACATGGGGACACACTGAGACATTGGGACACTGGGAGAAATGGGGACACAGACACTGGGAGACTAGGGGACTGGGCAACATGGGGACACTGACACTGTGATACATAGGGACACTGAGACACTGGGTGACTTGCGAGACTGAGACACTGGGAGACAGGGAGACACTGGGAGCAATCCATCTATACAGCAGAATCAAACTGTGAGTAGTTTGTTGGTGATTTTACAGAATTTTCTCTGATGTCACTCCTTGTGATTTACATCATGTGATGTCACGCATAACTAATTAATTATACAAATGATTAAGGCTGGTATTTTTTTCCAAGGAAGGTGGCAACCTTAACTACTCTTCACATACTCTTGCTTAAAGGAGCACTGTAGGGTCAGGAACACAATCATGTATTTCTGACCCTATTATGTTAAAGCCACCACCCTGGCCCCTTCTTGCCTCCCTGAATATAGTAAAATATTACTTGTATTCAATTCTGCAGCTGCTGGCTCAGAAATGGTGGTCTGAGCAAATTACAATACTTCCCCATAGGACTGGCTGAGACTGTCAACTAGGCAGATCAGGGGCAGAGCCCCAACATAGCCCTGGCCAATCAGCATCTCCTCATAAAGATAAATTGAATCATTGCACCTCTATGAGGAAAGTTCAGTGTCTGCATGCAGCGGGTGGAGACACTGAATGGCAGTGCTGCACACTAGGCAGTACTGCCTTAGGAAGCACCTCTAGCAGCCATCTAAGGAGCGGCCAGTGGAGTTATTTTCTCTGAAAAGACAGTGTTTACTGCAAAAAGCCTGAATGGAATGATTCCACTTACCAGAACAAATACAACAAGCTGTAGTTGTTCTGGTGACTATAGTGTCCCTT
Organism: Pelobates cultripes; assembly: GCA_933207985.1. Taxonomy (NCBI): domain Eukaryota; kingdom Metazoa; phylum Chordata; class Amphibia; order Anura; family Pelobatidae; genus Pelobates; species Pelobates cultripes. The sequence continues at coordinate 56,455,378 of OW240912.1, forward strand.
TAAGTTTGGAAGCTTAAGAGGGATGTATGAGAACAAAACTTGTGTGCAGTGGCTGACATTAAAGTTAGTTTAGGTAATGCAGACGTTGGTCTCTCTAACACTGTGACATGTCCCCTTTCTTCTACACTCACTACAGACACCTTTTCTCTGTCTCAGACTATATACCAGGAACTTCTGCCTGCTAGTAAGAAGGTAAGGAGACAAGTGGACAGTCCTTAGAAAGAATGGAGTGAGCGCATTATTAGACGCATTTATGTCAAGCTCAAGGTGCTGCCTGCATAGTATGCCCTTAGTGGACAGCCTGCAGGATTGGCAGGCAGCCTGACATGCATTCATGCCAGGCTGATCTTCCAATTCTTTGGACAAACATTCCCCCCATTTTGGGCATGTTCACGTGATTCGTGCCAGTGGCACACCCTTTTACCCCGCCCATTGACTTCCTGCTTCACTGGACACTGCTGTTAGGGGTTATGGATTTACTTGAAAGATGAAAGTATAAATTAGAGAGAAATTAGCATAGAGTATGTGTTTTCTTATAGCTGCATCCTATGAGTATCCTTCCAGCACCATCTCCATCAGATACATGACGCTTGGGAGGTATGATTGTTTTAGTGTTTTTGGTCTATAAGATTCCGTAATTAGGCCCATCATAATTGTCAGCACCAGGCCCACTGTGCTCTTAATCCGGCCCTGGGGTTATGGTGAAAAGTAGGTTGTCGGCGAAAGCCGCAACCTTAAATTACTGAGCATTTTATTTTATTCTGTGTACAAGTATGAAGAGTAGATGTGACAGAGGGCACCCCTGTCTCGTTCTGTTGCTGATGGGTACTCTGTCGGATATTTGGCCATTGACCCGCACCCTGGCTGTTGGGTTGGAGTAAAGTGCTGACATACAGTGCAGCCAGTTAGAGCCAAAACCAAGAGCCTTTAGGGTGTGGAAAAGCAGGGTCCAGTCCATCCTGTCAAAAGTCTTTTCGGCGTCAATGGAGAGTAGGAGGCATGGCATCGAGACAGTTTGGATAGATGGATGAAATTTATCATTTTCACAATGTTGTTTTTTGCCTTGGGGCCATGCACAAACCCACCTGATCAGGGTGGATTAGTCCCTGTAAGAGAGGGCGGTCTTGTGGCCAGGATCTTAGTGAAAATTTTTAGACCTTCGTTGATCAACAATATAGGGTGGTAGCTTCTGTAGTGAATGGGGTCTTTCCAGGTTTAGGGATCAGGGTAATGTGAGCTTCTAGTGCGGTCGTAAGAGGCGCATGGGGTCCTAGAAGAGAGTTGAACGTATTGGTGAAAGGCTGGTATAATGTATATACATATGTCTTATAATATTTGGTCGTGAACCCATCAGGTCCCGGGCTTTTACCCAACGGTAGCTGTTTGACCACAGTGACAAATTCCTTGGGGGAAATGGGTTGAGGGAGGTAGTTCACGATTGGTGAGTACATTTTAAGATTTATTATTTGTCTGTATGTATCTTGGTACATTGATCTTGAGGAAGACCCTGTAGGGTCGAAACGTCGATTGGATGATGTAACTTTTGTTTTAATAAATACCTAAGGAGTTATTGTAAAGTCCTGCGAGTGCATCTCTTATTCCTTTTCTATATATATATATATATATATATATATATATATATATATATATATATATATTTTTTTTTTATATATTTAAATATTTGTATGTTGCTTCAAGTAGGGTCACCCGCATCTCTCCCCACCACCCACCGCAAGTACCCCTACCAGTCATTACCCTGTTGTGCCTAAAGTGTTTTTTTTGTTTGTTTGTTTTTTTGTAATTCTTTTCTAAAAATTTCTTCGACACAATTGGGTAATCCCTAAATCCTGGACTGGTAGGAGGTATTTGAGGACTGGATTGGGAACCACTGGTATAAAGCATTACAACAATCATGAGAGGGGGAAAAAAAAAAAGATTTTTTTTTTAAAGGTTCCTCGCTGTGCTGCTTTATAGCCCTGCCACACCAGGATAAGATATCCAGGAACATCTCATCCTGGTCTCTGATCATATCCCAAAAGTCTCTGTCTGTCAAGAGTTTATGGGATAAGAAGTTTATCCCTAAAGAGCCAGTCAGTTATCACAAAGTATGATTGGAACTGATTTATAGATCTACAGCCATACCATCACGATCAGTCTATACATGCCCAGTTCACGGTTTTGTGAACCAGACAATGTTGTAATATCTGGGGAGGAGAGTGTGCCTTCTGTTTTTCACCTGTAACTTGTGCACACTGCACAAAAGGTGACACAGACACAGGGGACAGGACACTACTTTTCTTTCTCCACCTCTACTTACTAGATTTAATGAAAGAAGATGGTAGAGCTTAGAATAATGAAGACAGGGAACCAAGAAGTAGGTGCTCAGTTTCAGGATAGAGTTTAATACTGCGGTGTAGATTACTACATCTAACTTTCTCAGATTTCAGTCACAGATTAGTAAATAAAGGGGATACCTAGAAATAAAACTGAGAATGATAGTTTCATTAATTCTTGATAAGGCACACCTGGCAAACAAAACCATTTGGCCATGCCAACACCTGCACAACTCTCAGTGGCAGACTGACCATTTGGGGACTTTGGTAATGCCCCAGAACCGAAATAGTCAGGAAGGTAACCTGCAAGGTTTCATGGAGTGTCGCTGGGTTTGGGGATCCTTGACCATCTAATGATGCTAATTTTATTTTTATTTTTTTAACTATGGACATGGCTATATTTTAAATTTGGAAAGTGCCGGTCGGCTTCCAAAGTGTGCCACCAGGACTTTCCATACAGTAGCAGTCTGTGCGAACCATGTGCTGAGAGGAAGGGATTACACTTCATTTCCTCCCAGCGCATTGTTAGAGAGCCGCACAAGGCATTGAGAAAGTAGGCAGGGTGAGAAAAGTGAGGGCAACCAGAATCTGTGTTTCAGGCTCTACTGGGCAACCAGGAAATAGGAAAATGTGTTTTCTACTTATATTAAGATACGAGGACGGGGACAGAAATTTAAACTTTCTTTTTCATTTATTTAAAATTGTGGAACAGATAACACACATCACTCATAGTTAGTTGTACACATCATTTATAGCTAAAGCACTTACAGCTATCCAAAACCAAAACACAGTCACCACCATAGGCGTGCGCACGGGGTGTGCCTGGGCACACCCTAATCCCCGTGGCACGCGCTGCCTCACTCCGTGGGCCGGTGAGGGAGATCAAAAGATCTCCCTTACAGACCCACAGAAGCATGGAGGGAGGCAGGAGAGGACCCGGGGAGCTCTTGCCAGCAGCTTCGCCAGGTTCCTCTCGAGAGGTTGGAGCTTTGCCGCGGTTACCGTGGTAACGCTTAGATCTCGCTAGAGTTCACTCACCACTGGACCACCAGGGATGGCAGCAGCACAGTCCCCCCTCCCTACATAAGGTAAGAAGGATATTAACTAAACAGCCCCCCCACATTACACACAAACACATACATCACCCTTACACACACTAACAGCACCCTCACACAAACAGCGCACACACACAGCAGTATGTGTGTGTGTGTATAATTTTATTTTTATCATTTATATAGCGCCAGACTCTGTAGTGCTGTACAATGAATATATATATATATATATATATATATATTATATATACACATACACACACATGGCGTGTGTGTTTGTGTTTAGGGTGCACACCCTTATACAATAGGCTGCGCACGCCTATGGTCACCACACAGACAACATACATTCAGCAAAACAATGCTCATGGTGTCACCCTCAAATGCAGTTCAAGTCATTCAATTTGCTTGATTTCTTTCTTTTAAAAGAAAGCAGGAGTGAAGCCAGCAAGGGTTTGTCCATCCAATTTTTTTTGGGGTGGCCCAACCCCTTAAAGTAAACCCTTAATGGGGGGTTCCTATGTGTGTGGGAATCATGCGTTTTCGCAGCGCCTGTCTTGGTGCTGGACAGGATCTGTGTGAACCTGCACAATCATGGTCGAGGGGAGGGGGCTTTGGGAGGTTGTCCCTCTAACTTGTAAGTCAACCCCTGAGCTGTCCAAGATTAGCCTTTTACAGTAATTTATTGACCTTTAACATTTATTTTATGATTTCATAGTTTTCTAACAAAACATTGCTAATATGGTTTATTATCCTCTATACTTGTGTGTTTTTATTTTACATGACCTTGCTATAATTTGTTCTCTTCTCTGACACTAATTCCTTTCATATGTATTTATGGGTAAAACAAACCACACAACCGCATAAAGGGTCACTATACATTAGAATATTTAATTCAACATTTTGATATACAGCATTTAAAATGTATGTAAATCACAGCCAGGACCTTGGTATTCATTGTAGCACCTATTTTATGGGCAGAAAGTGAGAGTGACTACTTAAAAAGACATCAGTGGTCACATCAAAAGCAATCACTGAATATCTGTATGAACATTTCGTAGTGATTTTCAGATTTGTACAGGTAACAATGTGAATACCTAAAGTTGTATGTAATTAATTTGTGATCTCTTCAAACCTGCTAAAATAATCCTGTGTGTTTTACTTAAAATAGCATTGCTAGCTCAAGAATTATAGTGTTCATCTTTTTCTCACACACATTTTACTTCTGCAAAACATTGGAATATATGGTGCATCATTCATCAAATGTGGGTCAAACATGAAAATGTATTTCTAGTTACCAAACATGAGGGGATGTTCGTAAGATAAAAGGCATACAACTGTGTATTTTGCATCATTGTTCCGAATCATTTGATCAATCTTATTCCCACCACAAAATGAACGCAGTTCCCCAAATGAGTCTAGAATACATCCAGATATTGCCTAATAGGTTAATTAAACCATGAACTGTATTCAGTTTACAATAGAATTACAATATACAATCCAAAATAGTTGAACATTTTTAATCAGAAATTCAAACATTTTTCACAATTTAAAGCTAATTTTTCAGTTTAGTTGTCAGCTCAACTCATCTTAATGCATGTAAATGAACCAGTCAAGAGTTAAAGAGGTACTACGGACTTCAGTGTTTTGAAGTGATCACGGTGCAAAGACCCTGTATGTACTGTATTTTGGTATATAACACCAAATCTGGCAGCATCATTAGCCAGTGCAATGGCAATTTTGTGCATATTCCTTGAACAGACACTCATTCGTTGGCTGAGAGTGCTCAGGTGACAGTCCGGTAATGAATGACTGGCAGGATCAGCATCCCGGCTTCTAAGCTCTGCAGAAGCGGATGTACCCATGTCACAATTAAAGGAGGCTCAGCATCCATTACAGAATGTTTTGCCCCATTACTTGGGAGTAACACCAGGGTACTCCAACCATTATAACCACTACAGTTGGCTATAGTGCTTATGAAACTCTGCGTAACACTTTAAAGATAGCTACGAACATCAGGTATATCCATTAGAAACTCCAGTCAGTAACAATATATATATATATATATATATATATATATACACACACAGTAGCAAAGGTAGTAGGGAGAGAGCTGCGAGTAGACCCTCAAAACCAGAGACCTCACATTGGATATTTTAACCACAGTTTGCGGAAAGGGAGGAAAAAAAAAAAATAAAACCAACAAAGCACTTACTTATTTCATGTAACTAAAGGTCAGATTTTCGTAATTTAAAAAAAAAAATTTTTTATTAAAAATATTTCTTCCTCCCTCTTAACTGTAAGAGGAACAATTCTACAATCTCCTAAATGTTCAAACCAGTGGTGCTCTACAAAAATGTTAACAATTGTCTTCTCAAGCTTAGTCAAATATATTGGCAGTCATTAAAGCACTTTTCTGCCCGCAAAAGAGATGGGCAAATTAATATACTTCTACGGATATAATGGTGGATTTTCCTTTATTATATGTTAAAAAAGCGCTTTTAAAATAAAAAAAATTTGTAAATCATCTGTCTCTTTCCCCCCGCCCGAAACACCATGACAAAACTGAATTATCCATTTTTAGACAAAAAGTAAATAAATGAATATCACATTATGTGCTAACCTAAACCATTTTATCAGTAGAAGTGATTATTGGATAAAAATTGTGATGTTAAGGTGATGAGTGTATGAAACCGCTTTGGGAGAGAAGTAGAGCACACTGCTTTACGGAGTTTACCAGCCTTTGCTCTTTTACAACCATTACAACTGATTATATTTTACGCAAGGTATTTTATGGTGTTAAGCATTAGAATAGTCACGGAGTCATTCTGTTTTCTTAATAAAAAAGTTAAATCATGCTGCTGAAATTGCTTGTAGCTAGTTGCAAATCGCAGTCATTGTTAATAAAAAAACATTAAGGGTAGGAGGATCCACATTGCAGAAATCCATGGGATCTAAACAGATTTAGATCCTGTTCAGCACATATTACAATATAACTGAATAACATCAAATCAGATCTATTCAAGCTACAACAGCCCATACAGCACTGACAAGAAAGCATGCAAGGTCGTAGAACGTTGATCTGATCCTTTGAGGAACAGCAATCTTATCTGGTCAGTGTGTCAGTGGTCAGTCTATATAAGGATTTCCTTCTAATTTTTTTTTTTTTTTAAAAACACTTGCAAGTAAAATCCTAGCTTAGTTCTCACAACCACAGTAGCATTGTATTCAAATACTGCCTGTGTTCTTGCTCCAAAACAAAAAGTGCTTTAAGGACAGGGCACAAAAAACATTCAATTCCACTAGGTGTCCTTGGATCTGTCAATCATTTGTTACAAATTCTTAAAATAATTTTTCCCAAGCATCTTCACAAAAGGAAAGTAGTTATTCCTTGTGTTCATTCCTTGGATAACACCAAAACCCTTAGATTCTCAACCAGTAGTGTTACAATATTATAATCCACCATATGTTACAAAAGATTTATCAGAAAGCTCTCAAACTTTAGTAATTTCTAAATGCTGCTTATTTACATACTACATAATTCAATGGTTAGTTGGCAATTTAGAGCTGTAATCTCTATTCCAGACATTTGTATGAAGGTGCAGTAACCTTTTAAGTGCATTTATCATGTATAAGTAAGAAAAAAAAGCCACAAAAAACAACCAACCACAAAACAAAGAAAATGAAAACAGTTAATTAGGTTTTCTTTCTCTGGATCAAACGCTTTGATTCCAGTACTTTCTTGCAATAATAAAGTGAGTTCTAACGTAAACAACCTTTGATTGTCTAATTATCCTCTGTTTTAATTGTTTGAAAATAAAAACAGAAAATGCATAGACAAAATTAAAACAAAAATGGAAGGAAAATTTTAACATTTCAAATCTATAATAAAAATAATAGTTCACATACAGAAAAACATGAGGGAGCGATAAAATTTGAGTTTGATTAATACCATAATACTTCCTATAGATGGTCTTAAGTAGATTACTTTCATTAGATCCTACATGGAGTCTAAACCAATTTTAAAGTCATCACACGTAGAGTGATAACACAACTCACCATATCAAGACTTTTAGAGAGTAAACTTCAGAGGGCCACAGATATAAGATTGGTGTGGTGGTAATGATCTATTCCTGAGTGCATTACTAACGGCGTACAAGAACATTTATATGTTCAGAAAAATAAGGTGGAGCCCCCAGGGCAGAGACAGGCAAAATCTGCATTGCATTTGCCAATAGGATGGCTGATCAATTAGAACTGTAGTCATCAGCTGCTTGACCGCAGAAGGTGATTTGTCCCTAACTAGAAAAATTGAAGGAAGACAAACAAGGGGAAAATATTTCCAAAGATAAAATAAGGACAGAAAATTTGCTTATGTACAATTATTAGCATTCAAAAGATAATAACTGGATTGTTGCATCTACTAATGAAGGCTGGAGGGTAAAACTCAACCAACTTCTCCAGTATACACAGTCTGACTCATGCTAATAAATAGTTTTACCAAGCATCCCACATAGGGTGAAGGCAATCTGTACCATAAAAATTGCATTTAAATATATATCTTCAGGGTTTTCAGTAATTTACTTATTATTGCCCCAAGAGGTGTGACCTTCATATACACAGTCAATGAGGAGTGTTTGGGTGTGCTCCTCTTATGGGTAAAGTATGTTATCCTGCATAGACTTGTGGCTGTAGAGGAGGAGGCAGCCTATCATCCTCTACGTTCTCTGAATCTATGGATGCCAGTGCCTGGTTAGAGCTTTTTATGTGCAATGGGTACTTTTCCACAATGTCCTGGACTCCTCGAGTCACTTCATCTGTCCAGTCAATGAGGTCCTTCTCAAGCTGCCTGGCACCATTCGCAATGCGTTCTTGCCTTTCGGAGAGCTGGGAAAGCAGGTCCAAGTTTTTATGCATCTGTTTCACCCCAGAACATGTGTCCTCAGGCCAACTCTCAGAGTCTTGTTTTTTTGGTGAAGCTTGACCAGACATGTACCTGTTGAACTCCTCCTCACTTAGATTCAGAGACTGGGCATCCAACTTCTCAATGAATGCTATTGTGCAGCACTATTTAAAGGGAGAGAGATTCAGAGTTTGATACTTTGTCACTACATTAGGCTAAAACAAAGCATGTTGAACACTAAAATTTGTTGCATATTGGTCAGATAATTTAAATCTAACGTAACTTACTTTTTAGTGAAATAAACCATATACTGCTTTGCATAACTTTTTGATACATTCAAACATTTCTATCATATACTGCCGATTCCTCTGCCACTAAACAGTTCACTGAATGGGTTAAAGTAAGTATTGACGAGTACAGTGTTGTTACGCTGTGCATTATGACAAAGATTGTGAAAACCTTTGAAAAGCAAAGGTCTTCAGTGAGGAAGCCCCTCTAGCGTGGTCTTAAAGACACTAGAAGCATGGTGCAGCCAAAATTTATACAATGAAGTTTCTCAGAAATGTCAGACAAAAAAAAAAAATGGCTTCATCTATGCATGAAAACAACTTCGTAAAATAGTTGATTTTCAATGTCAGCAGTAGGAATCTCCTTACCAGGTTTGTGAAATAGTAACCATCCTCCCCAGTCATCAATCTGCTCGGGTTACAAAATCTAGTGATGTACTGAATGTTTGACTGCAGGCGTGGTGGATTAGCCTTCAGGACAATATAGATAAGAGTGGGTAGGAAGTCATCAGCAGAGGCTGGTTCATTCTTCGTGATCTTGATAGCATTGAAGATGTGTTTGCTGCACTGTGTGATGCAGGTGAGCTTGTCCCGTGGAATCCGCTTTGAGTCCATCTCAATAATATCTGGTTTTAGTTCATTAAAAAGAAAAAAATATATATAATACTTTAACTTACTGCAGCATAAAGATTACTACTTGTGGAAAGGGCCAAAGATTTAGCAAGCCCACACTAATCAATTAACTGTGCACATAGACCTTTAAAGGACCACTATAGTGCCAGGAAAACACTCGTTTTCCTGGCACTATAGTGTCCTGAGGGTGCCCCCACCCTCAAGGTCCCCCTCCCGCCCGGCTCTGGAAGGAGGAAAGGGGTTAAAACATACCTTTTTCCAGCGCTGGGCGGAGAGCTCTCCTTCTCTCCTCCTCCGTTCCGCCCCGTCGGCTGAATGTGCACGCGCGGCAAGAGCTGCGCGCGCATTCAGCCGGTCACATAGGAAAGCATTCATAATGCTTTCCTATGGACGCTGGCATGCTCTCACTGTGATTTTGCACGCAAGCGCCTCTAGTGGCTGTCAATGAGACAGCCACTAGAGGAAATAGGGGAAGGCTTAACCCATTCATAAACATAGCAGTTTCTCTGAAACTGCTATGTTTATGAAAAAATGGGTTAACCCTAGCTGGACCTGGCACCCAGACCACTTCATTAAGCTGAAGTGGTCTGTTTGCCTAGAGTGGTCCTTTAAGCAGAGGCTAAGATATTGTCATATATATGTATGATATTGAAGTACTAAAAGATTGTATATGTGTGTAAGAAAAATGTAAGGCAATTTGATTAGATTTAATATTTTTAAGCAACCATTCAAATGCCACAAGGAGTCTACTTTTCCAAAGAACATTATTTCTATGGCATTTCTGATTTTGGAAACAGTCTCTGCATATAATGTTTTTAAAAGAATTCTGGAAAGGAAACATTGTGTGTCTTGTAATATGTGATCTGTAAATGTCAAAAATAGATGAATTTTCCAGATATACAATATATTTCCAAAATTAGGACAAATAAATGAAATTATTTTCTGGTATTGTTCTGTACTAATTACAATACGTAAAACTTTGACAAATATTGTCACAAAATCCCACCCCCACCATTTTGCTTATATCTTATTAATTCTAAACAAAACATACAAAATTGCTTGTGTCTTTTGCCTCTCACAAAAAACAAACACTCTCTTTCAGGAGGTAAAGATTTTAAATCATAAAAAATATGATATAATAATACAATATCTCACAATAGAGACAGCTTAAGCAAAGTTAACACTTTAAAATTTAAAACAATTGTGAGCTAGACAAGATAAGAACATGTTTCATGGTAGTGTCTCACAGATTCTGCTCAATACACATTTGGATTGAGTGCCATGCTCACCTGTTATTGCCTTTACCACCATGTCAGACACTTCTGGAATAGCTTCATTTACAGGGACACAGAGCATCTGGGGTGTCACCCAATGTAAGGCCCTGAGAATAAAACATGGATTATAATGAATGGAGAGAATAGAAGTCCATTGGGGGTTATTTCTTTAACTGCATAGAGGTTGTCTGCACTTCCATAGATCAGCTAGTTATATACTGCAGTTTGTCACAGTTCACTGTGAGTGATTTCATGAATAAAATAGATGGAATAGCTGGACTTGGCTATTTGGAGCATGCACAGTACAACAGACTGAAAATACTTGCACACTAGTTCCACAAATGTAATCAGTCAATGTGTTGCTACAAGAAACCATCCCTCTTGGATTTACACATTGGCTAAACTGAATGCTGGTTTGAGATTCTAATAGAAGGGTCAATAAATAACTTTCTTTTTGAGAGTCACTGTACCCATCTGATGTCCCAACACACTCACCTGATTCTCTTTTGTATTGTGAGGTCTTTCTTTTCATCATCAGTGGTTTCTGGGCAAAACACATGCTTATACAGGCGTGTCATAAGAAACTTTTCAATCTGGTCCATCACCTTCTCAACCTTATCAGGCGATACTAAAAGTTTCAGAAAAAAAACCCAAACTCAATTATATGGTATTACTGGGCACACTGAGCACAAGGCAAGGTCGGAGGAGGAACAATGTGAACAAGATTCTTAGCATCATGAATGTGAGGCTACACCTAATGCAATAGATTTGGAAATTGCAGTTTTATTAAATTATAGTAAAAAGCATTTGTAATTGTGGCATTATGTGCCACTATGATTTTGGCCCTGGAAATTATAATTCAACCATTTACCACTCCTTTCCCATTTCTTCCTCTGTCACTTTACACCAAATGAAGCATGATGTGAAAATTTAAAGTGACAGGTACTTATTTATCTTTTAACACAAATCTTTCTTGAGCCAGTATTTTACTATCTCCTTTCTTTCCCTGAAGCTTTGCTTTCACTAAAATGTATATCGTTTCTTGCTGCAATAAGCATCCCAACAGTTTACATACAAACAAGAGTTGCTCAAGGATTGAATTTGTATTTTATTTTGAAAATATACGAGGAATGAAATGATGCAGCAGACCGCAGAAAACCCCCCCATACCTGGACTCATTTAAAATGGAATGCCACTACCCAACATCCCAAAAAAGGTAGAACAGTCAGAATGTGTTTCCAGTGAACAAAAATGCTAAACTTAAAATCTGTCACTACAAAGGACACATATGTTAAAGCTATGGCAGCCTCTTGTCTGCATTTCAAAAATACTTGTTATTAATTAGAAGTAAAACTAGGCATGTTCTGTAACTTTTACACTTTAACATCTTGATTTGTGTACTTTACTATAAACTATACCCATGATGAAGCATTGTAATCTCTTTTAATCTTTTTTTTACACAAAGAAAGGTAATTGTGTTATTGTCCTTTCCAATGAATGGTACATCTGAATCTATTTGATACTTCATTTTTAACTACCCACAAAACTACCACTGCATAGTAAGTAAAGGATTACCTTTCCAATACATTTGCAACTTGTCAGCAGTGTTTTGATAAAAGTCCTGGGTGAATTCTGATTGCTCTTCAATGTTTGATTCCTACATAAATAAAGAGAGGAAAAAATAAATAAATTTATCTCATTGGTTTAGTTTTGAAGGTCATGATGAAGTTAGAGATTAAGGTGATGACATTTTAAAAGCAATGCTTCCATGCTGGAGAGAATGGAAAGGCTGTTGCCTATATTTACTAAAAAGACACTTTCCCTGTTAATCAGTTATGTTCTGCAGATACGATTTGCTGGAAATATCTATATATTTACAGATATACACACAAATAGGAAGTATATATTTTAAATATAGTGTGAACTTAAAGACCGTTCTAAAATTGCAAACATGCCTCAAAATGAGCCTCATATAAAAAATAGAATGCCAATTCATTTTTCTATCATGCAATATTTTTTTGGCTCCATCCTTTGTCTTTGATTAACACTTTTTTTTTCCAAGTGAGCAAGAAACTTTAAGCAGCTAAATTGTACAAGCATGAAATAAAGCAAAACAAAACAAAGGGTTAACCATTGAGTGTTCTCATGTGATAAGGGGAAAAAAAGCCTCCCAGAGTGATTCATTTGAAGAATTTGGTCATTTTTTTTCTGATACTGCAGTGCCACTGGAGGCTTTTAATACAGCAGACTGATCTCAAGCTTTTTATACCTTATGTTTTAATGCTATGCCATACAGAATATGACAGGGAATTTCTATGTCAAAACCAATTAACAGCAAGTCTATAATTTACAGATATATATCACAGTGATAGGGAAATTCTGACATACTTGTGAAGATAAAAAAAGAAAAAAAAGAAAATTTTATAATTGGTTATCGTCCATTTCCAATAATATTTGGGGGTATGGATTTTATAATTTTCTAACTTAGATGTAAGAGTTTTATAGTTTTTGGAAGGAGCAAAAGCGGAGTTGATCTCAATAGAAATCTAACTTGATGTTTAAACAGGTATCAGTGATAAAGGGAACACCTATGGCAAATTACCAGCACTTTTGTCTACATTCTAAAACAAAATGCAACATTAAAAAACTAACATTTTTACTAAAGAAGCAGAGTTTTTTTTTTTTTACCTTTTTTATATGCATGGCCTCCAAAAAGATTTTGCATTGCTTGAAAACGTCATGTCCTGCTTTCTGCAAGGGTTTGAGAAACTCTATAAATTCTTTGGAAGCGCGATCCGTCTCAACGCTTATCTGACGGTTAAGAGAGGGACTGGGAGTTTTCGCTTCCTTTATATCTGTTGTAATCACAGAAGTGAAGAAAACATTTTAGCGATGAATACAAATTGCTTATATATTCTTCATATGTGTAAACAAGTACTTAACGCTTTTCTTTTTTAAAACAAACATTTTATTACTTTAAATGAATATAGTAGAGTATGGTGGGTGTTGGAGTTACACTGGCAAGCACTCTTACAAATTATTTAGGCAGTGACAGTTAGGAAAAGAGAATTAACACATGAACAATATTCACACTAGAACAATCATGGTCGGCTTCAAACACAGTTCATGATGAAAAATGTAACAGTTCAAATAGAGTTAAAGTGGAGGCCTCCCAAGAAGTTTTCAAAAAGAATAACGGAAAGTGGACAAAAGTTTTATGAATAAGATCTTTCTGGTGTAAATCTAGGGATTGTACATCAGGTTGCCAAAAGTTAAAGAATTGTGAAACCTTCGATTCTTTACATTGGGAGGCTTCAACCCAGTCTAATTTAAATACATGAGCTAATTTAGTTTGGAATATCTTCTTGGCAGGTGCCAAGGACCATTAGAATAAATCTAGGATATCTTGTGGTAGTGCCAGAAAAAAATACTTCATCCTCTACAAATTGTATGTATGAAGTCATGTTACTATCCATTGTTTTGTGTTGGTGAATGGTAATAGCGCACATTGTATATGTATACAATTTCAGCAATCCACTCACATGCAGGCAAACTATTTATAAATCACAATACAAACATGGAATTTCATAAATATATATTTAAATAAGATATTTCAGTATTTTTCCATAGCCGACATCTTCCACATAAAACACAAATACAAAAAAGGGTTTCCATGTGTTAACACGATGTTACACCCGATTTGTGTAATCTAGTTCAACCATAAACAAAGAAAGGTGTGTTTTTTGTTTTGTTTTTAACAGTTGAGATTTTTTTTTTTTAATGGTTACTGTATCTTAATGCAAGAGAGAGAATAAGCAACAGACATAGATGCAGGAAACAAGAGAACTCCTTATTTGTAACAATATACTGGATTGCCTTTTCAGGCAGTTTATTTACAGCACATGGAAAACCAGGTTAGTCAGTCACAAAGTATTAGTATGACAAGGAAAACAAACTAGATTTGCAGATGTACTGTAACAGAAAAGTAATATTAAACTCTGTTCTACTTAAAGGAACAGTCTACGGTTAGAAATATATTTATCTACTTGATTGTGTTAGATTACTGGGCTCCTGTTTACAATTCAAAATGAAAAAAAAAAGAAGCAATTAAAAGACCACTAGTCATTGAGATGATTTGGCCTGGACAGAGTGACCCTGTCATTTTGGAGAACATTACAGGGCTAAACACACCTTTAGTGGCGGTCTTCCAAATGCACTTTGTCTACAATGCCATTGTAAAATTTTGTTTTATAATGATCAAATGCCAGCAGACACTGTATAGAACTGCAGAATATCATGGCAAAATAATAAACAAACATCAGAACTACAACATTTCAAAAGAATATACAGCTTAAAAACCCAGTCAGGATATAGATTACATACCAAAATATGCAAAACACACTACTATGTGTATAGTAAACTACTATACCGATTAAGGACAAAGAAGCAAATAAGACAATGGAGAGATTAATCTTAAGAGTGTAGTTCCAAAAATTGCTCACAAATGGCATATTTTGTATTCTTAAATTCTGTCATTCTTGATTTTCCTGAAATTATAGATTGATTCTGCATTTGCCAGCAAGGTTTCCTGTGGCCCAAGTGTGTGGGAAACCTGCTACTGTGTGGTGGGCTTCTCCATATTTGAAATTAGTGTAAAAAAAATAAATAATAAAATGTCATTTTCCATTTCTAAAGGGCAAATTTTGTAATCTGTGAATTCGGTTTTATGTGAACATTTTACACAATGGGGTCTGTTCCCAAATAATCAGAAGTGGTGTGAAAAATAGCTATTTATAAATCTCATGAGCTGCTGAAAATTCAAAAGGACTGTTGGGGTGCAAAACAGGGCACGGAACTTTAGGAGACACTTAGATAAATCTCTCGTAATGTATACATGGAGGAAAGAAGCAACCCACCTCTGAGCTTTTCACAAAGAACTGCAAAAATCATTGATGATGAATGGCATGATAAAAATATACATAACATGATTAGAGAAAATAAATGCAATAAATAAATAATGGTGGCCAACCTGTAATTCAATGAATAGCTACTACCTGAATACAACTCTGTAATCTAAGAGCTCTAATTTGAATCCAGCATTAATGAGAATTCTGAGAGTTGTAGTCAGTCAGCAGCTTGAGAACCACAGCTTGTTCACCTGTGAACAAAATGTCAACTACAGAGCATGAGCTAACTTGAAGCAAGCATGCAGCAGGCACTCATACACAGCTAATGGTGAGCAAATGGTAAGGAATGATTAACAGGAAACTAAAATAAAACTGACCCTACGTTTTAAAGAATTAGTAAACATTAAGATAATACAGCAGAGAACAATTCAAATAATAACAAAAAAAAAACACGTATCTAGCTGCTAGTAAAATAGCTGCAGTCAGACTCCTATCAGAAGCACCTCCTTCTGGTTTCTGGGGTCTTTTCTTATCCTAAAATATTTACTAATCCAGAAATTCTAAGCATCTCAGGCTCCAGGAGTTCTGTGTGTCATTGCCTTTGCAATATTAATTGGTAATGTGACATTTTATATGGGAACTATTCCCATATTTCAAAAATCCATCCCAGCTGAAAGCTTACTCCTGATCAGACTGTATTAATTACACTAGGATTTGCTTTTGAGTTTTGATTACATTTTCGGTCATCCATTATGGAGAATAAATCTCCTTCACAGCAATTTATAGCTTACAAGTGAAAACATTTATAAACTTGTACGTGGCTACAAGCATGACACACTCCGTAATATGCGAGTGGGCAAGTTAAGAAAGAACATCTCTTGGTCCAAAAATATTGTTTTCACTACTGTAACACAATAAATAATCACTGATACCAAAGGGAAGAACTGCCGTTCATAGGGAAAGGTATGCAGTGGAATCAATTGCATTTAAACCATTTGGGAATGCGGGAGTTTATCCAAAAAACTATTTGAGAGTATTTTGGAATACACATACAGAAAATGAGGGGGAGATGAAATGCAATATATTTCAGAATATGATGTTAGGCACTGTACGGATCAGTGAAATGTGTTTGCACTTTATATAAAAATTCATTCATTTAAAAAAAAATAATGAAAAAAAAAACAAGGAAAAAAACAACTCCCCACTCCCTTCCCCAACTTGCAAAAGTAACAGAACACACATTTTAATATTTCCTAAAATCTGACAAAATATCTAATGATTGCATTTGTGTAATAATGCCAAAAATACAAGAACAGCTAGCTTTTAGAAAAAAATGGGACTTTGGCGATTTGCAAAGATTTAGGATTGCCAAGAGAATACCCTGTGCTGGACGTAAACTTAATTTCCTTGAAACAAGTGCAATATGAAAGGGACTATTAAAACAACACATTACAGCACTAATAACATGACATAAAATATGCAAGGGGTAACTGAAAAACGGTTAATTATTTTTATATTCTTTTGTTATATAGAATAAGGCAGTGCTGTTACATGATACTCACTGTGGGCAATGAAGCTTTATGATTGTGAGGTCTTGTTTATCAGTTTAAACAATAAATCAAATAAGAGATTTAAAACATAGATTCATTTCAGATGTATTCAGGGTGCAGCATTACATTTATAGTAGAAATGCTACAATATTTTTGGCTCTACTTCGATCCTCAAAATGGCACTACTACCTGTCATATGGGGTTGCAAGCCATAGTTTAAGATACCAAATGGGTACAATGCCAGACCAAGCAACAAGGTATACAGTGAGAATGATATAAGTTGGAATATTCCTGGTGAACTCTTGAATCCCATACCAGTATATTTTAAGGTTTCTGGATTTTTAATGATAGGACTGTGAAGGTGAACCAGGAGTGGATCGGGTATTTAAGTGCAGGACAAGTTTTTCAGGCCTTGATTGCTGGGACAAATTTCACTGCTGGTGTGCGTTTCAGAATGTGTCCCAGTTGCAGATAAAGCCTTATAGCCCATTAAAGTACATATTTATCTCAATTGTCTATTTATGCAGAGATTGTCTGTCATGTTAGCATGGGGAAAAGTAGAATATTACTTATAATTTGATCCATACAAGGGGAACTGCTCTATCACCATCAATGTCTATGATAATCCCTTTTTGTCCATAATTTGTCCATTTCAGATCAGGCAATTAGTAGTGAAACATTATAGCCAATTCCTCTGTAGACACCCATTAGCGATATAAGGATTTATTCAATAAACTGAATTGTGGTGAATTGTTAAGGAAAATCAACGTTAAGGCTTAAAGAGCTAAGCAGGCAAATCTTTTCCAATTCTGCTATAGTGGGCCTAAAATTTGCAGTTCTAATGAACAAACCCTCCTGTGTGGCACCTCTAGAGATGGGTTACCACTTCTACAATCTTTATATTTAAAAAAAACACAGCACTATATACTGCACTACTGCATTAAAGCAGCAATACATGATTAAATAAAACCATGTAAAAATATTGCACATAAGACATTTGTAAACATTTTGCATAATATAAAGTTATTTTCTCACATACATGACAAACAACCTAGAGGTAATGCTGCTTTAAAGGGACACTATAGTCACCTGAACAACTTTAGCTTAATGAAGCAGTTTTGGTGTATAGAACATGCCCATGCAGCCTCACTGCTCAATCCTCTGCCATTTAGGAGTTAAATCCCTTTGTTTATGAACCCTAGTCACACCTCCCTGCATGTGACTTGCACAGCCTTCCATAAACACTTCCTGTAAAGAGAGCCCTATTTAGGCTTTCTTTATTGCAAGTTCTGTTTAATAAAGATTTTCTTATCCCCTGCTATGTTAATAGCTTGCTAGACCCTGCAAGAGCCTCCTGTATGTGATTAAAGTTCAATTTCGAGATTGATATACAATTATTTAAGGTAAATTACATCTGTCTGAAAGTGAAACCAGTTTTTTTTTCATGTAGGCTGTGTCAATCATAGCCAGGGGAGGTGTGGCTAGGGCTGCATAAACAGAAACAAAGTGATTTAACTCCTAAATGACAGTGAATTGAGCAGTGAAATTGCAGAGGAATGATCTATACACTAAAACTGCTTTATTTAGTGTTCCTTTAATGCAGAGACTAGGTTAAGGACCACAACTAGCAGCTGCAGCTAATCTATAGAAAACCAACACCGTGCAAAAGCAAGCTCACAGTGCACACTATTCTGCATTACCTTCCGCAGGGGAGGATAGCTCCCAAGGAGGAACAAAAAACCATTTCAAATCCCTGAGAAGATCTGCAGTGGGCTCCCTGCCCACATGTACTGGATTGCTAGGCTTTTCTTCAAACGCTGAAATAAAATCAGGAAGCAAGCCAGCCAGGCAGCCACAGGGGGTTAAACAAAAAAGGGAGATTGAAGGTAGAGCAAGGCAGGAGCAGAGCATTCACAATATATGGCAAGTGGGATGGTTCGTAAATAGGGCAATGGTATAAGGAAAGAATTTAATTTAGGAATAAGAGAAAGCTGAAAAATAATATGAGTACAAATGTTTTTAAAGAAAAAAAATGTATTGTGTTTATTGATCAACACAGGCACTTTAATAGTTAAGTAGTTTGCAGCTTTTTAGACAAATTTCCCCCATTTGGGCTTGAACCGCTTTAATCCCTCTAGTCCCATACCCCATATACCCAGACCTATGTATCCATAGCTCAACACTGTGTTCATAATTCTAGCCATTTTAATAGCTTGGTAATAAAAAGATATTGTAATCTGAGTTTTAACTTTTTGTTCTGTATGTTTTTTTTACAATTTGGCAACACATTAGCTTGCACTACCAGGAATCAAACCACTGACACTAGGTTTGACATGTTCAAGACATATTGCACCTGGAACATTTACTCAATAATAAGGAATTGCATTCTAAATGATGGCAATAATAGTTATTTATCTCTGTTCATTTAGGAGGACAACACACACGTTTGGTTTTAGGCTTTTGCAATGCAGACAGACAGCGTGGTGGCACGTTTTGTATTACTGTAATGATGTATACATTACGATAAACAATATATTCATGTATAAATATAAATTGCAGGAGCCTGGCACTCACAGTATCTCTGTATTGTAGGTGCCCTGGTGCTTAACTCTGAGCCAAAATATAATTGAAAAAAGTCCAGCATGGGACTGAAAAGTTGACATGTTAAGCATTTGAAAAACAAAGATTAAAGATTTGCATCTCAAGACCTCGAGTGCACTGCCAATTGTGTTTTTTTTTTTTTCTCACATTGACCTACATGGTCACATCTCGTTAATGCATTCACAGGGTTTACCTTTCTTAGGTAGTGTTTTGGATGAGCCTGTAAAGAATTTTTTGACTGTAGTTACTTTCCTAGCCTTCTCACTGGATTTCTTTTCCTCAAACTTGGAGAAGGTAAGCGAAGATTGCCCTCCCTGGGCGCCTTGACTGCTTGCATATGCCGCCTCTTCTTCCCGCTGTAAGCTACAAAAGTCACACATCAAAGGTCAATCTTCACTTTATAAGTCCACCTTAAACTCACTAAGCCCAGTAAAAATTAATCTTGCCCATGGATGGTATCACAAGGATTACCATATATTGATCAGGTTTAAGAGCTCAAGAGACAAAAGGTCAAAGTATTGTTTAATATGAAAAGTAAGAAGAGGGCAAAGAATATAGGATTTGATAAAAGTTGATAAATAGCTGTTTTATTAAACTGCAGATTATCTACAGCAGATAAAAGTAACGAGGAGTTCATCATTTAGAGGAGAAAAATTAAGAGAATTTCTGAAAGGGAAGCTATAGTCACCAAAACAACTTTAGCTTAATGAAATAGTTTTGGTGTATAGATCATGCCCCTGAAATATCATTGCTCAATTCTCATTCCCATTGCAAAGTGACCCTGTATAATTTGCAAACATATTAATGGTAAACTGTCTCCTTTCAACAAGGAATAATAATTGCTATATTTTGCGGTGAAATGTAGAATTAGTAGTATCCAACTTCTATAAATAAAGCAATAGAATAAGATAACTCAAAGAACAAAAAATAACATTTCAGAGCACTCTGTTCAACTCTGCAGTTCTAAATACGAATATCTGGCCCCAGCATAAAGTAATCAATAAGCCAACAAGCAAAAAACAAATGAAGCTGTATCTCAATGAAAGAGTAATGGAGAGCAGAGAATAATGGAGATATGGGGCTGTAACATCACTTCTATCAGTTGCAGAACATCTGAACTATAAGGTTAACCACCAGTACTCTAAATTCAAACATTACTGAAAGTTTCTGAGTATCCTTCATCTGAAGGGAAAAAAAAATTACTAAAAAATAAAATAACTGCTAAAGATTTTTCAGACTTAAAAATTAAAACGATAAAACATATACCGTTCAGCAAGTTCCCAGTCTTCTTGGATTTGCTTCTGCCGTGCTTTCTGATACTCTTCCCGCCAGCATTTGGAGCAGAATCCCTGCCAGGCCGGGTTCCCATAATATCCACATCCCTTTTTACACAGTAACTCTGATTGATCGACATGGATTGCTCTGCGCTCCGACTTCAGGCTCATCTTATTTCTGTAGTAGGGAAATCAATGGATAACATAAGCATTATTTCCAGGCCTTAGTTCTGCCAAAATTAGAATGGCCTTTTACAACTGAGCACACTGATTTAAAGTGGGGATATCATGCACAATTGAATAGATCAGTCTCTCTTATGTGTATGTACTTGCTCTCAAACAATGCCAAGCAAAATACCAACGACACACAAGGATCAACATAATCCAACAGCTCCTAAGCAGTAAATAATTTATCATAAAGAAGATATCCTATGTTTGAAAGTGACACCCTTCCGCCCCCCTCCACCCCCCTCCCAACACACTTAAAGGGATCTTATAGTGCCAAGAAAACAAACCTGTTTTCCTGGCACTATAGAGTTAATAGTGCCCCCCGCCCTCCTCCCCCTCTGTCAGGGCCCCTCTCCTATGGTGCTGAAGGGGTTGAAATCCCTTCAGCCTGTTACCTGAATCCAGCGCTGACGTCCCTTAGCGCTGGTTCAGGCTCTGCACACGCTCCTTCCCACGCCGGGGAGACCAAATGTGCATGCGCGGCCAAATGTGCATCCGCGCACACATTAGACCTCCCCATAGGAAAGCATTATTCAATCCAGCATCAGATAACAGACCAAAAGTCCGTTTCGATTCCGGAAGCCCTCTAGTGCCTGTCTATTGTGTCTGACAGCCACAGAGGGCTGACTTAGAGCTGCAATGTAAACATTGCAGTTCTCTGGAAACGCAGTGTTTTACATTGCAGCACTAAGTGCAAAAGGGTCACAGCACCCAGACCATTTCAATTAGCTGAAGAGGTCTGGGTGCCTACAGTGTCCCTTTTACTTCTATTTGCTGTACAAACCATTTTTTCCTCTCTCAGGTCACTCGATAAAAGTAAACATAACTATATATTCTAATTATACCAGCAGCCTTTTCTTCTGCGTTCTGTAAATATACACAAAATAAAGAAAACTGCTGCTCTAACAAAAGCTTCATAAATGTATAAGCAATAGGGTGTGTCTTACTTGGCTATGTTTATATTTAGTCTTGGCTCTGGTCAGCACTTAAATTTTTTTTTTTTTTACATATTCCCAGAGGGGAATGGTTTCGGTTTCCTGCTGCAACTTGGACAACTAGATAATTTCATAAGAACTGTAAACTTGCATAAAATTGCAGAGCACATTCTGCACCTTTTATGGTAGGGAAGAGAACTCACCATAGCAACTACGTTCTAATGATCACATGTATTTTTTTTTTTTATACAGATTTTATTTATTAAGGACATTTTACATTTTCAATCAACTTTATTGAACAAGGTACCATTAATGGACAAGTTTAAATGGCTACTTGGTAAATATAAAAAAGTTTGGTTGTAAATTGTGTAAAATAGTCTCTTCCATAGATAGACATTAAGAGCATGCAGAAATCCATGGAATAATAGTTTACCATGGCAGTGTAGGGAAATCGTGTTCTAGGATCCCTAAATATATTTTACATTGCAGGGTTAGAGGGAAATGAACACTGCACCCAGTGCACTTCAATGAGAAAGTGGTCTGAGTGCCTATAAGGTCTTTTTAAATGTTCGGTTCTTTTTGTATCTCATTGCTGAAACAATAAAATGTTCTAATCATGTTATACATTTAGAACTTCATTTGTGGAAAACATGGCTAAAGGGGAGAATAAAAAAAAAAAATAATAATTATGGAATTTTGCCACAGCCATTTCCAAAATTTTAAATAAAGCACAGTATTTGGGAAAAAGGTCAACCTGCAATTTAAATCTAAATAAATGAAAATTATAAACTAGCAGAAAAAGCAAAAATAATCTATACTCCTGTTAAAGACTTAACCATTATTTAAGGTTCCATTTGACCACAGGGGAAAAAAAAAAAAAAAAAAAGGGGTAGTAATCTTATCTCTCTCTAGGAAATGTTTGAGAAAGAATGGAAAATGTTTAGTTGATTCAACAAGTTCCCCTTAGGATACTCCTACGATCAGCTGACATTTTTAGGTATTAAAAGTAAAAAGCCAGGGATTTTAGTCAAGTACGAATACTAATTTTAATAAACATTTTGGGGATGGGGGTTGCTTAATAGACCTTGTATGACAAAAAAAAAAAAATTTAAAATACCAATAGTTCATTTTTATTTATTTTAACATGGTTGAAAATATGTCCAGAAGACATTAAAGATGAAACATCAATTTCCTGTTTTAGCATCTGACCATTTTATAAGTCAAGTAATCGATGCTTATATGTCATGATCAGCACTAGAAACTAAGAGGTCAGCTGAAAAACCACAACGCGGAGGAAGTGTAAATTACAGACATATACAAAAATCTGTCTTGTGATATAGATAATCCATTTGTATAGTGTGTATTTACGAGCTGGTAATTTAAAAAAAAAATAAAAAAAATTAAACATGTACAAAATATTATTTGTAAAATTTAAAAAAATATTAAACTGATGCAATGCAAGCCCAAGTAATATAAGTTAAAAAAACAAAACAAACAGAACACTTAACTACTACCTAAGCTATCCCCAAGTTATATAATTATAAATGTCAACAATGACATTAGCCAAACTAAATAATAAACAAATCTGCCTGCATTCTATATCCAACATAGAGGAATGTCACACTATAGGAGTATATTCACTAATGCAGGAATTGTAGTAATTAACAAAACATTTTAAAATTGGAAGCAAAAAAAGAAACTAGAAACATGGTCTATGATTGTCTACATAAGCCTCAACTCTGCAATTCGATTTTCAATTCAATACAATTCTATGTTTAGGGAATACTCCCTGCTGACTCATTAGTATGCAACAACAGGCGAGCCCAAATTGGAATCTGGAAATGCAGGACTTCGCAAGGTCTTCTTCCATATTGGAATAACCAACTTGCCACATGCAGCAAGCATAATTGCATAACTGGTCATTGCGAAAAATATACACACATTGAAAGGTGCGCTTCACAAAAAAAAGTGTATTCTGGTCCAGGAGCGCCAGATATTTACAACATTTAGTTTTTTGTAGAAGGAAATTTAATTTGTCATGTAGTATTTAATTCCTCTTTTTATAAATAACATGTTATGCAAGAAGCAACAAACCATGCCAGAACATTCTTTAGGTGTGGCCTGCACAACATTACTTTTATTAACAAATTTAATACACAGTGTTCCATTCAATCAAGATTAAACAATGAAATCCGATGAGTGAAATTCTATTTAAAGAAACGTCACTTTAAAAAAAAAAAAAATTTTTTTAATAGTAATATGCTCATCAACGTCTTATATTTAATATGCGTTTGTGAGGTGTGATAAAATAAAACTAAATGTAAATATCCACAACCCAGGGTACCTCCATGCCAATCATGGTTGTAAACTCTGTCCCTTGTACCAGGCAGTCAGCACAGAAAAGAGCAGAAATTAAACTATATTTCTATAAATCCTTCTTATTGCAATGGTTGCTCTGGCTAAGCCTGGCTTGAACTGGCTTGGTATACAAAAACATTTTTACATACCATTGTTTATTTACTATTGTTTATTTTCCTTAGGATTAGAGGCAGTGCACAACAACAGGGATATCCACTATGTCTTGGCAGGAAAAGGCAGGCAACACACTAGAACTTTAAACATTAAGCTCCTCCTAAGACTCCTTCCAACAAGTTACAGGCATACACCGCTTTACGAACCATCACTTTACGTACACTCGCGAGTCCCCCGCATGCTCATGTGAATTCACTGGGAGCCATCATGACTGTATTGATGACAATATGTTTACTCAGAGACTTGCTTGCTCTGGCCTTGCTCCAGAGGACTGTTAATGTGGGCTGCTGTTTTACCCTAGTTGGCAAGGTGAGTACTTACACATATTAGGAAAAACTGCCTATACCTTTTGTGTTCGGCTAAATTGGACTAATACTTTCTTCTCTCATAGTTCCTGCTTTCTTTCTCCACAAGTCACACTTTAATAAGTAAACCCGAGATTCATAATATATAAAAACAAATTCACCTGACCCACCCTTAAATGACCACTATAGGCACCCAGACTACTTCAGCTCAATGAAGTGGTCTGGGTGCCAGGTCGCCCTAGTTTTAACCCTGTAGCTGTAAACATATCAGTTTCAGAGAAACTGCTATGTTTACATTGAGGGTTAATCCAGCCTCTTGTGGCTGTCTACCTGACAGCCACTAGACACTGCTTCCGCGATTCTCAGTGTGATAATCACACTGAGGTGACGCTGGACGTCCATAGGAAAGCATTGAGTAATGCTTTCCTATAGGTGGTTTGAATGTGCATGCGGTTCCACTGGGGAGCTGATGTCGGCGGGGGAGGAGAGGTCACCAGCATCCAAGGGAGCCCGGCAATGGATTAAGGTAAGTGGCTGAAAGGGGTCTTAACCCCTTCAGCCCAGCTGGAGGGGGGCCTTAAAGGAATGGGGGACCTAATAACCCCATAGTATCAGGAAAACAAGTTTGTTTTCCTGGCTCTATTGTGCTCCTTTAACCTACAAAGTGATCAACTATCGCAATATTTTGAACTTACTATTGTGACACTCACTAAAAACGGCGTAAATACAATAGCAAATCATTATGAATAATTACCCAGCTCTTCAGGTTAAAAGAAGAGAATAATTTTGCCTTTGTCTCTCTTTTTAAGGCACTTTTTTCCAGAAAACCCTCTGGCTGTTTTCACCTTGAGACTAGTAGTTGCAAATTCACCCCTCTTACCCTCCAGCTTTATGGCTTAAACTGATATCTTACTTCCAGCTTTCAAAGCAATCCTTGCAGTCTTACTGTATGTAAAGCACATTTTTTTGTAGAGAAAATTAACTATGTGGCAGGAAAACCAGAAGAGAAAAAAAATAATTGTATTTTCTTATATTAGTTATGCCTATAAATGACTATTGCAATGCATTGGGAAGTGAATTTTCGTTTTACATAAATGCTCTGGTCCCATTGTGTTCTTAAAAGTGGGGGTATGCCTGCATAATATTCCCAAACCAACTTAGAAACCCTAGAAAATATACAAGCCAAGTAACTGCAAACATTTTTATTAAGTAGAAAGGGAAACGTGAACTTCCTCTAATCCTAAGGAAAAATAAAATTTACAATAAGTAAAATGTGTTTTTTCCCCTCCAAATTAGAGGCAATGCGCAACAACACTGATAACCAAGCAATCCCCGTTATTTTAGCATTGCTTGAAGCACCTTGCGCCCAAAAACAGAATCCTAAGAGGTCTCTATGTCTATTTAGTATTTTGAGAAAGTGTGAATGAAGGACCAGGTAGCTGTCCAGCAAGCTGAGCCTCTTAATAGATCTGTACCACACTTCGTTTCTTTCATAAACATTGCTATCTGTTTATTATTATACTGGCAACCAACAGGGGGCCACAGCTACATATCCTAATACCATCTCATTTGGAACGCGGAAGTGTTATGCCATTTACACTTCCGGTTTCGGCTGATCGCAAATGTGATCTCATCGGAACGCATGAGATTGTGGAACGCAGAAGTATTGTGTCGCCCGCACTTCTGGTTCCGGCTGATCGCAGATGCAAGCAATGGTGATCATGATGAAATGAAAATAAGAAAACTACAACAGCTGAATAAGACCGGCCATCACACCAATAACAGAGAGGAATAATGGAAACACCCATGGATCCACCAATGGACCCAGGGAGTAGCCCTATATAAGGGGATTATTAGGTGTGGGGGGTGGTGGGAAATAGGCTGCTTTCATATTGTTATTATTTGTATTTGGTTTTAACTTGTATGGTCCCTGAGGAAGTTCCAGTACTTGGAATGAAACGCGTAGGACCTTTGCTGTTTATATTTTATCATTTATGGGTGATTGTTCACCTCCCAATAAAGCTGCTGACCTTTTTTTAACCACCTACTGAAGTCCTGTTTTACATCCACCCTACCAGATCAACAGGAGGGAGAAAGAGAGCCCCCCAACAATATCGGGAGAGGCACCCTTGAGCGCTATTACCATTCATATCCTGTGAGTGCATTTCATTGAGCGCATAATTGCTTACCAAACTGTATTACACTATATATTTGTTTTGTTCCTTATTTTTAGATTTCAAAGCAATATCCCAAACGTTTTTGGTTTTTCTATAATGCTGAGTAAAGGTCATTCTGTCTGGGTAATGACCTGGGGAGGCTGTTTCATTTATTGTTAAGATAAGTATAATTCATACTTTGTATTCACTAAACACATTCACTTTGTGGTGATACGTTTTTATTGTTTCTAAAGAAGAATGTTTTAGTCCACCTTTTTTCGGTCTTCTTCCAGCCGATCCTCTTCTACTTAAGCACCAGGAAGCGACATTACTGGTGAACTCTCGCTCATGAGTAAAGCAATGAAGTCTATGGAAGATCCTGTGACACAGCGGGATCCTCCATAGCTAAATACTTGCTGGGGAAATGACACTTCTGGGTGGCTGCAGTCCCATCCAGTGTCTAGAAAGAAGTGTCAGGCGTAGGACAACTACTGAGACAAAATAGTCCCTACTTTGTCTCAGTAGATCTCTTGACTGTGCTGTTATTTCACTGAAATTCCATCATTATACTCATGACGTGCCTGTAACAAGTGGTTGTATGATATGTGCATAATATAAGTCCCCCACGACCTCTGACAGTTGCAGTAACTTAAAGCAGCTTGCACTACCTTACATTATTGAGAATATTAAGAGAGATATAGTGGGTGCTGGATGTAGCAATATCAAAATATAACACTAGTCAAGCAAATGAATAATTAAAAGCTCTATTTATTTAATACCAATATATTCAAAGGCTCTGTATAACGGGTATATGAAAACACATGGGTGACAAAAGTTAAGATGAACATAAATGAAACACGAGGAGGGCTCTGCTTGTAATCTAGGGAAACTAAAGTATGAACCAAGACATAAATAGAAACATCTAAAAAAAGGAAGAGAAATCACCATGTAAGATGTCCATACCTGAATAAACATATGGATAAAAGTCATGAGATATGCAGTGCAACTGTAAAGTGGAAAGTATGGTGAGATGGGGTGAAAATGGATTATGGAAGGGCCGGTTGTGGGAGGTGAGGCAGAGATGGAGGGGTATAGAAGACTTGTCTTGTAAGCCTTCCCAAATAGATCAGTTTTAGGGACTTCTTACAGGACAAGAGTATAAAAGCCTAGTAGGACTATGCATAGCATTATGAAAGGATGTTGCTTTCTTTAAAAATCATCTAAAGTAGGGGTAGGAAACCTTCGGCTTTCCAGATGTTATGAACTCAATCTCCTACAATGCTGTCAAAGCCTCGGGGAAGACGTAGTCCACAACACCCGGAGTGCCAAAGGTTGACAACCCCTGCTCTATGGGATAGGTGTTAAATTAAGTTCACAGGAGGGTAAATTCAATACTAAACCAATAGAAGAAGACAATGTACCAGCAAGGTGTTATTTGTACAAAATAGTGTGTAAATGGAGATATCTGGCAGCTACGTTTATCATACACTGTAGTGGGGTTATAGCCTAGTGGCAGATCAACAAACATGGATTGCTTCAATTCAAATGTGAAGGGAGAAGCATAAACAAGCCTTTAGTTGGAACTTGCATCATTAAGGATGACGCAATAAATAATTTATGAAAGTTAGAAAGAATGTTCTGATGAGTCGAGGAGACATGGCAGAAAATGTAGGCGGCCACAGAGTTTACCATAAAAATGTGTCATTTTTTATTCGCACCCATAGGATTACATTTAAAAAAAAATAAAAAAAAATTATATCAAAATACCAAGTAGCAAAGCACCACTGTGACGGAGAGTAGTGAAAAGGATCAGCAAAATATCGCAATTTTACGTGTTTCATTCAAAAATCATTTCAACATCTTAAATGTAACTCTACAGGGTTGAATAAAGAATTTTATGGTAAACTCCATGGACTCCTGACTTTTCTGCCATTATTACATCTGGAGTGATTTGCTTTTCAAATGTTGTAGCCATTGGTACCCTCATTCACGTTTTTTATGTTTCGTCTATGCCGGACTTTACTATCTATGTTTACATATTAGAAGGGTGTATACTGTGTCTTTTTACTGTGGTTTTAGCAGACAATCCATATTGCAAAATATAGTCAGCTCCCCCTCTCCCCCCAATTAAAAATAAAAATATATCAGATAAAAAGTTAATCTCCATCTCTTGTATTGTTCTAACTACACACTATCCATTTTTAAAATTATGTCAATTTACCAAGCATTATGGTTTTAGCTCCAATGTGCATGATTAATAAACTTGCATATCATTTAATACACCTGGATGCCTTTGATGAAAAACCCAAAAAGGTTTCAACTGCCCCTATTTTGGCTCACCCAATTTACTTTTGTGAATTACTTTTTTTCTAATCTTTTATTCTGGTTAGTTTGTCAAATTGTTCAACAACAAACGTTGTGTTACAACAGACTGAAAACTAGCTTGTCTAGAACAAATAGCTCTGTACTCAAACTAGTATTTTTACATTCCTAAAGTAAATGTAAAATGCTCTAAAATGTACAAACATTTTTCTGAGTCATTGCTCTCTGCATCCTGGATTTGTCAAAACTGTGTAATAACATGGGGATACAATACATGTATTTTTAGTACGATATAATCTAAACTGGGAATGGGTGGCTCGTGGTTGACATGATTCATAAGAAATAGTCAGCATGAATGTGAGTAAAGCAACGACACTTTACCTGATCACCAATATGAATTCTTAACAATAGGAAATAATTCCTCAACAAAAGTTAAAAAACAAACAATAAAACATAAATAAAATGTGTGCCACTACAGAAGATCCTGCTATAACTGCACTGTAATCATGACAATTGCAATTATTTCTTAGATCAGTCATAAAGTGAGACAAAAAAGTTATTGTATGGCCTTTACACTGTATATGTGATTTTAGCATTGGTCAATGAGTCAGTGAACAGGACCTTGCCACTCAATGGTGAATAAACGTTATGGAAATGAAACCAAAAGCACACGCAACCGCACACACCTATAAATAACTCAGTGAGACCAAGGTAACCCTTAAAATAGCACAATTTGTTTAAAAAAACACTGCAAAGTTTTATATAACAAAAATAGTAATGCACTCCACCTTCCTTGATGTACTTGCCCGGTGCTTATCAGCAAACAGATACAGCCAAAAGTACAAGATAGCACTCCAGGGACTTCCAAGTTGAATGAATAAAACTTAGCTTTTATTAGCTCAAAATAAAAATCAACGTTTCAGTCTGTATCACAGACTTTCATCAGGATGAGCTTGCAAATCAAATCCATAAGAATATATACCCTCAATATTCCCTTAACTTACCCAGGTTATTAAATATATATATATTTTTTTATTAGGGATCAACGGATATTGATTTTTTTTTGAGCAGATACCGATAATTTGTGAACTTTTAGGTCGATAGCTTACCGGTATTCTGTAACATGTTTTTTTTTTTGCTAATTTTTTTTTTTTTATTAAGTGGTAAATGCACAACACTTACATGCCCGTCAGATTTGTTTTCTGTATTTTTTTTTGTGTAGTGTTTGCAGCGTGTGTGTGTGTGTGTAAATATGTGCAGTAGGAACTCCCCTCCCCTTACCTGTCTCTTAGTGCCCCCTGTTCCTCTCCCTTCTCTTTTAGTGGTCCCCCTCCTACCCCAGTGTTCATTTTCCCTTCCCTCCCCTGTACCTTAGTGTCCTCCCTTAATGTCCCTTCACTCCCCCTTCCCTGTCCCATAGTGTTCCTTACCACCACCCCTCCCCCCCATAGTGTTCCTTACCACCACCCCTCCCCCCCATAGTGTTCCTTACCACCTCCTGCCGGTCCCTCTGATCTAGCAACCCTCTGTTGGTGCACCCTAAGGCGGCCGCTTGTGCAGTCTTATGGACGTGCCAGCCCACTCATTCATTATTGGTATTGCCAGTGATTATCGGCTGATACCGATACTTACAAAAAAAATTTTTTTTAAATTGGAATATCGGCAGATAATCGGTCGATCCCTAATATATATTGTGGTTTTAGAGGAGAATGCAACTACATGCATAAAACAATACAAAGCTCAACAAAATCACTATTTAAAACAATAATGATTTTATGTGAGTATTTCGCAATTAAGAAAAATAAATTGTAAAAATCAATGAACTGTTATTGAGACCTGTTGGGAATGCAAAGTGAATTGAAAATTTAAGGTCAAAATAGCCAAACCAAAACCAGAAATTACTTTTTTGGGGGTCTAAATTCTGAAATTCACTTTGAACTCGCACTTCCCTGCAACTCTCACTTCAGTGAATAAACCCAAATGATGTTAATCTGCGTCTTAACTGAGAAAATAATCAATACAGAATAAAAATGTAAAAAATTGCCATGAACAGTGTTAGTATGATAGCAAATAAACAGAAAAGATCACTGGCCAACAACAGGGTGTTAGAACACATTATTGTGTATTGTTAACATGGAATCAGCCAACAAACTTAATAAAACAATGTACAGATACTCCTTCAGGCTAAAGATATACCTACAATTAACCCACCTAACATTTTAAAATATTTAAAATCAGTGACAGTCCAGGATAAAATGAGGATTAAAATATAAAGCACAAACAAATTAAACTAAAAAATTACATAGACAAACACAGATTGGTTTTTTTCCTTTGTGCTTTTTATTCTGCTCCTCCATTTGATTTAAGGTCTGTGTTTATAAAAAACATTTTTATAATAAACATTATGTCAAGCTGGGTCACCACTTAAATTTGATATATAATTTTATCCTAAGGAGAACAAATGTGTTATGCTCTTAAGACTGTATGACATGTAACATACACAGGATGATATAACACTGGAACCAGAGCAGAGAGGCATAGCCCAGCACAATTTGTAGAGTGGCAAGAAATCCGCTATGTCATATTGCGCATGACACCATTTCTTTACAGAACATTTATGGATAACTTTGACACTGTAGTAGTTGTGAACTACAATATAATATGACTCTCAGTGGCGGAGCATCAAGGGAAATGGTTGAAGTGGGAGCGATAAGACCCTGTACAATGCTACAGAATATGATGGAGCCTTTTTATTTATTTATTTTTAATTATTAGCAACGTATACCCGCTGATCATTTATCTCTACGTCCTTGTATCGTCAGGCCTGGCCTGGGCTTCAATCGCCACCCTGAATCTCCTTGTGGAATCTCAGCTCAGTGGCTGAGCATCATGTGAAACCGATAACTCGCTGTACAACCTTACAGAAAACGTGGATGCCTTTTTTTTTTTTTTTTTAAATCAATTATTAGCAATGTATACCCGCTGTTCATTATTAATATTATTTTATCTAGCGACAGCAAATTCCGTAGCGCTGTACAAAGGATTTATCATCACGTCCTTGTATTGTCAGACCTCAATTGCCTCCGTGAATCTCTTGGTTGTATAATATATATATATATATTGCATGCTAATTAAGATTGCCATATCCCTCACATAACCCTGGACACATATTGATAGTCAGCACATGAAAAGTCCTGCCCTGTTGTATGCAGCATTCATAGGCTGTATGCAGCATTCATAGGCTGTATGCAGCATTCATAGGCTGTATGCAGCATTCATAGGCTGTATGCAGCATTCATAGGCTGTATGCAGCATTCATAGGCTGTATGCAGCATTCATAGGCTGCAACGTTCCTCAATAAGTTGATTTCCTATGTGCAGAGTTTGAATTCTACATACAAGAGGGCACTCTGTATCCTCCCCCAATGTGTGCAAGTGAGGATTATCATGGAAACCATGGTGGCTCTGGCAAGCCCAGCATGTCAGCCCTGTCACTGACAGTTTCCCGGCGCCCAGCAATGGGGCAGACAGGCAGCCAGCCGCCCTCCTCTCCCCGTACTATACACAGACAGCCATTCCCTCCCTCACACAGGCTCCAGTCCTGCTCCTCACCTCCTTCTCCCAGCGGCTGCCGGTAGGACACTATGCTCCCCTGTGGGTATCCTCACTCTCTCCCCTGAGCAGAGCCGAACAAACAGCAGGGCCCTGCGTGCTACGTCACCGGGAGCTGTGCGTTCCAAGCCTCGCTCTGGCTGCTGGCTTCCGGGTTTGTGTGTACAGAGTGCGCACAGTGTCCCATGGGCATGTTGTGCTGTGAGTAGTGTTGTTATGTAAAGATTATTGTTATTGTGCAATTTCTGCAACAAGGCCCTGTATTAAATATCACAGTACATTATGTAATGCACCGCAGGAATTCACTGGTGAGGGATACTATTTACTGAACAGTGAATTTAAGGAAATGGGAAGTTCAGGACAGCATATTAATTAAGCCAAAATGTATCAAATGCATTAACGTTATATTCGTGCCCAGAGTGTCCCTTTAAGTTCCCCTATAACCATATATTTTTTCCATTTTAACTTAAATTCTTAAGAAAAGGTTGTCGTATTGATTGCAAATATTTTGTTTTCTTTGTATTGGAATTTTTCCATGCATTGTTGTAATAGAGCTTCCTGTACCCCGGTTGGGTACCTCCACTGACTGATGCTCCTAGTTCTTACCGAAGGCTCCAAGCACTTCTCCAGACACCATAAGTACTGCACACCCCACAATCCGCCGCAGCTTGGTTGGGGTCTCGTCGTCTCCTACCCACCCTGGACCTACGACAAGGCTCCAGGTTCCGTTGGTGAACCTTTCATCCTTCAGAGAGCATAGCAGGAACAGCTCTTACAAGAGCTCTAAAAAAGGTGAGCACCCTTTTTAAACATCTATATATTATTTAAAGAGGATTTCTCTAAAATACTACACCTAGAGTCCCTTTTTCTCTCTTTTCTAATCTCCATA
The DNA here is from genome assembly GCA_933207985.1 of Pelobates cultripes. Taxonomy (NCBI): domain Eukaryota; kingdom Metazoa; phylum Chordata; class Amphibia; order Anura; family Pelobatidae; genus Pelobates; species Pelobates cultripes. The sequence continues at coordinate 56,489,167 of OW240912.1, forward strand.
TTGGGGAGAGGAATATAGGCAAGAATCTAAACGATAAAGGGGTTAAGCTGTCTACCTTAAAGACACGGAAGCCTGGAAGTTTAGAGCCTAAAATCTTAAAAGGCTCTAAAAAATGTGAGTAAAATCCAAACTCACAAAAAATATTAAACACTGTGTATAAACAATATTGCACGATTATTCTGTGTATCTCTCCTTTTTTTGTCTTTTATGTACACCCCCTAACAAGTCGATTAAGAGGGGTGAGTTACATATACATATATATATATATAAATACACATATCCACTTTGTATAGATTTATATAGCGCTGCACTCTAACTAGAGGCTTGGAAGGTGGAAACTCCAACCAGACCTCAAGTTATTTGTTTTTTTTTCTGGTGTCTACTGTTCTATGGCGGAGTATTGGAAGTACCCACAGAGTGTTTTCAGCGGCTAAAAATACAAAAACAAAATTAAAGGGGCCATAGTCACAGGGCAAAAGGTTGGCAAGTAGTCCCCTCCAAAAAACAGTGACGAGGTCACTTTCGCCACAATTGTACATGCCATTTCTCATTCATAATACAAATGTGAATAACAAAATAATAATAAAATAAATAAATAATGTCACAATCTTATCACCCACCCAAGCCTTGTATTATTGATTTTGGTCTCTCCTTCCAGCCCGATATTCAATCAATTGCTCCTATTCTACTACTTTCACCTAAAGACCATCTTCAGATATGTCAGTTTTTAACACCAGAAACAACACTCATCATTCATCTTTTTTTCCACTCAGCCAGTCTTTTCAATGATTCCCTGCCTGTCCGGAATAATGTAACTGTGTATTTTATATTTTTGCAACATTTGTATAACATTAACTTTTCCATCACCCATTTTATATTGTGCAGCTCAGTGGAATATGCAGGCACTCTACAAAAATGAAATATAATAATCAGTCTAGTCTGTTTGAGAATAAATCCAGAGTGAAAAACCTGATTATCAACCAGGATCTGATATCAAACATTGGCTTAAAAACATGAATTACATAAATTTTTAAATAAAAAGCTAAAACACAAAAAATAACCTCTCTCAATAAAACAGAATGAAGCAGTCATGAACAAAGTGCTAGAGTACAACTGAGTGACTTATACAATCATATACAAAGGCAGTAAATAACTATAAATCTTATGAAAAAGTCCAAAAAAGGTTCACTGCCTTCTATAGAAAGGATCTGTAGGCTGTGCAAAGCTTCTATAGATTAAATGAGCCAGATCCAGTTGCTACAGCAAAGAAACTTTGTAACAAAAGGGTCCCAAAGCTACAATATATTTAACTAGAAAAGCTACAATTTCTGGGGAAATTGTGTGAAGTGTTCTTGTCTCCACCAGTAGTCTATAACTGGAGTGGGCGGAGTAACTGGGTGGAGTGGCTTGAGTAACTGTTGTGTGGTTGGAGTGGCTGGAGTAACTGTGGAAAGGTTGGACTGGGCAGAGTAACTTTATGAAACATTGATTAGCTGTATAGTTGTAACATTGTATGTTACTGTTTTTTTTATTTTTTTATTATTCTTTATTTTGGTTGTGCAGGTGATTACAGGATATCAACGGACGCCACAACAGCGTATTTCAAGATTGACAGTAGTTTGGTAGTGGCATAGTAATTTGCACATTTTTGTATTTTATATCGTGCTGAACCAAATGGTTATGTTGTCAAAATATGATTAACTAGAGTGAAATATGATTAACTAGAAGAAAATAAAATAGATTAATCAATGCTTAACGTTGTTTACATTGGCCTTCGTGTTATGCATACTGATGAACACATACAACTTAAACTCCGCCAATGAAACCCCACTATCGCTGTTTCACAAAGAATAACATCAGGGGTTGGTCAGAGAAGGCATTTGTCGAGCTGTTAGCAGCTTTGAATAACATGCTGAGATACTTAAGTGTACCGCTGGCCATGGGGGCAGGGAAGTTGAAACATGTAAACTTTAACATGACTTAAATGGCCACAGGTCGTATTACGTATAGCAAAATCTCACCAGGTCTGCTAGAGTAAGTGGTAAAGGTTATAACCTGCTAGCCGTCTTTTAGAGCCCGTCAAGTGCTATGCATCAATGACGTTCTAAATATAAAAACATATCTAAGTTCTAGGCTGCTTCCTTTACTGAATTAAACAATGCATACATATCTAGCTTAAGAGTCTCAGGCCCTTAGATTATATTGACTCATTTTTAGCTAGTTTCACAGGTCGACTGACTGACTGTTGAGCCATAGTGCCTCCCTGCCATTCTGTATTGTAAGTTGGTCAGTTGATACCCACGGCTGGCAGGCCGCCGCTCCAGGCCGAGAGTGCTCCTTTAAGAGTGCGTGTGTGCTGCCAGACCCGGAGTTCTCTGCATTGATGCACCAGTGTCAGGTATTTTAGTCTCCGGCTCGGGTCTGAGCCCCTGGGTCTTTTCGGTGCCTGTGGTTGGCTCTGTGGTGCGTGTTTCTTCTTCCATGGTGAGTTAGTCGCAAGGGGTCTTTCTCTGGCCGGTCGGGTTGTGGTGAGGCCATGATGAGGTGAGTAGGCGGATTTGTGTAGGCGCCATGCTCTCCGGGCACCTGGATAGGGAGCTTGTTTTTGTGCGGTTGGGCGTCTATTGCCCTTGTGCGGGCGGGGGACCCGGGAAGTTTGTCTGGGGCGCTTATGGGTGTGGGTTCTCAGTGAGGCTTAGTGTTGCTTGGGGTGTATGGCGTCGGGTGGTGCGTGTTGTGGCTCACCTACATGCCGCCCTTTCGTTCTCGTGTATTTCAAAGTTGTGTCTTTCTGCTCCCTGTGCCCTTGGTTCCGCACGCCCTGAGGTGGCGGTGCTTGCGATTTTACCTGAGGCGTTTGCATCAGGTCCCATAGCTTGGTCCCGAATTGGTCAAAGGCTGCATCCAGTCGCTGCTGAATGTCGCTGCATTTCTCTGTCCTTTGTGTGTGGTTTCTCTCGCTTGTCGCCGCCATCTTAAGCAGGCCATGTGCTTGGTAACCCTTCTGTTGCTTTTCTGTGATCTGCGGTTTCAGGCTGCGTCTGTCTCTCCGATTGCCCATGGATGACCCCCATCAGTCCAAAGGGAGGGGTAGGAGTTGGGAACCCCTGGAAGTCCATACTCAGGTCCGCAGCGTGGTGAGCGGCTGTCTCTCCACTGCCCGATCTCTGGTAGGCCTTGGGTGGTAATGCAGGGTCTCGGTGGGTTACACGTTTAATTTTGGCACCCAAGGTGCCAAACTTAATGGCTCCTCTCCTGCATGCTCTTGTGCCATTTTTGGGGGGTTAATTCCCCAATTTGTGCCGTTTTGAGCAGGAGCCGAGGTGCAGCACTACCGCTCCGTTTTGGTGCTAGGCTCCGCCCCCTGTATGTTACTGTTTTTCTGTTACAGGTATAACAAATTGACTAACATGGAAATATATTTATTAAATGTGATAGTGCTCACTTTTGTGTTATCAAAACTGTAGGAATGACAGCAGTTTAGAGAAAGTTTTTCATCTAGCAGCCTCTGTGTTCCGGAACACTCTGCTGGCTGCTCACACACCTTGGTTCCTTTGGCAACTCACTCTACAGCAAGGGCAGAGAAGAGCAGTTAAAAACAAACTGTTCCAAATTGCTCACTTCACTGGTGGTTGCCATCTTCAAACGGTCGTAGTTTTAAAAACTATAAATCCTACAGCGAAGAGCTTTATATTGTGAGAATCACAAGACACAGATCTACATTTTGATGCATAGTATGTCTCTGAAATATTAAAAATGAAGGCATAGTCGCAGTTTAGAAATTTCCCTTCAAATTTGAGGTGACTAGAGTGGAGTTTCAATGAATGTCAATGGACGGTGTGAGTTGCAAACAAATGGTCATATTGTAAAAACTATCAGGACTATGGCTTAGCCGTGGACATTAGTGGCAGCAGGGATAGCTGAAAGTTTTGATATAAGATTTGTGTAGGTGGGCTTGAAAATGAGGGAGTGGTGGCAGTTTAGAAATCATGTCATGATTTTTCAGCTTTTGTCAGCTCCCACTCTAGTTTTGAACATTCTGCCATTCATTCCCATGGAACCAATTTTGCCACAAAAATGACGATATTTCTTGAACCATTTGGCGAAACGTTCCATAACGTAATAGCACACCAATTGGGAACAATACGCACGTTTCGGTATATTACTGTCTATGTAGTGTAAAAACTGTGGGAGGAGTTAGGATTATAAATTTGGCTATAATAAGAATAATAATATATTTGTGAGATAATAGTAAGTGGTCTTGCCATGCAAGAACACTTAATAATGTTGCCACTGATGGACTCAAATTGCTAAATATTCTAGTACTATCAGTTGAGTAAATTCACAACTGTTGTGTAAATCTGTCTTGACTTACTTCATTGAGATGCCCCTTTCCTCCCTTCCTGATTCTCTGGATGTACGTAGTGACCGTGAATTGATGGGGAAGTAGCCAAAAAGGAAGCATAGCTGATTTAAAGAATGTTTCCAGTTCAGTTCTTTTTTTACCTTGAATTGTAAATATATTTAAATTTTCAATTTAGTGAATAACCCTCCATGTCTTTCACTTCCATTTCATTAACTCTGCTGTTTGGATTCCCAGGTTGCCATCGGCCCTAGACTTTTGTCCAAGTCACCTTGTGTCTTACATTGCTCTGCTTGGACGTTTGCTACTATCCAGAATTTTGCTCACTGTCTCTCAGTTTATTTCTAGATGGTTGAAGTCTTTCTGCTACAATAATTTCCAGGGCTTAATTTAGATATGAAATTGATGTGCCCTTTGATGCAAATAATTTTGTTTCTTTAGTGCTATGTAAAACACACCTGTCCTTGCCGCTTCCAATAACTATTTATTATTTTAACATTATAGCAAAACCTCCTGACCTCCACATCTTATAACCTGTCTCTAGTCCTTCCTGCTTTCATCAAAAAAATGAGTCTATCTTCATTCCAGAGCAGTCCTGAACTCAGAATGGTAAAATATATATAAATAGTTCAATATTCTTAATAAAAATAAACACTTCAGCAATAAATATTAGAAAATATAGCTTTTAATTTTTGCTTTTGGTTCAAATCCCCAGGCATCACATCATCAGCCTTTAGAAAATGTAAACATGCAAATTGAATGTTTAATTCTTATTGCACATCTACATATGTTAAACAAAATACAAATTCACAATAATTCTTTATATTTGGGAATAAATCTTTATTGGTTGTGTTGTCAGGCTACTATATATAAGCCAGTAAGCCTTACTGGCTTATATATAGTAGCCCTGCAACCCCTGCGACCGAGGTATGTACGCCAGTGCATGCAGATACACATACACTTAAAGGACCACTACAGACACCCAGATCACATCAGCTCAATGAAGTGGTCTGGCTGCCAGGTCCCTCTAGTTTTAACCCTGCAGCTGAAAACAGCAGTTTCAAAGAAACTGCTATGTTTCACTGAGGGTTAATCCAGCCTCTAGTAGCTGTCTCATTGACAGCCGCTAGAGGAGCTTCTGCGATTCTCACTGTGAAAATCACAGTGAGAAGACGCTGAACGTCCATAGGAAAGCATTGAGTAATGCTTTCCTATGGGCGGTTTGAATACGCGCGCGGCTCTTGCCATGCATGCGCATTTGGAGCTGAGAGGCGGATCGGGGTGGAGAGATCCCCAGCGCCAAGGGAGTCCGGCGCTGGAGAAAGGTAAGTGCTTAAGACACACACACTCACTCTCATGAACAGACGCATACACACTAGCTAACAGACACACACATTTACTGACAGACATACACTCAGTGACAGACATACATACACACTCACTGATGGACAGACACTCACAGTAACACACTAATTGACACACACTAACACTAACACACACACACTAACACACACACACTCTAACACTAACACACACACACTCTAACACTAACACACTCTAACACACACTAACACACACACACACACTCTAACACTAACACACGCACACTCTAATACTAACACACACACACACACACACTCTCTAACACTAACACACTCTAACACACACACACTCACACACATTTTTTTTTAAATTTAATCCCCCAGCCTCCCTACGTTTGGGAGAGCTGAGGGGATTCCCTGGGGTCCAGTGGTGTTGCTGTGATGTCACCCGGCGGGCCGGCAGGCGGGCGCGCGAGGGAACACTCTCCCATGAGTGCTTCCTGTTCAGCTCCCTTGAGCGCCGCTTACTGATACCGGAGCCGGAAGATGACGTCATCTTCCAGCACCGGTATCAATGCGGTGCGCGAGGGAGCACACATGGGAGAGTGCTCCCTCGTGCGCCCGCCAGCCAGCCCGCCGGGTGACACCAGGGCCAGCTCAGAGCTTGAAAAATAATTTACATAGCAAATGTATTCTGTGTAAAATGTGTTTTCCAGTAGGTGCCGCTTCCAATTTACTGATTTGGCATGTAGTTTGCTTTCTTTAACCCCTTTAAGGACCAAACTTCTGGAATAAAAGGGAATCATGACATGTCACACATGTCATGTGTCCTTAAGGGGTTAAAGGATCACTACAGGGTCAGGAACACAAACCATTGTAATGTAAACACTGCATTTTCTCTGAAAAGACAGTGTTTACAGCAAAAAGCCTGAAGGGAATGATTCTACTCACCAGAACAAATTCAAAAAGCTGTAGTTGTTCTGGTGAATATAGTGTCCCTTTAAAGAATAAAACACACAAATGTGTCTACATGCCTTGTAAAGAGAAAGTGTGATGTGTGTGTGTGTATATATATATAACATACACACACACATACATGTTGCTTAACATTCACAATTACTGAAAGTTAGGCTTGTTAAAAACATATAATTATGTGCGACATAGAATCACGTTTATGCTCAGCAAGCCCCTAAACATAGAACTGCGTATAGGGTTTGTGTTAACTCTGTCAGTTTAAAAACATCCATAGACAGTTGTGTTCTTAGGACCCCATTTACACTCCCTGTTGCTTTTGATTGAAAAAAACATAGGAAATGACCTGGTAACACTTAAAGATGCATTCTATATACCATAAACACTACAACTCACTGTGGTACTTGTGGTGCTAGGAGTGCCCTTGAGCCATCCCCAGTGTCATGTCCCCTGCGCCTCCATACAGCGTGGCCGCATCCGATCGCTGTGGTCATGCTGGTAAAATAATAAAAAAACATACCTAAGGCAAGTCAGCTTGCCATTCAGCACCCTTGTGGAGCGATCCCTCACCGGTGCGGCGTTCTAATGAACGCTGGCCGCTGCGGTCCCACGAAACTATGTAGCCCCGCCTCCGTCCTCAACAAAGATGGTGTTGACGTGCGTGTGACGGCACACAAACTCTGCACACGCACGTTTTGGGGTCAAAGGCTATGTACAACCAATCATATCCTTAGGAGGGTTAATTAAACTCAAAATAGCATTTGGTCAGTGCCCGGTCGTGGTTTCCACTAGTTGGTTAACAGAGAGTGCATTCCTATTCTAATTCTTTTTGGTGTGTGACTTTGACTTGTATTTTTGACTTTCCTGTATTTCTGGTATCCTTGACTCTTGGCTTGTTTCCTCATTGTGTCTCTTTCTGTGTCCCTGACCTTGGTTAGTATTTCGACCATTCTTTATTTACCTTAAGTCCGGCCATTCTAAATAGTTCTGCGCGTTGGGTCATATAGTAATCGTGACACCCAGTAAAGGATCAAACAGTTTGTGTTGCTCCCAGTGTGTAGATTGAAAATAATTACCACAAACAGACTTCTTGCTGACTCAGTTGTGCTCTAACGAGCTTTATTCTGAATGCATAAAAAACATCTATACAGAAAATACTGCGAACATTCGATTTCAAGCAGTTAATGATGGCAAGAAAACATGCTTGCTTATCGTATGTGTGTGTTTACATTTCTAAAGATGTACTAACTTTCTCCTACTTGTACAGTGTACAGTATACAGTATACAGGCCGAATCCTTTCTAAATTACAAAACCGCTTTCATGGATCTTGCTCTGTTTACAGTTATTCTTGTTATCTTTATAACCATATGGAGTCACCGAGATTGTTATGAAAATGTGTTTGGTGATTTACTGAACATATAGCTCTAATTAGACTAATAAATAGCAATGGTAATATACATATATCAATACATATACAACCATATCCAGAAACCACAGGGAAACACAAAATTGTTATACGAAAGCATTCTATGCTTCATGCATGATTTTCTAAATATATACCTCACAAATCCTGTACATATATCGATAGTAAACAAATCAGATATGAACAATTCTACATTGCTAAGGCAGACATTCTCATTCTACTTTAGCTTTATCAGCTTTGTGCATCTTTCAACTGGCCCAGCTAACTGTCATAGGGTTTAACACCTTATCAGGGTATGGTGACATGCCGTGGCCCTTTAACAGTGCGACCGAGCCCCTGTATTATCGGCAATGCCAGATGGAAGTGACATTATGTCACTTGCTTCCAGAGGAAGCTGCGTGGAAGGGAGAGGAGGCAGTACAGGAGAGGAGTGGGAAGGATCAAGGGGAGACGATTCCAGATCCACACTACCATCAGCCTCACAAAGCATCAGCAGGAATAGCTACCCTCCTGCACACAAAAACTGTTAAAATGTTAACAGGAGTTAAACAGAAGGGGTTCTACCTTTTGGCCACCCTTATGTGCCCCTTCTTCATTTTGTATAATTAACACAACTATAAGTTTTTCACATAGTCAGTCAAAACCATTATATATAATATTTATTGATTTACGAGTAGGGCTGCTGTTTCTCAAATTGATGGAAAACACAATGCTGGCTATGATAAAAAGGTGTCAAAACACACAATGCATCACAGTTTGTTGTGTATAAGGCTACGTAGCCAAAGTCTGGTCAGAGTGCTCATAATCACCCCTGTCCACCATCAAAAGCTCTTTCAACAGGGACATGAGCATCTGAAATGGACCACTGGAAGAAGATTGCCTGGTTTGATGAATCATACTTTCTATTAGATTGGTATTAGAAATGGTATTTTCACCATTGAGCAAATCCTACACAGCCAAATAAATGTTGGGATCTATGACATAAAATTTCTGTCTATATTCTATACAGTACAGCAAAAATGGAGACACCATATATTTATTCGGTTCGATACATCTGAATTTTGTTGTTGAGCATTTCTTATTTCTTGATAGCTCTAACATTTTTGTAACTTGACACTAAAGGGTTAAATACATCAAACAAGAGACATAATGCAAAAACAATACAAATACAAACGCACATAATGAAGCCCTGTGCTTAAACTCCCACTACTCCTCGGCAGCAGCAATGGCTACAGTATTCATCATCATCATCATCATCATCATCATCCCAAATGGGAGGAAAGACGTCTATTTTATCCAAGTCTTCAAGATCCTTGTGAAGCTAATGGAAAATTCTACTCCACATTTGTCGTGCAGTACAAAGAGAATCTAAAACATTTCAGTCATGAACTTCACTGAAAGAGAACAAGTATTTACTTTCGTCCAGTTAATAACTTTTTGTTTGTCAATGAACAAAATCCTACTCAGTGTTTTGGGTTTCTACTAGAGACAATTTGTGGATGTGAGTCACAAAACTAAAACTATTTATTAGCAATTAAAAGGACTCTATAGGCATCCAGACCCCTTCAGCTCATTGTAGCGGTTTGGGTGCAGTGTCCCTGTCCCCCTAAGTCCTAAAATGCAAAACATTGCAGACACTAGAGACGCTTCTTGGATTCTAACAGAATCTGACTCTCTTAAAGAATGCTGGACATCCTTATGCTCTGCATTATAAGTTGTATAAAATGAGATTCTAAGATTTTTCCCAAATCAGCTAAAGTAATTACTAACCCTACCCCTGCAATTAATACTTTACATCTCCTATTAGTTTATTTTCTTTATTCTACACTTTGGATTATCTGACCTCTTATTGTTTCAGTAAGTTTTAGTTTATTAGGTTTCCTTCTAGACTCTCAGCAATGACCCTGCATCTGCTCATCTTCAGTAAGTGTTAATTCCACATTATCAATACAGCCAAGAAGGGTGCGGGCTCCAGACACCAGAAAAGGCCAAGGTTATATAAAACCAGTCCTGAGCTGTTTGACAATAAACCAGGAGATGGCGCCAGAACACACTGGTTAAAGTTACACTCTCTGGCAGTATCTGCTATTTGTGGCTGCTGCCTTTAATTCATCCTTTTTTCCCTTTAGTGATGTACCAAGAGAGTAGCGAGAGAGAGAAGCACCACTGCTGTCTCTCCGGCCTCTCTGTTGGCATTTTAGTAATAGAAGAATGACTGACTGGATTCGATGATGTGAAAATATAGCCTGTTCTTATAAAAATATGCTTGGGACTTTGTACTCAGTTAAAAACAAACAATATTTATCTAAGCAAAAATCCTGTACAGCTACAGACAACATCTCAGTCTCAACTGGTTACATTTTCAAGATGCTGTAACAAGCAAGCTAACAATTTAAAAGGAGAGAGGGTGGACATCCAATGAGAAGAAGCAAAAATTAATAGATAGCATTGCAATCAAACTATCCCTATCAAATAACATTTATAGAATAATTACGGAATAAATAAAAAGGGGGATGACGTTGAGCCAGATAATCTAAATAGTACACTAGTAAACTGCAAAAAAAGTCACTTTTACTGGCGATATCATCGTTGTAATACATTTTACTGTTTTGAAACACTAATATTTGTGTTCAGCGAAGTCTCCCGAGTAGAACAGTACCCCCAATGTACAGGTTTTATGGTGTCTTGGAAAGTTATAGGGTTAAATATAGTGCTAGCAAATTAAATTCCCTTTACTTTCGGCATGGGTTGTCAGGCAGGTCCCGCTAATTGTAATTAATTAAGATACCTAATTATGTAAAAATATTACGTAAATATATATGTAGAATTAATATATGTATATATATATATAAAAAGAGAAATCAGATAGTACTCTCAGGACTATAAACAAAAAATAAAACTTAACTTTTAATGAGCTAATACAAAAATCGACGTTTCAGTCTGTTAACCACAGACTTTCATCAGGATTAACACATAAACATTCATAATTTCCATATATAGTATATTACAAATTGATAATCAACTTACACAACACCAAAACAGTTGTTTCTCCCTCTCAGCTCGGTCTGGCACCCACGTGGGTTCGGCCGGCGTCGGAACGTGCGTCAATGACGTCATCACGTGACGCCGGCGTCATGACGTCATCCCGTGGGCGATCAGCTGGCAGCATCATTGGGAGCTAGTTGCTATGGAAGAAAAGCTTCCTAGCAACCAATAAAATAAATAAAAACAAACCACAAAAAGATTGGGGAACCTTACTATTTAAATAGTGTAGTGAGGCAAGTATAACAAAGAGACCTAATACATTACTGTGAAGCTCTTCATAATTTTAGACAATACATATCTTAATTACAAATACCAATATCACTAACTTCAAACATAAGAGAAAAAAAGGATACTAGTATGTATATAGAAGTAAACTGTAGCTGAACACAAACTGCAGTGACAAGTAGCTCCAATACACCAATACAGCTGCCAAAACAATGAGACTGTTTCTAACCTTAGCTGGGGATATGGTGTATAATATCCTGTGTTGCCTAGGCTTAGAGCACTGTAAGTAGCATTCTGTGGAGTTGTGACATTATAATGGGGATTGATGTCTACCCTAGGACAAGGATTTTGATCCCTTTAGTCTTATTGTGATTAAGGCAGGATTATATGTACATCTTACACCCACAATATTATACACCATATCCCCAGCTAAGGTTAGAAACAGTCTCATTGTTTTGGCAGCTGTATTGGTGTATTGGAGCTACTTGTCACTGCAGTTTGTGTTCAGCTACTTGCGTACAATGCTCCAAGTGAGGTCCCACCAGTGTTCTGTACAATGGCATGAGCACTTCCCTCTTTCTACTGCTAATAACTCTCCCTATACAACCAAGCATTCTGCTAGCATTTCCTGCTGCTATATTACATTATCTGCCTACTTTTAAGTCATCTGAAATAATGACCCCTAAATCTAGGCATGTGCATGGGGAAAATTTTCGGTTCGGTTCAGCATTCCGAAATTCGGGACTTTGAGACTTCGGAACTTAGGCAACTTCGGCACTTCGGAATTTCAGAACTTCTGCATTTAGGAATTTCGGGACTTCGGCACTTCGGGACTTCTCTTGCAGCCGCTTAGTAGATAACTCCCTAATTTCCACTGTATTAGGGAGTTATCTACCAAAAGGCTGAAGGACCTAAATTGGTGTTTCAGACAAATTTACTAATACTAAAAATACTATACCGCGAGTAGGGGCAACAGTGAGCAGCCTGTGGCAGGTGGGGGCCATAAATAAAAATATTACCCCCCCAGGGACTAGGGGTCCCCAAAGCCCTAGTCACCCCCCAAAAAAAAATTAACCCCTACCTACCCCCTCACCCTAAAAATAATGAGGGGGGGACCTTTAATTAAGTACCTGTAAAAAAAAATAAAACTTACCATTTGATGTTTTCTTTCTTCTAAAATCTTATTTTTTTCAGCCCCAAAAAAGGCCAAATAAAAAATCCATAATAACCAACGCATTTAAAAAAAAAATCCATCTTCACCCATGGAGGGCTCCGCGCAGACTGAGCTCTGCAGGGCGGGGCAAGGCTTATGAAGCCTTGGCCCGCCCTGCAATTAGGCTCAGAGCATTCTAATTGGTGGGTTTAAGCCATCCAATCAGAGTGCTCTGACAGGTAAATGAAGAGACTGACAGATAAGTCTCTACATTTACCTGTTACAGCACTCTGATTGGTTAGCTTGAAATCCACCAATCAGAGTGCTCTGTGTCATTTTACACAGCGTGGGAAAGTTCTTTGAAATTTTCCTACGCTGTGTAATTTGACTCATAACTTTGTGATTGGTTACTTAATCCACCAATCAGAGTGTTATGAGTCAAATTACACAGCGTGGGAAAATTCCAAAGAACTTTACCCGCTTTGTAAAATGGCACAGAGCACTCTAATTGGTGGATTTCAAGCCAACCAATCAGAGTGCATTGCCAGGTAAATGTAGAGACTTACCTGTCAGTCTCTTCATTTACCTGTCAGAGCACTCTGATTGGATGGCTTAAACCCACCAACCAGAGTGCTCTGAGCCTAATTGCAGGGCGGGTATTTCCTAAATACCGTAGAAATTAGGGAGTTATCTACTTATTCATTCCTGTCATTCCATTGACAGGCTAAGTAACTTACATTTTATATGAATGTATGTTACTTGATTGTTGTAAGTGTTGCAAATGCTTATAGCTGAATCCTGGCTATGTTTGTATACTTTTAATTAAAAATTGTATACAGTGTAACATTCTTCATTCTTCCACTGGGTAAGTATATTAGTTTTTAGGCAATACTGTGTTTCAGAACTTCGGCACTACGGAACTTCGGCAACTTCGGAACTTCAGCACTTCGGCACTTCGGAAATTCAGTAATTTCGGAACTTTGGGACTTCGACAACTCAGCAATTCATCTATTCGGACATTCGAAAGTACCCAATTGTCCGAATTGCCCGAAATTCACATTCGGACCGAAATGAATTGCACATGTGTACCTAAATCCCTTTCCTAGGATGTTGAGGTTGAGGTTAGGACTCTATCAAATATTCTGTACTCTGCCCTTGGGTTTTTACATCCAAGATGCAATATCTTGCACTTATCCACATTAAATGTCAGCTGCCACAACACTGACCATTTTTCTAGTTTACCTAAATCATTTGCCATTTGGTTTATCCCTCCTGGAACATCAACCCTGTTACATATCTTAGTATCATCAGCGAAAAGACATACTTTACCATCAAGACCTTCTGCAATATCACTAATAAAATATTAAAGAGAATGGGTCCAAGTTCAGATCCCTGAGATACCCCACTGGTGACAAGACCATGCTTTGAATATACTCCATTGACTACAACCCTCTGTTGCCTGTCACTCAGCCACTGCCTTACCCATTCAACAATATTGGAATCTAAACTTAAATATTGCAGTTTATTGATAAGCCTTCAATGTGCAACAGTGTCAAAAGCCTTACTGAAATCTAGGTAAGCAATGTCTACTGCACCACCCTGATCCATTATTTTAGTTACCCAATCAAAAAAATCAATAAGATTAGTTCGGCATGATCTCACTGAAGTAACCACATGTTGTCTTCGATCTTGAAATCCATGTGATTTTAGATGTTCAACAATCCTATCCTTTAACATGGTTTCCATTACTTTCCCGGAAGTAATGCTTAGTGGCCTATAGTTGCATGACTCCTCCCTGCTACCTTTCTTGTGAATGGGCACAACATTCGCTAACTTCCAATCTTCTGGGACCACTCTTGTTAACAATGATTAGTTAAATAAATCTGTTAATGGTTTTGCTAGTACACCACTAAGCTCTTTTAATAACTTTGGGTGTATTCCATCACGTCCAATTGACGTATTTGTCTTTACTTTTGACAGTTGAAATAGAACCTCTTCCTCTGTAAACTCACATGTAGCAAATGACTCATTTGTCCTTTTTCCTAACTGAGGCCCCTTTCCTTCATATTCATCTGTAAATAGTTGAACACAAATATTCATTGAGACAGTCAGCTAGACCTTTATCCTCTTCTACAAACCTTTCTTCTTTTGTTTATAATCTAACTAATCCTTGTTTTACTTTCCTTTTCTCATTTATGTATCTAAAAAATGTTTTGTCCCCTTTTTTTAGTGACTGTGCTATTTTCTCTTCTGTGTGTAATTTGGAAGCTCTTGCTTAGCCTCTTTCTGCCTAATCTTATAGATCTGTCTATCTTCCTCACTCTGTTTTTTTTTTTTTTATAAATATGTACAACTATTTCTCCAATGTGATATCAGCTCAGTGACCCATTCCTGAAGTTTCACATGATTCGCATTAGTTCTCAATTTGCCTCAAAGGTTCTCTAATTTAGGCAATAACAGGGATTGGCTAGCGCACCTGAGCCATGAGGACTTCATCTCCCAATATTCCCAGCCATTATTTTGCTGGGGACTCCGGGAGATACAGTTCATATCAGCTTGAGTTACTTAACCAAATGTACCAGATAAAAATAAGAAAACATATGTTTTTTTCTAATAATGCTTTATTAGACTTGAGGTTTGTTTCTGTCACTATACCTTTAAATAATATTAAAAACATTTACCACAATCACTGTGTATAAATGATCATTTAAAATGCTTTTCATCAATTTGTTCATGAATTCCAGCTTTATTTACCTTTAGTAAAGATTAAAGGGAAAGAAATATACATTTCTCCCCAGGGTTAATCTTTCTTCCAGAGTCTCTGCACAACATACGAAGTACAAAGCTGAGATGTGGATTTGGAAGATGTTTGAGCTGTTGTAAGGCTTTGTGCATCACAACAAACTTTAAATGGCTAAAATGTTTGAGGTTGCATCTTTTGTCTGCAGCACAGCAAATAAACCACAAAAGAAGCTGCTATATAACTTAGTTCTCTGTAGAACGAAGCCAACTAAGTTTCACTATGAAGTAGCCATTTCACAGATTTAACAACTACAGATGGTGTGAAGACATTAGTCAGCTTCAGAACATTACAAAGCACATTTTCACCTCCTTAAATGAGCCATGCCATCTTCCACTAGAGCCTAGTTTTTCAACCTGTGTACCAAAAACAGGAGCTATGCCAAAATTGTGCTGGCTGGCTACCTTAGGGGCCCCCAGGATTGCCCTCAGGCAGAATAAGCACCTGCTTACCTGGACTGCAGTTGCCTACTCTTCCCAAGTACAGTGTCCAGGAGGAGGCTGTGGCTGGGTGGTATCCATAGGCGTGCGCACGGGGTGTGCCTGGACACACCCTAATCCCCGCGGCATGCCTCTGTAGTGAGACCGGCAGGGGAGATCTCAGGATCCCCCCTGTCGGCTCATGCAGAGCCGGCACTATCTGAGCGCCGGCGCTATCTGAGCGCCGGCTCTGCTCTAAGCCTCCCTTCACCAACCCACATGCAGTGAGGGAGGCATGAAAGGACCCGTGGAGCTCTTGCCAGCAGCTCCGCCGGGTTCCTCTCGCGAGATCTCTCGCGAGAGTGAACTCTAGCCCCGCAGGCTAAAGTTCACTCTCCACTGGACCACCAGGGAAGGCAGAAAGGATCCCCCTCCCTACATAAGAAGGGAGGTGGGATATTAAGTAATCTGCCCCCACCTCCACTGGACCACTGGGAAGGCAGCAGCATGGTCCCCCCTCCCTACATAAGGTGAGAAGGGAGGGGAATATTTATTAACTAATCTGCCACCACCTCCACCCCCACAAATCACCCAAACATACAGCACACACATACAGTACCCACACACATACAGCACACAAACAGCACACACACACAGCACCCATACACACAGCACCCATACACATACAGCACCCTCACACACACAGCACCTACACACACACACACGGTACACTAACAGCACCCTTACACAAACAGCACACTCACACACAAACACACAACAGCCACACACAGCACACAAACAGTACCCTCACAAACACACAACACCCACACACAGCACACAAACAGCACCCTTACACAGCACACGACACCCACACACAGCACACTAACAGGACCCTAACAAACACACACACAGCACACAACCAGTACCCACACACACACACACACACAGCACCCACACACACACACACAGTACACTAACAGCACCCACACAAACACAGTACACTAACAGCACCCTCACACACACAGCACACAAACAGCACACTCACACACAAACAGCACCCTCACACACAGCACACTAACATTGTAGTGTGTGTGTGTGTGTGGGTGCTGTGTGTGTGGGTGCTGTGTGAGGGTGCTGTGTGTGTGCTGTATGTGTGTGGGTACTGTATGTGTGTATCACAAACAAGAACAATAAAGTATACACACTATAATGGTATATAGATCATATATAAGGGAGAGATACCAGGTGTACCTCACTAACACCTAAATTACATATAGTAGAAAAACAAAGTGGAAACACCTCCCAAATACGTGATATTATAACAATAAATATAAATAACCTGAAATAGGTAGTAATTCGTAGACAGGATCTGTATAGAAAATTAAGAAGCTAACATAGCGTGAGAAGCCTGAATTCCTATTTCGTTTGTGAGTGCATCCATTTTCATTAATATACTCACTTTTTCTAGTACTATATTACGCTATGTTAGCTTCTTAATTTTCTATACAGATCCTGTCTACGAATTACTACCTATTTCAGGTTATTTATATTTATTGTTATAATATCACGTATTTGGGAGGTGTTTCCACTTTGTTTTTCTACTGTATGTGTGTACCCTCACAAACACACAACACCTACACACAGCACACTAAAAGTACCCTCACAAACACACAACACCCACACACAGCACACAAACAGCACCCTCACACAGCACATGACACCCACACACAGCACAATAACAGGACCCTAACAAACACACACACAGCACACTACCAGTACCCTCACACACAGCACACAAACAGCACCCTCACACACAGTACACTAACATCACCCTCACAAACACACACACACAAACACCCACATAGCACACTATCAGCACCTTCACACACAAATCACACTACCAGCACCCTCACACAACACACACAGCAGTGTATGTACCGTTGCAAGAAAAAGTATGTGATCCCTTTGCAATGATATGGATTTCTGCACAAATTGGTCATAAAATGTGATCTGATCATCATCTAAGTCACAACAATAGACAATCACAGTCTGCGTAAACTAATAACACACAAAGAATTAAATGTTACCATGTTTTTATTGAACACACCATGTAAACATTCACAGTGCAGGTGGAAAAAGTATGTGAACCCCTAGACTAATGACATCTCCAAGAGCTAATTGGAGTGAGATGTCAGCCAACTGGAGTCCAATCAATGAGATGAGATTGGAGGTATTGGTTACAGCTGCCCTGCCCTATAAAAAACACACACCAGTTCTGGGTTTGCTTTTCACAAGAAGCATTGCCTGATGTGAATGATGCCTTGCACAAAAGAGCTCTCAGAAGACCTACCATTAAGAATTGTTGACTTGCATAAAGCTGGAAAAGGTTATAAAAGTCTTGCTGTTCATCAGTCTTGGTAAGACAAATTGTCTATAAATAGAGAAAGTTCAGCACTGCTGCTACTCTCCCTAGGAGTGGCTGTCCTGCAAGAGCACAGCCAGACTGCTCAATGAGGTGAAGAAGAATCCTAGAGTGTCAGCTAAAGACTTACAAAAGTCACTGGCAAATGCTAACATCCCTGTTAGCGAATCTACAATACGTAAAACACTAAACAAGAATGGATTTCATGGGAGGATACCACAGAGGAAGCCACTGCTGTCCAAACAAAACATTGCTGCACATTTACAGTTTGCACAAGAGCACCTGGATGTTCCACAGCAGTACTGGCAAAATATTCTGTGGACAGATGAAACCAAAGTTGAGTTGTTTGGAAGAAACACACAACACTATGTGTGGCGAAAAAAAGGCACAGAACACCAACATCAAAACCTCATCCTAACTGTGAAGTATGGTGGTGGGGGCATCATGGTTTGGGGCTGCTTTGCTGCATCAGGGCCTTGACGGATTGCTATCATCAAAGGAAAAATGAATTCCCAAGCTTATCAAGACATTTTGCAGGAGAACTTAAGGCCATCTGTCTACCAGCTGAAGCTCAACAGAAGATGGGTGTTGCAACAGGACAATGACCCAAAGCATAGAAGTAAATCAACATGCTGCACGCTCCAGAGCAGCTTCCTTAAATGTGTGCTGCACCCAGTCATGTGACCAGGCACACAGTGATAACCTCAGAGACCACAAGGGAGGAAACGAACTCCTCCCACGTGTTGTGATTAACACTAATTGGAGGTTAGCCAATCGGACACACCCTGTGTGTATCAAAGCTAACCTCTCCCTTGCCTCAGTGCCCTGTTGTGGTCTTTGGTTTATCATTGAGCGTTGCACTTGTTATTTGGATTTCCTGGTTACTGATATTTGGCTTTGTCTCTCGTTATTCTGTCTCTCTGTTTCCCTTAATCTCGGCTTGTGTTTTGACTATCCCTTTTTGCATAATCCGACCATTCTAAGGATCGGTATTGCAATTCTCTCTACTCTGTCCTGTCTGCGTGTTAGGGTTCCCTAGTGAACGTTACAGGTGAAGAGGGAGCTTTAATCTCTGTGCTCGTACAGCACGGCTCCCTCCAAAGCCTTGCTTTGATGCCGGAAACTGGATTATGACATCACTCTGGTCCCGGCGTCACTAAACAGCATGCAAGGGAGCAGAGCAAGATGAACAAGAAGATGACAGCAGCCACACTAGTCCCCATGGAAGAGATCCATTCCCAGAGTTAGGGAGGCTAGGTGAACTTTTTAATAAAAATAATAAACAAATAATCTGTGAGTGTGTGTGAGAGAATGTGTATTTGTCTGTCAGTTAATGTGTGTGTGTTTGTCAGTATTTGTCAAATCAGAGAAAGTGTGTGTCAGTGAATGTGTCTGTAAGTTTGTGTCAAATCAGTGAGTGTGCCTGTCAGTGAGTGTGTGTCTGAATGTGTATGTTTCAGTGTGTCTGTCAGTGTTTGTCAAATCAATGAGAGCGTGCCTGTCGGTGATTGTAGGTGTCTCAGTGTCCTCTGTGTGTGTCAGTTTCCTTTTCGTGTAAATGTGTGTGTCAGTGGTCCTCTGTGTGTAAATATGTGTGTTCATGTGTCAGTGTCTTTTGTGTGTGTGTATCATTGCACTCTGTTTGTGTTTGTTAGTAGCCTATATGTGTAACTGTGTGTGTCAGTGTCCTCTGTGTGTAACTATTATCTGTGTATTATATTTTCATTTTGTGACATTTTTACTTCAGATTAACCCCTTAAGGACAGCGGTCGTTCTATGCTGTCCTTTTTAGGGCGGTTATTAACGTCGGCGGACTGCATAGAACGTCCCCGCCGTCCTTTGGACTTACCGGGTCTCCGCCGTTCCCATGCCTGCGGTCGCGATACTGGGGTCTGCCTGTGAGCTCAGGCAGACCCCCTCTGCCCGATCCAGCCCCCCCTGACCATGTGATCATGGGGTCTTTGCGATCACATGGCCGGTATACCCGGCTTATGCATATATGTAGCTATATATAAATAAAAATAATAAAAACAATTTTATATATATATATATATATATATATACATATTCATATATATACATATATATTTAAATTCTACAAATATATTTATATAATATATTTACATAATCAAGTCATTTTATTAATTACAATTTGAGGGACCTGTCTGACAACCCAAGCTGAAAGTCCAGAGAATTTGTCTTGCAAGCCCTATATTTAACCTTGTAACTTTCTAGGACACCATAAAACCTGTACAAGTAGGGTACTGTTTTACTCGGGAGACGTTGCTGAACACAAATATTAGAGTTTAAAAACAGTTAAACATATCACAACGCTGATATCGTCAGTAAAAATGCAGTTTTTTACATTTTTTACACACAAACGGTACTTCCACTGACGATACAATTGTTGTGATATATTTGACTATTTTGAAACACTAATATTTGTGCTCGGTGAAGTCTCCCGAGTATAACAGTACCCCCCATGTACAGGTTTTATGGTGTTTTAAAAAGTTACTGAGTCAAATATAGGGCTTGCGTTTCCTTTTTTTTCACATTGAAATTTGCCTGATTGGTTATGTTGCTTTCGAGACTGTATGGTAGCCCTGGAATGAGAATTACCCCCATGATGGCATACAATTTGCAAAAGTAGACAACCCAGGGTATTGCAAATGGGGTATGTCCAGTCTTTTTTAGTAGCCACTTAGTCGCAAACACTGGCCAAAATTAGCGTTCAATTTAGTTTTTTGCATTTTTTACACACAAATATAAACGCTAAATTTGGCCAGAGTTTGTAACTAAGTGGCTACTAGAAAAGACGGGACATACCCCATTTGTAATACCTTGGGTTGTCTACTTTTGCAAATGGTATGCCATCATGAGGGTCATTTTCATTCCAGGGCTTCCAATAGAAATTACTTTCTTGAGACAGGGGTACTTAAAAATTTTTTTAGACCTGCAGGGGTACTTCTCCATAAAAGGTTGAGAAACACTACACTAGTAGAAATGGAAATTTTACTGGATTGATGCACCTTTGACAAGGAGCTTTGGCGGATCTGCCTTGTTTTCTAATTCATTCTGCTGGACTATATATAAACATTGCTTTTGTATATGAATGTAGCATTCATTTGTTACAGTAAGGAAATCAATATGGATATCAAGGAAGTTACTTAGGAACTCCTTGATTGATTGATTAATTGATTGATGGATTCTGCATGATGCATGTTAGCACTTTTCATGTTCAGCCCTGCAGAATGGTGGAGTGATATGTGACCAGAAAAAGACAGGTTGATCTGGCAACCTTAGTGGCAGGGCTTAGCCACATTAACTCTCCTGTCCTTGTTGGACTTCTAATGTCCTAGTTGTATTTCAAATGCCAAGTAAAAATACTATGAAATTACTTTTCCCACCAGTCACAGTGACTGACTGGTGGAATTATCTATCGCATTTATTTATTTATTACTGGTATTTATAAAGTGCCAACAGATTCTGCAGCGCTCTACAATAAGTGGAGGACTTACAATATACACAGACAAAAAAATGGTAGAGGTAGCAGAAGAAATTGAAGGTGATGGCAGAGGGAATTTATAGTGAGACTGCAGTAATTGATAACATGTGAAGGGAATGAGGATGTGATTGACTGTGGTTGGAAACAGCTGGACGAGTCATGCTATATACTTATGGAACCAGGGTGGGCAAAGCAGAGTAGAAATTAAGATTCTTAGTCACAAAGATGGAAGTTAAATCGGGTTTTTAAAGCTGCAGTTTTCAAATGAAGATTCATAGTTGCAAAGATGGATGTTAAATTGGGCCTGAGGAAGAAAAAGGGTGCACAGTTATATAAAGGAATTTACAGCTAGCAGAGGCAAGCAGAGGGAAAGGGGGGGTGGGGGTTAGGGGGAGGAGAAGTGGTGGAACAGACCAGCCATTTGTTGCACATATTAAAATATTGACCTATGGTCGGACATATATTGATAATGCTTTCCTATGGACTGGGTGAATGCGCGCGTGGCTCTTGCCACGCATGCTCATTCAGCCGATGACGGAAGAAGAGGGAGGAGAGTCCCCAACGCCGAGGGAGCCAGGCGCTGGAGAAAAGGTAAGGGATTAACCCCTTCCTCCCCCTTCAGCGCCACGGGAGTAGGACCCTGAGGGTGGGGGCACCCTCAGGGCACTATAGTGCCAGGAAAACGAGTATGTTTTCCTGGCACTATAGTGGTCCTTTAAGAGGTGTCAGCCAGCCCACAAAAAGAAATATGGGTGGCTAATGTGAATTATATGCAAATGTGTAGTCAGATGCAAGCATGCAGAACACAGCATGCTGACATCAGACAGCCAATGGCAGCATATTACCCCATCCCCTAGTGAGAAGTTTTAATGCTCCCCCTCCCTCTCCTGTTTTGACTGTGGTATCCCCCCATATATATTGTACCTAGAGTCGCCACAATGTCTGCATGTGTGTCAATGTGTATCTGTGTGTGACTGTGTTTGTGTGTATATGTATCTGCATGTGTGTTTGTCGTGTATGTGTATATGTGCAGACATCTAAAAATCTCACCAACACTACACACAAATACACTCATGCATTTCAACGTCAACACTACATACAAATCCCACCATTATATAGAACCATACCACTGCATTCAAATACCACACAAAATGCCAACACTACATACAAACACACTGCTACATTCACTCACATATACTCCATACAAAAACATGCATACATTCAAACACACAAACACTGCTTAGTGCTAAATACAGAATTTATTTTTGTTGTTTTTATATTTAAAGTTGAGGGGGGTGCCAAAAAAAGGACCCACCCCGGGTGCCAAATGCTCTAGGTACGCCCCTGTATACAGTTGTAATCAAAATTATTCAACCCACATAAAAAATTAGGTTTAGTGTTAAAATTCACAGACTTTCGGCTGTTTGCAATGAAAAAAATCTAACAAAACCAATTAAAATAGTTCAACACAACGAATGCTTCAAGTGGTTCCCCAAATTTCCACTGAATATGCAACCTATAATGACTTCTCCAGTCTCAAAACTATTCAACCCCTTCATGGCAAGCATCTTTAGAACTTAGTAGAGCACCCTTTTGCTATTATGACCTGCTGCAAACAAGATGCATAGCCAGACACCAGGTTTTGGCAGCATTCCTGAGGAATCTTAGCCCATTGCTCATGAGCAACGGCCTCCAGTTCAGTAATATTCTTGGGTATGCGTACTGCAACCGCCTTCTTCGAATCCCACCAAGGTCAGGTGACTGTGTTGACCACTTTAGAATTTTCCAGGACATCTTCTGCAACCAAGCGTTGGTGGAATTTCAGGTATGCTTGGGCTAATTGAAGCCTGGTCGTCATTGGACCTTCCAACAAGACAGCTTCCTCACAGATAGCTTGATGCTTTCTCCTAGGATTTCCTGATACTTCAGTGAATCCCTCATGCCTTCCACATGCTGCAGGTTTCCAGTGCCAGAGGATGCAAAGCAGCCCCACAGCATCACAGAGCCACCACCATGCCATTCATTCTTCTTCCTCCAGACATTCAGCTGACCCATTGGACCAAAAAGGTCTAGTTTTAGTTTCATTGCTCCACAGAACAGAATCCCAAAACTTATGTGGCTTATTTTTATTTTTTTTGAATTTGACAATTTTTATTGTACAATGCATCGATATACAGTCATGACATTTAATTTACATCATATGCAGATTCCACGATTCCACACGTCATTGGTAGGTGTTACAGACAATATGAATTCGTTTTTATTCTCCCCTATCCCTCTGGGGGTTCAGGGCTGTAGGTGGTCATGCAAGGGTGTATCGTGCATATCTGTGCTAGGTTACCTTCGGCCACCAGTGGCCTGATGCTCTGTACGTCTCATTGTCAAGCATCGTACTTTTCGGGGAAACAAGTAGGTAGGATAGAGGGTAGATGTGGAGTGGGGATGGGGAGAGAGAACTGGGGGGGGGGGTGTAAGAGACTGGTTGCGTGGTTTATGTCGGTTCTGTTTGTAATCCTTCTGATCGTAGAAAGTCATTCCACCTGTTATGTGCTAAAGTCATGTGTTTCTTTTCTCCAAATTGTCGTGCATATACCATCTCGTAGGCCCAGTTCAGTTTTATTTGGTTTATGAGAGCCTCTCGTGATGGGATTGTCGTTTGTTTCCATAGCCTAGCAATGCATGTGACTGCAGAGATAAGGATGTGGTATGTGGCTGCCCACTTATCTTTAGTAAGAGAGTCTGGTGGTATGAATAGTATGCACAGTTCCAGTGTTAGTGAGATTTGCGTTTGTATGGTGGCAGTTATGATCTTTTGTACCACCAGCCAATAGGATTTGATGATGGGGCATGTCCACCAAACGTGAGACATGGTGCCTTTACTCTGACCACATCTCCAGCAGGTGTCGGAGGACCGCGGCCACATCTGGTGGAGTCTGGATGGTACCAAATACCATCGGTATAACAGTTTGCGCTGCATCTCAATGTGAGTAGCACAAGATGTTACACCTTTGTACGAGGAGTAAGCCTTAGTCCAGTCTGTCAGTGGGATTGTGCTGCCTAATTCTCTATGCCATGATTGGATGTGTGTTTCTTTGCCCTGATCTGATGCTTGGGTCAGTGCTTTATAACTGATGGAAATTAGTTTTTTCAGTGGTTTTCTACGTGTGCATATCTGTTCGAACTCGGTCATCGGTTTTGTGGCTGCAGCAGCCGGTCCGTTAGGTTTGTTTTTAGCTAAGTAGGATTTAATTTGAAGGTATGCGAAGCCTAGCCTGTGGGGTAATTGAAATTCTTGTTGTAGGTCTGGAAATAGTTTTAGCCCTTTGTCGTTGTATAGCTGCCCTATTTCTTGGATGCCCATCTGTAGCCATGGTTGTGTGTTCAGGTTCGGTATTACATGTGCTAGGGTGCTGGTTGGGGCTGCCAAAGGTAGTGGGTGGTATCGCGTCATTAGGTGCTTCTTAGAGTCCCAAACATGTAGGGTGTATTGAGTCGTGGGTAAAAGGTGGCTAGTGTCCGTCCTATGTGATTTAGGTGTCCATAGAATGGAATGTAGTGTCATTGGGTGGGCCCAGCTGTTTTCTATTTCCAGCCACTGTGGGGCTGTGGGATGTTGTCGAAATTGTGGCACCAGCATCAATGTTGCCGCTTTGCAATATGCTTTTAGGTCTGGGAAGCCTAGTCCGCCCTGATTTATTGACCTTTGTAGTAGATTGGTCGCTACTCTGGGTTTTTTATTTTGCCATGTGAAGTGTGTTAGCATTTTCGTGAGTGCTTTGATGTACTTATCTGGTACTGGAATTTGTAGTGTTCTGTATAGGTATTGGAGTTTGGGTAGTAGTGACATTTTTATGGCCGCGATCCGCCCCACCCAGGACAAGTATTTCCCCTCCCAGGAGCTCAGCAGGGACTTAAAAGTTTCTAACAATGGTTGGTAGTTCGTCTTGAAGAGAGACATGGGGTTTTTGGTCATTTTAGTTCCCAAGAAGGTGAGGTGATCCTCTCTCCAGTCTAGAGGGAACGAGCTCTTAAGGTTCACCAGTTGTGTTGCGGGGAGATTGATACTTAGTGCCTGTGTCTTAGTGACGTTCAGCTTATAATATGACACTCGTCCGTATTCCGTGATGTGGTGCATGAGATTAGGTAGGGATATGTGTGGTTGCGTGAGAGTGAGGAATATGTCGTCAGCGAATAGGCTTAATTTGTATTCTTTCTGACGTAGGGTTACCCCGTGGATTGCCGATTCCATCCTGATCTTGGCAGCCAGAGGCTCCAATGCCAGGACATAGAGCAGCGGGGAAAGTGGACAACCCTGGCGGGAGCCATTAGAGATTCTGAATTTGTCCGAGCAGAATCCTGCGTTTAGGACTTTAGCCATGGGGCAGCTATATAGAGCCTCTACTGTGTCTGTGAATTGGGAGGGAAAGTCATATTTCATCAGTACCGCCTTCAGGAAGCGCCAATTTAATCGATCGAAGGCTTTCTCCGCATCTAAAGACATTAGTAGGCTACCTGTCCCCTTCCGTCTGATGCTGTGTATTAGGTCAAAAACCTTCCGGGTGTTGTCTGTTCCCTGCCTCCCTGCTACAAATCCCACTTGGTCGTTGTGAATGAGGGTTGGGAGAAGTGGGCCCAATCGCCGGGCATATATTTTGGCGTATAGTTTGGCGTCTGTATTGAGGAGGGCAGTGTGTTGGGGTCTGAAGTTTGGGCAGTGTGTTGGGGGCTTCCCTGGTTTTGGTAGGGTGACGATATGGGCAAGCAGTAGCTCTTCTGGTAGTGATTTGGTTTGGGTAGCGGAGTTAAAGAGAGATGCCAAGTGTGGGGCTAAAGCGGTCGCGAATCTTTTGTAGTACCTGTTTGTGAAGCCATCCGGGCCTGGCGCTTTATTTTTAGGTAAGGTTTGTATTGCATCCTTCACTTCGTCTGGAGTGATTAATTTTTGCAAAGAAGTAATTTGCTCTTTCGTTAGCGTGGGTAGGGGGACATCCTGTAGGTAGGATTGTATGTTATGTTCTGTCGGGTCAGGTGCTCGCTCGGACTGAGCCAAGTTGTAGAGTTTATTATAGTAGTTAGCAAAAGCATTGCTAATATCTATGGGGGAGATCACTTTTGTGTTGTCATGTGTGTACAGGTGTGATATTTTCGCGTTCGTTTCTGCTCGCTTTAAGCGGGCTGCCAACACTTTGCTTGCTCTATTTCCCTGGGCATAGTATGTTGCTTTGAGTCTGCGTAAGTTAAAGCCTACTCGCTGCAGCGTGTGTAGTCTAATTTTGTCTGCTACTTCCGCGATGCTTTTCCGTATTGCCTCTGTGGGATGCGTTTTGTTTTTGTTTGTGAGGTCTATTAACTGTTTGTTCCAATTTATCCATTGGGTCTGGTTACTTTGTTTCAAAGATGCTGCTCGCTTTAGCAAGATTCCTCTAACTACTGCCTTGTGTGCCTGCCATAGGGTGCATGCAGATGTGTCTCCTGTGCCGTTGAGCGTGAAGTATTCTGTTATGGCTTCTTCTAATTGGTTGGAAAAGGGTATGTCTGTCAGTAGTGATTCGTTGAGTCTCCAGGGGCTCTTATGTTTGTAGTCGTAGTTGTCTTTAAGGGTCAGTGTTAGTGGGGCATGGTCCGACCATGTGATTTGGCCAATAGAGCATTCTAGAACCTGGTCCAGGTGTGTGCTTTCCATATGGACTCTATCTATTCTGGTGTACGTATTGTGTGTGTTTGAGTGATACGTGTAATCCTTTTCTTGAGGGTGTAGGACTCGCCATACGTCATATAATTTATTGATATCTAATAATTTAAGGTATGATGCACAAGTCCTGCGATGTTTCGCGTGTACCTCTCTGCCTGCATGGGACGTTGTGTCGTTGGTGGGATCTATGATGTGGTTAAAGTCCCCACACAATACCAGTATACCCTCCTGTACTGGTCGCAATATGGATAAGATTCTGTGTAGGAAGTCTCTTTGATTCGTGTTCGGGGCATATACATTTGCTAGGGTGTATTTAGTGTTGTTGATTGTGCATACTATTATCGTGTATCTTCCTTCCTTGTCTGTCTGTGAGTAGTGGTGCTGGAAGGATACTGTGTTACTAATTAGTATTGATGTCCCTTTCGTTTTTGTCCCTGCCGTAGCGTGGTATTGGTGTGGGTACAAGGATGGTTTTAGGGTCGGTGGCGTTTTGAAGTGTGTTTCCTGGAGGCAGATTATGTCAGGCTGATCTCTCTTGAGATCTTGAAGGAGGCAATGTTGCTTATATGGGGTATTTAACCCTCTAACATTATAGCTTTGTATTTTCATACTATAGGTCAGTGTCGTGAAGCGCTAGGATTCGTTTATGTGTTCTACGTATGGGGTAGGCTGAGCTTGTGGCTGATAGTGCTTTGGATTTGTTCCCACAATGCTGGGCAGTGGTGTGGGCCTGAGTTGTGTGTTTAGTGGTGGTGATGGCGATTTGCGCCTGGCTTTTGGTGGGCCCAGGGGTTGCCAGTTTGTGCAGGTGGACGTCACCTTCTTGTTCGATGGGTGCATCTGTCTCTTGGAGTAGTATCGAGGGGGGAGAGGGGGGAAAGGGTGTAGGGGGGTCATACTGTGAGGGTATGAACTTGGGGGGGGGTAAAAACTATAGCCCTTTGGCGGGCTTTGGTTCCGGCTAGCGGTTCCATGAGAGCGTGGCTGGTGTGAAGAAAAGAACAGTAGGAAGATTGGCCTGTGTCAGTCCGTTGTGACCGGCGGTTGGTCAGTGGGGTGCCTCTTTGCGGCTGTCAGCTTTGCGGTAGGGTACAGTAACCTGGGGCTGCGGTTGTCACTTGGGTTCAAGCTGCATGCGTCAACATTGGGGTTTTTTTTTTTTTTGTATTGTGTTAAGTTTCAGTTTGGGGCTTTTGCCGACGGGGAGGGGGGGGAGGTCGGGGGGGGGGGCATAGGTTGGCGGTACATGACTGTGGTTGCTACCTGGCGTGACGCATTGGCTCGGTCGCCTGAGGTGTGTGGGAGGTCGGGAGGGTCACGCTATGGTCTAGTTGTGGCGGGGCGGTTCAATGGGCGCCTCTTCTATCCCCCGGTGGAGTTACTTCTCCTTGGGGGCCTCGTGGAGGGGAGGGCATTGTATGTTTCGGGGCTATCCCATTGGCCTATACGCTTGATTTGCAACTGTCCCCCACATATTATGCAAACATCCAAACCAAACATATTGCAATACATAAGAGGCACCATTATCGTCTCCCCTGGTACAATCCCGCTCCCCCCGGGCCCTGAACGGGCTGACCCATTCACCTATACGCTGAATTGGCAACTATGCCTCATACATTATTCAATGCCCGAAACAATCACATTGTGACATTTGGAACATAATTACCATTCTCCGTGATGCCTCCCCGCTCCCCCCGCTCCCCCCCGCTATGAATGGGGCTGTCCTATTCTCATGTGAGCTAGACTTACAACTGTGCCCCACAAATTGTTCAGATATTCAAGGCGTGTACACTGCATTAAATCATAGTCACAATTACCCTTCCCCATGAT
Organism: Pelobates cultripes; assembly: GCA_933207985.1. Classification (NCBI taxonomy): domain Eukaryota; kingdom Metazoa; phylum Chordata; class Amphibia; order Anura; family Pelobatidae; genus Pelobates; species Pelobates cultripes. Next base: position 56,518,339 of record OW240912.1, read on the forward strand.
GCCCTCCCGCTGCCCCAGCTCCCCCGAGCGTGGCGGCTTCCCTTGAGCTGTGTTGCGTCATCCTCTGGGGGGTCCCCTGCAGCCTTCTGGTGTCTGCTTCCAAAGATGCTGAGGCTGTTTGCCTCCCCGCAGGCTGCAGCTGTGAGTGTGCTTCTGCCTGAGCCTACGGCTCTGAAAGTTCCCGTGGCAGCGTAGTGTGTCATTTTGTGCCGCGTTATTGTCCCTGAGATTGGCACGTGTTGTGTGTTGTTAGCCCCCAGTGTGCATGCAGTGTGTGTGTTGCGAGTGAATGTGTTTTGTTGACGTGTGGGGCGCTGCCAGTGTTGCAAGGGCAGCATGGGGAGTTATAGTGCCATAGTCACCTGCTTGAAATCAATAGTCCTTCTTCGTGGCCTTTGAACAGTCCCGCTTCTGTTGGTTGTGGTTATTGGAGGTAGCGTATGGCATCTCACGCCATCTTTGCTGCTGAATGTGTTGCAAGTGTGTGCTCTTCCGTCAGGACCGCAGGGCTTTAGTTACGTACTCTTTTCCAGTCGGCTGTAAGCTTACTCGGTTGTGGGTCGTTGCCGCTTCTTGCTTGGTTCTGGGGTTGTATACCCCATTTCTGCAGTGTTTTCCGTCCATCCGCCAGAGAGGTGATAACGTGCATAGCTCCATTTTTATGTATGAGGAGACGGACTGGGTGGCCCCAGCGGTAGGGCACCTCATGGGAACGGAGGGCATCAGTTATTTCTTTATACTCCTTCCTTTTTTTCAAGGTCTGGGCAGAGAGATCTGCATATAGTTGAATGGTGTTGTATTGGGCTGGAAGGTCTTTGCGGAGCCTGGACGCTCTCATCAGTGCTTCTTTCGCATGATAATAGTGGAGGTGCGTCAGTACATCCCTTGGCGCTTCAGCTGGGAGGAAGCTTGGTTTAGTGACTCTGCGCGCCCTGTCCAAGAGCAAGACATCTGCTGGGAGGTCTGGGGCTAATGTTTTGAAGTAAGCCGTGAGGTATGCCGCTATTTCGGGCTGCTTCACCGTCTCAGGGATCCCCCTGATCCGTATATTCTGTCTCCTTGACTTATCTTCTAGGTCCATGATTTTATATTGGCAGGACTCCAGCGCCTGTTCCAGGTTGTGGACATGGTCTGCCATGTCATTGTGTGCGTCTGCATACTCGCCCATGCGGTTCTCCATGCAGGCTGTTCTGTCACCCAGCTCCTGCACGTCCTTTCTTAGGTCTGAGATGGACTTGTTGAGGCTGTGTAGCAGTTTGTCAGACATTTCTCCTAGGCAAGCCTGGAGTATGTTCTGTGTGACCGGCAAATCTCTGCCCCCAGGGGATTCCTGCAGCGGCAGCGTGTCGTCGCCATCTTGGCTGTACTCTCCTGTGCCTTGGGCCTTAGGTGGCGGATTGCGGGCGGAAAAAAAAACATTTTTATCAGCTTTGTCGGGGATCTTCTTCCCTTTGGGTTGTGCCATGCTTGAGGCTTGGTTTGGAGGTTAGTGCTGGTCACTGTCGCTGGTAATGTCGCTGTTTAGGCCAAAACAGAACGGAGCTCGCCTCACATGCGTCCGTTCGCGCCGAGCGTTAAGCCACGCCCCTGGCTTATTTATAAGATACTGAAACTGACTTTTCTTGTGCTTTTAAATCAGTACTAGTGTACGTCTTGGAGTTCTGGCATGGAAACCTTCTGTGTTTAGTATGCGTCTTTCTGTGCTCACTGAAACCTCAGTTCCTGTTGCCACCAAGCCTTGCTGCAGGTCTTTTGCATTAACTTGAGAGGTTTTCACCTGCCTTCTTAGAAAACTGGTTGGAGCCATTGATAGCTTCCCTTTTCTGCCCCGTCCAGGTAGTGTAACCACTGTAAACTATATTTCCAACGGTGTCTCTAGGAACATTGAGTGCCTTCGCTATCTTTTTGTATCCTGTTCCTTGTTTGTGAAGGGCAATTATCTCTTCTCTTAACTTTGTGGACCATTCTTTTGACTGAGCCATATTTCTAACATACAGTCAAACATGACACTCAACAAATCCATAGCCAGTTCAGGTATTTCCAGTGTTCAAAGCTCAAGCACACCTGGTATAACTAATGAAGCCCTTGATTAGTTGCATCAGGTGTGCTTGAGACAACACCTGCTTTGCATATTTATACTGTTGTGAGGGATTTTTTTTTTTTTGACATTCTTTATTTATTATTTTATCTATTTTTTCAATGTGGAAAGATAATACAATTACAACCTTAGAAAAAGGCCAATAACATAGGACCAGGAGAATCATTGTTATAAAAAAATACAGCGAGTTGAGAGTATCTAAACAGAGAAACACAGCCAAAACCGTAACCATAATTACCCTCCCTAGCAACAAAAATGGCCAGCCTCCTAATACCCCTTCGGGAGTCACGTGGGGCATGCGAAGAGTGGGACATGGTAAGCGCATCTATCCCGTAGACATCGTTGAGCTGTGAAACGTATCCACCCCGTTTGTCTACCGCTGCGTCCCCATGGGCCAATTGGTGTTGTGAGGGATTTTATTCAGGGGGTTGAATCATTTTGAGACTGGAGAAATAAGTTGAATTTTTAGTAGAATTTGAGCAATTATCATGAGCAATGGGCTAAGTTTTCAACAGCTGAAGGTCTGTACATTGACAATAAACCTGATTTTTTAACATTTTATTGTTTTTATATAGTAATAAATAAAATAGATTTTTTTTATCCTGCTTCTGGACCTCCATCCATTTGTGATCATACTTCATCCTCAATATTTGTGGTGGGGAATATCCATCTAAGACTTATGGATTGAGCAATACCATATTCAAAGTTTTTAGACAATAGAAATCCAGCTTTTACATTATGTTTTTAATATATACCTGCAATAAAAATACACTAATAAACCCATGCATGTGTTCATTGGGGGTATATCTACTAAACATTGTTATATATAAATATTTTTTAATTTGGACAGTGCAGTGTCCCTTTAAGTGTAACAGTAAAGTAGATAAAACTCCACAATGGACAAAGCTCATGCAAGGTTTCTGTTACCAATTAAATTTACTCATAATCCATTAGAAAAATCAATCCACAGAAAGGCAGAGATCAGATATCTTGGGCAGAGGAGAACACAATGGCTGCATTCAGATATTGAGATCTGACACATTGAAGAAAGTTTAATATACCGTATATAAATACAAAGTGGCAAGGGGGAGCAAGATACAGTGTGCATAATTAAAGGAAAAGCATATTGTGTTGAGTAAAACAAGCATGCAATCTTTGCCAGCAAAACTGCTTCACGGTTCTAAACAGCAAATGGTATCAGGGTTTCTGTTTGTCTGCTTTGCATTTCTGCCCTGTGTTCTGTGTATTTTGCATGATATTAGTATGTTTGAAACGTATCCCCGAATGTTCTCCCAGTTTTCCTACAATGAGTTCTTCAATACCTTCCCTGAAATGCGATTACTTACCACCAGAAGGTTATTATGAGTTGTGAGATTTAGGTCAGTACAGAAACATTAAACAACAGATGGTTTTGTTTTTCTTCGTTTTGGCCATTTTTCGCCTACATTTTGCTACTTGGTCATAAATACAACAAACATGCAGGCTGTTGAATAAACCACTAAAGTTCTAGTAACAGATTTCTAAGCTCTAGTAATAGGTTTCTCAGCTGAGTGCACCACACATCAGCTTGTGTCATATGTTGTTTAATATTATTATTATTATCGCCATTTATATAGCGCCAACAGATTCCGTAGCGCTTTACAGTATTATGAGAGGGGGGATTTAACTATAAATAGGACAATTACAAGAAAACTTACAGGAACAATAGGTTGAAGAGGACCCTACACAAACGAGCTTACAGTCTATAGGGAGGTGGGGTATAAAACACATTAGGACAGGAAATAGCAATCAAATAAGGTGGGAGTGAAGCAGAGCTGGAGGAGAGAGTAGAGTGCTGCCCTTTAGGGAGAGAGCAAGACAGGTTGGTGAGGTAGAGGTTAGTCTGGGAGGCCTACTAAAAAATGGGTTTTATGGCACTTATTAAATGATGTGTGAGAAAGCAAGAGCATGTTTAGCAACATTCAGCGAGTGGTGTTAGTGGCAATGGTGGCACAATGCAAGAGGCGAGGTGGCTTGCTTGAATGTGTATAAAACCAACAAGACCACATACCTATAATTATTTATAAAAAATATTGTCATTTTATTTATACTTTTATTATTTTTATTTTTATTTTTTTGTATTATTTTAGTATTATTTGGAGGGCACCAGCATATTCTGCAGTGTTGTAAAGTGCAAGAATATCTATCCATTAGTACATATCCAAATGATGTCATTTCTAATAGCTAGAATTAAAACTCTTCAATCATTCAGGCCTTCTGTGATGCATTCTGGGAACATGTGCTGTGCATTGTGAGTGAGCATGTATTCACATATCCATCCCATTCCACACTATAGCTTTAGTTTAAAGTGCAATGACTATGCAGGCTCCGATTTCATATAAAATTACAATTTCTTTTTAATAACATTGACCCATAATGTTAAATGATTCCATACAGTGTTACCTGTCTAGACTACCGTACCACATAAATATACAAAACTATATGTATCTGGATCACTAAAACTTAATACTAAAAATATTAAAACTTTCAATTGGCTTTAAAGGATTTTATACATTTGCTAGAAATTCTGCTAGTAAAATATATAGATGCAATTGTATAGTCTGTTATTTAAACAAGAGTTCTGTTTCCCGACATATACATTTTCTGTTATACATCTTTGCAATTGTGCAAGTCTTGCACGTGAAAATTAAGTTTTGTCTTTTTAATAATTGAACACATTCTACTTTCAAAGACTGATAAGTTTTAAAACACATTGGGAGATTTATCATGGTAAAACAGGTGTTAGCTTGGGTCAGGGCCGGACTGGGGATTCCAAAGCAGCCCTGGAAAAAAAATCTATGCCAGCCCCATAAGTCATTGCGCCATATATTGTCGCATGTAATATGTAAGGCTATGTCTTGCCACCCTAGATGATTGAGATATATATATATCTTTTTTTTCCAATATAAAATATTGGTTCTTTCAGAGTAAAATCTTTAATTATACAGTAAGCATACTCACATGCAGACACAGACAATCTCACTGACACAAGCTGATTGATACACAGCCTCATAGACAAACAATCTCACTGATATACATAAGGTCATTAAAATAAAAACACAAGCTCACTCAGTAGCAGGCACACACACACACACACACACACACAAGCAAGCCCACTCACTAGCAGGCACGCACACACACACACAGCTTAATGTAGTGGCTCTGGTGTCTACAGCCTGTCCCTTCAGGCTTTTCAATGTAAACACTGACTTTTTATAGAAAAGGCAGTGTTTACATTGCTTCCTATTGACAGACACTCAGACGGTCACTAGAGGTGCTTCCTGTGTCAGTGCGGATTGGCTGAGATCATCAAGCTTGATGATCTCAGCCGTAGAGGCAGGGCCAGTTGAGGGGAGACCAGCACGACGTGGGGGAAAAAAAAAAAAGTGAGTAAAAACACACATACACACACACATACCATGACAGACACACACCGTGACACAGACACAGACAGAAACACAGACACACCATGACAGACAGACACACCATGACACAGACAGACACACACACACACCATGACAGAGACACACACATACCATGACAGACACACACCGTGACACAGACAGAAACACAGACACACCATGACAGACAGACACACACACACCATGACAGAGACACACACACACCATGACAGACACACCTTAAAAAAGACACACACAACTTGACACAACACACCATAACACAGACCGTGACACAGACACACATGACACAGACAGACACACCATGACACACAGACACACACCATGACACAGACAGACCGTGACACAGACAGACGCACACACCATGACAGTCAGAGACACACACACCATGACACAGACACACATTGCATGACACAGACAGACACACACACACCATGACACAGATGCACACACCATGACAGACAGAGACACACAGACACACACCATGACACAGGCGTACACACCATGACAGACAGAGACACACAGACACACACAATGACACAGACAGACACACACCATGATACAGACACACACACACACCATGATACAGACACACACACACACATACACTCACACTGACACACATAATGTCTACCTGGGGCTGTGGGGAGCTCCCTTGGCGGCCGCAGGGGGAGCTGGCTGTTCTGCCTCTGCTCCCCCTCCCCAGCGCACTGCTTACTGAGACCGGGGCCGGAGTATGACGTCATATTCCGGCCCCGGTCTCTTTCTAGCGCGCTGGGGAGGGGGACCAGAGGCAGAACAGCCAGCTCCCCCTGCGGCCGCCAAGGGAGCTCCCTCTGCGGCCGCAGGTGAGCCGGCTGTCTGCCCGGCCCCAGGTGCCGACGGCCCACCGGGAAATTTCCCGGTATCCCGGTGGGCCAGTCCGGCCCTGGCTTGGGTGCACATTATTAAATGTTGAGATACATTCTACTGATTTCCATGGGGATTGCTGCTTTTTATTGGTCTTTACCCCAGAACAGTAGCAATTTTTGATAAGGCTTGCACAAAGTATAGGGTAAGCAGTTCAATTTATAGAGTAAACTGGTGACACCTAGAGACCAAACTTGTAAATACAGCGCAAATAGGTAAGATACACAGTGCAAGTACAAACATAATGGCTTGCATAATATTTTTCCCAGTTACTCCATGATGGTGATAGACCACATTGGTGCTTCAGTGCTCTGAATCCTTACAGTGTTTTGAGGTATCCAAAATCAACAAATGTATGCATAGATATAACAGAAGTACACAATGGCATAATACGCTGTATTTATGTTATAATTGCTGGCCTACCAAAAGGTTCACAAGCCAGACTAGGCCAGTTATTGATTAAATATTGTCTGGCCCCTGGTGCCATGTTTTTGAATGTGAGGCAGCTATAGAACATTAAAGGAACACGTCAAGCACCATAACCACTGCAACAGAGTGTAGTGGTTATAGTGGCAGAAGTGTCCTGACTGGCGCCCTCTTATGTAGGTAGTTCAAACCATTCAGTAACATTTTCACTTCTTACCAGTGTTCCTGGGCTTCGGAACCTTGAGAGGTCTTACACCTGTCGCTTAGAGGCCAAACATGCTCAATAAAAATATTAGCTTTTTGATAACACATAGTTTACTCTTACTTTTGCGTTTTCATTTCTTAAATTGTTGGTCCCTCACAGGGGCATTTTGTCTGACCATTGTGGGATGGCCCTATGATGGCCATTTATGTTTAATACTTTGGCTGGTGTGGCCATTATGACAGTCACTGCTGCAGGTCCTTGTTTAACCTAACTATTAATTGCTAGGAATATTTTCATTTATGTAATTGCCTTCACTTTTCATTTAGTCATTCGACCCACATGCTACCTGTACCCCTCACTACACAGGTCCTGTCATTGCGGTACTTATCTACCTGACCATACTCCACTAGGGGAGCCCAAAGCTATCCCCGGTCATTAGTACCTCTCCATATCATATCATATTTCCTGTGCCACAAGCTACTTGTTTTGTTACTATAGCTATGATGTCATAGCTATAGTAATTTATGACACTATGATGTCCTAGCTATAGTAATGTATGACACTATGATGTCATAGCTATAGTAATGTATGACACTATGATGTCATAGCTATAGTAATGTATGACACTATGATGTCACAGCTATAGTAATGTATGACACTATGATGTCATAGCTATAGTAATGTATGACACTATGATGCCATGTATGACTATGGTAAAGGTTCCTTTCGTTTGATTTTAATTTAGTGTAAGATTTGAACAACTGCTAATTGCTTGCTTCTCTACTATTCCCAGAAAAGGAAGTTCTGCGTGAGCAGTACGCACTCAAGAGGGTTTAAATACAGACATCTATTCCTATATGTATTTGCATATGTATATGATCATACATTGCATAAGCCTGCCACAACGTCAATGTACCCCAAACTTGGCAGGTCCTACTTTTGTCAGGCTTATGCAATGTATGATAATTAGTGATGTCCCGAACGGTTCGCGAACGGTTCGCCGCGGACTCATCATTGAGTAAACTTTGACCCTGTACCTCACAGTCAGCAGACACATTCCAGCCAATCAGCAGCAGAACCTCCCTCCCAGACCCTCCCACCTCCTGGACAGCATCCATTGTGAAGCTGCATTCTTAGTGAGCTGTCCAGGAGGTGGGAAGGGTCTGGGAGGGAGGGTCTGCTGCTGATTGGCTGGAATGTGTCTGCTGACTGTGAGGTACAGGGTCAAAGTTTACTCAATGATGAGTATAATGTAACTAAACCCCCATTATTTTTCGCCTAGGTGATTACAATCTGTGGGACCTCAAATCGCTGTTTAGTGAATGAGCGAGTGCGCTGGATTGTGCATTTTGTATGTTGCATAAATTGGCCCTAGCAGCACCCTATAATGTATGCATGTTCAGGTGAGTGCAGCCCTAGCCCTCCTTGGTTTCATTTATATATATATATATATATATAATAAAATAAAAAAAAATATAAAAAATTTTAAAAAATCACAACTGGGGACCCATAAAAAAAAAAAAAAAAGAAACATCATAATCGTAGATTTAGCTGAAGTGAAGTCTGCCGAAGCTGACATTCCATTATTTCAAGAAACCCATTTCACTTGGGACCAACAGCCACAAATCCCCTCACAATTGTATTTAGTTGCATACTGTGATGAAGTGCCCTTCGCCACTTGTGCCTGGAGAGGACTAGTTGCCAGCCTCCTGCCCCGCGACCATGGCCCCTCGAAGATTTTACCCTTTAAATACGTTATTTGGGCATTTGGATTTTATTAGACTGGTTCTGGCCCTTTAAATGCTCTGACAAAGGATCTGCAGTTTTGCTATGCACTTCAGATGCAGAGTGTGAAGAAAACCCCTGTTTTATGGACTTAGTTTGACTGTTTTGTTCTCCCCCCTCTTAGAACACCAGTTTAAACCCTTAATAACTGTCATATTTTAAAACACTGTCTGACCCTTTTAACTGTCAGTTTGTTTTCCTCTGAAGAGGAGTTGTTTTGCTGCATGAGTGCTGTTGCTTTTGTGTGCTCATTAAACAGACCTGCTTGACCCTTTCTTGAAGCCTTGGCTCATGCTTGGGGGATGGGATAAGTCTGCAGTGCTGATGGTGTTGGTTGGAGTGCTTGGAGTCCTCGGCAAGCACTAGGAGCATCGATTGGCGGAGGTACTCGGTCGGAGTGCCAGCGGGTCCGTCACACATACCATTCCTGCTATAAAATGAAGAAGAGGGATTGTACCAATAGTGATAATCTGATCACTTACATGTGCCCTACACAATAAATTCTACAATAGAAATGCATGATATCTAATTTTTCAGTGCACAAATAGTTAATTATTTCCACATTTACCCTGGACATGCATATTAACACAGTATGAATAGCCCACAAGGTTTTTGTTAGAGGGGTCTTTCTATAACACGCCTCCAATCTCAAGAAAACTAAACTTAAGGAGTACCAACTCATTACAGATCAGTTATGACGACTCAATGTTCAGAACCAAAACCCTCTCCTTCCTTTCTGGCAGAAAGCACCTCTAAAATTTCTTATTCACTAGAGCACAAAGGACAGACACATTTTAACCCTACTCGCATAACCTCTGCCTTTGCTTTATTGTTCTCTAAACTAAATAAACTTAAGGATGATATTAACATCCTCACAACATCTACAACATCTGAACTTTCCTGGCGTCCATTACGGAACAAGAGGTATCAGATATCATCTCTTCACTGCCACAAAGAAAAGCACCAGGTCCAGATGGTTTACCAGGGGACTGCTATAAAAAGTTTGCTAATATGCTGGTACCCACTGGCATACATATCACTGTCACAGGGATCGCAGCTGCGACTGGGCCCCTCACTCTAGGGGGGCCCGGCCGCAGCCGCGACCCCTGCATCCCGTGGGCTGTCTGGATACCTTATGTACAGTCGCACCGACCCAGGTCCACGGTTCCCGCATGTCTGGCAGGAAGGGAGAGCTGCACTGTGCTGCTCCCCTCCTGCCTGTGTGTAGCGTGGCCGAGTGGTCTGACAAGAAAGGCTCACTGTTAGAGCACTTCCTGTTAGACCAGGACCCGTGACCAGTAAGGTACAGGAAGAGAGACATGGTATGGGATACAGGGAGGGGAGGGGGAAACAATGAAGGTTATGGGACACCTGGAGGGGAGGGAGGACAAATGGAGGGTATGGGACACCTTGGTGGGGGGGGTAGAAATGGAGGGTGTGGGACACCTGGAGAGGAGGGGGGAGAGAGGGAGCAATGGGACACATGGAGGGGAGAGAGGGAGGGTATGGGACACAGGGAGGGGTGGTGGGAGAGATATAGGAATGAGACACAAGGAAGGAAGAGGGGAGAGATGAAGGTTATGGGACACAGGGAGGGGAGGGGGGGGAGAGGGAGGGTACGGGACACATGGAAGAGAGGGGAGGAGGGAGAGAGTGTATGGGATACATGGAAGGGAGGGGGAGAGAGGACAGAATGGGACACGTGGAGGGGAGAGATGGAGGGTATGGGACACAGGGAGGGGAAAAGGGAGAAATGGGACACATGGAGGGGCTGGGAGGGAGGAGATGAGAAACATGGAGGGGCTAAGGGGAGAGGGAATATGACACATGAAGGGACTGGAGGAGGAGGAGCCTATGGGACACATAGAGGGGCTGAGGGGGTAGATGGAATGGGACACATGAAGGGGCCTCATTCCCTCTGTCCCACAGACCCTCCATGTGTCCCATTCCATCTACCACCTCAGCCCCTCCATGTGTCCCATTCCATCTACCCCCTCAGCCCCTCCATGTGTCCCAGGTGGGTACTATATATGGGGCACATGGAGGGGCTGAGGGGGTAGATGAAATGGAACACACGGAGGGGCTGTGGGGCAGAGGGAATGAGGCACATGGGAGGCTTGTGCGTGGGAATGAGACACCGGGGGGGGGCCCAGGGTAATTTTCGTTCTAGTTACGCCTCTGCTGGGACCGTACATGGTGAGAGTATTTGCCACAGGGGTGGAGTCCAGTTTGTTGCCCTCTGAGATGCTAGCAGCTCATGATATCACTGTACCTAAGATTGGCAACAGCCAGCCTCACTGCTTTAGACCTATCTTTCTGTTAAACCATGATATCAAGATATATGCTAAGTTATTCAACACCAAACTGTCAGGTATTGTTCTTCATTTACATATATCCAGGGCCGGCCTTAGGGGTGTGAAGCAGCCATGAAGCAGGAGGCGCCGTGCGGCCGACACAGCTCACACATGGCCTGCCGGGATTTAAAAATAAAATAAATAAATACATTTGCGGCGGGGCTTACCGTGGGGCGGAGCTAAAAGTGCCAGGTAACTGCAGCATGGGAAGCAGGAAGGAGTCCCTGCTTCCCCCAACAACCAGAATCCAGGAGCTGCACTGCCTGTCTGCCTCCACAAGGAACAAAGGTAACTATGTGTGATTGTCTGCCTCTGTGTGTGTGACTGTCTGTGTGTTTGACTGTCTGCCTGCGTGTGTGTGGCTGTCTGCCTGTGTGTGTGACTGTCTGCCCTTTTTTGTGTGTGGCTGTGTAACTGTATGTTTGACTGTCTGCCTGTGTGTGTGACTGTCTGTGTGTATGACTGTGTCTGTGTGTATGACTATCTGCCTGTGTGTGAGACTATCTGCCTGTGTGTGTGTGACTGTCTGCCTGTGTGTGTGCCTGCCTGTGTGTGTGACCGCCTATATGTGTGTGTGTGACTGCCTACGTGTGACTGTCTGGGCAGACTAGATGGGCCCAATGGTTCTTATCTGCCGTCACATTGTATGTTTCTATGTCTGCCTGTGTGTGTGTGTGTGTGTGTGTGGCTGTCTGCATGTGTGTTTGTGTGTGGCTGTCTGCCTGTGTGTTTGTGTGTGGCTGTCTGGCTGTCTGTGTGTGGCTGTCTGCCTCTGTGTTGCTGTCTGCCTGTGTGTGGCTCTCTGCCTGTGTGTGGCTCTCTGCGTGTGTGTGTGTTTGTGTGTGGCTGTCTGTGTGTGACTGCCTATGTGTGACTGTCTGGGCAGGCTAGATGGGCCGAATGGTTCTCATCTGCTGTCACATTCTATGTTTCTATGTCTGTGTGTGCGTGTGGCTGTCTGCGTGTGTGTGTGTGGCAGGGTGTGTGGGAAGGGGGGGGCGCTGTGAAGATTTTTCGCACAGGGCTCCCAAAGACCTAAGGCCGGCCCTGCATATATCATATATCTCTGTGTATTTCAATAGTCTCTTCCTTCATATTCTTGCTGTCTCACATTATTATTATCATGATATTTATAGAGCGCCGTCAAATTCCGCAGCGCTTTACAATGGGTGGACGAACAGACATGTAGTTGTAACCAGACAAGTTGAACACACAGGAACAGAGGGGTTGAGGGCCCTGCTCAATGTGCTTACATGCTAGAGGGAGTGGGGTAAAATGACACAAAAAGGTAAGGATAGTATTAGACTAATGACAGTTGCAGAAGAGGAATCAGTCAGGAGCTATTAACAGTATAAGTGATACGCTTTTATAAAGAAGTGGGTTTTTAACGATTTTTTTGAAGGAATGGAGACTGGGTGAGCATCTAACGGAGGAGGGAAGCGAGTTCCACATCTATGTATCTCACATCTATGTAATGCCAGGGCTTAAAAATCACCCCATCTTTGATGCAAGTGGTGGATGCAATTGATGATGGCAGAGTATGAAACACAATGTCCTTGTATATAACTTGCTCAAGTTTCCCCAGTCAATCCAATGCGATATATGGCAGGATTATGTCTCTTCTTGTATGGTTACCTATGGTGCTCTGCCCTCCTAGCAGTACCCTAGGTGGTAGGAGGTGGTGGCAACTCACTGCTACACAGTATTATGTTTGGGTGCTTTGTCGAACTATTGGATGCTTCATTAGTGTGCACTTATTAGGTGCTGCATGTTATTGTGCCACTCTCGCTCGCAAACACGGTTAGTTTAGTTTTTATGTTTTTTTTTTTACATTTATTTTCTTATTGGATACTATGTGCTATTATGTCATGAAGTTCTATATAGACAGGTGGGTACTATATACCGGCACTCTGCAATGTTAGCTAACTAGCAATTCTCTATGTATTGCCCTAGAAGCATTGCCTTACTTTTTTTCTCCAGGAGAAATATTTACAATTGAGTGCAGTGTCATTTTTGTGTTTGTTTTAATCACTTAGGGGTTTATATATTCTTTTGTATTTTAAAACCAATATAATATCAGTTAAAAAAAAAAAAAAACGGGACTGAATTTAGATATCACTGTTAAAAGGCAATTAATTGTAAAAGGAAAATATGCTATTTTCTTTCCGTCTCTGTCTCTCTGTTAATAAATAACTTTGCTGAGTTTGCAAATAAGCAGTTAGGTAGGTCACCTTATAGGAAGGAACACCACTTCCTGGAAATAGTATTTATCCTCAATATCTAACTTAACTTCAATAACAAACATGTCAGAAGTCAAAGTTCATGATCCCAGAAAAATTCAATGGCTTAAGGATTTAATACTTGCATGCTTTTATATACACAGCTCCAAAGCCCTACACAGGAGTACGGTAAACAGGAGCTTCTTGCTCTCCTGGTGGTGACAAGGGGACAGGGGACCACAGGTAATTTATCAAACTGTTTGAATCTGGTTTGACTACTTACTCTTGGAGAGCATCAAGGCAGTTTTTGCACTATAATCATTACAGTGCACTGTAGTAGTTATGGTGTTTAGTGTGTTACTTTAATCCGGGGGTCAACAACCATTTTCCGTGTGAGGGCTGGATGCCATGTCAGGTAACGAATGGAAGGCCACATTCTCACTTCCATTGTTCTTCTCACTTACAGTCATGTGTAAAAGTAAGTACATCCTCTTTAAATTCTATGGTTTTACATATCAGGACATAATAATAATCATCTGTTCACTAGCAGGTCTTAAATTTAGGTAAGTACAACCGTGTCATGATTTACTCAGATGATTGTTATTATGTCCAGATATGTAAAACCATAGAATTCAAAGAGGGTTTTTTTCCATGCCGGTTTTGCCTTTTCTCAATTCTCACTTACATGGTCCTTCAGCCACATGTGTACCCTAAAGTGCCAACCCATCTCTAAATTCTAGCTTCCATTGCCCCTCGACTTTAGCAATGTACCTTCTCACTTCTAACCACACCCAGCACTGAGAGTAGAAGTTTGTGCCCTCTCTCAGATCCCTTGTGTGCACGGCTGCGAAGGATAGAATGATAGTGGGTCAGATAATAATAAGAAGTTATTTAACCAGGAAATGTATGTTCAGATTACTATGGTTTCCAAGTACATCCTGAGGATGTTACTATTACCCAACTTAATTGTACTCATTTTATCTATCACAGAATGATAAAGGGCTGAGTTAACCCTGCCAGGAATTGAACCTGTTACCCCCAAAGGTTGAACTGATTCTACATTAACCTGCTGAGCTATCCACCCATTATTTAAAAGAGTAAGGCAGGCCAGTGTAGTGCAGGGGTCAGGTGGTGTGTCCCTGCAGGTTATCTGGCTATAAAGCTTTTTAATACTATGCAGGGTTGTACTTAATAAAAGGGTCTTCAAAATGTTTCAAAAGATGCTATTCTAAAAAGAGTAGGTATCCTGCCCAATCAGGGTCCCAAACTGAACTTATTTAGTGAAACGGTGGTCGACTACTCTGGGGGATTGTGAATCACGGGAATATCCAAAAGAAGGGGAACGTAAACAAGGGTTGAGATTACCATCCAGGTATATCGTTGAAGAGTGATAAGTGATCTGGATCGAATGGTAAGTGGGACTCATAACAAAGAAGAGTCCTCACGTGCTGTAGTGAGAGAGTGAAATAAAGCGATTACTCATTTGTACGATCCTGTTCCATGCCCGACCTGTCAAATTTTGTGTAGGAGCTCCTGGTCTGTATGCCATATACAAGATATGGTATAATATGGTGAGACCGTTAGGTCCCTGTACCCCTGACTGTCCGGGCACGTATCTCCAAGAGTAGGCCCTAGGTCAAGGGACCCAGGAATGCGAATTCGAGAACCGAGGTCAAGGTATCCCTATAGAGGAATACCTCCCTTCTTAGCCTGGAGCCCGCAAACTCATAGCGTTCTCTAACACGCAGGCAGATATAAATGAAAAAACAAGGGTCTAGCTTCAACCGTCCAAAGCAGGTGTTGTCCAATTCAAGAGCGTCGGCATCCATATCTGAGACTGTTACACATCCTGAGCAGAACTCCAGTGGTAGGTTGCGTCCTGACTTGTGACGTCCGTGTAGGAGCCGGGGACACACAGGGTTCCTCCATAGAGTTCAAGTTGGATAGGTGGGTTAGCGAAAACCCAAAATCGAGACTGTTCCCTGTGAGGGGTTTAGAGTATAGAAGGAGGGACCTCCATATCCGAATAATGTTCTCCAGATATGTTCTTAGAGGAGTAGTGGCCATCCTGTCATCTTATCCCAAGATTGTTCATGACCAGTGAACCCAAGTCGACCGAGGACCATGCGATCCATGCATACGGTGTACCTGCAGACCGAGTTGTGGGCCTTCCCCAGTCTTGTTACCCGAGCAAGGTAGTGCATGTTTGCTCTATGAAGGCCTCAGGATCTCATGTCACATTGACATGGGAAAAACCTGTCTGCGCAGTTTGTTCGCAATGGTCTGCTTAACCTAAACAGGGTGTGATTGCTTGTTTGATATAGCGTGGATTATACCAAAATCTGCACTCTTGGAATAACTGAGGCTCGTCTGTTAGCCCTACCATCTCCAGGATTACATCCAATAGGAATGGTATAGGGTCACCAACAAAATGGGCCAAGCCTGGGAGTTGAACCCAAGATGGTCATATCAAACAGCCCTTATACTGTCCCATAAAGTCTCCGGGGTGTGTGTAAATAAGCGTGGAATCTCCCCCAGTAATACCTCTGTGAGTAGTTGTCGCATGGGGTACCGTGGATCGGATCCAGCAGATCCATTCTAGGAGGTGAAATAGAGGAATAGAGTCTAAAACATGTATATACTGCACGATCAGGCAGCCCTCTATAACGAAATCAGTAGCACGGTCGTAGATGGAGGAGTTCTCTCCCCTTGCCCAGTCATTATGAAGCATTGTCTCCCATGCATACTGGTGAGGTACTATACCACTGTACCAGAGCTGAAGCATCAGCGGTAATTCGGTATGTGGTACGCACCACCATACTGAATTGAATGCAGGAAGGACGTCCTTCTATGCAGTCATCGTTGTCCTGTACAGGTACAAGCCTGTGTGATGAACCAATGGATGGCACCGTAGTGCGAAGAGTGTATGAGAGAGCCGCACTCTCTAATAATGTAACCGAACTCCATGTCAGCATCTGGCTGATAGCATGAACGGGCCGTACCCGTTAATAACAAAAACTAGAACCGACATCAGTGTCTGTATCCATCTCGGTATCGGACTGAGGTTGAATCAGTGTCCGGTTCAGTCTATGAGAGGGGTTCGCTCTCTACTCGTGTAAATAAAAAATATAGTCTCTAGCCGCACCCTCTTGTAATCCAAACTAGAGTCCATATCAGAATCAGGCTGGGCAAATGCGGTTGTTCACCCTTCATAATATCAGCGTAGGACTGGGGCACTGAGGGTACTGTCCCTCTCCGACCACGAGATCTCTCTCTGAATCACACCTTGAGAGGTAGGGTCAACTGGGAATAAACCGGACCGATGGTAGACGGAGTAGTATTTAACCTCGGGCCGTGCCCATTCTCAACAACCGAAAGGGGATGCGGAGAGAATGTAACATCTGGAAAAAAGTGATGGAGTCTACCAGCGGACCACCCAGATACCGCGCACGCGTGTGGGATCCAGGATGACCGCCAGTAGCCTGGGGAAACGCTGGAGACGTTCTCCGCGATCCACAAGAGCCCGGGAAGTCGGGGGAGGCCCAATCAGGCCTCTTGACAACCCGAGCGATAGAATACGGGAAGACAAGAAGACAGAGGAACAACAAACCAAAGGATACGATAAAGGAAAATACATACTTTGGGAGAAGTAACGGGCCGGAAAGTAAAAAACAGGTAACCCGGACTGAAAGGGCCAAGAACCAAACATGAAGCAGAAACAACTACCCAGACCCAAAATGGATACCGGATATGCAGCTAAAGGATAGTAGCGAAAGGTAAGGGATTACCGTGATCCCCTGTTGGTGGCTGAGCACTGGTCCCTGTATGTGCATCAGAGCGAAACTCTCCGAGGAGATGTGCCACCGCCGGGCTGGAGCAAACTCTGGCTGCCCGCCTGGGAATCTTTGTAGAAGCCTTGCCCCTCAGGGCGTGAGGTTTAGGGCCTTCACCCTTCCAATCATATATTTGTGCCTCAGGGCATATGGCAGCCGTGTCAGTAGTGTGTACTGGGCTTTCCTCAGTAATATTCCCCCAGGCCTGCGGCCAAAAGGGGGTTCAGGCACAGACTAACGTCGGCCTATCGATAGGGTACAGACGGAGCCGGACAAATAAATGGGCGCAGTCAGAGCAGGCCAATCAATGTGGCACAGACAGAGCAGGCCAGTCAATGGGGTACAGACAGAGCAGGCCAATCAAAGGGGCACAGACAGAGCAGGCCATTCAAAGGGGCACAGACAGAGCAGGCCACTGACAGGAGTTGTGTTCCACCAGCAGTAGGGGGACCAATCTGCGTGGGTAGAGCCCCTTTATATTAATATTATTATTATATCATGTTATTTATATAGCGCCATCAAATTCCACAGCGCTTTACAATATAAATATATATATAGAATCTTCAGGGTAATTAGGTGCACAACCCCTTTATATACTAATCCTTCATGGTAGTGCGAAAGTGTGCTAGGAGCACTAAAATAGGGATTCTGGCAGTCCCCCAAACACCCTGCAGCCACTGGTCACTGGGGCAGCCATGCTGTAAAAATCCCAGTGTACTACAGATTAAATAGTACCCAAACTGCATCCCAACCTATTTTCTTCAGCATTATAAGAATGGGTGCTATGGTGACTGGTTTGGGTCAAATCCGATGCAGGGCCACAGAAACATACTGTCTGATCTGGTCACATGCAAAACTGTTATATGTTTGTAAGTAACCTGATAGTGTAAAAAATGGTGACATGTTACTGCATGTATTAAACACAAAGGGAGAAGCAAGCACCAAAAATCAAAACACTCAATACACATTGAAAACCAAGCTGTTAACTTATGACAGCCAAGTAAGAGAGTTTGCATTGTGTCAGTTACCAAATGCAATGTTTAGTGAATAAACCAAGTTTCAACTTACTGTAGTTACCTAATAAAGTACAAGTGCCTATAAAAACCATTTACTACAGAAGTCTGGCAGGAGAGCCAGACCTCCATTGAGGTAAGCACCCAGCAAACAGACCTCCATACAGGGAGTGCAGAATTATTAGGCAAGTTGTATTTTTGAGGATTAATTTTATTATTGAACAACAACCATGTTCTCAATGAACCCAAAAAACTCATTAATATCAAAGCTGAATATTTTTGGAAGTAGTTTTTAGTTTGTTTTTAGTTATAGCTATGTTAGGGGGATATCTGTGTGTGCAGGTGACTATTACTGTGCATAATTATTAGGCAACTTAACAAAAAACAAATATATACCCATTTCAATTATTTATTATTACCAGTGAAACCAATATAACATCTCAACATTCACAAATATACATTTCTGACATTCAAAAACAAAACAAAAACAAATCAGTGACCAATATAGCCACCTTTCTTTGCAAGGACACTCAAAAGCCTGCCATCCATGGATTCTGTCAGTGTTTTGATCTGTTCACCATCAACATTGCGTGCAGCAGCAACCACAGCCTCCCAGACACTGTTCAGAGAGGTGTACTGTTTTCCCTCCTTGTAAATCTCACATTTGATGATGGACCACAGGTTCTCAATGGGGTTCAGATCAGGTGAACAAGGAGGCCATGTCATTAGATTTTCTTCTTTTATACCCTTTCTTGCCAGCCACGCTGTGGAGTACTTGGACGCGTGTGATGGAGCATTGTCCTGCATGAAAATCATGTTTTTCTTGAAGGATGCAGACTTCTTCCTGTACCACTGCTTGAAGAAGGTGTCTTCCAGGAACTGGCAGTAGGACTGGGAGTTGAGCTTGACTCCATCCTCAACCCGAAAAGGCCCCACAAGCTCATCTTTGATGATACCAGCCCAAACCAGTACTCCACCTCCACCTTGCTGGCGTCTGAGTCGGACTGGAGCTCTCTGCCCTTTACCAATCCAGCCACGGGCCCATCCATCTGGCCCATCAAGACTCACTCTCATTTCATCAGTCCATAAAACCTTAGAAAAATCAGTCTTGAGATATTTCTTGGCCCAGTCTTGACGTTTCAGCTTGTGTGTCTTGTTCAGTGGTGGTCGTCTTTCAGCCTTTCTTACCTTGGCCATGTCTCTGAGTATTGCACACCTTGTGCTTTTGGGCACTCCAGTGATGTTGCAGCTCTGAAATATGGCCAAACTGGTGGCAAGTGGCATCGTGGCAGCTGCACGCTTGACTTTTCTCAGTTCATGGGCAGTTATTTTGCGCCTTGGTTTTTCCACACGCTTCTTGCGACCCTGTTGACTATTTTGAATGAAACGCTTGATTGTTCGATGATCACGCTTCAGAAGCTTTGCAATTTTAAGAGTGCTGCATCCCTCTGCAAGATATCTCACTATTTTTGACTTTTCTGAGCCTGTCAAGTCCTTCTTTTGACCCATTTTGCCAAAGGAAAGGAAGTTGCCTAATAATTATGCACACCTGATATAGGGTGTTGATGTCATTAGACCACACCCCTTCTCATTACAGAGATGCACATCACCTAATATGCTTAATTGGTAGTAGGCTTTTGAGCCTATACAGCTTGGAGTAAGACAACATGCATAAAGAGGATGATGTGGTCAAAATACTCATTTGCCTAATAATTCTGCACTCCCTGTAGAGGCATGTACAGCCGGGGGAGGAGCTGCAATCAAAACACCCCCTCCTCCACCCGGTCGGACACATGCGGTCCGGAGCCAGAGATGGCCACGGGAAGCGGCCGCATGTGCAGGAAAATCCATCCGCCGGGTACTCGTGCTCTATAAACGGGGTCAGAGGCAGCATGAGACAGTTAGTCTCCAGTAAACCCCTGGGCGGCACACATACAGCCTGCCATAGAAAGGGCAGAGGATAAGCATTGCCGCTCATTGCAGCAGTTAGGGTGCAATTTGTCATGCAATGATGTGCTCTGAGGTTTGAGCTATAGCAGGATATACTGATATAAAAAGGGAGATATAGCCTCTGGGAGATAGGCAGAGGGGGAAGAAAGCAAGCATATAGTAAGGGCAGAAAAAGCCTACCAAGAACCCCAAAATCCAAATGCACAACATATAACAACAATGAGGCATAAAGCTACAGAAAAAAAATATTAAGTTCATAGACAGATAAACATAAAATGCTGAGTATAAACAAATCAATCCCAAAGCCTCCAACTAATATTAGCAGGAGGCAGTGGTACTCTGACCTGTACTGATGCGGAGCAGCAAAGAAAGAGGAAATGATGTATGGGTAGGGGAGTTTGATAGTACCTAACTTTTTTCTGATTGGTTGTTTTTTCTGTGCTGCTGTGGAGTTCTAGTAAAGAGAGACTTAAGCAAATACAAAGCCTCCTGTCATGTTATAAAATTCAAGAGATGTGGTTGATAAACTAAATGTTGTTAGTGATATTTTGTTTTAATGAACTGCAACATAGAATAGGACAGGATAGAAAGCAGGGGAATCATTGACACCCATGCTCTTGTTACTGGTTATGTACACATTTCACCAGCAGGTGGTGCAATAACATATCGAACAGGATAGGAAAAACTGACCAAATTGTCGCAAACTACAAATATGCATATTTCTTTATTGCCACATTATCTTATTTACGGCATCTAATGCAGAATCCAGCTTAAAAGACATATAAAGATTGCATATTGCAAGTTGTGCTGTATAAAATGCTAGTGATGGTCAGCAGTGCACATTTTTTATAAAAGCATTGCTATATAAGATGCAATACTCCAATGTATCTCATCTCATCATATTATACATTTCCAGCCCTATTTACATTTTGTAACACATTTCATGATTTGAATGCTACAAAAGTAGTATTTACATCTTGTAAATTTTGTATTTACATGACGTGCATTTTATTAGAAAAAGTTTACCATGATTTCTGGCTCAGATTTGTACAGTACATAATAAACAATGCTTGTGTTTCACTTGCAAAACTCAAGTACGTAGCCACGGACATCTCAAGTAATGTGAGAAAACGCTGAGTAAGTCCTGTGCACGATCTCCTACAGCTCAAAGTGAGGATGTGAGGAGAGAGGACATACAGCTGAGCAGAGACCTCAAAAGTGAGAAATATCATCATCCAAAGACATTGGTCACATTGGCCATTGATGTTGTCACTTGTGATATTATTGGGTCACATCTTCAATCTTCAATCCATAGACACATACTCATGTATATTCACACACACTCACATCCATATGCACGAGCGCGCACACCCACTCACACACATTCACACTCACATTCATACACACAGACACACAAACAGTCATGCACACATGCTCATATTCATACACGCATACTCAATTCATAGACACATACTCATGTATATTCACACACACTCACTTCCATATGCACACACACACACACACATACATTCACACTCACATACATATACACATACACTCACTTCCATATGCACACACACACATCCACACTCACATACATATACACACATATTCATATACACACACACATATCCATATGCACACACATACATTCTTACACTCAGACACTTTTGTTTTGTTTAGATCCTTGTTGTCTAGTGGTTTGCTCCTGGGATCAGTTTGTGCACTGAATGCACAGCTCCATGAGCTGAGGGAGGTCATGTAGGGAGCTGAACAGTGAGAATACAGACTGATTTTACATAATCTAGGTTGCAAAATTATATTACTGTTAACATAGTAACCTAAAAATATGGGGGGCCCAATTTAAAAAAATCAAATAAAATATATATATATATATTTAAAGCACTATGTTCAAGTTAATTCTCCCAAAGTCACAAAATTAGCCAATGACTTGCACTTACACAGGAATACAACCCTAGTCCAGTTGTAAGAGGCTGCTTTTTGCATTGCATCTCCTTTGAGAGCAATCTTAAAACCACAATGTTCTGTACATTATAAGTAGCATTATAAGATTCAGTGGAGCACTGATTAACCAGTTTAATTCAATACACTGTGATGTTAGCGGGCAGCTAGAGAGTATGTTTTTAAGAATATAAAAAATGGGCCTACTGCCACTTGGAAAAAGTAAAATGAGTGAACTGTCTACATTACAAAACTGCAAATGTTGATCTTTTTGTTTGATGCTGTTTTTTGTTAGGTAGTAGCTAATGTCTGTAAGCACAGTGAGAGAATATTTATCAACTGTTAATATATTTACTAAAGTACACCTATGATCTAAAACAACTTTTTACATTAATTAATAGGCTATAAAAAGTAGCCACATGCAGAGTTTAACAATCAACAACGTTTCTGCCTTTTACTGCAAATATGATAGACAAGGCAAAGTACACAATTCCTGGAAGCTGAAAACATCCCAGTTCTTTCATGGCCAGCATACTCACCGGACATGTCACCCATTGAGCATGTTTGGGATGCTCTGGATTGGCATTTACGACAGCGTGTTCCAGGTCCTGCCAATATCCAGCCATTAAAGAGGAGTGGACCAACATTCCACAGACCACAATCAACAACCTGATCAACTCTATGCGAAGGAGATGTGTTGCACTGCGTGAGGCAAATGGTGGTCACATCAGATACAGACTGTTTTTTTGGACTCCCCCGGACCACCTTAATACAGTAAAACTGTACATTTTAGAGTGACTTTTTATTGAGGCGAGCCTAAGGCACACCTGCGCAATAATCATGCTGTCTAATCAGGATCTTAATATGCCACACCTGTGAGGTGGATGGATTATCTCGGCAAAGGAAAAGTGCTCACTAACACCGATTTAGACAGATTTGTGAACAATATTTGAGAGAAATAGGCCTTTGTGTACATAGAAAAAGTCTTAGATTGTTGAGTTCAGCTCATGAAAAATGGGGGCAAAAACAAAAGTGATGGGTTTATAATTTTGTTCAGTGTAATTAATCTTTACAACAGATTTTATATTTACTTCTTTGGGAGCTCTTATATCTTAAACTGATTAACGGAATTTGCGAGACACAACCAGAACATGCATTTCTTAATAGTATGGATGCTGTAACAATGGAAATATTTGCAAAATAAACTATAAAGAAATAGCGATCATACAAAAACAACATTTTAAAATTTTAATAACTTATGCTGTTTTGAACGTCATTTATTAGAAAAGTCTCCCTAACTTGTCACAATTTAGTTTATTAATTCTTACATATTTAAATATGTTAAAAAAAAACTAAAGAAAATGTTCACACCGTCAGTGTGTTTATGTTAAATAGAGTATAATTAAAAAGATCCTGCAGCTAACTCTGGAAAAACAATTTAATTATTATCTAATTAGGCTAATTTGAAATGATGAACTTCCTGTCTATATAAGTACAAGACTATTAGATGTGAAAATATGACTGAAAGAATCACGGGAACATGTGCTCCCTGTCATTCCCCCTCCCCCACACTAGGTAAGCCCCTCTCACCCTGTCACCCCCCTCTTACCCTGTCACCCCCCTCACACTGTAACCCCCACTATGTCACACCCTCACACTATATGACCCCGCACTTACTCTGTCACACCCACTCACCTTGTCACCCCCCAACTCTATGTCCTCATCCTCTCGTACCCCCCTCACACTATGTCACCCCCTCACACTACGTCACCCCCCACACTATGTTACCCCCTCTTACTCTGTCACCCCACCTCTCACTCTGTAACCTCCCTTACACTATGTCACATCTCACACTATGTCACCCCCTCTCACCCTGTCACCCCCTCACACTATGTCACCCCCTCTTACTCTGTCATCCGCCTCTCATCCTGTCACCCCCTCACACTATGTCACCCACCCTCACACTGTCACCTCCTTATTACTCTATCATCCCCCTATGCTATGTCACCCTCCCTCTCACACTGTCATCCCCTCTGTCTGTCACCCCCTCTTACTCTGTCATTCCCCTTACACTAATGTAACCCTCTCTCACTAAGTCACCCCCTCTCACACTAATGTCACCCCCTCTCACTCTGTCACCACCCTCTCACACTATGAGTCACCCCCTACAGTCACTATGTTACACCCTCTCATTCTGTCACCCCCTCTCATTCTGTTACCTTCCCTCTCACACTTTGTCACCACACCTCTCACACTGTGTCACCCCACCTCTCACACTCTGTCACCCCCCTCTCACTCTGTAACCCCCTCACACTGTCACCCCTCTCATTCTGTCACCCCCTCTCACTCTGTCATCCCCACACTATGTCACCCCCTCACACTATGTCACCCTCCCTCTCACTCTGTCACCCCCTCACTTTGTCACCCCCCTACACAATGTCACCTCCTCACACAGTCACCTCCCTCTCACTATGTCACCCCCTCATACTCTGTCACTCCCCTTACCTAATAGCCTCTCTCACTCTGTCCACCCTCACTTTGTCACCCCTACAATGTCACCTCCTCACACAGTCACCTCCTCTCACTATGTCACCCCCTCTGCCTCCCCTTACACTAATGTACCTCTCCTCTGTCACCCTTCCTCTCATGTCACCCCCTACCCCCCCCTACACAATGTCACCTCCTCACACTGTCACCTCCCTCTCACTATGTCACCCCCTCATACTCTGTCACTCCCCTTACACTAATGTAACCCTCTCTCACTCTGTCACCCCCTCTCACACTATATCACCTTCCCTCTCACACTATACCACCTCCTCACACTGTCACCCCCTCTCATTCTGTCACCCCCTCTCATTCTGCCACCCCCTCTTACTCTGTCACCCCCTCTTACTCTGTCACCCCCTCACCCTATGTCATCCTCCCTCTCACACTATGTCACCCCCCTCATTCTGTCCACCCCTCACTCTTTCACCCCCTCTCACTTGGTCACCCTTCTTACACTAATTTAACCCTCTCTCACAATGTCACCCCCTCTCACACTAATGTTACCCCCCACTTTGTCACCTGCACTCTCACTGTCACCCCCCTACACTCTGTCATCCCTCCTACACTATGTCACCTTCCCTCTCACACTATGTCACCATCCTTCTCACACTATCTCACCCCCTCTCTCACTACGAGTATGTTTTCCTGGCACTATAGTGGTCCTTTAAGTATAATGTCTATGTTTAAGTGCAATTTTGTACAATTTAGTGTCATACATAATGTATTATTGTTTTGCATTGTACTTTTTTGCACTTCATCTGTCTGTCCGTCTGTCCGACTATCTATCTATTGTCCTCCAGAAAGTTTCACATGTCATATGGTTTTCCTGTTGGTGCTAGTGGGGAATTTATTTTATTTTTATTGTTACTTTGTTCTTCTACAAGAATGGCCTTTGGATTTATTATTATTTTTGATTCGTTTTTCATTTGGTTTGGTTTGACCATGTTCCACAGTAGAAAGCATGTCTGACCACTGGGTCCTCCTCTGACATCAGCTGATGGGGGAACCTAATGCACCTGTGCGGCGAGCAACACACATGCATTAGGCCTTCTCTATAGGAAATCATTGAATCAATACTTTTCTATATGGATTTAAAAGACACTGGAGGTCCTCATCCAAAGCACGAGGACACCCAGTGGCTTGTTTGGCTTTTCATCAGGAACCTGCAATCTTCTGAAAAGTTCTCATTCTACACATCCTGGGACATGTATTTAAACAACATCACAACCTGAGGAAAGTTACTTTTTGGCCTATTACATTTTTACTTTCCGTCTGTTTATTTGTAGCTCTCTTTTCCACTAACTGTGTTACCTGGTCTATGTCCCCTTTGTGACGATGATTGTTTTTACCCCATTTTCCTAATCTCACCCTCCACAAATTCTGTTTTCTTTATTCATACTTATTGTCTACATTTCCAGCAGGGGAAAAAAGTATAATAAAGTAAAAATATAAAAAATAAATAATACATTATAATAAAATATATACAAAAAAATACATATTACAAATTGTTTTATAATATTTACGTAGTACAAATGTTTATAAAAAATATTAAATCAATTGAAAAACAACAATATTAAATTGAGGCCTATATAAGGATTTTCTGTATTGAAGAAGTTTCAATCATGCCTTAAATAAAGCAAAAAAGAAGCTGTACCATGTTAGTTGAAATATTAAATAGAAAAATAATATATTTTACATGGCACTTCGGAAAAAGCTTTAGTTAAATAAATCAAAGATAAAAACTGAAAAAAATAAAAGAGAAAAAAATTGTACAATGTCGCTGCAGTAATGAAGCTGATTCTTTTGTCACAGCGACAGTGACATTATTAGAAGAGGGAGCTGTGGACGCCCTATTGCTATGTTAAAAATAGTTTTATTGAATAAAAGAGATGTGTGGGAGAAGATCAAATTTTATTGAAATTATAATGCATTACCAGTTCCTCCGAATGTAAAGATTTCAGTAAATGAGCAATTAAGACCCCTTTCTTAATTCCACCACTGTTCACTACAGTAACATTATTTACCGGTTATATTAAAGATGAGGTATATGTCCTGCACAATATGAGAAACAGATAATTAATCAGCTTTTTTTTAACCATAGAGTAGTCTAGTAAAACAGTTTTTTTCCCCATAATTTCCCAAAAAAGTGAAAAAGTAAAATCATTTAAAAATGCTAAAACTAATAGCAGACTCACAAATTGACACTCACGTTACTGGTTCAAAATTAGCTATATTTTTCAGGTTGTAAAATCAAAATTTATATTTTTATTCTTTGAGAAACCATCCCTTGGAATTCTCTGTGAATTAGGTTTTAGCAGCACCCTATCAATGATTTTCATAGAGTCTCAGAGTATGGGAAAATCAGATTCTTTACAATGTATGACTATATATTGCAACTAAATCCCCATTATAATTAAAGTAACATTGCTATCAAAAACTTCCTCAAATTTAAACTTTCATGTGGTCACCTCCAAAGGCGCATCTGAAGCTGGGGGGTGCCCCACTTTAATTATAATATACATTTGCTATAGAACAGACATATGATATGCATTGTGGAGTATATACCTGAAAGCACTATCTCTTTAATTGTTTAGTTTTGGCATTGCAGTTTTTTTAATTGTTTTTTTTTTTTAAATCACATTAATTTTGGATTATATATAATCACAATGCTTTTACAACAGATTAATTAAATACACTTTAGTTAATTTAGCAATATATAATAAAGATACAAAAACACCTGTGTGCAGGTAGATAACACACTTAGTGGGTAATATATATAAAAATACAAAAATTACCCTTAGTCAAAAGTGAAGTAGATGAAAGGACTCCTCTTATGTCCTTAGAACAATATTGATATACTACCAGAAGGCAATCTACAACACAAAATAATAGAAACGGACATAGAATAGTAACGTAGTGTATTGGGAATTTGTAGAAATAAATGATTACACTCACAGACCCAATTTGATTGCAGGCATATCATAAATAACGATGTATGAACTTCTCGATTTGTGGAACGTCAATCCCATGTATAAGAGGAAGAATAGAAAATAATAATAGTGCAGAGTATCTTAAATAAAATTAACAAAATTTATTACAAGGTACACTTACAAGAAAGATGTATCAAAAAGGCACATCAAACTCAGCTGAAGCTGCAAACCAGTCCCAGGATCAGAAGAGCAGAAAAACCAAATGAGATAAAATACATTTAAACATCTATAAAAACAAAGACTCCGCATATAAGAAACAAGCCCTACGCGTTTCGTTCATAAAATGAACTTCATCAGGGAGAAGCACAGAGGTTCGGATGCTGATGAGAGTTCGTTTTACATGAGAAGCGTAAGAAACTGTTTCTTATATCGCGAGTCTTGTTTATAGATGGGCTGAAAGCTGTATTTTATACAGCCCTTTTATTCCATCTTCTTTAGCGAAGTAACGCTGCTCGCTTTCATTTTATTGGCCTGGCCGGAATACTCTGCACTATTATTATTTTCTATTCTTCCTCTTATACATGGGATTGACGTTCCACAAATCGAGAAGTTCATACATCATTATTTATGATATGCCTGCAATCAAATTGGGTCTGTGAGTGTAATCATTTATTTCTACAAATTCCCAATACACTACGTTACTATTCTATGTCCGTTTCTATTATTTTGTATTTAGTTAATTTAGCACTAGCGCTATTTAAATTTGTCTCCCACATTGGAATTGTTGTAGGACCCACAGATATTGGGGTACTGGGAAGTATTGGTGGGCTTAACACAATATGGCCATATGGTTAAACTGAATCCCCATATTTGTTTCATGAGAGGTTATTTTAAGTAGCCTAAAAAATGTAAAAATTTATTTTTGAGTGTGCGTTGTTCCTTAATTCTGTATTATATATACATTTTGGTCTCTACAACACCCCCATTCCTGTATAATGCATGTTCCGTGTGTGCCCACAATTACCTTTTTGCCTTATCTGACAGTTTGTATCTGTATGTGTCCATCAGTGAGTGTGTCTGAAATATATACAGTATTTTTACAAAAGTGAGTACAACCCTCACATTTTTGTAAATATTTTATTATATCTTTTCATGTGACAACGCTGAAGAAATGGCACTCTGCTGCAATGTAAAGCAGTAAGTGTACAGCCTTTCTAACAGTGTAAAGTTGCTGTCCCCTCAAAACAGCTCAACACACAGCCATTAATATCTAAACCATTGGCAACAAGTGAGTACACCCCTAAGTGGAAATGTCCATATTGGGCCCAAAGTGTCAATATTTTGTGTGGCCACCATTATTTTCCAGCACTGCCTTAACCCTCATGGGCATGGAGTTCACCAGAGCTTCAAAGGTTGCCACTGGAGTCCTCTTCCACTCCTCCATGACGTCATCATGGAGCTGGTGAATGTTAGAGACCTTGCGTTACCCCACAATTCCGTTTGAGGATGCCTCACAGATGCTCAATAAGGTTTAGGTCTGGAGACATGCTTGGCCAGTCCATCACCTTTACCTTCAGCTTCTTCAGCAAGGCAGTGGTCGTCTTGGAAGTGTGATTAGGGTAGTTTTCATGTTGGGATACTGCTCTGCGGCACTTGTCTTTGTACTCTTCACCTGGTTGCTGCCACACACGCTTGACACCATCTGAACCAAATAAGTTTATCTTGGTCTCATGAGACCACAGGGCATGGTACCAGTAATCCATGTCCTTAGTCTGCTTGTCTTCAGCAAACTGTTTGCGGGCTTTCTTATGCATCATCTTTAGAAGAGGCTTACTTCTGGGACGACAGCCATGCAGACCAATTTGATGCAGTGTGCGACGTATGGTCTGAGCACTGACAGACTGACATCCCACCCCTTCAACCTCTGCAATAATGCTGGCAGCACTCATACGTCTATTTCCCAAAGACAACCTTTGTATATGACGCTGAGCACGTGTACTCTACTTCTTTGGTCGACCATGGCGAGGCCTGTTCTGAGTGAAACCTGTCCTGTGAAACTGCTGGATGGTCTTGCCCACTGTGCTGCAGCTCAGTTTTAGGGTCTTGACAATCTTCTTATAGCCTAGGCAAATTTTATGTAGAGCTAACATTTTTTTTTTTCAGATCCTCAGAGAGTTCTTTGCCATAAGCAGGGCCGCCATCAGGGGGTGACAACCATAACCCGGGCCCCACATGTAGCGGCGGAACTGCCGCCGGTGCACTTGCACCGGCGCACACACACTGATGGGGCCCATGGGGTGGCCCACGCACTTAGGGCCACCCGATGGGCCCTATATCTGCAGGGGCCCGGTCAGTGCTGTGTCTGTCTGTATGCATGTCTGTATGTCTGTCTGAATGCCTGTCTGTATGTCTATGTATGTCTGTCTGTATGCATGTCTATATGTCTATGTCTGTCTGTATGTCTATCTGTATGTCTGTCTGTATGCATGTCTGTATGTCTGTCTGTCTGTATGCATGTCTGTATGTCTGTATGCATGTCTGTATGTCTGTATGCCTGTCTGTATGTCTTTGTATGTCTGTCTGTATGTCTGTCTATATGTCTATGTCTGTCTGTATGTCTATCTGTATGTCTGTCTGTATGCATGTCTGTATGTCTGTCTGGATGCATGTCTATATGTCTATCTGTATGTCTATCTGTATGTCTGTCTGTATGCATGTCTGTATGTCTGTCTGTATGTCTATGTATGTTTGTCTGTATGTCTATGTCTGTCTGTATGTCTATGTATGTCTGTCTGTATACATGTCTGTATGTCTGTCTGTATGTCTATGTCTGTCTGTATGTCTATGTCTGTCTGTATGCATGTCTGTATGTCTATGTATGTCTGTCTGTATGCATGTCTGTATGTCTGTCTGTATGCATGTCTGTCTGTATGTCTATGTATGTCTGTTTGTATGCATGTCTGTATGTCTATCTGTATGTCTATGTATGTCTGTCTGTATGCATGTCTGTATGTCTGTCTGTATGTCTATGT
This sequence comes from Pelobates cultripes, assembly GCA_933207985.1. Classification (NCBI taxonomy): domain Eukaryota; kingdom Metazoa; phylum Chordata; class Amphibia; order Anura; family Pelobatidae; genus Pelobates; species Pelobates cultripes. Next base: position 56,549,060 of record OW240912.1, read on the forward strand.
CTGTCTCTATGTCTGTCTGTATGTCTATGTATGTCTGTATGTATGTCTATGTATGTCTGTGTGTATGCATGTCTGTATGTCTGTCTGTCTGTATGCATGTCTGTATGCATGTCTGTCTGTCTATGTCTGTCTGTCTGTCTGTCTGGCTGTATGTCTATGTCTGTCTGTATGCATGTCTGTATGTCTATCTGTATGTCTATTTATGTATGTCTGTATGTCTGTCTGTATGTCTATGTCTGTCTGTATGTCTATGTATGTCTGTTTGTATGCATGTCTGTATTTATGTATGTCTGTCTGTATGTCTATGTATGTCTGTCTGTATGCATGTCTGTATGTCTATGTCTGTCTGTATGTCTGTCTGTATGCATGTCTGTCTGTTTATGTCTGTCTGTCTGTATGTCTGGCTGTATGTCTATGTCTGTCTGTCTGTCTATGTATGTATGTCTGTCTGTATGTATGTCTATCTATGTATGTATGTGTATGTGTATGTATGTCTGTATGTCTGTCTGTATGTATGTCTATGTATGTATGTATGTCATTATGTGTGTATGAATGTCAGTGTATGTATGTCTGCATGTCATTATGAATGTGTGTATGTATGGATGTCAGTGTCTGTATGAATTTATGTATGCCAGTATGAATGTATGTCTGTATGTCATTATGAATGTATGTCTGTGTATGTATGTGTGTATAGATGTCAGTGTCTGTATGCCAGTATGAATGTATCACTGCCTGTCTGTATGTCATTATGAATGTATGTCTGTGTATGTATGTGTGTATAGATGTCAGTGTCTGTATGCCAGTATGAATGTATCACTGTCTGTCTGTATGTCATTATGAATGTGTCTGTGTCTGTATGTCCTTATGCATGTGTGTCTGTATGTATGTTAGTATGTGTCTGTCACTATGTACGCCTGTGTGTCTGTATATGTGAGTATGTCTCAGTATGTGTGTGTCAGTATGTATGCCTATATGCGTATCGGTATGTGTGTCTGTTAGTATGTATCAGTGTGTGTGTGTGTGTGTGTGTGTATCTGTGTCCTTTTGTATCAGTGAATGTGTTTGTGTCTGTGTGTGTATTCCTGTGGGTGGGATTTGGAGGCGATCTCTGTGGGCGGTTTTGGAGGCGGGCCCCCAGGGGCCCAGACCCTGAGCTCAGTTAGGGGCCCCAAAATTTCTGGTGGTGGCCCTGCAAAAGCTGGCTTTCTGCTTAACTTTAAAAAGACTAAGACCATGGCAAACAGCAATCTTAACTCCTGGCAAATAGATGGGGAAGAAGTGTAGGCAGTGAAAGATTTAATTTTCCTGGGATCCAAGATCTCTTCAGATGGTGACTGTAGTCATGAAATGAAAAGAAATTTGCTTCTGGGGAGGAAAGCCATGGCAAGCTTGGCAAGCTGGTAAGAACTAAAGATATTACACTATCAACAAATGTCCGCCTTACGGTCAGAACTATGGTATTCCCAGTAGTAACATATGGATGTTAGAGCCAGATTATAAAGAAGGATGAGCGTCGTAGAATTGATGCCTTTGAACTGTGGTGTTGGCGAAAACTGCTTAGAATCCCTTGGATTGCAAGAAGATCCAATAAATCCATACTACAGGATATCAAGACAAACTGTTCACTGGAAGCTATAATCATGAAGCTGACGCTCAAATATTTTGGCCATATAATGAGAAGGCAGGATTCTCTAGAGAAGACTATGATGCTGGGAAAGATGGAAGGCACATGAAGAAGGGGACGACAGAAATGGAGATGGATAGATGAGGTCACTGAAGCCACGAACATGAAGTTGTCTGAGCTCAGAGGTGCAGTGACTGACAGATGTACCTGGCGTGCTATGGTCCATATGGTCACGGAGAGTCGGACACAACTGAACGACTAAACAACAACAACAAGAGACATGGGAAAAAGGTATGGACAAATACAAAATAGAGAGCTAAAGAGAAACATGAGGAAGATGAAAATATACATAGAAGAAGAGATAGAGAAAGGAAAGTGATGAAAAATAACATGGGGTGTGTGAGGGAAATAGGCAAGGATACTGTTACGGTTGCCTTCAGGCTAGCTAAAAGTTGGACCGTAGGAAGGATGCTCCTAGTACTCACCAAAGGACAATCAGCACCGTAGACATCATAAGTACTGCAGACTCCACAAACTGCCGCTGCTGGGCTGTGATCTCGCTGTCTGCTATTCACCCTGGACCTATGACCAGGCTCCAAGTTCCAGTGGGTGAACCTCTTCCTTCTGTAGAGCGAAGCAGGATCAGGAACAAGAGCTCTTACAAGAGCTCAGTAGCTAAGGAAGTATGCAGAGCATGGCAATCCCTGTAGTGATTATAGCTGTCCCCTACAAACACAAATCGAGGCTTCAAGTTAGAGGGTCAAGAAGATCTGTGTAATCAGCACCAAAGGGCTTTCTTTTATTCAGGTTTTTACACAAGGTTACCAGCCACATGGTCTGGTGGAACAGCCAATCAAACACATGATAATACAGTCAAACACTACCATTCATTCCAGTAAAATCCTCCCCTCTGCCTGTGATAGAATTATTGTACACAATGGGCTAATGTAATTATTACAGGCAGGAAAATACAGTTTTTATACAATTCTTATAACTTTAAAAGTATACATGTGATATTAATAAAAGTTACATATTCTAAATCAGCATACTCCAAATACAAACATACTCAAAATTCAGACAATTCCCTCCAGTGATTTAAAAAGTTAGGTGGTAGTCCTTTTTGACCGACCGCAAGCATGGCTTTCCTGCCCAAAACAGTTCCATAGATTTGGGCTGTGCGGTCGGTCTATTTTACACAGAAAAGTTACTCGAATGCACGAATGAGGGCCGTTCATGCAAATAGCCCAGTATAACATGGCGTTCGAATCGTAGAACGCACGTCGATTTCAGTCGAAGCGTCAAAGTTGCAGAGAAGGTAAGGGTCAGCGGTGTTCGTGACGTTTTGTGGCTGATTTCAGTTTCATGAATTTGACGGCACACACCGCTGACTGCGTTCGACTAAATAAAGATGGCCGCCGCCATGTGTTCGACTGTACGAACAGCGGCCACCGAGCGGTCGGCAATTAACTTGCGGTTTACCAGCCTGGGAGCTAAATTGCCTGCATACTTCCACTTGCGTGTGGTTCGACTGTTCGGTAATTGGTTTGGTAAGCCTCAATTACCAAACCATATGAGAAAAGGACATTCACAAAGTATTTTAAAGGTCTGAGGACACTGTCTTAAAGGGGCATTGTCACAAAAAGTCTCATATGCCCATAGACTGTTTTTAAAGGACCATACACCCCAGGGCTATAGTCATGAGGCAGGAGGCTGGCAATCAGGCTTCTCCATAAGCCCTGGGAACAAGGCAATTTGTCGCACAAAAAAACCCTGTTACAAAAGGCAGTTTGTAACAGATACCAAGAGAAGAGATACAGGAAAAGAGACATATTAGTGAGAGAGAGATGGAAAGAGACACTAGAATAGGTTTATGGGAAGTAACATGTGGATGGGTGGAAGACAGAGAAAAAATAATAGAAGAATACGAAAGAATAATAGGAGTAATATGGAAATAGAATAGAGAGACATGGTGGGTAGTAGAGTGGATAAAGAAAAAGAGGAAGGATGGCAGGTGTAGGATGGCTATTAAAATGGTTTTGGACCCCATTATACCTTAAGTTAGTCCTTAAGTTAGTGCTGGAGATATTGCCAGAAAAACAAAGTATATGTCACATTTATATAACATTCGATGGCAAACATTTTATCACTAAACAAAAGAGTATGTTGTTTCTGACATAAAGGTTAAACTGTATTTGTAGCAACTAGAAAGAAATGAAAAAGACAGTACTACGTGGATAACAGTGATATGTTCAAAATAAATGGATAATTAATGGAAAATGGATCCATCCTCAAATCTTGTCAGTACCCATTTCCCATGGTGACATGTTTTCACTACATGTAAAATTCATGGCCAATTTTAGAAACAGATGGTTTAGAAGAGAATAGAAGACGCAATGTTTTATGAGAATACTAAGCACATAACAGACTTCATTAGAAAAAAAATATGAGGATGTACTCATTCTGCTATTTATATGTAAAGCACAATGCGCTGAAGAATTTATACATTTTGTAAGGATATTCAGAAAAATCTGTGTTTTTTCCCCAGAGTAGAAAACTTTAAGTTTGAAGTTATAACCCATTTTGTCTTTTTTTTTAGTAAGACTTCTAACTATTCAAGTGATGTCAATAGGCTCTGTTTAAATACACAAAATGTGAAAAATATTTTTAGATTCAATATTCTGTGTTATCTTCAATGCAAAGCTCAGACCGAGGCAACTGTGAAAACTGCACAGAAAACACCATGGAATTATTTATAAAACAATAAAATGTGATGAAACGTGAAATGCAAAAAAATAATACATATATTAAAAATATAGTCAAGTTTCACAACAGCCATGATGCTGTAATTTCACTCCAAATTCACCTTGATAAAACTTTGGAATGCTAATTAGAATAGCAATGACAAAAATGATTCCAGAAAACACCTATCAATGATTCACACTAACTCACTAATAGAGTTGAGCGGACACCTGGATGTTCGGGTCCGGTGGGTTTGGCCGAACTTTGAAAAAAAGTCCGGGTTCAGGCTCGAACTTGACCCCAAACTTGACCCCGAACTCCATTGAAGTCAATGGGGACCTAAACTTTTGGGCACAAAAATGCCTCTAAAACCTCCTGGAAAGAACTAGAGAGCTGCAAAAGCAAGTAAAATGTGGATAGGGAAACCACTTAAAATAACATAAAAATTAAAAATACAGCTGAGCCATAAAATAGCACTGGATGGAATCTTTGATTTTCGCTTTGGAAGAACATAAATCAAAATCTAAAACATGGCTGTCAGGAGGATCACCAGAATTATCCATTTGAGAGAGGGTTGGAGTGCAGGGTATTCTCTTTCATTGTTCAAACTGAGCTCAACTCCTGATGCATGGAGAAAAGGCCTTCACAAGCCTCTGCTATTGTCTACATAGTTTATACTATGTGACCCATAGGTTGACAAGGCGGTGACCGTGGTGGTGTAGGTGGAAGCGGCGGTGGAGGTGGAGGAGGAGGTAGCCAACACTGTTTATATATATATATTTTTATTTTAATTGGGCTGGCCCACAAAATATTGGGACATACGAAACAAAGAAACAATTGCAGCCTGCGGTGCATTTCTTGCAGTTCTGATGCATGGAGAAATGCTCAACTCCTGATGCATGGAGAAAAGGCCTTCACAAGCCTCTGCTAATGTGTACATAGTTTATACTAAATGACCCCTAGGTTGAGGAGGCGGTGACTGTGGCAGTGGAGGAGGAGGATGAGGTAGCCAACACTGTTCTTTTTATATATAGATATATATTTTAATTGGGGTAGCCCCCAAAATATTGGGACCTATAAAAAAAGACAACTCTGTTCCGCAGAGTAGCTGTTGACATTATAATTGTGCAGGCACTTTGTTGACTCTAGAGAACCTCGGGCCAATCGCACATCCCCGTGGCGGCGACTTTGCATGCGGATGTCATCCATATCAACTTTCGATGCCAGTTTCTGCGCCTACCATGGTGACCACGGGTAACGGGGAATCAGGGTTCCATTCCGTACAGGGACCCTTAGAAACGGCTACCACATGCAAGGAAGGCAGCAGGCGTGCAAATGACCCACTCCTGACGCGGGAAGGTAGTGACGACAAATAACAATACAGGACTCTTTAGAGGCCCTGTAATTGTAATGAGTCCACTTGAAATCCTTTAACTCTGATCAATTGGAGGGAAGTCTGGTGCAGAGCCACTGACCAGTGCGTGCTGCAGCTGAAACTCCAATATCGCCTGCTGCTGCTCGCACAGTCTCGTGAGGCGGTAAGCGGGAAGGCCGAAGTTATGACAGGCAAGCAACAGCAGGGTGACAATGCCAAAAGCACGCACAGCTGCTACAGTGAATCAGGTCACATCCTGTTCCAAGTTGCGGATCAGTCGGGTGATGGCTTCAGGTATCAAGTACTGTTTTTACTGAAGCTGCATCAGGGTCCTGGTATGTGGCCGCACAAATGATGGTGCTCAACACCGCGTGCGGTTACCCTGCACCAGACCCTGCTAATCCATTCCACACTTTGACTCCTAACTTCAACATCAGGCATACTGGGTCCCGGTCGTCCGACTGCCGCCCAGACAGTGTCTGGGTCCTGGTCACCGGACTGCCCATGAGACTGTGAAACTACGAATGGATCGTTATATCTGGTATGAACCCAAACTTTGCAGTTCAGGTTCGCTCAACTCTAATATGGATCCTTTGATCGCTATATGTATTACTTGGATAACTGGTAATGCTCAAGCTAATGCATGCTGACAAGCGCTAGGGGATGGCCGCTCTGCTTTTGCACCCTGCTCCCTCTTATGCTGTGCTGGTGCCTCTGTGCGACCAGCGCCTCTTCCTCCAAACTGCACACGTCACTCGCATGACCTTGATTCAATGTGGGGTCTAGGACCTCATCATCCTCACATCATCTTCCACCCATGCACACTGCAGAAAGCCACAGCAGTTGGCACCTGTTTTTTTCCAGCATGTAAAGTCTGCAAAGGACATATGGAAATTGTTTTAGAATTGTATCCAGGCAACAGTTTTCCCTATAAACTGACCTCTCAGTTTGACTTGTGAGGGTATTGCTCCAGAATTACAATATTGTTTAAGTACCTCTTAGCTATTGATAACTGGTTTAAATATAGCAGCTTGTTATCTGGTAGTTTCTAGTGTAGAAAATATCAATCTGTTTTCTTTCACTTAGATCTGTGTAACAAGTGTTGTAGGTGTGAAACAATATTACAAGTGACCGATGTAGTAAATTTGAATCAAAGTTACGCTTCGATTTGACTCTCAGATATGAAGTGAACACCATAAATATACTATTTAGCACCAAAAAAAAAAAAATTACTTTTTAAAACTGCAATGTAAGCAGCAGATTAGCAGCAAAACAATTAGAATTTTTACAAATGCGCAGTAAGCGCACTATTAGACGCTTCTATTTGACTCTCAGATATGAAGTGCACCGCAGACCCCAAAATGTACTATTTAGCAGATTAGCACCCAGAAAATTAGAATTTTTATAACTGCGCTGTAAGCACACTATTAGACGCTTCTGTTTGACTCTCAGATATGAAGTGCACCCCACTAAAATACTATTTAGCAGTTTAGCACCAAAATAATTTTAAGTTTAAAACTGCAATGTGACAGCAGTATTTGATGCTTCTATTTGACTCTCAGATATGAAGTGCACCCCACTAATGTACTTTTTAGCACCCAAAAAAATTTACGTTTTAAAACTGCAATGTGACAACAGTATTTGACGATTCTATTTGACTTTCAGATATGAAGTGCACCCCACTAATGTACTATCCCACTAATGTACTATTTAGCACCATAAAAAATGGGCTTTTTAAAACTTCGATGTAACCGCGGTATTTGAAGCTTCTATTTGACTCTCAGATATTAAGTGCACCCCACCCCACTAATGTACTAGTTTGCAGAAGTCTTTCCTAAGCTGTCCCTAGCAGCGGTAGCATCCTCTCCCTACACTAATAAGACCTCATTAGCGTGCGGTGCTACGCGACTCCAGCTTATATATAGAAGCTGGGTCACATTAGTAGGCATGGCTGTGATGGCTTCTAAGGGCACACGAGTCAAACGCTTGTTGATTTGCTGCCCTGCAGCCTTTCAAAACGCGCCATTAAATCGCCGAACACTGAACTCCACCGAACTCCAACCCGAACATACAGTGATATGTCCGTGCTCAGGTCCGGGGTCCAAAAAACCTAATGTTCGGTACGAACCCGAACTTTACAGTCCAACTCAACTCTACTCACTAATACTCCTAGGGACTCTCTGAGTCGTTGAGTCCCAGTACTCTCTAAGCCAAACAAAGGCACTTTTATTTATAAGATTACTGTGAGCTGTGTATAAGCTTTATGAGCTGTGTATAAAATAAAATGATTTATGTGTTTGCATGTTATGTGCAAAAGTATCTGTAATTTACAACAAGGGACCCAATATCCTGTACTGTGTATATCCTGTGTATATCCTGCCTAACTTACTCACCTTCTTTATCATTTCCTGTCTCCTGTCTCTCTACACTTATTAAAGGATTAAAGGAACACTCAAAACATCATAATGGTTATGGTGTCAGGAGTGCCCTGGCACCATCCCATTGTAAGCAGTCAAACTCTTGGGTAACTGAAAGCCAGTCACAAAATAGATGTTAATGACTATCGGCGATGCAAGCATAGCTTATTGGCGGAAAGGCGATCACCCAATGATCTTGGCTAATAAACCAACCTTGTACAAGAAAGTTTAGCTCAAGAAAACTAATGAAAGCTCAGGGCAAGAATGTCCAGATCTCAATGAAAGAAGTTACTGGGGTCAGTTAGGGATGTGCATGGGCAAATAATTTGGTTCGGTTCGGCACTTCCGAAATTCGTGACTTCGGCAATTTGGTTCGGTTCGGGCTTCCGAAATTTGGGACTTCAGCAATTCGTCACTTTGGAAATTTGAGACTTCAACCAATGAGAACCAATGAATGTAGAGAGTGCCAAACCGAACCCTTAGGGTTAGGGGTAGGGTTAGGTGTAGGGTTAGAGGAAGATTGGGGTAATGGTTAGGGTTAGGGGTAGGGTTAGAGCTAGGTTGATGGTTAGGGTTAGATTCCTGTCATCATTACCTCCTTCTCCTGTTTTGCCACTTTTCAGAAATCCGAAGCACTTTGGCAGTTCCGAAATTCGTCACTTCGGCAATTCGGGACTTCAGCAATTCGGTTCGGCACCTCTTTGGTTCGGTTCGGCACTTTAACAATTTGGACATTCGGAAGCATCCAAAATGTCCGAATTGCCGAAATTCATCCGAATTTAAATTCGGACCAAAATGAATTGCACATGTCTAGTGTCAGTGGATTCTAGGTAAATTTTCAAATGGTTTAATTCATATATCATATTTAAATAGGAGAATGTTAAATTTACTGTTCCCTAATTTGCTGTTAATCTGTGTATGTTTTCTTTAAGGTTAACCAACTGTTATATGTTCTAATTTGAAGTTTAAATGAATTATATTTATTTAATTGGTGGGCATATTAGCTAAGTGTTTGTAGCTGTCATTTCCATAAAACTAATAATTATCAGATTGTTGTTTTTAGGGTCAATGACAAATCTGTTAAATTGCATGTTTACCTCTACCAAAGAAGTTAAATGGAATAGTACAATTTTAAGAAATCAGAGGCAAACAAAATAACAAAATAAGTAAATCAATATAACTGAAGTTTTTACCACCAGCACCTTAATCTCCCAGTCAAGTCACTGAGAGTATGAAGTGCTATATACTATATCCATGTCTTCAAATCCCGAAACATTCTTTTATACACTCTGGTTTGTAATTTCAAATTCCCAGTAAACTCATCCATATTGATAAGTAAGTACGGAGCTAAGAAATATTCTAAATAATTTTGTTTGGTATTCATTTAGGCAGAAATGTTTATTTTGTCAATTAAAATGAAAGCCCCCTATGGCTTATGATTAGAAAATAATACTTATTTAGCTTACAAAAAAGTTAGAAATTAATGATAAAATAGAAGACGTTAATTTTCTTTTAATTGGCATTATCCATCAAGCAAATCATTATTGCTTTTCTTTTAATAATTTGATTTAAAACAAGTTATTTTAATGAGATGTGAAATAATTATATAAATACTTAATGAGAATTAAATGACAACTCAAGATTTTGTGTTCTTATTACTTTTAAGACTGAAAGACAAAGATAATATTTTTATGCACAGCTGCTTCTTTGAAACCTCATTGGGATGCTATTCCTTAGTCAGCCTATTACAGTGAATAACTTAATTCTGAAAAAAAAGTACTTATTTATTCCCTCATAAAAAAAAAACGCTGTGAAATGTGCAGCTATTTAATATAAACAAAAAAGGCTCGATTATGCATTTACAATATATACACACACAAAGATGACATAATTTTAATAACATTATTATTGTTTTTGTATATTTTTTTCAACAATATAGTAGGCAGATATTTAAGCTATTAACTATGTCAGTATTCATATTAATGTTACCTACTATTTTAGCCCAGGACATATATACTTTTAAACACACTTAGATCATTTAAATTAAATTTAAAATATTAAAAAGGTAAAAAAAAACGTTATTCAGAGTTGAAGTTGCTGTATTTGCAATAAACACCCATGCTTCCAGTTAGCACTTCTTAGCTACAGAAGTGATCAACCAGAAGCAGATTATCTAATAACTTCTTAATGCTCTTTCCCAAGTGTGACCTTACCCCATAAATTGCTTTCTTTGTCGCCATCATTGTTGTTCACTTTTAAAAGTTGTTCCCAAAAATGTTAGCAGTGCTTGCTAGTAAGATTAATATATTGTGCTACAAGAAAACAAAAAACCTGCAGTTTAGATGGGAGGGACATAAAGGGTTTTTTACTTCATAAATGCAGCTACAACAGCCACTAAGAGGGAAACATTGGACAAAGTGGGACGGTCAAGGTAAGTTAAGATGCTGAAAATATATATTTTTTTCCAAATAACATTTAAAATGCAAAAATCTAGCAATTTATTTACGTCTTGCTATACAATGCATGTTCTTGTCATTGTTACTATGAATTTGCCAAATCATTACCTGAAGTTTAAAAGTCTGATTTATCCAAATACTATTTTCTCCCATAAAATAAGGATTTCTATTAATTTCTTTTAATGTGTCCAGATTACTTCTATCATTATGTGATAATGAAGCTGAGAAGACTACATGTCCGATAAACCATACAATTCTTGTTTACAATGATTTACATGTGAATGCACTCTCAAATAACTGTACATAATATAATGTTCTTAATTACAGCACACTCAGCAAAGTAACATAGAAACATAGAAACATAGAATGTGACGGCAGATAAGAACCATTCGGCCCATCTAGTCTGCCCAATTTTCTAAATACATTCATTAGTCCCTAGTCTTATCTTATAGTTAGGATAGCCTTATGCCTATCCCACGCATGCTTAAACTCCTTTACTGTGTTAACCTCTACCACTTCAGCTGGAAGGCTATCCCATGCATCCACTACCCTCTCAGTAAAGTAATACTTCCTGATATTATTTTTAAACCTTTGTCCCTCTAATTTAAGACTATGTCCTCTTGTTGTGGTAGTTTTTCTTCTTTTAAATATAGTCTCCTCCTTTACTGTGTTGATTCCCTTTATATATTTAAATGTTTCTATCATATCCCCCCTGTCTCGTCTTTCCTCCAAGCTATACATGTTAAGATCCTTTAACCTTTCCTGGTAGGTTTCATCCCGCAATCCATGAACCAGTTTAGTAGCCCTTCTCTGAACCCTCTCTAAGGTATCAATATCCTTCTGAAGATACAGTCTCCAGTACTGTGTACAATACTCCAAGTGATGTCTCACCAGTGTTCTGTACAATGGCATGAGCACTTCCCTCTTTCTACTGCTAATACCTCTCCCTATACAACCAAGCATTCTGCTAGCATTTCCTGCTGCTCTATTACATTGTCTGCCTACCTTTAAGTCATCAGAAATAATCACCCCTAAATCCCTTTCCTCATATGTTGAGGTTAGGACTCTATTAAATATTCTGTACTCTGCCCTTGGGTTTTTACGTCCAAGATGCATTATCTTGCACTTATCCACATTAAATGTCAGTTGCCACAATTCTGACCATTTTTCTAGTTTACCTAAATCATTTGCCATTTGGCTTATCCCTCCTGGAACATCAACCCTGTTACATATCTTAGTATCATCAGCAAAAAGACATACCTTACCATCAAGACCTTCTGCAATATCACTAATAAAGATATTAAAGAGAATGGGTCCAAGTACAGATCCCTGAGGTACCCCACTGGTGACAAGTCCAAGCTTCAAATATATTCCATTAACCATTAACCTGTCACTCAGCCACTGCCTTACCCATTCAACAATATTTGAATCCAAACTTAAAGATTGCAGTTTATTGATAAGCCTTCTATGTGTAACAGTGTCAAAAGCCTTACTGAAATCTAGGTAAGCAATGTCTACTGCACCACCCTGATCTATCATTTTAGTTACCCAATCAAAAAAATCAATAAGATTAGCTTGGCATGATCTCCCTGAAGTAAACCCATGTTGTCTCTGATCTTGAAATCCATGTGTTTTTAGATGTTCATCAATCCTATCTTTTAACATGGTTTCCATCACTTTCCCCACTACTGAAGTAAGGCTTACTGGCCTATAGTTGCCCGACTCCTCCCTATTACCTTTCTTGTAAATGGGCACAACATTCGCTAACTTCCAATCTTCTGGGACTACTCCTGTTAACAATGATTGGTTAAATAAATCTGTTAATGGTTTTGCTAGTACACCACTAAGCTCTTTTAATAGCTTTGGGTGTATTCCATCAGGTCCCATTGACTTATTTGTCTTTACTTTTGACAGTTGAAATAGAACCTCTTCCTCTGTAAACTCACGTGTAATAAATAACTAATTTATCCTTTTTCTCAACTGAGGTCCCTTTCCTTCATTTTCATCTGTAAATACAGAACAAAAATATTCATTGAGGCAGTCAGCTAGACCTTTATCCTCTTCTACATACCTTCCTTCTTTTGTTTTTAATCTAACTAATCCTTGTTTTACTTTTCTTTTCTCATTTATGTATCTAAAAAATGTTTTATCCCCCTTTTTTTTTACTGACTGTGCTATTTTCTCTTCTGTGTGTGATTTGGAAGCTCTTATAACTTGCTTAGCCTCTTTCTGCCTAATCTTATAGATCATTTTGTCTTCCTCACTCTGTTTTTTTTTTATGATTCCTAAATGCTAACTTTTTGTTTTTAACTATTTTGGCCACATCTGCAGAATACTACAGTGGTTTCTTGATTTTTTTGCTTTTACTGACAAGCCTAATGCAATTTTCTGTTGCTTTCAATAGTGCAACTTTTAAATAATCCCATTTCTCTTGGACTCCATTTAAATTGCTCCAGTCTGATAATGACTCCTCTACCCATATTCTAATTTTAGAAAAGTCTGTTTTCTAAAGTCTAAAACTTTTGTTTTTGTGTGGTGTGACTCAGTCACTGTTCTTATATTAAACCACACTGACTGATGATCACTGGATCCTAAACTTTCACCTACAGTAATATCTGATACCAAATCTCCATTTGTTAACACTAAATCTAGTATGGCCTCTTTACGAGTTGGCTCTCAACAACTTGTTTTAGAGACAATCCCAGTAGGGAGTTTAGAATATGTGTGCTCCTGGCACAAGTAGCTAATTTTGTTTTCCAATTTACATCAGGAAGATTAAAGTCACCCATGATGATAACTTCCCCCTTCATTGTCATTTTAGCTATTTCCTCAACTAGTAGATTATCTAACTCTTCAATTTGTCCTGGGGGCCTATAAATCACACCTACACGAGTTACTGTGTGATTACCAAATTCTAACGTAGCCCAAACGGACTCTATGTTTGCCTCACTAACTTTTATTAGGCTAGGATTTTATGCTATCCTTCACGCCACCAGGCCACTTTCGCAGCGCCACCCTATCTTTCCTATATAAAGAGTACCCTGGTATTGCTATGTCCCAGTCATTTTTCTCATTGTACCATGTCTCAGTAACAGCGACTAAATCTACACTATCAGTTGCCATTATTGCCACAAGTTCATGGATCTTATTCCCTAAACTGCGAGCATTTGTAGACATGACTCTAAGCTTATCATTTTTTAACACACTTGCTACAGGCACCTTCTGTCCTTGTTTTGGGGGGCAATTGGATGTTTTATCACCCTTTTGCCCCCCCCTCCTAGTATAAATACATCCTAGCAAAACTTCTGAACTGCTCACTGAGAACATTTGTTCCCTTTGAGAAAGATGCAAACCATCTTTTTTGTACAGAGCTACCATGAGAAATAAAGCCAAATCCTTGCTCCCGACACCATTCACCAAGCCACAAATTAAAGTCCCTAATACGCATCCGCCTGTCATTCTGAGTGTTATGCACAGGCAGAACTTCAGAGAATGACAGTGTGGAAGCAACCTGCCGTATATCATTGGCAAAAACACTAAAAACGTCCTTAACCTCTGAAACCTCATTGCAAGCCAAGTCATTTGTCCCTAGATGGACAAGTACATCCAATTCTCCTTCCTGCTTTGCTTGCTTAACAATATTACAGA
>OW240912.1:56563418-56589736 GCA_933207985.1 Pelobates cultripes
TTTTTTTTTTTTTTTTGTTTGTTTTTTTTTGTTTTTTTACTTGTAGCTGGAGGCAGAAAGTAAGTGGTTTGGATAAGACAGGCAAAGAGAATGTGGAAATGGGAGTGATATAGCATGAAGGGATCTAGGTATGAGTAAAGGAGGGAAGAGAGGCAAAATGAAGGGGGGTGAGGGTGGAGGTAGAGAAAGTTGGGTGAAAAAATAAATTGACACACACGAAGACCCTAAAAAAATATCACACTACTTAATACTACATCCACACAGGCTGACACAGCACAGAAATACATTACTTTCTACATGCTGTTCAAATACACCCCCACATTTACACACTGCTACTTTACACAAATTCATAGCCACTGCCCAATAAACAAATACACCCCCACATTTATAAACACGTCTGTGCTACACAAGTACACCCCAAACACTATCATGCTCCAAAATACAGTCCAAAGAATAAAATAAGAAAATCCATAATGTTAATGTTGATATTTAAGCTGTTTAGTAGATAATTCCCCAATATGCAATCCTTATGTGGAATTGCCCAAATGTATGGATACCAAATTAGGAAACTGTTTAATAGATAACTCTTTTTTTTGTTATCCATACATTTTTCAGTTCCATATAAGAATAAGAAATTAAGGAGTTATCCACTAAACAGCTGAAAGATCAACATTATGAAATAAGCTTTCTTAGTTTTGATATTTCAGCAGTTTAGTAGATAGTTTTTTCATTTGCTATCACTAATGTGGTTCTACCATATTTAAGGATACCAAAAAAAGGGAGCAGTTCAGTAAATAACTCTCTTATTAGGTACACACACACACACACACTGCATCCACTACACAAACACATACACACACACACACACACTGCATTTACTAATCAAATACTCTCATCCACTACACTCACATATATTCTTTAAACATAGAAAATTCTGACTGGCATGTATATTTTGTGCATTTACCTTAAAAAAAAAAAAAAAAAAAAAAAGATTTGCAAAAAAAATAAAAAATAATAATAATAAACATGTTCAGTTAACAGTAGATATATGTAGAAATAGTTGATTTTTTAAAAACCGTAAATGTACAGAGTATCGGTAAGTTATCAGCTATCGGCCTGAAAGTTCACAGATTATGAGTATCGGTATCGGCTCTAAAAAATCTATATCGGTTGATCCCTAGTAGAGTTGTGAAAATAAAGATGTATTCCTAGCATTAAAGTGCCCCTCTGCTCCCAGTCCCCCTCCCCATCCATGAAAGGGTTAAAACTATTATTCACTTACCTGATTTCAGCAGAAGACGGCCTTTTTGTCAGTTGACTTCACCTAATTAAGGGACCCAATGCAAATGTGCTGCATTAGGCCTTCCGCATAGAAAGCATTAAATGCTTGATACTGGACATCCCTTATACAAAGCGTGAGGACGTCCAACAGCGTTTCACTGCTGTACGCTCCTATAGTGGCAGTCTGATAGTCAGCCACTAGAGGCAGTCTTAACACTGCAACGTGTTTCTCTAAAGCATCCATATTTTACATTGTAGGTCTAAGGGGGCAAGGACACTGCACCCAGACCATTTCAAGGAGATGAGGTTGTCTGGGTGCCTACAGTGTCCCTTTAATATGCTTTAGGTGCCAAGTTCCCTTCCAGGAGGTTCTCATTCACACTTGAGATCTTGGAAATTGATACAATGTTATTTACAAAGATGTACATGGCAACAGCATCTGAACGATGCAGCACTGTATCAATTACACCTGAATTTAAATGGCACTCTCTAAACTGGAGTTGACACCCATCCTCTAGTAAATTTGTACAAAATTTGTACAAAATAAAGAGAATAAAGAAAAAAAATATATATAAAAACATTCAAACTATATATTTATCCTCTAATAACATAGAATTGGCTAAGCTACATTTTAATGCTTTCTGGGGAAAGACTTTGCGGAAGTGTAGTAATGCTGCAAACACTTGCAATGACTTTAACACATGCCATGGTATGAGGGTATTTGCAGCAATATTCCGCAGTATGTTTCCTGTTGGATAAAAAACCTGAATGAGCAACTAGTTAAAAACTACATTTTTTATGTATAATTGATATTCTTATTTTACCTTATTTTTAGTATACGCGTCCATATAGAAGCTGTCTAGGTGAGTGTAGTGCCCCTTTGTAGTCCAGGCATAATGTCATATCTGAAACATTATTTGTGCTTTAGAAGAATTAGATTACATTTTCTTCTAATGCTAAGGAAATGCTGTTGTCAATGTTCTATATCTTAGAAGGAGAATGGTTTTGTCACATTTTTTGAAGGTATTTAAAATTAAACAATTATTTTTCGACCTTACAATTCTTATGATTCCTCTATTCATTCTTTCAAAGATAGTAATGCATCCAGGCAAGACACACTGTAGCCCTGTGTTAGAACAAAACTACTGAGAACAGGTTGCAAAATTGCTGTATGTATTGGCTCTGCAGAGGCTCAAAGGCGTAGTTGGACAGCTCAGTTGCCATATTTTTTTTAACAGAATATTTTTCCTTCTTTGGAAATTTCCAATACAGTAAAACGGTCTATTTATAAATAAAATGGAAAAATAAGCAAAGAAAATTCCTCCTTAAAAATAAAAGCTGCACAGACCCTATTTAAAGTTATTTTTTTTTCCAACATGGTGTGATTCAGCAACATATATAAGCTGGGATCACTGCCAAATGCTAGCTCTCCAGCTGTTGATGATATCCAACTCCCATGTTTCTTAATTAGCACTTTGCTAGTGACAGTCTGAGAATAATGGGAGTTGAACTGGGTAACTCCCTTGTGGTTACATATGGTACAAGTGCATTACAGTAAATGTGATGTAATTATTGGAGAAAGGGAGGGTGAGTATTTCCATAACACAGACAAATTCATGCCTCCCACACCTCTACATCTGCCTGCCAAACGTCAGCCCGATAGACCCATATCCCACTAAACAAGGGTGAAGTGTGCAGAGAGCACATTTAAAATTGCTGGCTGCTCAACATATTACAAGTGGCAATGAAAATATATTTTGTCAATTAGCATTGGGGAGGTAACATAATGAATCGGTCTGTCTTAAACTGGGGTATCTGTCGTTGCCACTACATAGAAACATAGAATGTGACGGCAGATAAGAACAATTCGGCCCATCTAGTCTGCCCAATTTTCTAGCCTTATTTAAGCCGTATCTTATAGTTAGGATAGCCTTATGCCTATCCAACGCATGCCTAAACTCCTTGACTATGTTAACCTCTACCACTTCAGCTGGAAGGCTACTCCATGCATCCACTACCCTCTCGGTAAAGTAATACTTCCTGATATTATTTTTAAACCTTTGCCCCTCTAATTTAAGACTGTCCTCTTGTTGTGGTAGTTGTTTTTCTTTTAAATATGGTCTCCTCCTTTACTGTGTTGATTTCCTTTATGTATTTAAATGTTTCTATCATATCCCCCCTGTCTCGTCTTTCGGCCAAGCTATACATGTTAAGATCCTTTAACCTTTCCCGGTAAGTTTTATCCTGGAATCCATGAACCAGTTTAGTAGCCCTTCTCTGAACTCTCTCTAAAGTATCAATATCCTTCTGAAGATATGGTCTCCAGTACTGCGTACAATACTCCAAGTGAGGTCTCACCAGTGTTCTGTACAATGGCATGAGCACTTCCCTCTTTCTACTGCTAAATAACTCTCCATATACAACCAAGCATTCTGCTAGCATTTCCTGTGGCTCTATTACATTGTATGCCTACCTTTAAGTCATCATAAATAATCACCCCTAAATCCTTTTCCTCAGATGTTGAGGTTAGGACAGTGGCCAATCCGGGGGGGGGGGCAGCGGGGCAATTGCCCACCCGCCCCTCCCCTTCCCCGAGAAAACTGATGGTCTCCCTCTCCCCTGCCAGCACATAATTTTAACTAAAACATTTTAAAAAGCATATTATAAAAAAAGCCCCCCCCAGCCTTATCACACACACCCTACACACACACACTGCCCCCCATACACTTACACTGCCCCCCCATACACACATACACTGCTCCCCATACACACACACTGCCCCAGACACACATACACTGCCCCCCATACATAGCCCCCCATTTACACACACTGCCCCAGACACACATACACTGCCCGACACATACACTGCCCCCCACACACACATTGCCCTACACATACACTGCACCCCATACCCATACACTGCAACTGTCACACACATACTGACCCACACATACACTGCCCCCCCACACACACACACTGCACCCCTGACATACACTGCCGCCCTCACTCACACACTGCAACCTTCACACACACACACACTGCTCACACACTGTCCACCTCACACACACACACTGCACCCCTAACACATTGCACCACTCACACATACCACTGTTCCTATGCCCTATGACAGCCCCATTTCCCAGCAGACCTCAGGTAAGTTGTCAAACTGTTCTTAAACGGTTTGACTACTTACTCTGGAGGGGGTCCCGGCACTATTGGCACCATAACCACTACACTGAGCTGTAGTGGTTATTGTGTCTGGATTATTTATTTAAATAATCTACAAGTGTCCCTCCCGAGATCAGGCTCTGGATCCGCCACTGGGCTCTGTACCCTTGGGTTTTTACGTCCAATATGCATTATCTTGCACTTATCCACATTAAATGTCAGTTGCCACAATTCTGACCATTTTTCTAGTTTACCTAAATCATTTGTCATTTGGCTTATCCCTCCTGGAACATCAACCCTGTTACATATCTTAGTATCATCAGCAAAAAGACATGCCTTACCATCAAGACCTTCTGCAATATCACTAATAAAAATATTAAAGAGAATGGGTCCAAGTACAGATCCCTGAGGTGACAAGCCCAAGCTTCGAATATACTCCATTGACTACAACCCTCTGTTGACTGTAACTCAGCCACTGCCTTACCCATTCAACAATACTGGAATCCAAACTTAAAGATTGCAATTTATTGATACGCCTTCTCTGAGCAACAGTGTCAAAAGCTTTACTGAAATCGAGATAATCAATGTCTACTGCACCACCCTGATCTATTATTTTAGTTACACAATCAAAAAAATAAATAAGATTAGTTTTCATGATCTCCCTGAAGTAAACCCATGTTGTCTCTGATCTTGAAATCCATGTGTTTTTTGATGTTCAACAATCCTATCCTTTAACATGGTTTCCATTACTTTACCCACTACTGAAGTAAGGCTTACTGGCCTATAGTTGCCCGACTCCTCCCTACTACCTTTCTTGTGAATGGGCACAACATTCGCTAACTTCCAATCTTCTGTTAACAATGATTGGTTAAATAAATCTGTATGATATAATAAATAAATATGGTTTTGTTAGTATACCACTAAGCTCTTTTAATAACGTTGGGTGTATTCCATCAGGTCCCATTGACTTATTTGTCTTTACTTTTGACAGTTGAAACAGAACCTCTTCCTCTGTAAACTCACATGTAATAAATTACTAATTTGTCCTTTTTTCTAACTGAGGTCCCTTTCCTTCATTTTCATCTGTAAATATTGAACAAAAATATTAATTGAGGCAGCCAGCTAGACTTTTATCCTCTTCTACATACCTTCCTTCTTTTGTTTTTAATCTAACTAATCCTTGTTTTACTTTCATTTTCTACAAATAGCTGCAATTGAAAGACTCTCTAAGTCATCTATGCTTTCTCTTCAGCTACTCGGGGATTTCGTAAGTAACCTGAGAGTAATCTTCTTAAAGGATCTTAAAGGATCATTATAGGGTCAGGAACACAAACATGTATTCCTGACCCTATAGTGAAAACCCACCATTTAGGTGGCTTGCTCCCCCCCACACCCCCTTAGCCTCCTCAGAGTGGGTTAAAACTCACCTTATTTTGAGCTCTCTACGGGTCTGCCGGTGCTGGACCCTCCCTCTTGGTGACATCAAAATTGCCGATTTTTAGCCAATCCAATGCTTATCCATGGTAAAAGCATTGGATTGGCTAAAATCGGCACATGGGTGGGGCCAAACACTGTTTTGCCCAATCAGCACCTCCTCATATAGAGATGCATTGAATCAATGCATCTCTATTAGCAAAATTCAGCATCTCCATGCAGAGCATGGGGACGCTGAACGGCAGGGCTACTTACTGTGCAGCACTGAGCCAGGAAGCCCCTCCAGTGGCCATCTAAGGAGTGGCCACTTGATGGTGTCCCTATGGGCAATGTAAACACTACCTGTTCTCTGAAAAGGCAGTGTTTACATGAAAATGCCTGAAGGGAGCTATTATACTCACCAGAACAACTACATTAAGCTGTATTTGTTCTGGTTACTATAGTGTCCCTTTAATGAAAACAGTGCTAACCATGAAACTGTTTATTCAATATTTAATGGCCATACGCAGCAGAGTGGCATCCACTGACAATGTCAAAATGAAAACAGCAGATCAACAAGAAAATAAACACAGAAACGATTAAAGATCTAAAAAGATGTCCGTAAGGGTTTATTTACTAATTTCTGAAATGTATCAATTTAAAAATTGAATTGCACAATTTAGGCTGTGACTATATCTTATTTGTCAAAATAACTGCAGCTTCTTACAGTGCCCACATTTTAGAGGTGTAGTGAGAAGCTGTAAACTAAAACAGGTTTTTTTATAAACTACACATTTCTAGTACATTTAAACTTTTTTTTTTAAATTGCTTTGTTTGATTATCAAATATAGAAACACATAATTAATGTCTGATAATATGCAAACAGTCCAGTTAGACAAATCATTTGGATGTGCTAGCTAACCTTTTAGAGAATCTGTCTATAATCATGAAACAGAACCGAACAGAACTCAATGAATTAATGAATTTAGATGCCTTACCTGAGCAATGTCCGCTATATTTTTCAGTATTGCAGTTATCTTGGTGCAGTCTGCTTCCCCCTGTGACTCTCTACTCCTCAGACTGGAAAGATAGCTAAGAGCCTCAGTACCACAAACACGGCAGCTATCACCCAGCTCTACAAATTAAAAAAAAGTTGATCAACTGACAATAAGGATTAGATATGCAGAAAAATATCAGCTGTAAAATCAAAAGCCTGTTTGCTTGTAAAATAAGTAAATCATAAACTTTTCACAATAAATGTCTGCTTCATAGTGGGCAAGGGATAATCAATGAACTAAACAACTAGAGGCACTATCAAATGACAGCCCTGAAAATGGTTTGACAACTTACCTAGGGTCGTCAGGTGCTGATCACCTCCTCTGCTACTAGAAGAGACTGTGATTGGTGCATGGCAGACCCCCAGATAAGTTATCAAACTGTTTACAAACTATTTAACTTCTTACCTTGGAAGGGCGCCATAGCACTCCTAGTACCATAACCACTATAGCTGCATTTAAAGTTCAGTTTTAAAACATGATGGTTATAGTATACTCACCTACAGAGGTACTAGTCTGTGCTCCTTGGGTGATAACAGCACTTATTCGATGTGCAAACTGAAGAAGATATGGCACCAAGGTGCTTACATCTAGAGAAATGGATAAGCAAACTTAATAAGCCAGAGATAACTATTTGCCCAAACACATCATATTTGTGTTCGTTAAAATGTTTTGCATATAAAGTCTAACATATAGGATTATTCACTAAAGTGATTCTGGAGTTAATTCAATAAGAATTTCAAATTTAAGGTCAAAATAGTTGGCCTGGAAAAAGTCTTATTCAGCTATGCTTTCAGAGAATGCAGCGACAATAAAGCCATCCCTTCAATCCATATAATACGTCTCCTAAATTTCTGTGAAAACATTTTTCTGTAAGGGTACGCTTAGTGACTGAACTAATGCAGATAGGGCCTCCTCTCCTCACATCTGTGTAACGTAAGCAGAGTTGGCTTTAGAATTTAGGCAGATGAAACATTTCATTTTTCCTGTTTTTTTTTTTTTTTTGTCTGAGGGTTTTGAGAATTCTGTGCACACAGGCGCTCGTGATCTAATTTCGGCCCATAGTGTAAATGATACATCATTGCTGTTTAAGTGCTACACATCATCGAACCTACACGTTGAGCTTGCTCCCACAACTGCAATTTGACAATCCCAGCAATAAACACATATTACAAACTTGCTACATTCTCTGTATCCGAAATATTTTCCCCATTACTCTATCTCCTCTTGCTGCATTTCCTCTTTTTCTGTGCTGCTCTCCATTAAACCACCCATTTACCTACCTATTGCATTCTGATTCTGTATTACAATTTGATCCATTCGCTTTGCTTACCTGATTGTTCAGATAGTCTTTTCTTCCAAGCTTCCTCCATTTTCTCCGTACTCTCTACCGCAGCTTGTGTTCTGGAAATTAAAAAGTCTAAGGGGAAAAAAAAAGAAGTAGAAAGTTTAGAAATGAAATCGAGATCTGGGAGTACAGTATTGCTGTAAAATTATCCTCACCAGTCGATATGCTGCCATTTGTATAAAAGGGTTCATCTAAGAGAGCAAGTGACTCCTGTATAATGCACTCAGCTTCCTGTAGCAGGCGCTGTAGCACACAGTCTTCAACTTCTTGAAACTGTTTGTGGTTTTCCTGTGATTGCAAAACAGCAAAGCCAAATGTCACAGTTAATAATTTTTCATACTTAAAAGATATTATTTTAACAGACAGAAAATACAGACAGCTGTTCCAAAGTTACTATTAACTTACAAATAGTTACAAACTATTATTTCAAATGATAAATCTTGCTCACATTATAGATCACTATTATCATTTTACTAGAAAACAATAGAAAGTCAAGATTTCCTGTATGTCTTTTTTCAGTATGTCTCACCTGCTTGGCGGTCTCTATGGTGGTCTTTAGATGCTGAACTTCCGCTTTGCTGGCCTCAAATGCCCCTTGAAGATCTTCCATCTGCTGCATCTGATCCTCTGCCTATGTAGAGATATCACTTTCTATAATCAGAGCGCTCCATCCAGACATTTGTAAAGAGGTTATTAATTAAGCACAAGAATGCTCACTTATTCCAAAGAGTAATACCTCATTAGTTAATATAACCTTCAGATGATATTACTGTGAAGTTGTTAATGCAATAAACAGAAATAGCGTTCCATTGATTGCTGTTAAATTGAGATCTCCCTCATTCCCTCCTCCAAGACTTAAATTGTTTAAATGACTGAGCTCTCATTAAGGCATTCAATGCTAATCCTTCCAGATTCCAGTATCAGGAAGTGCTAATTTAAAGGATGGAGCAACTAATTAAGACACTCTTGTAAAATCAGACATCTGTTTTGGGTCTTATCAAGTGTGTCTCTGGTTTATATATTTCCATGGTGAACTGTGTGGCACCCTTATGGTCAAAATATTTTATTCTTACACTATTTTGAATACATAAGCTGTTTCTGCACTCAACCTCAAGGCAACATCCAGTGCACATATGTGTATGCTAACCTTTCTTTGTGTGTGTTCATTCACACGCTGGTATGACTCCTCCAGCTCTTTTTTGGAGCGCTCCATATCCTCATAGGCTTCCCGTGCCACTGTAACCTGCTTTGTGACTTCAGCATTCTAACAGGAAAAAAACTGTTATTTTCCTAGAGCTATACACCAGACAGTACATACAACAAGAACAATCTGTTGAAATACAGCACATTAAACACTACTATTTTAAGCACCATACAATAAAGTACAGACTATCATAACATCATACTAACATCATCCTAAGGAGTGCATACTGCTAAAATATCATGCTAGCACCTTGAAATTCAGTTCCAAATTATGATAACATAACATTGTGGTAGTCCTATACCAACAATGCAAACTACTATAACATGACATCATACAGTGCAACACACTACCATTAAATTATTGCTCATTGCTGCCGCCGAGGAGTAGTGGGAGTCTGAGCCAGGGCCGATTAACATAGGGGCTGACGGAGCTGTAGCTCCAGGCCCAGGCCCATGGAATAGGCCCATTGATTTAAAAAAATAAAAATAATAATAATAATTTTTTTTTGGACATTTTTTTTTTTTTTTACACACTATGCTTAGGGTTGCCAGGTATTTCTCATGTATTTCTTAAGGTTGCCAGGTATTTCTCAGAAGTATTTCTCAGGTATTTGAGGCTGCCTAGCCGGTGCCGGTATTGCAGTAATACCGGCAATACAAATGTCTGTCTCAGTATAAACAGAGATTATTCTGCAGTACCAGTTGCTGTTTGTGTGGAGAGAGGCAGTGATAAGAAGTTACGGCATCTCCCTCCCTGCCTCTCTCTACTCACTGATCCGCGGGGGAGCAGCTCTGCACAGACACTCCAGACAGCAGCTCCGAGACATGGGGATGCTGAGACATTGGGACACTGGGGAACATGGGGACCCTGAGACACTAGGGACACAGTGGCCACTAGTCTGTGTCCCCATGTCTCCCAGTCACTGTCCCTAGTGTCTCGGTGGCCCCATGTCTCCCAGTGTTCCCATGTGTCCCCATGTCTCTAAGTGTCCCCTAGTGTCCTAGTGACATCGGAACACTGGGAGACATGGGGACACAGACTCTAAGGGGCACTGGAGACATAGTCCCTAGTCCCTAGTATCTCAATATCCCCATGTGTCCTTGGTGTCTCTCAGTGTCCCTAGTGTCTCAGTGTTTCCTAGTCTCCCAAAGTCCCCTAGTCTCCCAGTGTCCCCATGTCTCCTAGTATCTCAGTGTCCCCTAGCATAAAATAAAAAATCTCAGGCACTCACTGTGATAGATTTAGGCAGGTTTATTGGACGCCGCAATGTTTCGACCTGTACCCAGGTCTTTATCAAGTCTCCAATGTCCCCTATGTATTAGTGTCCCCTATGTATCAGAGTGTCTCAGTGCCCGATGTCTCTCAGTGCCCATAGTGTCTCTGTGCCCGTAGTGTCTCAGTGTCCCCTAGTATAAAATACAAAAATCTCAGGCACTCACTGTGATAGCTTTAAGCAGGTTTATTGGACACTGCAACATTTTGACCTGTACCCAGGTCTTTATCAAGTCTCCAGTGTCCCCTATATATATCACAGTGTCTCAGTGCCCCATGTCTCCCAGTGTCCCCAAGAGTCTCGGTGTCCCCAGGTCTCCTAGTGTTCCCTAGTATCTGTGTCCTAGGGACATGGGGACACTGGGAGACATGGGGACACAGACACTAAGGGACTGGGAGACATGGGGACACAGACATGCCCCCTTTTTGTGTATGTTCGCCTTTTTGGCCGTTCTGGTTATGTGATTTGTGTCAGTGGCCTACGCTTTTACCACATCCATAGACTTCCTGCTTTACTGGACACTGCTGTTAGGGGGTATGGGTTTACTTGAAAGATGAAAGCGTGAGATTAGCAAAGGGTATGTGTTTTCTCATAGTTGCATCCTATGAGTTTCCCTCTAGCACCATCTCCATCAGATACATGACGCTTAGGGGGTAGGACTGTTTTAGTGTTTTTGGTCAATAAGATTTTTGTAATTAGACCCATCATAATTATCAGCACCAGGCCCACTGGGCTCTTAATCTGGCCCTGGTCTGAGCGCAGAACTTATTTTTGTGTATTTGTATTTGCTTTTGTATCACACAACTATATTACAATGCTGCCGTCCACCCCATGTGTTCCCTATTAAGGGTTAATAAGTATGTAGGGGTTTAGAAAGACAACCCTCTCTGTCTCATAAGAGATTTTTTTTTTTGCCTGAAGCTGAAAGAAGCAAGGTGAATTGGTAGTGTAGGACTTACCTAAGAGGTTTGCCTTGACGTGGAAAGTGAGCTTCCACCTAATGGCCATTGGCAGTGGCGTACCTACCATGGTCGCAGGGGTCGCAGCTGCGACCAGGCCCCTCACTCTAGGGGACCTGGCCGCAGCCACAACCCTGCGATCGTGGGCTGCCTGGATACCTTCTGGGCTGGTGCACAGCCACACCGGCCCAGGTCCGCGGTTGTCTGGCATGAGGGGGGAGCTGTGCTGCTCCCCTCCTGCCTGTGTGTAGCATGGCTGAGCGGTCTGTCAGGAAGTGCTCACTAAGAGACCATGTCTTATGGGGGCCCAAGAGGTGGCCTACTGGCCACCTAATGGACCCCCCCAGCAGGCGGCTGTGTTCCTGGCAGAGACGGCGAAGGAGCTGTGTTCTCCGTGCTCTGCTCCCTCACATATGACGTCATATTATGTCTCCCAGCATCAGTAGACAGCCCGTGCAGTGCAAGGGAGCAGAGCAGGGAGATCACAGCTCCCTCACTGCCTCTGCCAGGATCACAGCCGTCCACCTCACTGAAGCCCCACTGGACCCCAGGGACAGATCCACGCCAGCTCTCCAGGTAGGGAGCCTGGGTGGACATTTTTTAATTTTACAAATATGAATAATTTGTGTGTGTATGTGTGTGTGTGTGTCAGAGTGTATGTGTGTGTGTCAGAGTGTGTGTGTGTGTCTGCGAGTATATGTATCTGTGAGTGTATGTGTGTGTGTGTGTGTGTGTATGTGTGTATATGACTGTATGTGTGTGTCTGTTAGTGCATGTGTGTGACTGTGTATGTGTGTCTGTATGTATGGGTCTCTGTGTGTATGTATGTGTATGTGTGTCTACATGTATGTGTGCCTGTATGTGTGTCTATGTGTGTGTCTGCATGTGTGTGGGGGGGGGGCAGGGACGTAGGGGAGGGCCCAGGGCAATTTTCGCACTGGGGTCCGTGGTTTCTAGTTACACCTCTGGCCATTGGAGTGATACTAAAAACCTCCAGTTATTTAAATATGCATAGGGATTTGGGATAGTATTCACATAACTATTTTCTCAACCATAACATCATGTTAACCTTATTATTGACATTTAGAATCCCATTGAGCAGTACAAACTACTAGAATATCAATTTAGCACCATACAATGTAAAATTGACTACTACAACATCATAGTAGCATCCTATAATGCAGTGCAAACTATTACAACATCGTGGTAAAACCATGTTGTGCACCACAAACTATAATAACAGTAGCACCATGCATTGAAGTACAAACTGGTATAACGTCATGTTAGTGTCATCCAAAACTATACAAACTACAACTAAGCACATATGTCTAGAATATCAATAATGTTATCTTTGTATTCTACTGGGTAGTGCACTAGAGTTTAAGGGAACACTATAGGCACCCAGACCCCTTCATCTAAATTTCTATCAGATGGTTTATCTGATTGGTGCAGCACAGAGTTTTGCCACACGTGCACACTAGCCTTCCAAATGAAAGCATTGGATTGGCTGAGATCATCAATATCGAAGATCTTAGCCAAAGAGGCAGATTTTTGCTGAGGAGACTGGTGCTGTTAGGGAGGAAGGGTAAGTAACATACTTGTTTTTAACCCTGACAGTGCTGGCCCGCTCACCTAAATGATGACTAGGGCATTACAGCTTTAGGAATACATATGCACTTACCATTTACTGCAGTTCACACTACTATAACTTTACGTTAGAGCCATGTACAGTATTGCAATACTCTACAATGCCACTTCTTACTTTGCAGTAAACACTACCTTTATACACAACAATAACCTAAATGATTTTTTTCCCTTCAGATTAGAGGCAGTGCTTTACAACTGGGATTTCATCACCTGGAGGGAAAAAACAGGCAGGCAATCTCCCAAACTTTTCAAGAACCTCCCCCAATTAACCTTTGGCCTTATAAATTGCTTCCTACCCAAGACATCCCAGTTCTTTGTCTGCCTCTGGCAGAGGAGGGTGTCAGGTTCAGGTTTTCTCCCTAGAAGTATGGTGAGAGGGCTGAGGCTCTGGAGGCTCTACTTCTTTTAAATATTTTTCAGAGATCGGCCAGGGATAACACACCAGACGGCTGTATCTCCCCGGGTTGTATTACTTCCGTCTATACCGAGCCAGGTGCCGGGCAGACGGTGCGCATTTGGGCACTAGCTGGGAAGTCCTGGCGGTGGAACACTCGTACAGGTTACGTTTATTTCCACCGTGGAATCGTGAAATGCAGGACATGCGTAATGCGATTTAAAATTCAGGCGCCAATATCTTTATTATTTTTTTCTCTCCGGGGTCAAGATATTGGTTTCCAGGACTTAGAGAGGCTGTTTACCCAGCAACAACTAACTGTTGCCAGGTGCACTCAGAATCTGTTGCAAGTGTGTTCTCACCAACCTCCAACACACTCTGAGGACATTTAAGGTAAGCCTTTTTGCTTTATCGTAAATGACTCTAGCCTGAATAAGTTAATTATCTGTGCTGCAAGATGGATAAGCTAAAAAAAGCGCAAATGTTTCTAAGTTGGAGAGTTTTTAGCTTCTCATCAATTAAAGGCTATTACTATAATCTTAAAACAAATAGTGCTTTGAAAGGGTAAGCACTTAGTAGATCGGGCCCAAAATAGATTATTCTTTGAGTAAAGCCTATAAAGGGTATTAGATAGCATATACTTCTACATAATTCTATTGGAAAATTTAAGTTTCCTTTCTGGCTCAAAATCGCTGCTACAGAGTGATTAGTTAATATGGGTTTCAATAATCACTAATTGCTGCAACAGGGTCAGTAATTAAAGTGAAGTGTTTGGTGGAATATATTCACAAGAGCAAGACCTGTATGGCTATTGGAGGAATATCCTCTGTATGTTATCCTTAGGTCTGGACTGGACTGTTTTTGCGATGTTGTACATTTGCGACCAGGCCTCTTTTTACACTTTTGTGGTGTTTGTGTTTAGCTGTAATTTTCCGCTCTCTCATTTACTGTTCCTATACAAATTATATATTGTTTTTTTCAGGACAAAACGGGCTTTCTTTACATACCATTATGAAATGAAAAAATATGATGAAAAATTGAAAAAAAATCCATGTTTTTTACTTTTACTTGAAAAATCTTTTACTCATCTACAAAAGCGAAAGAAAAAAAATGCTAAATAGATTCAAAATTTTGTCCTGAGTTTAAAAATACCCAGTGTTTACATGCTTTTTTTTTTTTTTGCAAGTTATAGGGCTATAGGTACAAGTAGGATACTGCGGTTTCAAAACATACATTTTTAAAATTTATCAATAGTGACATTGTAACACTATTATCTGTCATAAATCTCTGGAAAACACTCCACATGTATATTTTTTTTTTTGAAAGTAGACAACCCAGGGTATTCATCTAAGGCTATTTTGACACTTTCTATGCAGCCATTTTACCACCAGTCTTTGCCAAACTTCGCATAGGTATTTTTTAATTTTTTTTCACATACATTGCAATTCAGGTATAAACTTACAGATCCTGTTATGTGACACTGCCAAACAACACCCCAATATGTGTTCAGCAACAGCTCCTGAGTACAGTGATACCACCCATGCATAGGCTTGTCGGGTTGTTTGGAGGCTAAAAGGCCACATTTGGCAGGTGCGCATATCCATTTTTCAACTTGGCATTTTGACATGTAGTCAACCTGCGCACATGTCCTATTTGGGACATTTGTAAGGCCGGCCAATGTATTTTACCCCCACCAAACCATATATTTTTGGAAAGTAGACACCCTAGGGTATTTCAAATGGTGGTTTTTTTTAACACTTTCCATGCAATAATTCTACCACCAGACTTTGTCAAACTTTTAGGTTGTCATTCTTTGTGTGTTTTTTTTCACACACATTGTACTTTAGGCATGAATTAACAGATCGTGTTATGTGTCACTGCCAAACAACACCCCAATATGTGTTCAGCAACATCTCCACCCATGCATAGGCTTGTCGGGTTGTTTGGGGGCTAAAAGGCCACATTTGGCAGGTGCGCATATCCATTTTCCAACTTGGAATTTTGACATGTAGTAAACATGCGCCCCTGTCCTATTTGGGCCAATGTATTTTACCCCCATCAAACCATATATTTTTGAAAAGTAGACAACAAGATTAACAGATCCTGTTATGTATCACTGCAAAACAACATCCCCAATATGTGTTCAGCAACATCTCCTGAGTACAGTGATATCACCCATGCATAGGTTTGCTGGGTTGTTTGGGGGCTAAAAGGCCACAATCGAGACTTGTACATATCAGTTTTTCAACTTGATATATAGGTATGCTTGGCCTATCTTCAGTTTGGCATATTTTTGCATCCCCCAGTTAATGTTAACATCATGAAAGTTTATATTTTTATAAAGTAGACATTCCAGAGTATTGTATATGAGGTGTTTTCACATCCTTCCCCCAACCATTGTGCTAAACAAATTTCAGAGAACGTGCATGATGGTAATTTTTTAATTCTGCTTTTTATGCACACGTCATCTGGTTTGGCCAGCCAGTTATATGTTACTACCATAAAACTTTTTTAACCAAATGTGCAGGTATCAAATGCACCTTTAGCAGCATTCTCTAAACTAACTCCTGCAAAAATAATCTAGCTGGAGATTTGCGGGAAGGAAACTGACTAACTAAAATGTGCTGCTTTCAAAAGAAAAAAAACAGTGCAAAGGGGTGTCTGTCCTTTTCCCTTTTTTTATAACAGACCCGGCAACATTTCAGGGGATTTGTTTTTTTTGCAGTTGGCGGTATCTTAAAAATAAAATGTATGGATTCCTCTGGCACCGTTGTTGGAACTTGACCATCTCCATAAAGTATGATGGAAATCAGCTTGAACTAAAATTGGAGAAAGGTGGTTCTTTCTGGATTCATTTTTTTAAAGAGTAAAAATGAATTATGTGTTGCTACTTGCATCAGGTAGAGAGCCACCTTTTTATACCAGGCTTTTGTCTTTCTTAAGATAAGATATGGCTGCATCAGCTTATCAGCCAAATCAACACCCCCATGTGCCTGTTATAAGCCCTGACGCAAACCAGTTTTGTCTGTACCCTGCCTCGGACAGTGACGTCTGACATGCCTTCGTTATGGATGGTTGTTAGCATGTGAACATCCTTCCTGTCCTTAAATTTTAGCGCAAGCAGGTCAGCTTTGCATTCACCTTTTTTTTAATATGGGAGGTCTGGGGAAATCCTTGGCATTTCTTCTTACAGTGCCGCAGGCCAGTGTCTGCAAACGTTAAAGAATTTTAAACAAGTGGACACTGCTGTAAAAATTGTCCACATAAAGGTGGTAACCATTATTGAAAAAGGGGATCAGTAGGTCCCAAACAAGTTTCCCACTTGTCTCCAGAGAGTCAGGACAGCCAGGAGGGTTCAGTTGAGCATCTTTCCCCTCATATACACGAAAGGCAAATGTGTAGCCAATTTCGCTCTCGCACAGTTTGTACACTTTAATGCCATACCTAGACCGCTTTGAGGGAATATACTGTTTGAACCCTAATCTCCCTTTATATTTCATAAGGGATTCATCAATAGATAAATTTTGTTGGGGAGTATAAACTTCAGAAAATCTGTTCTGAAGATGGTCTAACAGTGGGCGTATTTTATGAAGCCTATCATATTGGGGGTGATCTCTGGGGTGACAGAGGGTATTGTCGTTGAAATGTAAGTATCTCAGCAGCAGCTCATATCTTGGTCTAGGCATTGTTTGGGAGTATATAGGAGTCGAACAAATTGGGTTGGTGGATTGAAGGCTTCTTTATTATCCCCATGATCATTGTAACAGCCCAGAATTTTTTAAGTTCAGGGACATCTGTTGGATGCCAACCATGCTCCCTGACTGTATAGCTACCTGGATTGGTCTCAATAAATTGGCTAGCGTATAAATTAGTCTGGGAAACAATCTCCTCCCAGATGGTATCCCCTAAAAATAACTCCATATATTGTATAGGGGAGAAGTCAACTACATTTACATTAATGCCTGCGTTGGCACTAAAAGGGGGGGGTGTTGGGCTCAGCTGACTGTGGAGGTACCCAGTCCTCTTCCATATTCGGCGTAGCAGGGGAAGCACAGCTTCTTTTAGCAGCTGGCTCACACACAGATGACATGTCACTAGACGTGCCGCTAAACTGACCTGGGTCAAAATCGGACGCAGTGTCAGTGGCGTCAGAGTCTGACGCCAAGAAGGCATATGCCTCCTCCAAGCTGTACATGCGCTGCATGTTTCACACTAACAGACTAAACTAAGAAAATACTAAACACAATTTTAATTTTTTTTATATATTTTTTATTTTATTTTATTTATTTATTTTTTACACTAAAACAGACTAAACAGTAATCCCTAAACTAACTCCTGTTTAGAAGAATCTAAAGAAGATTTGGGGGAAGGAAACTGACAGACTACGACAGACTAAGACAGTCTAAGACACAGATTTTTAAAATAAAGTTAGCCCTTAAGGGCAAAAGAAAAATACAGACAGTACAAATGCACTGTCTGTAACAGATCTGGCAGGGAAGGGGTTAAAATGGGATTTTTATTCACTGCTGATACTTTTTAATACTTTCTGGAACACCTGCTGCAACAAACTATCACGATCTCTGTCTCTCTCCCCTCACAAAACGATACAGAGGGGACAGAGGCAGAGATCAGTGTCAAAGTGAGTGTTTGTAACACCCACTTTGACACCAGACAATCGCGGATCGCTCACATGCCGCAATTGGCTGTTACTATCTGCCTGGGATGCCGGGCAGATAGTAACAACGGGATTACGGCGGAAGTGATCTCCGATCGCTCCTACCGCCCGTTTTCCGTTAGGACGGTTTAGGACCGTCCTCGGTCGGCAACGCAAAAATGCCGAGGACGGTCCTGAACCATCCTGCGTCCTGAAGGGGTTAAATGCCAGGATCCTGGCCGCAGTGTTTATTTTCTTAATCATGCAGTAGGCTTTTAGCAATTGCTGTAGACATCTGTTGCAATTAGCATTCTCACCACCTCAACTAGTTTCACCTGATATCAGTTTCTAAAAAGGCAGTCTGTTTTTCAGCTGGGGCAGAACTTTTCCTGTGCTTCACTCCATGGTTGCACATTTTATGTTTTATCTTACCTTCCAAGTCCTATGTTGTCAGATATGTTTGACCTAACTGACTGTTGGAATGGAAATTTTAAAGAAAATGCTTCCTAATATTGTTTCCTGCAGAGTTTGCATCAAACAGGTTTTAAATGCAGTTGCAGCTATTCTGTCTGCTCTAGCCTCTGCTTCCCAAATACGGCTAAAGAAAGCCTCTATCAGGTAAGGCTGTTGGCTGGAATTGCAATTTTAAAGAATTACTTCTATTGATTCCTGCAGAGTCTGCATCAAACAGGTTTTGAAATGCAGTTTGCAGATATTCTTTCTGCTCTAGCCTCTGCTTCCCAATTACGGCTAAGGAAGGCCTGGATCATGGGTATTGTCTTATGCAGACTGTATATCTATGTAATCAGTCTCGCTTCCGCCAATAAAGATGGTAACCTGTATGAACTAGTCTCCATCAAAAATTATTTCTTCCTCATGTTACTGGGCTTGAAGCAAGTTCTAGTACAGCTGCAAGCCAATTGATCAAGGTGTAGTTCCACCAGGTTCAATTTGTTCCCTGAACTACAATAGATACGATATGACTGGGATGGTTTACTGCCTAGGATTGTCTACAGTTTTCTTTTAAGAAAATGCTTATGGCAATTGCCACTTGAGATTCTCTCACTATGCAAAATGTTGCCATCCATAAATTTGTTGAATCTCTACAATACTGCTTCCTCAGGGGCACCTAATTAATTTTTGTACACCAGCCCCTAAAGGTTAGGGTGTTTCTACAGCATACAGGTAGATGCTAATCAACCTTCTGATAAAGAATTCCCTTTTCAAGAAGTGTGCAGTTCTGGTGTTTGTCAAGGAACAGTTCAGGTGTAAATATTTTGACAAGGGTTTTTGACTCTCAGAGAATCGTAATTTCTTGAAGAAAATATTTGTGGTTCTCTCTGTCCTTATCTCCTGAAATCTCTCTTCTACTTCAGTAGACAAGATACTAGGGAAATAATATTGGTTCCCGTCTTGTAAGAACCTGCTTGGTCTCTTCAGCTTCTTTAGGCATAGCACCGTTTACAGGTCCTTCAGTGGCCAGATACAGTTGCTAATAAGATTTTGCAGTAAAATTCTATACTTCGGTCATTCCTTTCTGAACCAGGCAGAAATGAAGGATGCCAGACGGTTCTTACTTTTTGTTCTAGTTCTCAAATCGATCGTTCAGAATTTTACGACTGATGCTTCAGGTCTCAGCTAGGTTCTCATAGGGTTGAAGGGAAATTAGCTGAGATAATTTGTAAAAACTTAGCCTTTGGTCCTATGTAGTTGGATATCTGGCTAGCTCTCTTTGCCTTTCAGATAAAGACCAGGTATTATCTTATCCAGATCTGGTCAGATAGTTCTACATCGGTAGCAATTACGTACAAACAAGGTCATCTTGTTTGAAAAATATTGTTCCAGGATATGGGTTAGTTTTTCTTAGGTCTATTCACTTATGCATAGAACTTAATATTCCTCTGTTTAGCTGTAGCATTGAGTAGTCAACATTTAATACAAAGCAGATTGGTTCATACTCCCTGATCTTCACCCAAACAATAGGAAGAATTTGATTATCCAGTTATGGAACTGGGACCTCTAGATCAAACAGATAGCATGAAGTGTTTCATTGGACAAGCTTGGACAGACCAGTAAGCTTTGGTTTCCTTTTCTTTCTTGGGAATTCCAGTCTAACCTATAGTTTCCTCCTGGTTCCCTATTCCCCAAGATCCTATAGGATGGAAAATGTGAGAATGATAGTCTTCCACCCTTGGTGGAAAGTAGCTGTTTCACCGTTCATCAAAAATTATCCGGAGGAATCTTTGGGGACCTTACCTGTAAATAGGCATCCTGGAATTCTCAAGGGTACCTCTCTCAAATTTGTTGTAATTCAAGCTGACGACCTGGTTTATGTATACCAGATACTGAAGGATAATGTTTTGTCTCAGGAAATTATTGACAATTTCTTTTACTATAAATGGATCTTGTTCCAAGATTTATTCCAAGTATGAAAGGTGTTGTTTTTTTAAGATATTGGTTCATAGAAAAGCAGGCATCCGCTTCCAAGTTTTAACCTCTTTTTTTTTTTTTTTCGGATGGGCTTTGCTGATGGTTTAAAGCCAGAGATCCTCAAGGTCAAATTTCGGTTATCAGTTGATTTTCAGAGGTTTGTCTCCAAATCACCAGTATCTGCTAGGCTCTTTCGTGGTTAGT
The DNA here is from genome assembly GCA_933207985.1 of Pelobates cultripes. Classification (NCBI taxonomy): domain Eukaryota; kingdom Metazoa; phylum Chordata; class Amphibia; order Anura; family Pelobatidae; genus Pelobates; species Pelobates cultripes. The sequence continues at coordinate 56,584,449 of OW240912.1, forward strand.
TCCTATCTTCAGGGAATTTTTCCGCAGGGGATCTTCTTTTGGGTTTTTTTACTCTGCTGATTTGAGTCTTCACTCTAGGTCTTTGGGGGTAGTCGCCCAAAATATTTTTGGGAAGAACTTCAAGTTTCCATTTTCAGCAGGAGAAAGTGGAGTTAAGTTGGATTCTTTAATTCTTCCCAATCTTCCATCTAACATTATTTTTCTAACTTTTCCCAACAGCGTTCTAGGGTCTTGGAATTCTAATTCCACTGCCTGGGCGTTTAGTTCTCGTCTACAGTACCTTAAAGGTCTGCATTAGTTTTTTTTTCTTTCTAACACCTATCTCCATTGAAGCTCCTTCGATCAGTTATGTTCAGATCGGTTGCCTGAGTGCTTCTGCTATACATTCTCTCGAATTCCTAACAGCCACGAGGTGATCTCTTCACTCATTTTGGTCTGTTGACCTTGGAAGATACAACTTTGGTCGCAGGTTTTTTGCAGTGAGATTTGAGTCCCGCCCTAAGGGATTGCTTTTGGATATCCCAGTTGTAAAGCACTGCCTCTAATCTGAAGGGAAAAACTAAAATTTTTACTTACTGTAAATTTCTTTTTCCAGAAGATTGTGGTACGGTTATTCGGCTTTTGTAATTTCTAGGGATGTCTTGGGTAGGAAGCAATTTATAAGGCCAAAGGTTAATTGGGGGAGGTTCTTGAAAAGTTTGGGAGATTGCCTGCCTGTTTTTTCCCTCCAGGTGATGAAATCCCAGTTGTAAAGCACTGCCTCTAATCTTCTGGAAAAAGAAATTTACGCTAAGTAAAAATTTTTGTTTTTTTCCAACTGCACAAACGAATAAATCATATATTATCACAAAACATTCCAGCACACACTACTAGAAGATTGTGTTAGTATGACACATTACAATACAAACCAATAGACTATTATGTTATTATCTTATTATATAATATGGAACAGGAAGGTGCTCTAAGTATTTTACAATATCAGTGAAAGTAACCTCTATCTGCCTGATTAGTACTTTCAGAATCACACACTCATGCCACCTGCAGGTGGTGCAGTAGAAACATTAGACCCTTTGGCAATCAGTGGTTGACCTGATTCAGGTTGCAACATGGAGATAATAGATGCAACAATTTAGGGAAAAGACAGGCTTGGGGTATTGTAGTGGGAGAAAAAATCTCTGTGAGAGAAAAGACAAACGGCAGGAGCCTAAAGGGTTAGAAGAGGTTGTATCAAAGGCCGACAAGGAGAAATGAAACTAAAAAGCAGAATGCAGAAAAATGCTTGGATTAAAGGGGAAAAAAAATGTTTCTGAGAAATAAAATGGAAGAAATGTAGAGAATAATAAAAATTTTCAAATCAGACGGCAGCTGGCATGGGGAACTAGAATGTATTAGGATATAGAAGAAGGGACTAAAATATTTCAGCTGAGAAGATAACGTAAAGGGGAGGAAAAGGCACTTAAATATAAGAATAAGCTAAAATGGACAGTGGCAGAAAAAAAGGTAAAATGAAGACATCCAAGATAAAATAGAATGAGGACAGGGGCGTAAGAAGGGTAGAATAAACTAGAAAATGAGAAAGCAACAACATGAAATGAATGTGTAAAAGTCAGGTTTGATTTGTAAATTGACTGCAGAATTGAAATGGCCATGATTCCTGACTGCTGCATAGTCAGACATGTATTGTTTGGAGAAAAGGTAAAGTACGGTAATCATAATGCTAATATCACTAGTATGTATATTGACATCAATGATTTCAACTACAAACAATGCAAATCCGTAAGTCCCAGCTTACAAATGGACGTTACAGATCATCACTGTGGTTGCGTTGAACATATCACACATTTCATAATACATTATTCAGGTTTAACAGATGCTTTTTGATGTACAGAGAATAGAATACCAGGTACCTTTCTCAGCAGTTCTGCATGGCTCTGCACCAGCTCAGCATATTTCTCCTTCAACTTTGTGTATCGCTGCTCATTAGCTATGGACTTCCCTGTAACAAAGATAATACGAACGCAATAAACATTCACTGCTCTTTTGCAGATACTTCACACAATAAGATGCTTTGTTCCAGCTCACACAATGCATAGCTTCCTAAAAGGGCTATAAAGCGGTTGTTTTGCCCCTTTTCAGCTCTAATATCACTGCTTGTAGATTTATTAAAGATTTACTAATGGGGCACTATAGTCACCAGAACAACTACAGCTTATACTGCCTGTCCCTGCAGGTTTTTTTATGAAAAAGCAATACATTGCTGCCTAGTAGGACCTCTAGTGGCAGTCACTAGCGGTGCTTCCTGGGTTAGTGCTGCACAATGTCTGGCACTGAACATTCCCCACAGAGACACACTGATTTAATGCATCTCTATAAGGAGATGCTGATTGGCTTAGAGTGCATGCATGATAGCCTCCCACCAATGTATTCATTTGGGAAAGCATTGGATTGGCTGAGATCATCAGATTCGGGGTCAGAGCGGGGGTGGAGCCAGCCGCGAGGAGACCCGAGCGCCACTGGGAAAAGGTAAAAGTAGAAATAACCCTCTCTGTCTCATTAGAGAATTTTTACCTGAAGAGGTAAAAGAGGTTTGCCTTCACATGGCAGGTGAGCTTACACTTAAATGTCCATTGGAGAAATACTAAAAAACCTCCAGTTATTTAAATGTACATAGGGATTTGGAATAGTGTGCAAGTAAGTCTCTTTTTTGCTTTTTATTGTATATATTGAGGCTAATGTGTAACAGTCATTGCTGCCATCTAGGAGTAGTAGTAGTTTAAGCGCAGTACTTTTGTGAATTTTGTGTATTTAAATCACCTTTTTACTGCAGGGAGAGCAGTCCTGGGGACCTAAATGGAGCTAGTAGAGCTATAGTGTCAGCAATATACATTTGAACTCCTGACACTATAGTGTTCCTTTAAACTAACCCTTATGTTCCAAAAACATTCACTCCCAGCATGGGTGTATTGCTCTCCAGCCTGTCAGTAGATGAAATCATTGCAATTTCACTATTACACATACTAGTAGTGAGCTGAAAACCTTATTGCTACATTTAGACAAAAACTGTTGGTTTGAAAATTATTTTCTACAATCACAGCTTCCCTATTTTAGCCTAATTGTCTTCAATACAGTTCCATCAAAAGATCCTTAACTTTGTCTTCCTTACTCTCTATTTCGGTTAAACTCTTCTGTGCTTTTTCTGTATCTTGTCTTCTCCTCTTAAGATCTTCCAGCTCTGTGCGCAGAAACTCGTGTTCATCAACGGCCTGTGCTCTCAAATGTTTCTGTTCTGCTAATTCGGCCTCCAACTCCTGAATTCGCCCCTTCAGATGAATAACCAACCGATGGCTCTGCAATACACCAATTATCATAAAATTCTGTACGTCATGCATTTACTGTAGGGGGCTGCAGCCTCCGTGCGTCAGATCTTCATGAATGGGCACAGCCTATTTAATTAGGGTGTACTCCACAAGTTTTCACATTATAAGCATTTATAGACCAACAATAAATTCTGTAGTGCTTTGCAATCATAGATATCTGACAACAAGTCATTGTCATAGAGAATATAACAGAGACAACAGTTGCTCAAACTAGGGAACAATCTATTTATTGTATTAATAAAAGGCTAATGTAAACTTAATTAAAGAGGAACAAAATACCAAATTACTACTCTAGTGATAACCTGGTATGTACATAGGGCGTGATTTATCCAGATTTTTAACCAGAAAACAAGCCAACCCATACTGTCCCAAGTATATTTCAAAACATTTATTATTCACTGACTCAACATTAGAGGCTGCAAGTCAGTATATTGAAATATATATTTGTGCTGGATTTACCGACACATTTTTATTATATTGTATATTATTTCAACATTTTCTGCATCTCATCTTATTCTCTCCTTCTTCTACTGCCTCCAATGCAATAAGGTAAATAAAAAATAAAAACATAGAATCTAAAATATGATAGCCCTACAGACTAGAATCTACCAAGCAACTGCAGAGAAGCCTATGTTTCAAAGTACAAAACCATTTCTAATCGAAACAGTGCACGCTAACATTTCTTTCTTCGAAGGGGCGCAATAAATACATTTTCTACTGCAGGATGCATTGTAAAGGCAACTCCAGTTAAACAAAAGGTCTGGCCTGGTTACTTATAAGTACCGCTCGGCACATTAAACGTTTTACGTTTCCATGATTAGCTGAATTAGCTTTCATAGTGTTACACATTGAAGCCGAGACACCCATTGAGCATTATCACAATCCAGTGAATAGAGGGTGATTTTGCCTCTCAATGGGTCATTTTTATTCATAGAACATTGCAAAACACTTTCTTTCAATAAGCACAGGTTTAGTCAACCTCCAGCTGTGTACAAAGCACAATGGCAGGAGATCTGCCTATCTGTACATATATTTCCTTTCATTATTTCACGTACTTTCTTGCACATTGAAAAGGTCTCACCTCTGCCTTAAAGTTGCCCAAGTCTTCCCTTAGCACAGCAATCTCTTTATACAGCTGCTCTATCAAACGATCTCTGCGAGACAAAATGGAATGTCACATTGCAAGATGAGAAATCCAAAGATACAACAAAGAAATTGGAAAAAAATACACTAACTATGAACATCAGAATGAGCACCCTTCTTTGTTCTCTACTTTCTTTAGTCCATGTGTTCAATGCCTTTCTGTTTTTACCCTGCCTACAGGCCCGGACTGGCCATCGGGCACACCGGGCAAATGCCCGGTGGGCCGCGATGGCCGTGGGGCCGAGGCTGGCAGGGGAGGTCCCAGGATCTCCCCTGCCGGTCTATGCAGGGCCGGCACTATCCGAGCGCCGGCCCCGCTGTCTTCCATGGAGGGCCGATGGGGAGATCAAAGATCTCCCTCACCGGCCCATTTAAATAGACCTGCGGCTGGGGAGGGAGGGAGAGGACCAGGTGTTCTATCAGTTTGGTATACCCCGTCAGATTGCTATACCCACGTCACTTCCGGGGAGGGGAATCAGCTGTCTCCTGTGCTGCACATGCGTGCTAGCACTCCTGCTACTCCTCCACAGCAAGGTCCTGGAAGGTAAGTAAAACTAGTTTTACACTTTCATTATAGTTAGTGCATTCACTAAGCTTAGGACATGGGACATTTAGGGTTAATGTTAGGGTTCAAATTAGGGTTAGGATTAGGGACTTGTTCCTATTTAGTGATATTTCACATTAGGGGAATATCACTAAATAGTGATTTCTCACACTTTATTTTAACCCTTACCCCAAGGGTTAGGGTAAGAATAGAGTGTGTGAGAG
>OW240912.1:56590092-56610541 GCA_933207985.1 Pelobates cultripes
AGAGCAGCTGTCTCCTGTACCCGGCCGGACTAACAGGAAGTACACACTGAGTGTGCAGGAGACAGCTGCTCTCTGTACCCGTCGGACTATACTGTGCTGCCGGGCTCGGCCACGCTACAGCAAAGGGAGTGACAGGAGGGAGCGCTCAGCGCTTCCCTCCTGTCAGCCCCCTTTCTCAGGCTGCGCCCGGGCGGTGCGGTCCGCCCTCATGGACGCACCGCCCGGGCAAAGCTGCAGCCGCCCGAGGCTCTTTACAGAGCGCTCGGGCGGCTGCAGCATGGGGGGGGGCGGCGGAGCTGGTCTGGCACCCCCCACCCGGCTGGCACCCGGGGCGGACCGCCCCCCCCGCCCCCCCCTTAGTACGCCACTGGTCGTCGGCGACATAAAAGCCGTGTAATAAGATTAATGATGGAACAAGTCGGTAGTGGTGTACCGAAACCAATGTATGGGTTGCCCTGTAGTTAAATGAGGGCAAAAGGGGGTGCAAAGAAGCACACTTTATTACACATGATTATAATACTAGATTCCAAAATGCTTTCCTCCGCTCTTTTTCCAGTTGAGGAATATACCTGTTATACACAGGAGATTTCCAATGACCTGGACTGTTTATGTTATGTGCAGGTGTGTCAGTACTAGATGCAACTGGAGCCACTCCGATTCTGAAACACACATGGTATACCTTACATGTAGGATAATGCAGGGGCAGCCTAAGCCTTCATATATATAAGCAGAACAGGAACAATAAGTGTAATGGTGACAATAATGACTGAATTAATATTTTTAATCACTTAGGAAAAAAGAAAAAGAAAATACATAGTATAATATCATAAAAACACATAAAATAGTATGCACTCACAACCACAAATGCCACATGCAGTGGCAAAAGAAGCCCATAAAGTGTATACACTCCTTGAGAAAGTCTAACTGATGAAACTGGTCGGAGGAAAGACACAGGAGCCTTTACGGATTTTGTAATTTTGTGAACTGTACTTTTGCCAATTAAAAAATTTTCCAAAGGAAAAAACAACTATCCAGACTGACTGTGGAATATTGTTCCCCGTGGACTTAATCCTTGGGACTGCTTTATGGGCTTTTTATTTTATTTGTGTTTTTGTTTTTAAATTCTTTATTTTGGTTGTGCTTCAGTAGGTGTACATAGTAATAAAAACATGTCAGCAGTTTCATAAATATATCACAAAAAGAGAAATTAATCATGTCAAAAGCTTACAGCACACTTCATAATTTTTAAACGTGATATGGAGATTTTCCAAGCGTCCAAAAAAAAAAGGACTGTCGCATGTGATACTAAGTTATAAGTAAATCGGCGATTCCATTCGCCTAAGTATTGGTAAGCTGTAACTAGGGGGATATGCGGTGGTAGTAGTTGTCAGGTAGAAATATTACACTGTGTATGTTATTTTTCTCTTTTGTTAAGTGATTAAAGAACATTCATTCAATCATCATTATCACCATTACACTTATTGTTCCTGTTCTGTTTATGCATAGGAAGCTTTAGGCTGCCTCTGCATTATCCACGTGTGTTGTGTGCTTCATATATATATATATATATATATATATATATATATATATATATATATATATATATATATATACACACACATGTATTTCCACTAGGAACATCCACTTTGTCTGTTGTATTTATTTCCACACCACGTTGTTTGATATTCTATTTTGACTCATATCTCCAGTCTAGCTTTACAAATAATTGCATACTTACTTGTCATCTCTGCTCATGCCATTCTGGGTGGTGAAATTAAATGGATCATTGCTGATGGAGCTTCCAAATAAATCATCAAACTTATTTTCAGGGATGCCCTGGATAAACACAAAAAGCTGCTTTAAAGTTTAAGCACTGACAGATATGAACATGTGCTTAGAACAGCCGTGTCGGACATATATAGAACAAGGTGACAGAGGCCACATCATCGCTGATGACTTTGGAAGCCATTGCAATTTGGCTTGCTGTACTATAGAAGGTGCATGGATAAAGCCACTCTAAGCCCAGCTTTCCCTACGTTAAACTGCCAGCAAAATGTGATGGCTACAACTGGGCTATGTTCAAAGTTGTTGTGTTAAATTAATCTGACAAAATCTAGCTTAATTGTAGCAAATACCATGTCAACAATACAGGGAGAATGCATGTGGCAAGAATAATACCTCTAAATATGCAGTTAGGCAAGCTAGAAAAATGGATGGATTAGGTGATACCCTATCTTTTGCAGTTCATTTTATCGCAACACCATTCACCATTTAGTAGATAACCCCCCGTGGCAAAACTGAAGCAACCGTGCTCTCCAATTATAAAAATGACTTTTCAAAATGTTAAAAATATCGTTAAATAAATCTTTATGATTTATGTGCCTATAGATTGTGTTCCAATGCCCTAGTTGTCAATACACTTACTGTGCTTTAATGTTTCCCGGAATGTTTCCATGATATGTGTGATCAGTGCACTGATGTTCCTTCCTGATGTCTACTTAGAGTGATTATTAGATTCTTAGGGGCTTACTCTGCTCAAATAGCAGAACAATTTACACACAGGATTAACACGTTTTTTGTAATATATTTTCACCCCAGGCTGTGGTTCTCCCTCACCTGACTGGATGTGGTACCTCACCTGACTGGATGATGAATCCATTCCTACAAGGTCATCTGTTTCTATTAGCGTCTCACTGTCAGGAGGTGAATTTCCTGTAGGTATCAGCACCACAGGGCTGATGTGCTCAGACAATGCTGAAGCCCGCAAGAAATTTGGGGGATTCTGAAATAAAAAAAGTATTATACATAGTATCATTCCTTGAAAGGTTATACCAAACACTCCATTCTACAAATAACCAAAATGTTAACCAGACCAAGGACAATGGATTACGATTTTTTGTAAGGATAAAAAATGTAACATGTAAAAGGACATTAGGTCTCATTAAGACTGCTTCAGAAGGGATGTTATACAGTGCATTGACTATTTTAGAAATGATGCTATACTTGCAGAGTTAAGTGATTCTAATAGAATGCAGGTACCTATTGCAGGTTACCTGCTCAGACGTACGCCATCTTTTTTTAAGATGACATTCTCTGTTTCTAAATGGAGGACTATGTACGTACCGGTTAGCTCAAAACAATCTTAAACATACTAAACCCGCCACTTAGTAAACTTAAGCAACCCTACTTACCTCAGGTAACTGAGGAATCTGTAAAAGGCGTTTAAAGTATTGCAGGTTACTTGAACGATAAAACAAATCCTTTAACCTGTAAGCAAAAAAATATATATCAACATGGATTTTAAAAAGTGTGAATATACAAATCTTCCAAGAATCAGTTTTAAATCCAATTGTCTATTTCCAGTCATGTTTTTAGGATTACTAAAAAATACCAAAACTAATATCTATATGTATGCATTATATCGATAGATAGATATACATAAATGGACATTGGTCTAAGTCACAAGTTAACAATATATATTTGTCTGTGATACATATTAGAGGAAGTAGATACAGCTATTTCATATTTATAGTTATTTTACTTCTCGGATTTGGCACACGCAGCTAGTAGGATATGTATCTGACCGTGAAATGCCAAAGGTTCTAGATACAAAAACAGCCGTTGACATTTGACAAAGTGTGATAAACTCCAAGGACTTCAATTTCCTCCATGTACATTGTTATTCTAGAAAGATTTCATGTACTAACTGATAAGGTACACCTTTTTTATTTATTGTTAAATAATGCTCAATGTTTGAAGTTTGTTTGTCGACATGAAACTTTTAATAACAGAAGGTCAAATGACACCAATTACCCTCAGTTTGGGAAATTTAGAAGCAGATTTGGTAAATTTAATTTATTACCTCTGATTTTAATGAACAAAAACAAATAGGATAGGTGTGTTAAAAAAATAATATAAATCTGTTAACCTGAAAGCAAACAAAGTATATCATAGTCAGTTGTCTATTTCTAGTCATTCTTTCCTTTTAGGATTACACTTTACGTACTTTTGAAACTGCTCCATAAAGCGATCTCGATGTCCTTGCAGAGTGTCAGTAGGAAGGCCTAGGAAACAAGGAGGAGACATACCAGTGCTACTGTGGATCATATATCAATAAAGCTGGGGAGCTATTTTTTTATGGCCAACTAAACAATGATCCATTAAACTTCTCTGTGAACTAAGGTGGCATTCAACTCTTTGGCAGTGAATCATTTGCAATGTTATTGATTTTTTTTTTATCCACCAATTTAATGGAATTGACAAATACTACTGAAATTTCCTGTTTGCCTTATTCTAAATCACGCTAAGTAAACATACCATGACACTATACAGATGATTAATTTACAATTAATTAAGGAGGCCTGGGGAGTTTGTTTTTTGTTTTTGAGAAAATCATTTTAGATTGTCTGAATACATGTCTAACCATAGCAACAATATTTGTCCAACATCATGTGTATCATTGCACCGGTTACACTACAATACTATTATAGGGAAGCCATAATGTAAAGATACATTTTCGAGAAAATACAACAGGTATTTGTATAGAAAAGAGGACACTTAAGAGTGAAAAAGGGAGAGAGCAGCATGGCTTAGCAAAGAGCAGTTAACTGGAATCTCCTGCAAGGAGTATCTGGAAGCAAGCCTGTCCGGTACACAGTTTTAAAAATTACTCTGGAAGGGGGAACGTGGCATAACTACTACAGTGATCTGTGGTTCTTGGAGTGTCCTTTTAACATTTTGCATGGTATCAAAATATGTTAATATTTATCTGTTAGGAAAATATCTTAAGGAGAATCACTGAACATTAATGTAATGATTCATATAATATTTTAAATAAAACACTGTAAATCGGATTCCTTTGCTACACATAGTAAAAGAGAACATTTAAATCTTTGGATTCAAGATACTCACATGAGTGCAGCTTAAACAGTAATTTGACAGTGTAGTCATATAAATGGCTGCAATCAAGAATGACTTGAATAAGAGGTGACAGACGACACTGCCCAGCTGCAGTGACAGACACAGAACGAGACATATCCAGGGATTTAAACACTAGAAAACAGAGGAAGAACAGGAAAAATGTAAGAACACCTTCTAGTAATAACAAAATACATGTTACATTTACATGGAATAATATTGTCTTTTTTTTTTTTTTTTAAGCTGGGAGTGGATATTTTAAACTTGAATCCAGTCCATTTGGCTGTCTCAGGTGACATTGTACGGTATTCACTGCATATTATTTAAATGTGCATTAGTTGGAGTACCAAATATCTGCACTGCTATACGAATTTAAAAAGGTCTTGCATGTAAGAGATAGTTAATCACTAGTTTTGACTTGTAGCTCAAATTAAATTGTTCTTTGTCCGTGAAGTCAACCTATAGCAGGCCAAGTCTTGTTCAGTTTTTGTGAATGCTAGCTTCTTCTGGGCATTCGTGATTTAAAAAAAAATGTAATTAACTATTAAAAATGACAAGTGAACAGTTGATATTACAGTTGTTCTATAAATTGAGTTTTTATTTTATGTTGTAAAAACAAAGAGAACGTTACCTGCGCTCTGGCCTAAATCCCCATGTACATTTAAACAAAATGGAGGCTCTTTAGTTTTATTCCAATGGCCATTTGAATATATAAGCTCACCTGCCACGTCAAGGCAAGCCTCAATAGGCGAGTCCTACACTAGCCATTAGATATGCTGATATCAGCCAAGAATCTCCAGTAAGACAGGAAGGGGTATTTTATAAACCATTTCACATTTAACCCTTTATAGGGCTTCTACACATACAATAAACTTTGCTGGTATCATACGAAGTGTAAACATCTCTAATGAGACAGGAAGGGGTGTTTTATAAACCCCCACATACTTAACCCTGAATAGGGCTATAACACATACAAATCACCTTGCTGGTATCAGCTAAAAGGCAAATTTCTCTGATGAGACAGGAAGGGGTGCTGCCCCTACATTCTTATAAACTCTTAATAAGACAAACGTCTTTTGTTTAAATGTACATGGGGATTTAGGCCAGAGCGCAGGTAACGTTCTTTGTTTTTACTATGTATTTTAAGCTGTTGGATACTTAGCTACTGCTGCTGTAAGCGCGGTGCTTTATCTTTGTGTTTTTATTTTATGTTGTTTATTTTTTTATTTAACATTAACAGTATTTTCATATTTTCCTAAAAATGAGTAGGGTTCAAAACAAAGAGGGCAGTAAGTTTAACCATGGTGTACGTGTTGTACCTCAAGGTTGCTTAATATTATCCTAAAAGTTCTTCCGCAGTACATGATTAGCAAGAAGTAAAATATTCAGGAAATGTTGCTTCCCTATAGCAGATATTTTACTTTATTTCAAGGGAGTTACCACTTTCCTTAAAGATTAGCAAAATATTTTACACATGTAGATGTTCCTTTATTTTAGCATCACATGTAACAGAAAATATAATGTATATAATCACTTGGATAAAGACAGTGGGCTATATGAGATATATATATATATATATATATATACACACACACACACACACAGTTGCAAGAAAAAGTATATGAACCCTTTGGAATGATATGGATTTCTGCACAAATTGGTCATAAAATGTGATCTGATCATCATCTAAGTCACAACAATAGACAATCACAGTCTGCTTAAACTAATAACTAATAACATACTTTTTCTTGCAACTGTATATATATATATATTTATATATAAATAAATGGGCGTTGGTCTAGATCACAAGTTACATAGTTACATAGTTACATAGCTGAAAAGAGACTTGCGTCCATCAAGTTCAGCCTTCCTCACATTTGTTTTTTGCTGTTGATCCAAAAGAAGGCAAAAAAAACCAGTTTGAAGCACAATTTTGCAACAAGCTAGGAAAAAAATTCCTTCTTGACCCCAGAATGGCAGTCGGATTTATCCTTGGATCAAGCAGTTATTACCCTACATTGAAAGATTATATCCTTGAATATTCTGTTCTTGCAAGTATGCATCTAGTAGCCGTTTAAACATCTGTATGGACTCTGATAAAACCACTTCTTCAGGCAGAGAATTCCACATCCTGATTGTTCTTACAGTAAAAAACCTTTCCTTTGCCTTAGACGAAATCTTCTTTCTTCCAGTCTAAACGCATGACCTCGTGTCCTATGTAAAGTCCGGTTTGTGAATAGATTTCCACACAATGGTTTGTATTGGCCCCGAATATATTTGTATAGTGTTATCATATCCCCTCTCAGGCGACGTTTTTCTAAACTAAATAGGTTTAAATTTGTTAACCTTTCTTCATAGCCGATATGTTCCATTCCTTTTATTAATTTTGTAGCCCGCTTCTGCACTTTTTCTAGTGCCATAATATCCTTCTTTAGAACAGGTGCTCAAAATTGCACAGCATATTCAATATGTGGTCTTACCAGTGATTTATAAAGAGGCAAAATTATATTCTTGTCCGAGAATGAATGCCCTTTTTCATGCATGACAATACCTTACTGGCCTTGGCCACTGCTGATTGACATTGCACGTTGTTGCATAGTTTGTTGTCTATAACAATTCCCAAGTCCTTTTCATGTGTTGTTATCCCTAATTCGCTTCCATTAAGGGTATACGTTGCTTGTGTATTCTTTACGCCGAAGTGCATAACTTTGCATTTTTCAACATTAAATTTCATCTGCCATTTGAGTGCCCAGTCTCCCAGTCTATCTAAAACCCTCTGCAGCAAAGTAATATCTTGCTCACATTGTATTGTTTTACAAAGTTTTGTGTCATCTGCAAACACTGAAACATGACTTTCAATGCGGTCTTCAGTTAACAGTATATATTTTGCTGTGATACATATTAGGGGAAGTAGATACAGTTATTTCATATATGTAGTTAGTTATTTTACTTCTCTTATTTGGCACACGCAGCTAGTAGGAAATGGATCTGACCATTAAATGCCAAAGGTTTGAGATACAAAAAAAAACAGCCGTTGACATTTGACAAAGCGTGATAAACTCCAAGGACTTCAGTTTCCTCCATGTACATTGTTATTCTAGGAAGATTTTATGTACTAACTGATAAATGTACATATTGTGTTTTTTTTTTTTGTTAAATAATGCTCAATGTTTGAAATTTGTTTACCTACCCTCAGTTTGTGAAATTTAGAAAGCAGATTTGGTAACTTTAATTAATTAGCTGTGATTTTTACTAACAAAAACAGGATAGGTATGTTAAAAAAATAATAATAAGAGTCCGCAACACACCGTCACAGAGCTATAGCACCCGGCCCATGGGGGCGCAACAAGAGAAGGGACTGGCAAGCAGACACAGCCGGAGACCTGCAAGGCAGCTTGAATCATCCGCGCAAACCAGGCCCGGACTGGCCATCGGGCACACCGGGCAAATGCCCGGTGGGCCGCGGTGGCCATGGGCCGAGGCCGGCAGGGGAGGTCCCAGGATCTCCCCTGCCGGTCTATGCAGGGCCGGCACTATCCGAGCGCCGGCCCCGCTGTTTGCCATGGAGGGCCGGTGGGGAGATCAAAGCTCTCCCTCACCGGCCCATTTAAACAGACCTGCGGCTGGGGAGGGAGGGAGAGGACCCGGCGGAGCTCTATCTTGTAGCTCCACCCGGTTCCTCTCGCGAGATCCGGTGCGTTGCCATGGCAACGCGCCAATCTCACGAGAGTGAACTCTAGCCCTCAGGCTAGAGTTCACTCACCACTGGACCACCAGGGATGATGTCACCGTGCCGGTCCGCCTCCCAGCTACCACGTGCCTGTCCCCCCCTCCCAGGCTAAAGGTAAGAGGGAGGGGGGGATTTAATGCCTACTTAGTTTGTTTTTTTTAATTTCTTTATTTACCCCCCAACACACATTTATACACAGCACTCTCACACTCATCACACTCTGCTCTCTCACACACATCATACACAGCACTCTCACACTCAGCACTCTCACACACATCATACACAGCACTCTCACACACATCACACACAGCACTCTCACACATCACACTCTGCACTCTCACACATCACACTCTGCACTCTCACACACATCATACACAGCACTCTCACACTCTGCACCACTCAGCACTCACACTCAGCACTCACAACACTCTCACACACAGCACTCACAACACTCTCACACACATCATACACAGCACCCTCACACAAATCAATCACATACAGCACCCACACATACAGCACCCTCACACACACACACACACACACAACACCCTCACACAGCACCCTCACACAGCACCCACACTTCACACACAGGATCCATCACACACACATACTGCACCCCTCACATATACACACAACCCCCCGATACACTGCATCACACACATACACAATACTTCCAAACATATTTATATAATATATATACACATACAAATATACACACAGCACCCCTCACACACACACACACACACAGCACCCCTAAACACATTTCATTCCAGACACACACTAGATCCTCTACCCAACTCTGGATCATCTACACACACACACACTAGATCCCTATATACACTGAATCCATTATATACGCACGCTCACTAGATCTCCTATACATATTCTGGGTCCTTCAAACACACACACACTCTGGATCCCCTATATGCACACTAGATTCCTTGTAAGCAAACACATACTACATTCCCTGAACACACACTCTCTACAAACACTACATCACCTACACACACACACACACACACACACACTATAGCCTGTATACACACACTTGCTACATCCCCTAAACACACATTCTCTAAAGCCCCTAGCCACATATGCATTACACCACAAACACAACACGACTAAAACCAACCTTATTACACAATACCACACCACGACCAGCTCACTCTGCACACACGCAATACCCCAAGCAGGCTCCAAACACATGCACAATACTCTTTCCTGGCCCTTTTGTCTCCTGGTATCCATTTATAGAGACACCAGAGACAAGTTGCAAGGAAACACAGTGCAAGCATGTTACTAAATTTGCTTGCACTGTGCAGAACAAATACAGGGCTTTTTTCTCATGCTAGAGCTCTTCAGCAGAGCTCTGTGCATGGTCTGCCCTGGAAGAGCATTGAACCATCATGCTCACTTTGAGAGGGGGCGTGTTTGTCATGAGTGATGACAAAACACACCCTCTCTGCCCCGCCCACTTCTTAGTGGGCCGCTGTAATAAAAAAATGCCCAGGCCGAATTTTTTTCCCAGTCCGGCCCTGGCGCAAACCCTACCTTCCTGTGGCATTCCCCACCGACAACCTCATTCGGGGCTGCACCAACATGTTCCCGAATACCGGGGTGTGGTGAACGTCCCAATCTAAGTTCAGGACTGATGTACTGCTGCCAGTCACAACCATTAACTGCCGCAACGCTTCTCAGACCAATAGTCAATTCCCGCAGCCAGTGGATAACAGTAAGACTCTCTACTGTAATTAAAGCATATGTGACTCTGTGCCTATCCAGCTTATCTACTTATATCAGCGTAGACCTTTTTCAATGAGGTTACATGTCTGCAAAGTTTATAGTTTTTATATGATTAGTTATACATAATGGGCTACCTGTGGAGGGATGTTTGAGGGCCTCAACTTAATGCTACAGATAAAATGATCCAATGCACTAGCCTAACTGCTGGACTAGCAATGACTACCTGTATTACTCATGTTGCTTTTAACCTGACCCACGCTCCAAACTTGTCTATAGCGTAAACATATTATTTCAGCCACAGCCATAATTTTACACCTGCTTATACTACAAAAATGAGCCTGCTTGTACCTTTTCTTTGCACTGCAAAAATTAAAAATTAAAAAATAATAATAATAATCAAACATTGCAAAAAATGAGGGGTCCTAGACACCCCATAATAACAAGAATTGAACTTGTTCACTCCTTTTACCCTCACTTATTATGTGGCAAAAAGAATAACCTGTGTAGAAGCTAATAAAGGCCTCGATTTAATATTTTCAGATTACCTTTTCAAATGATGTAACATTTTTGGATCGACTTTTAAAACAATTTAATATTCTTAAAAATATTTTGATATATTGATATATTGTTATCCAAAAAATATGAAATCATTTCAAAAACAGAAAAAAATTACTAGGCTCCCTACGATTCCCCACCCCATTTTTTGCTGAATATTCTACCTTACCTCTTAACAATACTCTGATTTTGATATATCTACAGTATTTCTTGGAATAAGGTTTGGTGTTCCACTCAAATATATAGATAAATAACTCTCTGACATATCAGTTACAATAGAAACAAGTCAGAAAGAATTTGCTTGAGTGAATCAAAACATTATTGAACTGAAATTACATTTCATCAAAGTTCATCACAAATTCTCTGGCTATCAGATATCTAATTTCCTCCTGGTCTGATCGAATGTCTTAATGTATTTTAAATCATTACTTTCAGTGATTCCTAATACAAAGCAATAAAAATCAAAGACTGTCTCTCAGTGAATTCAATTCCTCAGCTCTTTTTAATTTGATGACCTGATGGATTGTTTGTTTGTTCAACATACATTAGCCCCATGTATGCATGCATATTTGTAAAGTCATCAGAATC
This sequence comes from Pelobates cultripes, assembly GCA_933207985.1. Classification (NCBI taxonomy): domain Eukaryota; kingdom Metazoa; phylum Chordata; class Amphibia; order Anura; family Pelobatidae; genus Pelobates; species Pelobates cultripes. The sequence continues at coordinate 56,601,626 of OW240912.1, forward strand.
AATTTCTAGTATTTTTATTTATGAGTATTTATTTTTATAAATCATACAAGTATAGTTACTTTCATGCATATATCTCATATGTCAGAATGTATCAATGTACATCGTATGCATCCATAGTTCTGAGAATGTGTGAGTATATTTGTTACACATTCGTAATTAATTTCTTTGTGTGTGTGTTTGTTAGTATGTGATGCTGTGTTTGCTAAGAATATGAATTTGCATTCTGTATCGGTGTGCTGAGACGATGTGTGCAACGATTCTATGTGCTGAGTAGGAGTGCAGTGTGCATCTGTATCTGTTAAGAATGTGAAATGCGTGTTCGTGTGCAAAATGTGTTGTGTGCTAAGAATGCTTGTGTGTATACAAATTGTGTATGTGTTTGCATTTATTATGAGAATGAAGATATATATATATATTCAATCTCTAGGGGTTAGAAATCCAGCTCTCGTCACCCTAAACCAAGTAAGTATGTAATCTGAGGAAATAAAACATGCTCATTAAAAATGACACAAGAATAGAACATAATGCTCCATACTGTCAAAAATATGAAATGATTCATGATTATTTTTTAATTATTTTTTTCCCTTCAGATTAGAGGCAGTGCTTTACAACTGGGATTTCATCCCCTGGAGGGGAAAAACAGGCAGGCAATCTCCCAAACTTTTCCCCCAATTAACCTTTGGCCTTATAAATTGCTTCCTACCCAAGACATCCCCAGTTCTTTGCCTGCCTCTGGCAGAGGAGGGTGTCAGGTTCAGGTTTTCTCCCTAGAAGTATGGTGAGAGGGCTGAGGCGCTACTTCTTTTAAATCAATTTTTCAGAGATCAGCCAGGGATAACACACCAGACGGCTGTATCCCCCGGGTTGTATTACTTCCGTCTATACCGAGCCAGGTGCCGGGCAGACGGTGCGCATTTGGGCACTAGCTGGGAAGTCCTGGCGGTGGAACACTCGTACAGGTTACGTTTATTTCCACCGTGGAATCGCGAAATGCAGGACATGCGTAATGCGATTTAAAATTCAGGCGCCAATATCTTTATTATTATTTTTTTCTCTCCGGGGTCAAGATATTGGTTTCCAGGACTTAGAGAGGCTGTTTACCCAGCAACAACTAACTGTTGCCAGGTGCACTCAGAATCTGTTGCAAGTGTGTTCTCACCAACCTCCAACACACTGAGGACATTTAAGGTAAGCCTTTTTGCTTTATCGTAAATGACTCTAGCCTGAATAAGTTAATTATCTGTGCTGCAAGATGGATAAGCTAAAAAAGCGCAAATGTTTCAAGTTGGAGAGTTTTTAGCTTCTCATCACTAAAAGATTATTCCTAAAATCTTAAAACAAATAGTGCTTTGAAAGGGTAAGCACTTAGTAGATCGGGCCCAAAATAGATTATTCTTTGAGTAACGCCTATAAAGGGTATTAGATAGCATATACTTTTACATAATTCTATTGGAAAATTTAAGTTTCCTTTCTGGCTCAAAATAGCTGCTACACAGTGATTAGTTAATATGGGTTTCAAAAATCACTAATTGCTGCAATAGGATCAGCAATTAAAGTGAAGTGTTTGGTGGAATATATTCACAAGAGCAAGACCCGTATGGCTATTGGAGGATTATCCTCTGTATGTTATCCTTAGGAGGCTGATATTTAAAATCTGGTTTTGGTAAAGGACCACTCTAGGCACCCAGACCACTTCAGCTTAATGAAGTGGTCTGGGTGCCTGGTCGAGCTAGGGTTAACCCATTTTTTATAAACATAGCAGTTTCAGAGAAACTGCTATGTTTATGAATGGGTTAAGCCTTCCCCCAAAGCCTCTAGCGGCTGTCTCATTGACAGCCGCTAGAGGCGCTTGCGTGCTTCTCACTGTGAAAATCACAGTGAGAGCACGCAAGCGTCCATAGGAAAGCATTGGTAATGCTTTCCTATGCGACCGGCTGAATGCGTGCGCAGCTCTTGCCGCGTGTGCGCATTCAGCCAACGGGGAGGATCGGAGGAGGAGAGCTCCCTGCCCATCGCTGGAAAAAGGTAAGTTTAACCCCTTTTCCCCTTTCCAGAGTTGGGCGGGAGGGGGACCCTGTGGGTGGGGGCACAATTATGTTTTCCTGGCACTATAGTGGTCCTTTAAGTTAAATATACTGTTGTAGCAGATGGATTCTTTAACCCCTTAAGGACACATGACATGTGTGACATGTCATGATTCCCTTTTATTCCAGAAGTTTGGTCCTTAAGGGGTTAAATGACAGGATCCTAGCCGCAGTGTTTATTTTCTTAAACATGCAGTAGGCTTTTAGCAATTGCTGTAGACAAAGCTCTGTTGCAATTAGCATTCTCACCACCTCAACTAGTTTCACCTGATATCAGTTTCTAAAAAGGCAGTCTGTTTTTCACCTGGGGCAGAACTTTTCCTGTGCTTCACTCCATGGTTGCACATTTTATATTTTATCTTAACTTCCAAGTCCTATGTTGTCAGATATGTTTGACCTAACTGACTGTTGGAATGGAAATTTTAAAGAAAATGCTTCCTAATATTGTTTCCTGCAGAGTTTGCATCAAAGAGGTTTTAGATGCAGTTGCAGCTATTCTGTCTGCTCTAGCCTATGCTTCCCAAATACGGCCAAGGGAAGCATATAGCAGGTAAGGCTGTTGGTTGGTATTGCAATTTTAAAGAATTACTTCTATTGATTCCTGCAAAGTCTGCATCAAACAGGTTTGGAAATGCAGTTGCAGCTATTCTGTCTGCTCTAGCCTCTGCTTCCCAATTACGGCTAAGGAAGGCCTGGATCATGGGTATTGTCTTATGCAGACTGTATATCTATGTAATCAGTCTCGCTTCCACCAATAAAGATGGTAACCTGTATGAACTAGTCTCCATGGAAAATTATTTCTTCCTCATGTTACTGGGCTTGAAGCAAGTTCTAGTACAGCTGCAAGCCTATTGATCAAGGTGTAGTCCCACCAGGTTCAATTTGTTCCCTGCACTGCAATAGATACGATATGACTGGGATGGTTTACTGCCTAGGTTTGTCTGCAGTTTTCATTTAAGAAAAAGCTTATGGCAATTGCCACTTGAGATTCTCTCACTATGCAAAATGTTGCCATCCATAAATTTTGTTGAATCTCTACAATACTTCCTCAGGGGCACCTAATTATTTTTTGTACACCAGCCCCTAAAGGTTATGATGTTTCTACAGCATACAGGTGGATGCTAATCAATCTTCTGATAAAGCAGGGGTTCTCAACCCAGTCCTTAAGGACCCCCGAACTGTCCAGGATTTAGGGATTACCCTGCTGTGTCTAATGTGTTTTTAGGGGGGAGGGGAAACAAACACTTTAGACACAACAGGGTAATCCCTAAATCCTGGACTGGTAGGGGTCCTTGAGGACTGGGTTGAGAACCCCTGTGATAAAGAATTCCCTTTTCAAGAAGTGTGCAGTTCTGGTGTTTGTCAAGGAACAGTTCAGGTGTAAATATTTTGACAAGGGTTTTTGACTCTCAGAGAATCGTAATTTCCTGAAGAAAATATTTGTGGTTCTCTCTGTCCTTATCACCTGAAATTTCTCTTCTACTTCAGTAGACAAGATACTAGGGAAATAATATTGGTTCCCGTCTTGTAAGAACCTGCTTGGTCTCTTCAGCTTATTTAGGCATAGCACTGTTTACAGGTCCTTCAGTGGCCAGATACAGTTGCTAATAAGATTTTGCAGTAAAATCCTATACTTCGGTCATTCCTTTCTGAACCAGGCAGAAATTAAGGATGCCAGACGGTTCTTACTTTTTGTTCTAGTTCTCAAATCGATCGTTCAGAATTTTACGACTGATGCTTAAGGTCTCAGCTAGATTCTCATAGGGTTGAAGGGAAATTAGCTGAGATAATTTGTAAAAACTTTTCCAACTACATAGGACCAAAGGCTATCTGGCTAGCTCTCTTTGTCTTTCAGATAAAGACCAGGTATTATCTTATCCAGATCTGGTCAGATAGTTCTACATCGGTAGCAATTACGCACAAACAAGGTCATCTTGTTTGAAAAATATTGTTCCAGGATATGCTTGGGTTAGTTTTTTCTTAGGTCTATTCACTTATGCATAGAACTTAATATTCCTCTGTTTAGCTGTAGCATTGAGTAGTCAACATTTAATACAAAGCAGATTGGTTCATACTCCCTGATCTTCACCCAAACAATAGGAAGAATTTGATTATCCAGTTATGGAACTGGGACCTCTAGATCAAACAGATAGCATGAAGTGTTTCATTGGACAAGTTTGGACAGACCAGTAAGCTTTGGTTTTCTTTTCTTTCTTGGGAATTCCAGTCTAACCTATAGTTTCCTCCTGGTTCCCTATTCCCCAAGATCCTATAGGATGGAAAAGGTGAGAATGATAGTCTTCCACCCTTGGTGGCAAGTAGCTGTTTCACCGTTCATCAAAAATTATCCGGAAGAATCTTTGGGGACCTTACCTGTAAATAGGCATCCTGGAATTCTCAAGGGTACCACGTCTCAAATTTGTTGTAATTCAAGCTGACGACCTGGTTTATGTATACCAGATACTGAAGGATAATGTTTTGTCTCAGGAAATTATTGACAATTTCTTTTACTATAAATGGATCTTGTTCCAAGATTTATTCCAAGTATGAAAGGTGTTGTTTTTTAAGATATTGGTTCAAAGAAAATCAGGCATCCGCTTCAAAGTTTTTAACCTCTTTTTTTTTTTTTTTCGGATGGGCTTTGCAGATGGTTTAAAGCCAGAGATCCTCAAGGTCAAATTTCGGTTATCAGTTGATTTTCAGAGGTTTGTCTCCAAATCACCAGTATCTGCTAGGCTCTTTCGTGGTTAGTTCCTATCTTCAGGGAAATTTTTCCGCAGGGGATCTTCATTTGGGTTTTTTTACTCTGCTGATTTGACTCTTCACTCTAGGTCTTTGGGGGTAGTCGCCCAAAATATTTTTGGGAAGAACTTCAAGTTTCCATTTTCAGCAGGAGAAAGTGGAGTTAAGTTGGATTCTTTAATTCGAAACTAATGGCCACAAGTCCAAGAGGACACAACAGGGGGTAACCCTAATAATGTAATTCTTTAATTCTTCCCAATTTTCCATCTAACATTATTTTTCTACCTTTTCCCAACAGCGTTCTAGGGTCTTGGAATTCTAATTCCACTGCCTGGGCATTTAGTTCTCGTCTACGTCACCTTAAAGGTCTGCATTCGTTTGGGTTTTTTCTTATCTGACTCCTATCTCCATTGAAGCTCCTTCGATCACAGTTATGTTCAGATCGGTTGCTTGAGGGCTTCTGCTATACATTCTCTCAAATTCCTAACAGTCAAGAGGTGATCTCTTCACTCATTTTGGTCTGTTGACCTTGGAAGATACAACTTTGGTTGCAGGTTTTTTTGCGGTGAGATTTGAGTCCCACCCTAAGGGATTGCTTTTGGATATCCCAGCTGTAAAGCACTGCCTCTAATCTGAAGGGGAAAAACAAAAAAATGTACTTACCGTAAATTTATTTTTCCAGAAGATTAGAGGCAGTGCTCACTTCCCTCCAAATTTGTTCATAGTCTGAGTGGTACGGTTATTTGGCTTTTGTAATTTCTGGGGATGTCTTGGGTAGGTAGCAATTTATAAGGCCAGAGGTTAATTGGGGGAGGTTCTTAAAAAGTTTGGGAGATTGCCTGCCTGTTTTTTCCCTCCAGGTGATGAAATCCCAGTTGTAAAGCACTGCCTCTAATCTTCTGGAAAAATAAATTTACGGTAAGTAAACATTTTGTTTTTTTAAACATATGTGCTACACAATGTGTTTATCCAGTTGTTCAGAGTACCGCGCACTGTTTCCACAGACTAATGATAACATCATTATATGGGGAGGGCGCAAAGATCCAAGTATTATATGTGGGACATGGGTAGGGCAAGTCCAAGTGAAAAACACATTTTTTTTTTAAAGGGCTCGGAGGGCACAAAGCAACATTTGCTGCGGTACGAAAGGAACTTGCAAACTTTCAAAAAGAGCCTTTTAGAAAAAAAAAGGGAAGATGTACGTTCAAATTTAATATCTAACTCAATTACAAAATAATCTAATTAAGGAGTGCTGGTCAGGCGTATGCTGGTTATTACAATGTCACAGAAAACGAGTGTAAAATATATATGAACTACGTAAAAAAAAAAATTCATGCTCTTTAAATTATCGTTATGGAGTGCAGAAAAAGAGAATTAAATAAAGACATTGGTCAGGCCCTAGAGGGGTGCACAATTTATCATAAGGTTCTAGAACCTTTTAAATAAAATCTAACATGCTGATCAAGTGTTAAACAGTAACCCTGAAGCTGTTAGATGCTAATGTTCCTGATGTCTTATTCAAAAGAACAGTGACAGTTCCTTTTAAAATGAGTGGAAGTAGAGCTGTGAAAATTGGCCATGAAGAATGTGTAGCAGTGGTAGTGGGTAATGATGATGATGTGACCTAATCACGTGTCTGGATACATAATTCAGAGCATCTTTTTATATCAGAGAATATTTGACTTGTAATAAGAACAGATGAGCTTCTCCCAAAGAATCCAAGCATAACCTGCATAATAAGCATTTATTCTGTGTTAAACAAGCTGAAACGGAAAAGCTTACAAAGAACCCTCGATTTATGAAGACTCGCTCCACACATTTTTCCATAAATTATTTTATGATATTGTCTATTGCAGCAGGTTTCTCTCCCACACATTCATTCTGGGTTCAAGGACAAACAGCAAGGATACAGATACAAGTTTAACTGACCTGTGTGGAACAAATTGAGCTCCCACTCCATATAATCGAATATTTCCACTGTTAACTGGAAACTGAATAAAAATACAGATATGTGTTACAAACTGGAGGAGGCTTGCTAGTTATAACGGCATGCATGTTGCAATAGATCATTTACATAACACCCATCCACGAATCTCTGCTTGCCGGCCTTACACAACCAGAGTCAACTACTTGTGATGAATAACTCTGAACCCATCACCCTCTAACGTCCAAATTATTAACAGGCCAATTACATATTCAAAGCACAAGTTTGTTTTACCAGCTAACAAGGTAGCCCGAATGGGCTAGAACCTCTATACTTATGTTTATTCTATCCAGTGATTCCAAAACTGGACAATGAAGGTTAGGCCTCGGGAAAGGAATTACACACATTGTGGTCCCCAGATATTATAAAGCTAGACACCCTGGAACTGGTACAAAGTAGACCCAGAGCAAATGCTTCCTGCATTGTATGTGCTTAAAGGGACACGACGGACCTCTAAAGCACTTTAGCTTGCTGAAAGAGTGTGTGCACTTTTTTCATTTTGCAAAAAGTGCACTTTACAATAGAAATGTACACTTTTATAAATCATACAGGTTACACTCCACTCACTTTTCAAGCAGACAACATATCCTTCCTGATTTAGTTAGCTTATTTGCACTAAACTCGAGGCAGCAATAGCTCAGATCATCTGCCTTCTGACTTCTCATTGAGCTGCATTGGGAAGTCTGCGATTACAGTCACAGAAAGTCTAGGCAGGATTAGAAGAGGAGGGTTTGCAAAGGCAGCAGACAAGAGATCTGCAGGTTTTGCAAGCTGTTTTTAGATATAACTCCAATGAAACAATGCATAAATAAATGCATAAAAGTTTTCATTTGGGTTATATCTACTAAACAGTGATTTCTATTTATTTTGTATTTGGGCAGTGCATGGGGGAATGTGTGATATCACTTGCAGACTCAGAAAGAGTGTAAGCAACAGCCAGGTTTTATGACAAGCCCAGTGCATCATTTTTATTAAAGCTTTTAACACTTGGCAATGGCTTTTGAGTTCAGAGATATTTTAACAGCAAATAGGCATGGACCCAGCCACTACAAGCAAAACTCAAGCACAGTGTAATGGGTCAGTTATGGGTCCAGTTTAAAAACAAATGAGAAAATTAAGGCAAGTTTTATATTTTTTGAAAAGTTTCATTGAGTATAAAGACATGGCTACACTTTTTCCACTGGGTATTGTAGACATGGATATTTTTGGACACCTGCAATTATTATTTCATCAAACTTAAAAGAAGTACTACAAATATCAAAATATTGCCAAGTCCACTTTGTTTAAATGCTTGAATATGCACGATTCACTATAGACATGGTCTCTTTATATTTACAATTAGGGTGCATAGGTGTAGGAGTCTCTACTCAGGCAAACCATTAATATGAATTCACACTTACTATGTTTTCATTGAAAACAGGAATTAAGACATTGAGATTACCAAACTCTTCAGCACGGGGTATTCATAATCTTAGAGCATTTGAAGATTTGCTCAGCTCATTTAGAATGATTAGAAGCATGGAGATTATGGTAAAAGAATGAAGTACAGTTCTATGGAATGCTGGGAGTATGAGTCTAAGTGTGAGAGAATCATTCAAAAGTTAAGGTGACAGGAATCTCAAAATCAGAGGCGATAAAATTGGAAAGTGAAAGTAACACAGTTAAACTAGCATCCAAGATACTATTTAGGCACATGCACACTAGTTCGCAGCATGCCTAAATGCGTCTGAATACTACTGGCAATTTATCTAAGAGTTTCTCACAATTGATTTCCAATGTCCTTTAGATCACAGAATTAGTAAAGAGGTTACAGGAATAGGATACACAGATATATATAAAAAAAAAAAAAAACTTACAAATTATTCACATCATTCTCCCCAGCTTCATCCAGTTGTCTGTCAGTCATCTGAAGGTTGCCAGGGAAACGGGGATTCTGGGTGCACAGAACATCAAAAAAACAGCAATTTACTGGGTGAGGGAGGAATTTTTTGCAAGGAAACAAGGCTTGGGTTTGTCGAGCTAAGAGTGCATACTAGAGGAAGCCTTTGGCAGCATGAAATAAAAGTGGAAAGCAGGAAAGAATAAGGCTGGTGTGAAAATACACTG
>OW240912.1:56610641-56627495 GCA_933207985.1 Pelobates cultripes
TTTGTCACCCCCCTACACAATGTCACCTCCTCACACTGTCACCTCCCTCTCACTATGTCACCCCCTCATACTCTGTCACTCCCCTTACACTAATGTAACCCTCTCTCACTCTGTCACCCCCTCTCACACTATATCACCTTCCCTCTCACACTATACCACCTCCTCACACTGTCACCCCCTCTCATTCTGTCACCCCCTCTCATTCTGCCACCCCCTCTTACTCTGTCACCCCCTCTTACTCTGTCACCCCCTCACCCTATGTCATCCTCCCTCTCACACTATGTCACCCCCCTCATTCTGTCCACCCCTCACTCTTTCACCCCCTCTAACTTGGTCACCCTTCTTACACTAATTTAACCCTCTCTCACAATGTCACCCCCTCTCACACTAATGTTACCCCCCACTCTGTCACCTGCACTCTCACTGTCACCCCCCTACACTCTGTCATCCATCCTACACTATGTCACCTTCCCTCTCACACTATGTCACCATCCTTCTCACACTATCTCACCCCCTCTCTCACTACGAGTATGTTTTCCTGGCACTATAGTGGTCCTTTAAGTATAATGTCTATGTTTAAGTGCAATTTTGTACAATTTAGTGTCATACATAATGTATTATTGTTTTGCATTGTACTTTTTTGCACTTCATCTGTCTGTCCATCTGTCCGACTATCTATCTATTGTCCTCCAGAATGTTTCACATGTCATATGGTTTTCCTGTTGGTGCTAGTGGGGAATTTATTTTATTTTTATTGTTACTTTGTTCTTCTACAAGAATGGCCTTTGGATTTATTATTATTTTTGATTCGTTTTTCATTTGGTTTGGTTTGACCATGTTCCACAGTAGAAAGCATGTCTGACCACTGGGTCCTCCTCTGACATCAGCTGATGGGGGAACCTAATGCACCTGTGCGGCGAGCAACACACATGCATTAGGCCTTCTCTATAGGAAATCATTGAATCAATACTTTTCTATATGGATTTAAAAGACACTGGAGGTCCTCATCCAAAGCACGAGGACACCCAGTGGCTTGTTTGGCTTTTCATCAGGAACCTGCAATCTTCTGAAAAGTTCTCATTCTACACATCCTGGGACATGTATTTAAACAACATCACAACCTGAGGAAAGTTACTTTTTGGCCTATTACATTTTTACTTTCCGTCTGTTTATTTGTAGCTCTCTTTTCCACTAACTGTGTTACCTGGTCTATGTCCCCTTTGTGACGATGATTGTTTTTACCCCATTTTCCTAATCTCACCCTCCACAAATTCTGTTTTCTTTATTCATACTTATTGTCTACATTTCCAGCAGGGGAAAAAAGTATAATAAAGTAAAAATATAAAAAATAAATAATACATTATAATAAAATATATACAAAAAAATACATATTACAAATTGTTTTATAATATTTACGTAGTACAAATGTTTATAAAAAATATTAAATCAATTGAAAAACAACAATATTAAATTGAGGCCTATATAAGGATTTTCTGTATTGAAGAAGTTTCAATCATGCCTTAAATAAAGCAAAAAAGAAGCTGTACCATGTTAGTTGAAATATTAAATAGAAAAATAATATATTTTACATGGCACTTCGGAAAAAGCTTTAGTTAAATAAATCAAAGATAAAAACTGAAAAAAATAAAAGAGAAAAAAATTGTACAATGTCGCTGCAGTAATGAAGCTGATTCTTTTGTCACAGCGACAGTGACATTATTAGAAGAGGGAGCTGTGGACGCCCTATTGCTATGTTAAAAATAGTTTTATTGAATAAAAGAGATGTGTGGGAGAAGATCAAATTTTATTGAAATTATAATGCATTACCAGTTCCTCCGAATGTAAAGATTTCAGTAAATGAGCAATTAAGACCCCTTTCTTAATTCCACCACTGTTCACTACAGTAACATTATTTACCGGTTATATTAAAGATGAGGTATATGTCCTGCACAATATGAGAAACAGATAATTAATCAGCTTTTTTTTAACCATAGAGTAGTCTAGTAAAACAGTTTTTTTCCCCATAATTTCCCAAAAAAGTGAAAAAGTAAAATCATTTAAAAATGCTAAAACTAATAGCAGACTCACAAATTGACACTCACGTTACTGGTTCAAAATTAGCTATATTTTTCAGGTTGTAAAATCAAAATTTATATTTTTATTCTTTGAGAAACCATCCCTTGGAATTCTCTGTGAATTAGGTTTTAGCAGCACCCTATCAATGATTTTCATAGAGTCTCAGAGTATGGGAAAATCAGATTCTTTACAATGTATGACTATATATTGCAACTAAATCCCCATTATAATTAAAGTAACATTGCTATCAAAAACTTCCTCAAATTTAAACTTTCATGTGGTCACCTCCAAAGGCGCATCTGAAGCTGGGGGGTGCCCCACTTTAATTATAATATACATTTGCTATAGAACAGACATATGATATGCATTGTGGAGTATATACCTGAAAGCACTATCTCTTTAATTGTTTAGTTTTGGCATTGCAGTTTTTTTAATTGTTTTTTTTTTTTAAATCACATTAATTTTGGATTATATATAATCACAATGCTTTTACAACAGATTAATTAAATACACTTTAGTTAATTTAGCAATATATAATAAAGATACAAAAACACCTGTGTGCAGGTAGATAACACACTTAGTGGGTAATATATATAAAAATACAAAAATTACCCTTAGTCAAAAGTGAAGTAGATGAAAGGACTCCTCTTATGTCCTTAGAACAATATTGATATACTACCAGAAGGCAATCTACAACACAAAATAGAACGTAGTAACGCAGGTATTGAATTTAAAATAAATGACAAAGCAGCCATGGCATCTGGGCATTGCAGGCTGTCATAAATACCATAAGCGCACTTTCGGAGCTTGTAACGCACCCCATGTAGCAGGAAGAATAAAATATTGCTGGCAGCCTGGGGCCGGCCTGTGTTTGCTGGCGCGCGTTGGCTTAAAGATGGCCAAAGGAAAGCGTGGTTCTGGACAGTGCTCAAATGAGTCATATTTAAACATCTATAAAAACAAAGACTCCGCATATAAGAAACAAGCCCTACGCGTTTCGTTCATAAAATGAACTTCATCAGGGGCTTTACAGAGGACTGGATGCCCCTGATGAAGTTCATTTTATGAACGAAACGCGTAGGGCTTGTTTCTTATATGCGGAGTCTTTGTTTTTATAGATGTTTAAATGTATTTTATCTCATTTGGTTTTTCTGCTCTTCTGATCCTGGGACTGGTTTGCAGCTTCAGCTGAGTTTGATGTGCCTTTTTGATACATCTTTCTTGTAAGTGTACCTTGTAATAAATTTTGTTAATTTTATTTAAGATACTCTGCACTATTATTATTTTCTATTCTTCCTCTTATACATGGGATTGACGTTCCACAAATCGAGAAGTTCATACATCATTATTTATGATATGCCTGCAATCAAATTGGGTCTGTGAGTGTAATCATTTATTTCTACAAATTCCCAATACACTACGTTACTATTCTATGTCCGTTTCTATTATTTTGTATTTAGTTAATTTAGCACTAGCGCTATTTAAATTTGTCTCCCACATTGGAATTGTTGTAGGACCCACAGATATTGGGGTACTGGGAAGTATTGGTGGGCTTAACACAATATGGCCATATGGTTAAACTGAATCCCCATATTTGTTTCATGAGAGGTTATTTTAAGTAGCCTAAAAAATGTAAAAATTTATTTTTGAGTGTGCGTTGTTCCTTAATTCTGTATTATATATACATTTTGGTCTCTACAACACCCCCATTCCTGTATAATGCATGTTCCGTGTGTGCCCACAATTACCTTTTTGCCTTATCTGACAGTTTGTATCTGTATGTGTCCATCAGTGAGTGTGTCTGAAATATATACAGTATTTTTACAAAAGTGAGTACAACCCTCACATTTTTGTAAATATTTTATTATATCTTTTCATGTGACAACGCTGAAGAAATGGCACTCTGCTGCAATGTAAAGCAGTAAGTGTACAGCCTTTCTAACAGTGTAAAGTTGCTGTCCCCTCAAAACAGCTCAACACACAGCCATTAATATCTAAACCATTGGCAACAAGTGAGTACACCCCTAAGTGGAAATGTCCATATTGGGCCCAAAGTGTCAATATTTTGTGTGGCCACCATTATTTTCCAGCACTGCCTTAACCCTCATGGGCATGGAGTTCACCAGAGCTTCAAAGGTTGCCACTGGAGTCCTCTTCCACTCCTCCATGACGTCATCATGGAGCTGGTGAATGTTAGAGACCTTGCGTTACCCCACAATTCCGTTTGAGGATGCCTCACAGATGCTCAATAAGGTTTAGGTCTGGAGACATGCTTGGCCAGTCCATCACCTTTACCTTCAGCTTCTTCAGCAAGGCAGTGGTCGTCTTGGAAGTGTGATTAGGGTAGTTTTCATGTTGGGATACTGCTCTGCGGCACTTGTCTTTGTACTCTTCACCTGGTTGCTGCCACACACGCTTGACACCATCTGAACCAAATAAGTTTATCTTGGTCTCATGAGACCACAGGGCATGGTACCAGTAATCCATGTCCTTAGTCTGCTTGTCTTCAGCAAACTGTTTGCGGGCTTTCTTATGCATCATCTTTAGAAGAGGCTTACTTCTGGGACGACAGCCATGCAGACCAATTTGATGCAGTGTGCGACGTATGGTCTGAGCACTGACAGACTGACATCCCACCCCTTCAACCTCTGCAATAATGCTGGCAGCACTCATACGTCTATTTCCCAAAGACAACCTTTGTATATGACGCTGAGCACGTGTACTCTACTTCTTTGGTCGACCATGGCGAGGCCTGTTCTGAGTGAAACCTGTCCTGTGAAACTGCTGGATGGTCTTGCCCACTGTGCTGCAGCTCAGTTTTAGGGTCTTGACAATCTTCTTATAGCCTAGGCAAATTTTATGTAGAGCTAACATTTTTTTTTTTCAGATCCTCAGAGAGTTCTTTGCCATAAGCAGGGCCGCCATCAGGGGGTGACAACCATAACCCGGGCCCCACATGTAGCGGCGGAACTGCCGCCGGTGCACTTGCACCGGCGCACACACACTGATGGGGCCCATGGGGTGGCCCACGCACTTAGGGCCACCCGATGGGCCCTATATCTGCAGGGGCCCGGTCAGTGCTGTGTCTGTCTGTATGCATGTCTGTATGTCTGTCTGAATGCCTGTCTGTATGTCTATGTATGTCTGTCTGTATGCATGTCTATATGTCTATGTCTGTCTGTATGTCTATCTGTATGTCTGTCTGTATGCATGTCTGTATGTCTGTCTGTCTGTATGCATGTCTGTATGTCTGTATGCATGTCTGTATGTCTGTATGCCTGTCTGTATGTCTTTGTATGTCTGTCTGTATGTCTGTCTATATGTCTATGTCTGTCTGTATGTCTATCTGTATGTCTGTCTGTATGCATGTCTGTATGTCTGTCTGGATGCATGTCTATATGTCTATCTGTATGTCTATCTGTATGTCTGTCTGTATGCATGTCTGTATGTCTGTCTGTATGTCTATGTATGTTTGTCTGTATGTCTATGTCTGTCTGTATGTCTATGTATGTCTGTCTGTATACATGTCTGTATGTCTGTCTGTATGTCTATGTCTGTCTGTATGTCTATGTCTGTCTGTATGCATGTCTGTATGTCTATGTATGTCTGTCTGTATGCATGTCTGTATGTCTGTCTGTATGCATGTCTGTCTGTATGTCTATGTATGTCTGTTTGTATGCATGTCTGTATGTCTATCTGTATGTCTATGTATGTCTGTCTGTATGCATGTCTGTATGTCTGTCTGTATGTCTATGTCTGTCTCTATGTCTGTCTGTATGTCTATGTATGTCTGTATGTATGTCTATGTATGTCTGTGTGTATGCATGTCTGTATGTCTGTCTGTCTGTATGCATGTCTGTATGCATGTCTGTCTGTCTATGTCTGTCTGTCTGTCTGTCTGGCTGTATGTCTATGTCTGTCTGTATGCATGTCTGTATGTCTATCTGTATGTCTATTTATGTATGTCTGTATGTCTGTCTGTATGTCTATGTCTGTCTGTATGTCTATGTATGTCTGTTTGTATGCATGTCTGTATTTATGTATGTCTGTCTGTATGTCTATGTATGTCTGTCTGTATGCATGTCTGTATGTCTATGTCTGTCTGTATGTCTGTCTGTATGCATGTCTGTCTGTTTATGTCTGTCTGTCTGTATGTCTGGCTGTATGTCTATGTCTGTCTGTCTGTCTATGTATGTATGTCTGTCTGTATGTATGTCTATCTATGTATGTATGTGTATGTGTATGTATGTCTGTATGTCTGTCTGTATGTATGTCTATGTATGTATGTATGTCATTATGTGTGTATGAATGTCAGTGTATGTATGTCTGCATGTCATTATGAATGTGTGTATGTATGGATGTCAGTGTCTGTATGAATTTATGTATGCCAGTATGAATGTATGTCTGTATGTCATTATGAATGTATGTCTGTGTATGTATGTGTGTATAGATGTCAGTGTCTGTATGCCAGTATGAATGTATCACTGCCTGTCTGTATGTCATTATGAATGTATGTCTGTGTATGTATGTGTGTATAGATGTCAGTGTCTGTATGCCAGTATGAATGTATCACTGTCTGTCTGTATGTCATTATGAATGTGTCTGTGTCTGTATGTCCTTATGCATGTGTGTCTGTATGTATGTTAGTATGTGTCTGTCACTATGTACGCCTGTGTGTCTGTATATGTGTGTATGGCTCAGTATGTGTGTGTCAGTATGTATGCCTATATGCGTATCGGTATGTGTGTCTGTTAGTATGTATCAGTGTGTGTGTGTATCTGTGTCCTTTTGTATCAGTGAATGTGTTTGTGTCTGTGTGTGTATTCCTGTGGGCGGGATTTGGAGCTCAGTTAGGGGCCCCAAAATTTCTGGTGGCGGCCCTGGCCATGATGTACCATGTTGAACTTCTAGTGACCAGTATGAGAGAGTTGGGGGAGCGATAACACCAAATTTAACACACCAGCACATTTCCACTTCGGAGTGTACTCACTTTTGTTGTCAACGGTTTAGACATTAATTGCTGTGTGTTGAGTTATTTTGAGGGGACAGCAAATTTACACGGTTATACAGACTGTACACTTACTATTTTAAATTGTAGCAGAGGGTCATTTCTTCAGTGTTGTCACATGAAAAGATATAATAAAATATTTACAAAAATGGGAGTGGTGTACTCACTTTTGTGAGATACTGTATGTGTGTGTGAGTTTTCATCTATGTGTTAGGGAGCAGGGCCGCCATCAGGGCATGACAACCATAACGGTTGTCATGGGCTCGGCGGTCCTGGGGGGCCCGGACTGGTCAGGTCGTCCGGGCCCCACATTCAGTGGGTACATACCGGGTCGCAGGGGGCCCTGCGACCCCGGTATGTGCCCACAGGGCCAGCCTCTTCTCCTGGGGGGCCCAGCAGCCGGTCACTTCAGGGCCCCCCCAGAGGCTGGCCCTGACAGACGGCCGGCACGCGAGGGAGCACTCTCTGTGTGCTTCCTCTTCAGCTCCCTCGCGCACCGTAATGATGCCGGAGCCGGAAGATGACGTCATCTTCTGGCTCCGGCATCAGTACGCGGCGCGCGAGGGAGCTAAAGAGGAAGCAGCAGAAGAGAGTGCTCCCTCGCGCGCCGGACCGCCCGCCTGCCGCCGGGTGTCGGGGGTGGGGGAGGGAGGAGGAATGAAATGTGAGGGGAGGGGGTGGGAAGGAATGAAACGGGAGGGGGGAGGAAATGAAGAGGGGGGAAGGAAATGACATGGGTGTGGGGGGAAGTAAATGAAGAGGGGGGGAAGGAAACGTGAAATGGGAGGGGGGGAAGGAAATGACATGGGAGGGGGGGGAAATGAACAACTTGAGGGGGAGAGGAAGGAAATTTGAGGGAGGGGTGGGAAGGAATGAAATGGGAGGGGGAGAGAAATGACATTGGGGGAAGAAAATGAAATTTGAGGGGGAGGGGGGAGAGGAAGGAAATTTGAGGGGGGTAGAGAGGAAGGAAATTTGAGGGGGGGAGAGGAAGGAAATTTGAGGCAGGGAGAGAGGAAGGAAATTGGAGGGACGGGGGAGAGGAAGGAAATTGGAGGGGGGGAAAAGGAAATGAGAGGGAGGGGGAGAAGAAGGAAATTGGAGGGGGAGAAGAAGGAAATTGGAGAGGGAGAGGGAGGGGGAGAAGGAAATTGACGGGGGGAGGGGGAGAGATTGACATCCATCACACACAATGCATTACACACAGACACACGTACACAAGCAATGCATCCCTTACACACAGCAACACACAATGCACCCCTTACACACACTCAATGCATCCCTTACAAACGCACACACTGCATCCCATACATACACAAACTCATCTTGCAGCCCTTACACATACAAACACAGATTCACACAATGCATTCCTTACACACATCAGGACATCCCCCACACACACACTCCACCCTGTGAACAAACTCATTGGTGGAACATGAAGGTGGACCCTGGGACCCAGACCTTGAGCTGTGTAAAGGGCCCTCCAAAAAATGGAGCTGCTTCCCGTTCTCCCAGAACATTGATTTTTGTGACCACAGTTACAAACAGCCTCCAGAGAGCCTGTTCTACACCAGACCAGTGGAGCCAGACGGCAGCTAGAGCCCATCATCATCCTCATCTGGTTGTAAGTAGGCAATCTAGTATATTATTCGTGGCACTAATCTCTAATTTACCTCACATTAAAGGGACACTATAGTCCCCAGAACCACTGCAGCTTAATGTAGTGGTTCTGGTGTCTAGCCTGTCCCTGCAGGCCTTTTAATGTAAACACGGCGGCACTGCAGCACTGGTGTTAGTTAACATGGCAGATCATATGGGTGGGGCATTGTGATGTCACATGGGGGGGCAGCAAACTTTACTTTTGTCTATGGTGGCAAAAATCCTTGCATCGGCCCTGCAGACACTGCATCCCTGTGGGATTCGGGGGGGGGAGGCAGCACTTTGGGCGGACTCGGGTGCAGGCACCGGGGTGCCCAGACCTTGAGCTGTGTCAGGGGCACAATGAGAGAGCCAGCATCAGACTCCAAACTCCAGATCACAACAAGCCCCCAAGGTAGCCACCCTCCTGCCCCCCATGAGATATGGAAACAAGAGGGTGGATAAAAATATGTAAATTGTGACCTGCTTGAGTGTGTGTGAGTACAGAGTGTATGTGTATTTGTGTCAGTGTGTGTGTTTGTGTGGCAGTGTATGTGTATGTGTATCTGTGTCAGTGTGTGTGTTTGTGTGGCAGTGTATGTGTATCTGTGTCAGTGTGTGTGTTTGTGTGGCAGTGTATGTGTATCTGTGTCAGTGTGTGTGTTTGTGTGGCAGTGTATGTGTATCTGTGTCAGTGTGTGTGTTTGTGTGGCATGTGTAGATGTGCATGCACCTCAGCATTCAAATACCAACAGTACATACAAGTGCAGTGAAATGCCGACACTACACGCAAATACACCCCTACATTCACACACACATAGTCCATATAAAAGTATGCTTACATTCAAACACACAAACACTACTCATTGCTTACAAACACAACCCTGCAAGAATGGGGAAATAGTAAATCACCTACTGGCATAACATCCTGGGAAATGTACGAAAGATGGGAATCTAGCTTTGGCCACCCTTCAACCATTGTAGTGGTTATGGTGCTTGCAGCATTCTTTAATCACTGGTGTTGATTTGCTTTACTTTGAGTTCAAAGTATCAGTGTCCAAATATTGATGAGTGATACCAACTGTCATTCATTTCTTGCCTTTAATGTTTCCTATCAGTCAATTCCCTAGAACACTTGCCTACTTTAATATTTATGAACATTTGGAGGGCATATTGCAACCTAGAACATTAAAGTTTTGTTTTATTTATTTTTTATTGATTTTATGGAAAGATCAAAACTAAACCTAGATGCTCATTTCTACTGAGAGGAATTTAAAAACATGGGCACTTAAATTTACATCGCCAGTCAGTGCCTTTAAACCAGTTCATGTGGATTATAGAACTGACAAGGATTTAATGGTATCCCTGCTTCAACACTGGCAATTATGACTGAACTAATATAAATAGGCTGTTCTTGTGAGTCACTTATTCATGCACATTAAAGGAACACTCCAGACACAAGAACATCTTCATTAGAATTAAGTTGTTATGGTGTCAAGAGCTTAATAGCACTTACCCATGGATCCAAACCGATCAGTATCTCCTCATATATAAAAAAAATTACGTACCTTTTTTTTATGAATGGGGAGCTACCGATTGGCTGATAGAGTCAGATGACAACTCTAAGACAATCAGTGGTTCCCGTGCCCAGTGGCAGTCCATGCTTTCCCTAACTAAATTTCAGACAACGGGTTTGACAGTGACAACGAGGAACAGCATTGGAGAACCAAATTTGAGGTCAAACTGTCTGTGAATGGTTTATCCCCTTCAGGTAAGGAAGCACCGGAGACCTCCTGGCACCATAACAGCTTAATTTCAGTGACGTTGCTATGGTGCCCTTTGTGTTCATTTGCATTGTATTGTGTTGTTTCAAATATTTTGTTTAAAGTTCCATGATTAGAGATCCATTAGGTTCTCATTATGTGGCCATTCTAATTTTATATGTAATAATATCATTATCAGTCTTGTACGTAAATATACAAACAGGGATGCACAAAAGACATCAGATTTAATAAATGCATAGAAAACAAAACCACAAGATATTCCAATTTAATCCCGCCAGAGTAAAATATTGTGTTGATGCACCTGGAATAATTTAACAGACTTTTTATTCTTGCAACACAGTAAAATGATTTGTTTCACACTTATGTGCTTAGTCATAAAATTGGACATACTTACGACTAAGCACATAAGTGCAAAACGCATCAAGCACATGTTTTAGATACATGGAATAATGGAAATATCTGTTATAAAATAGTTATGTACAGTTACCTGTAGAAACAGATTATCAGAGAAACACAGTCAGAGTGGTAATATACACAGTGTAATGTCACAGAAAAGGGAAGGAACTATAATGAATATTAAATTAGTTCCATAGTAATACAGGACATAAAAAAACTCTTAAGTCCATCAAGTTAAGACTTTAAAGGGTTACTTAAACCTCCATAACCACTTCTGCTTTTAGAAGTGTTAATGGAGTAAGCAATGTGAAGAGGTTCAGCTTGCAACACTGCTTATGTAGAGATATCTGCAATTATGTGCTGGGGTCTTCTTGCACCCCAGGTATGCATGACGTGGGCAGCCTGGAACTCTGTCCCATAATGATTAATGTGAATCCTGTGCAAAAATTGTCTATTGTCAGCACACACTGTGCACTATCAATTGATGTAATCAGCTTCTACCCTTGCAAGCAGCGCTATATGTCTATAGTAAATGTTTTCCCTTCTCTCCCTCATGTGTGTCCACCCAGCCCTCCCAGCTTGCCAATATGCTCTTTTAATTGTTTTGGTTTTTTGGTCCCCTCATCTCGTCCTGAACATTCGTTCCCTCCCTTCCTCATGCAAACACTGCCAGCCCTGTGGGAAAATTCCAAAGAACTTTCCAACGCTGTGTAAAATGACTCAGAGCACTCTGATTGGTTGGATTCCAAGCCAACCAATCAGGTGCTGTGACAGGTTAATGTAAAGACTTACCTGTCAGTATCTTCATTTACCTGTCAGAGCACTCTGATTGGTTGTCTTGGTATGAACCAATCAGAGTGCTCTGAGTATAATTGCAGGGTGTAAGTAGCTTCCCAGCACTGCAAAGCTCAATCTGCACGAAGCCTACCCTGGGTGAACATGGATCAAAATCGTGATTTTTATTTATTTATTTATTTAATTTTTTTTTGCATTCCAGTTCTTTCTTTATTTTATTTTAACAGTTGTGATGGGACAATTATGGGTTTTTATTTGGCCTTTTTTGGGGCTGAAGAAAGAAAAGAAGATAGAAGACATCTAATGGTAATTATGACATTTTATTTTACAGGGTGTTAGGTAAATTTTATTTTACAGGACATTAGGTCCCCCCGTTTATTTATTTAATTAGGGCACCCAACCGCTGCTCATGGGTGGGGACCAGGGGTGACATTGGGTCCTCCCCTTTAATTAATTAGGGTCACCACCCACCGCTCATAGGTGGGGGCTGGGAGACAATAGGTCCCCCCCCTTTTGTTACTTAGGCCCCCACCAGCTGCTCATGGGTGGGAAGCGGGGGGAGACAATAAGTCCCCCCTATCAAAACTTAGGGCCCCCAACCGCCGCTCATAGGTGCTGGCCGAACTGGAGGAAGACAATAGGTCCCCCACCTTTTGTTAGGGGTAGGGGCCAGAGAAAGAAAATAGATCCCCCCATTGATACCTAGGGTCCCCACCCGCTGCTCATGGGTGGGGACTGGGGGGGAGACAATAAGTCCCCCCCCCTTTTGTTACTTAGGGCCCCCACCCGCCGCTCATGGGTGGGGGCCAAAGGGTGGGAAGACAATAGGTCCCCCCCTATTTATACTTAGGGCCCCCACCCGCCGCTCACAGGTAGGGGCCGAGGGGAGGCAGTATGCCCCCTCTTTTGTTATTTAGGGCCCCCACCTGCCGATAATGGGTGGGGGCTGAGGAGGACCGTAGGTCCACATGCCAATGAATAGCCCACACTCGCGGGGCATGGGTGGGGGCTGGGGGATGACACTATGTCCTCCCCTCTTAATTCTTTTAGAAGATGCCCCACCATGGGGGACCTGTGCTAGGTCCCCCTTTATTTGATTTGGGGAGTGGGAGGCATTTTATTTTTTTACTGGCTACTCACTGTTTAGTATACATGCCCCTACTCGAGGCATAGCGAGTAGGGGCATTCAAGAGATTTTTGTTATAGTAAACGAATATGAAAAAGTCCATAAATTCGGACAAAGTCATATTCGTCCGATAACGAATGCACATGTCTAATAAGAATACAATCTTTGCAATGCGCTACTTCATGTCCAGTGTGGGATAGTGTTGAAAGACATCATTTTGTTGAAACACATGGCTAGTCAAAGCACTTTATTTGTAGTATTTTAAGAATGTTATTAGTTATTAGATAGGGAGAATTCTAGCAATAACTTTTGCACATCATCATGATGAACCCAAACGGTTTCATTGCCTGTCTGTGTCGAATATTACATTGCTTCCAATATCTGTCTTGGTCTGTGTCGTCATGTCTCAGTGGGGCATATCTATAAATTAGCTTGTCTTTTGTTTTATAACAAGTCGACACGTACAGTTTACAGAGGCAGAATGCGTTATATTGACACACATGCACAGCAGACATTATACATTTTTGCCTAGTTTGTTCCCTATAACTATTCCCAAGCTCGAGCAGGCAGCAATGAGCGGCAGTAATAGGATTATAATATCAGTTGGTATGCATTGGTATGACCATGGGGACCCTCATTCAGTGTTGATCCATACAAAAACAATTTAACACTGAACTGTGGGACAGGCACCATAACCACTTTGATGAGATGAAATAGATATGCCAAGAGTGTCCTTTAATGATACTCTTCAAACTCTTTGCTTTTTCCATTACTTGTACATTAATTCTGTCACTGTGCAACTGCCCTTGCCGTTGCCATTGCTACGTTCTGTTTGCAATGGGGAGGGGTCACGAGGGAGGGGGGCACTTTGTATTCCTTGTACTATAGTTTCCCTTTAAGATTTACCAGTGAGGATACATTTAAATACATTATCGTCCCAATTCATCTCCTGCCCAACACTTTGCTCTGCTAGTAATTTCATCTCTGGTATAGCAGCTCCATGGCGCAGAGCTCATCTATTAGTCGCCTAAGATAAAATTTGTGTCTGTTTTCTTTTAATCTGTCCACATGTAAAACCAATTTGTGCATTTAATCAGAATCCACCCAGACAGAAGCAGTAATCTGATTAAGTTACCATTTGAGTGGAGACATTCATTGTTGTTTTAAGTGGCAATTTGTTAGTATAGCTTCAGTATATGACAATATAAACACAATTGTATACAAACAGTATAAAAAGTGTTTACTTAAACCTATGTGGTCCAAATTGTAATATTTTTTTTTAAATGCGAAGAGACACTGTGTTGCTCAAATCCTTTTAAAATATTTAATTATTTACATGTTCATAAATCATTTTATGTAGGGGACAAATGGTGCGGTCCACATACTGTAGCCCACAGGGACAAATTAAAAGATAAATTTAATTTTTAATAAAACGTAATAAAGTCCTTGATATAAAATTCTTCATTCTTATATATTGCTTAAATGTACTAACCCCTTTTAACCTCTGAAGGACAGAGCTTCAGAAGCTTGTCTTACGCTTAACCCCTTAAGGACCAAACTTCTGGAATAAAAGGGAATCATGACATGTCACACATGTCATGTGTCCTTAAGGGGTTAAAGGGACACTCCAGGCACCCAGACCACTTCTGCCCATTGGAGTGGTCTGGGTGCCAACTCCCACTATCCTTAACCCTGCAAGTGTAATTATTGCAGTTTTTTTATAAACTGCAATAATTACCTTGCAGGGTTAACACCTCCTCTACTAGACAGACACTAGAGGGCACTTCCGTGTCTATAGCACAGGTTTTCTGTGCTAGAGCGTCGCTGGACGTCCTCACGCTGTGTGAGGACCTCCAGCATCGCTCAATTCCCCATAGGAAAGCATTGAAAAGTATTTTCAATGCTTTCCTATGGAGAGCTCTAATACGTGTGCGCGACCCAAAACCACCGCCGAGGGACATTGCGAGGGGTCTCAGGTAAGTGACTGAAGGGGTTTTTACCCATTCAGCAACCGGGGATGTGGGATGGGAGGGAGAGGGGACCTGCAGTGCCAGGAAAATGGATTGTTTTCCTGGCACTGGAGCATCCCTTTAAGGACAAAGGCAATTTTAGCATTTTTTTTGCTGTTTGTATTCAAACGCAATTTGCATCTCTGTCATTTATTGCACCATGACATATTATACATAGTTTTTTAGAGGGCAAACAGGGCTTTAATTTGATGTCACATATACATAGATACATTCTCATTAATTATATAAAAATGGTTTGGAATTAGACAAAGACAAAGAAATTAATAAATGTCAAGATGCCCTATTAAACTCCTCTAATGAAGAACAATTTGGGGATATTACTTTCCATATTGAAAAAAATCTAGATAAATTGGAGAAGGATGTAATAGGAGTAAAGAAGAGTAAATATCTTAGGGACATTCAAGATTATGAATTAAAACAGGTTAGGTCTTTTTCTTAATATGATCGAAAAAACAGAATCACCATAAACGAACTACTCCAATGAGATTAAGATCTAGTAATTTGGAGGAAATTAATGAAAGGCATGCAGATAGAACACATAAGGAAAATTACTATAGATCTAACTATCCTAAAAAGTATCACCAAAATGAGACAAGGGAGAAATGGAGGTCAAGATTACATTCAAACAGAGGTAAACAAAACCATATGTACCTAGGAAGAAATTTGGGGAGAGAAGAAATAAACTATAAAAATTGGAGGGACTCCCAGAGTCATAGAGAACAAAGACCTTATAGGCAACATCAGGATGTTAGAGAAAAAATTCCAATGTATAACAGATATGAAACCCTGTCCGACTATAAGGAGGAGGAGGTTTTTCGGCAACCCAAAGCCAAAGACCGACACAAGCTAGATGAAGAATTGGGTATCCTTACGAATTCCAGAAAAAGAAGGGTCTCGGATACAGAGGGACTAGGGGAGGAAGACGGATACAGGTCAAAAAGAAGGGATCTAAACCGACGGAATTAATAAAAGGCATCTTTAATTTAAGCGACAAAATTCTAGGCCCCCACCACAAATCAGTATTCAACAAAGGGTTAAAATTTGCCCCCAGTATAGGACTTAATCACTTTGATATGTATATAGATTTAAATCGCTTCAAATGTAGTTTATGTTTTAAAAAATTCTTCTTTGGAGACCCATTAAATAGAGATCAATCAAATCAGGGTGTACTATTAAAAGACACTGTAGAATTTAAACATACCTCTTTAAAGAATAAATCTTCCTTTTACCCCAAACAAATGATATCGGATGAGATAATATCCTTTCAAACTATGGTTATGACTGAGATTATTAAAATTGCTCCTAAGGATAAGTTCAAACATAATTTAACGGTATTGGAAAAAAAGGCATTAAAGGATCTCCAGACAGATAAAAACTTAGTTATAAAACCCGCAGATAAGGGGGGGATAGTCCTTATGTCAAAACAGTTTTATAATATGGAAGCAAAAAATATTCTAAAAGACTCTAATACGTACCAACAACTAAGAAAGTATCCAAGTGAGGATATCTATGCAATATTTGTAAAAAAATTGAAAAAGATCTCAAAAAAACATTTTAAGTTCGAAAGAATTCCAGTTTTTAAACATCAAATTTCCTAAAATTCCTTTTTTTTATTTTCTGCCCAAAGTCCATAAAGACGTAAATAAACCTCCAGGCAGACCTATTATAGCAGGTATTGATTCTATTTCTAGCAGATTATCCCAATATATAGACGTTCATCTAAAACCCCTAGTTTTGAAAACTATGTCACATATTAAAGATACTATTACAGTTTTAAGCATTTTAGAGAATATGGTCTGGGATAGCAATTGTATCCTAGCAGGGCCGGCGCTTCCTATAAGGCGACCTAGGCAGCCGCCTAGGGTGCCATATAGGGGGGTGCGCCCTGCGCGCCCATCGCCGGCCCTTTAAATGCTGCAGCCGCCTGAGCGCTCTGTAGAGAGCGCTCAGACGGGTGCCGCACTGCCTCACCTCCCCTTCCCTGTAGCATGGCTGAGCTCC
>OW240912.1:56627595-56656527 GCA_933207985.1 Pelobates cultripes
ACACAGAGAGGGGGGTTGAAGAGAACGTGGGGGAGGAAGAGACCACTAAAGGAGGGAGGGGGTGGTGTAGAGACCACTAGGGGAGGGGGGTGAGGAGAGACCACTAAGGGAGGGTGGGAGAGGAGAGACCACTAAGGGAGGGGGGGAGAGGAGTGACCACTAATGGAAAGGGGGGCAGAGGAGAGCAGAGACCACTAATGAAAAGTCGGGGAGCAGGGCCGTCTTTACCGCGGGGCAAACGGGGCAGCTGCCCCGGGCCCAGTTACTCTTGGGGGCCCGAAGCAGCTTTACCGTGGGCCCCGCTGACCTCAAGCATTTTTCCCAACTGCCGGTGCAGCCACGCACCCGGTGGGCTTCTGTCAGCAGGGGCCCGGTCTTGCGCTCTGGCGCTTTAAGAGCGCGACCAGGCCCTCTTGCTTTTCGGCAGCCGGCTAGGAGGAAGTGACGGCTGCACGTCACTTCCTCCCATAGAGAGAGGAGCGCGTGGGAGGAGGAAGAGGCAGAGCGGTGGGGGTCTGGGCCGAGCTAGCCAGACCCCAACTCCCAGCAGCTTCAGCCACTGGTAGGAAAGTCACCCTCCAACGTAGAAAGGGTGGGTTTAATAGTGTAAATTTTGCATGTGTATCTGTGAATGTGTCAGTATGTCTGTCAGTGTGTGTGTCAGTATGTCTGTCAGTGCGTGTGTCAGTATGTCTGTCAGTGTGTGTGTCAGTATGTCTGTCAGTGTATGTGTCAGTATGTCTGTCAGTGTGTGTGTCAGTATGTCTGTCAGTGCGTGTGTGTGTCAGTATGTCTGTCAGTGTATGTGTCAGTATGTCTGTCAGTGCGTGTGTGTGTCAGTATGCCTGTGTGTGTGTCTGTGAATGTGTGTCAATATGTCTGTCAGTATATGTGTGTGTGTGTCAGCATGTCTGTTAGTGTATGTGTCTCTGTGTGTCCATATGTATGTCAGTGTGTGCATGTCTGTATGTCGGTGTGTGCATGTCTGTATCAGTTTGACTCTTTGTGTCTGTATGTCGGTGTGTGTGTTGGTGAATGTGTCAGCATGTCTGTCAGTGTGTCAGTATGTCTGTGTGTGTCTCAGTATATATCTGTCTGTCTATGTGTCAGTATGTCTGTCAGTTTATGTGTCTGTGTAAGTATGTCTATCAGTGTATGTTTTTGTGATAGTTTGTCTGTATATCTGTGTGTGTATCTATATGTTGTCATTTTTTGTATCTGTGTGTTTGTCAGTGTGTATATATGTGTGTGTATCTGTATGAAGTCTGTGTGTGTGTGTATCTGCAAGTGTGTCAGGTGTGTATATGTGTGTCTGTGTAACTGCATGTGTGTCAGTGTTTGTATCTTTGTGTATGTCAGGATGTGTATCGGTGTGTCTGTATGTGTGTCAGTGTGTATCTGTACGTTGTCTTTGTGTGTTTCAGTGTATCTGTATGTTATGTTATTAGTATGTGTGTCAGGGTGTGTATTTGTGTGTCAGGTTGTGTGCATATCATCTATCTGTGTGTTTGTGTGTGTATATGTGCATACATCTCAACATTCACACCCTAACACTACACACAAATACACCCCTGCATTCAAGCTTCAGCACAACATACAAATACACGTCTGTGTTAAACACCAACATTATATGTATACACACCCCTGCATTCAAAAACCAACACTACACATAAATACATGCTTACATTCAAACGCCAATGCCACATACAAACATATTCCATACAAAAACCTGTTTACATTGAAACACACAAAAACAGCTTAGTGCTAAATACAAACCTGCAAATATGGATAAATGGTAGAGCCCCAGCTGTCAAGGCATTGCTGGAGTTGCACAACAGATGGGGATCTACCTTTTAAACATCCTTGCAATAGGGAGGCCCAAAAAAAATATTCTTGCACCTCTCTACTTTAGGTAGCCACTGCGTTAAGGGTGATAACGTGTTTGCACGCCTGGGGAGGGTGTACATGGTCCAGGGGGCCCAAGCAAATGTTTTGCCCAGGGTCCAATCAATATTAAAGACGGCCCTGTCGGGGAGAAAAGGAGACCACTAAGGGAGGTGAGGAGAGACCACTAAGGGGAGATCTCTATGGGATGGAAGGGAGAGCTCTATAGGACAGGGAGCTCTTTCACACTACGCACACACACACACACACAATGCATCCCTATACACACAGAAACACAACATGATTCCCTTACACACAGAGAAATACACAATGCATCCATTACACACACACACACACACACACAAACAATGCAAACCTTACACATAAAGACAATGCATCCATTGCACATATACACAGAAACACACAATGCATCCCTTACACACACATGCAAACACACACTGCTTCTCTTACACACACACAGAAACACAATGCATCTCTAACACACACAGAAACACACTTTGCATCCCTTATACATACAAACACAGATTCACACAATGCATCCCTTACACACAACAAGAAACACACTGTGAGGAACTGACTCTGCTGGGTTTCGAACCCTGGTTTACATGGTGCTAAACCTTTTCATTACCAGTACACCAGCCTGCCTTTTGCAGATTTACCTGAGATCTGATACCATTGCTTGTAGAGTCAAGGTTATCAGTGACAACTCACTTCAGCTGTGTCTAGTCAGGTGTCTGGTTCTTGGCCTATAAAAGCCACTTCCTGTCTCTGTACCTTTGCCAGATTATTGTGGTTCCTGTACTCTCTAATCCAGCGTGTTCCTGTTTCTCCTTCCTGTTGCTGAATTTGGACTGTTTTGACTTTGCTGCTTCTCCTTCCCACTGACCTCGGCTTGCCTCACTACGATTATCATCTTTCTGTTCCAGTCTCCCATCTCTGCTTAAGACCAGAAGGCCACTCAAGGCTCAGGGGCTCAACCACCTGGGTAACGAGTGGCTACCTCTGGCAGAAAACATTGCTGATCTGGCTACTGGACTCCAAAACTTTGTAACATCAATATCATTACACACACAATACATCCCTTATACACAAACACACACTGCTTTCTATCCCTTACACACAAACACACTGCTTCCACTACACACAAACACACTGCATCACCTACACAAACTGGTATCCCTATAAACTACATTCCATAAGCACACACATTAGATACTCTACAGCAACACATAACACATCCCCTACACACTCCCTGTGAGCAAACTCATGGGTGGAACATGTAGGTGGACTTATGGGTGGGCCTTATGGGCATACTCACCGTCAGGCCCTGGGGCCCAGACCTTGAGCTGTGTAAGGGGCCCCAAAAAATGGAGCTGCTTCCCGTTCTCCCAGAACATTTAATTTTGTGACCACAGTTACAAACAGCCTCCAGAGATCCACACCAGACCAGTGGAGCCAGACTGCAGCCAGAGCCCATCACCATCCTCATCTGTTTGTAAGTAGGCAATCTAGTATATTATTAGTGACACTAATCTCTAATTTACCTCACATTAAAGCTTAATAAAGTGGTTCTGGTGTCTATAGTTTGTCCCTGCAGGCTTTTTAATGTAAACACACACTGTGTGCAGTACTGGCATTAGTTCATATGGCAGATCATATGGGTGGGGCATTGCGATGTCACTGGGGGTAGTTGGGGGGGGGGTGGAAAATCTTTCTTTTGCCTAGGGCGGCAAAAATCCTTGCACCGGCCATGTATCCTAGTTACATGTGATGTGGCATCACTCTACAGTAACATTCCCCATTCTTATGGATGTAGAGCAGCAAGGCACTTTCTAACTGAATCAAAAGAATTTCTATGTGAACAGATTGAATATATTGTGGAAGGGATAGAGCTTATTTTGAAAAATATTTTTTTTTTTTGGTACAATGATACCTTCATTTTACAGATCAATGGGACAGCCATGGGGACCAAGTTCGTCCCCAGCTATGTCAATTTGTTTATGTCTTTTTGGGAAGACTCCTTTGTGTATGATGGGCATGATTGGGGAGAGAACTTGGTCTTCTATGGCCGTTACATCGATGACATTTTATTTATATGGAAGGGCGAAGAGAGCGACCTAATTACTTTTTTAGAATTTTTAAATACCAATGATTGGGGTATCAAACTAAGTAGCACATGGAGTAAAGAACAAGTAAAGTATTTAGACCTTGACATTTTTATAGAAGAAGGAAGGATCAAGACCAAAACTCATTTTTAAAAAGTGGACTGTAATAGTTTTATCGAACGCATAAGCTGCCACCACTCCCCGTGGTTGGAGAACGCCCCAAAGGGGCAGTTCCTTAGAATCCGCCGAAATTGCAGTGATCTAGCAAACTATGATGAGCAATCATTATGTATAAAAACTGATTTTATTGCAAAAGGTTATGATGTGTCCAAATTAGAAAAATCCAGAAGTGAAATTAGAAATAAAGAAAGAAAGGATTTATTATCCTATTAAGCTAAAACTACTACAGCTTTGCAGGATGTCCCTTTTATTTGCAACTACAATACGAATAATTATCAAGTAAGCCAGATTATTAAGAAGTATTGGCCGATGCTATTACAGGACCCAGCCCTAAAACAAATCCTTCCTGCTTAACCTAGGATGATCTATAGAGGTGCAAAAAACCTCAAAAACACCCTAGTACGGAGCTCTCTAAAATAATATAATTATCCCTCAACTATATTTAATAACGAAAAAGGTTTTTACGGTTGCGGCCAGTGTGCAGCCTGCAAGAAGTCAGGGTGTACTCGAAGAGTGATAAAAGATATAACTCTTAATGAGAATAAGAAAATTCAGATCAAACAATTTATAACCTGCTATACTAAAAATGTGGTTTACCTTCTGGTCTGTCCATGTGGATTAAGATATGTGGGGAGGATAACAAGACCCCTACACACTAGGATTAGGGAACACATATATAAGATTCAAACAGGCTTTGAACAGCATAGTGTTTCAAGCCATTTTAAATTATGTCATAACCAAAAACCAGAAGGTTTAACCTTTATAGGGATTAATAAAGTTAATAAGAATTGGAGAGGTGGAGACTTTATAAGAGACCTGGGAAAATGTGACATGGGATGGATCTATAAGCTTAACACATTGATCCCTTATGGCCTTAACTCTGATTTTGAGTTGTGTCATTTTTTATAAATATTAATTTTTCTATTTAAACCAGGTTTTTTTATATATATTTTTTGAATTGGATTTTATTGTGCATTCTTAGGTTCTTTTTATATATTTTTTTAGTTCTATATATGGGATTCCTATTTATATATTTTTTATATTTTTATATTCTCTTTTCTTTTATACTGATGGTAATCTTTGATTAGATACATCAGTTAGATAGAGCCTGATAGCCCTTGGATTAATCAGCATGAATCCTGAGTTGTCTTCTTATAATTTAAAGATTTTGAATATCTGCTGTGCCAGTATGGAATATTAAAGGTGTATTTAATTTGGAAAATCAATTGAAAGAATACAAAATTTATGGAATCGTAAACTTAAGACTAGAAGTGAGTTATTAATTAAACAGATGTAGGTTTACCAATACTTGCACTACAAATCAAGGGTAAGAATGAGTGTTCTTATAACATGTAACATCATGTCTTAAACGAAATAATACATTTCCGTTGATACATTATTTATACTGCAATCCGAAGGTATTATGATATGGAGTGTTTAAGCTATTTTGTCATTTGCAGTTATCTATCAAACTGATGTTTTATTAGTTAGGAATCTGAAATCAACAAATGGACCATTCCGTTTAAATTGTGATAGATAATACTGTGTTTTGAAACTTATAATTCATTTATAATCATTCATCTTTGGCTACGTTAGTACTGAGAAATTGTACCCTATGAAATACAATGTATCATCACACTGATAAGAATCAATTATATGTTTTTGATGACATATGGACTGATACTGAGTTTTCTGCTTTTTATTTTTTATGTATATGTGGATAAGAATGAACTTTCATTAATGGAACCCTTGAGGATACTGTCATAAGAAACCAGATCAAGTCATCAGACCACAGATTATAAAGAACATGTACGATGTGTATTTTAATCGTATTCATCTGCCGTCAAACCGCGTAAGAAATGAACGGAGCCGAAAGGATCACGAACATTTAACACGGTAACGGCATGAGAGGGAGGCATGGACCGCACACGTCGTACCTGTGGGTGGTACTGACGTGTGACGGCACATTTGCATCGGCTCTCTGCCCGCCGTTTTTTTGAGATTTAAACATGTATTGGGAACTCGAGGATACAGAACTGTTTTACCCGGTTTAAGAAGCCACGCTAGTAGTGGCAAAACGTGTCCTGGATTTAGCACATTGATGCTTCTTTTATTTGTAATTTATTTGTGTTAATAAATCTTTTATTTCTTTTAATCGATCCTGGTTCCCAGTACTACAATTTATACAGCAATTTATACAACACTTGAGAATTGAGTCATTATTATATGACTCTATACTTGTAAGTACCCACTTGGGATTTTCTATTTCACATTTTAATTATCTCCAACAATACTGCGCAATTGGTTGTGCCTCTATTTTCCCTATAGAACAAGATCCATATCGGGAATAGGGGTGAGTCGCCTATACGGACCCAGAAACTATTCAAACCAGAGCTGGGTCTATAGCTCTCCGTTTGTGAATGTATATATACTGGAATTAACATATATTATTGTGCTATGTATGATCTATACTATGTTTAATTATTTTTTATAGATACCCATATATGTTTGGCTTATCAGGGAGAATCTTCCCCCAAACAGCACGAAAAAGGTGATTAATTCTATATTCTATTCTATTCTTATCTTATCTTGTATCTTGTATTGGTGATATTGTAAGGAATCACTTGCATGTTTAGCAGCTAATTAGACTCATCCACAAAGTGGTATACTGTCATTTAAACTTATAAGCGCTTGTTCCGATTCACACTTCGTTGAATTATATAAAAATGCCAACAAAATTGAAAAAAAATAAAAATAATTTTTTTCACAATTTTGGCAATAATAGCGTGTGCATAAAATGTCCAGCTTAGAAAAAGTAATTCAAAATAAATTCATTTATGTGTCTTGATTTATAGAGTACATCATATGTATAGGATTTCAGCTTATTTTGAAAGCTACAGGTCACAAAATACAAGGATTAAAATTAAATTTCTATTTGCAACAATTTTAGAATTTGGAATGTTTGTCTTTTAGGTTTAGTAGCCATCACAGGAGGAAGTATAGCTTGCGTGAGCCGTCTCACGTAGTGAGGTAGGTCCTCTTTGGAGACTGTGACAGGGATACCTCGGATTTTTATGTTATTGCGTCTGTGTTTGTCTTCTTGGGCTGCTAGTTGAACCTCGAAGTTTTGTTGATTGTGTTGTAGTTGTGTGAGGGAGTCTTGCAGCGAGGTGATTTATTTTTGGATCCCCTGCACTTCTCTCTCAGTGTGTACTACTTTTTCAGTGATTTGTTGCATGCTTGTTTTAAGGGCAGGTAAATCTGCAGCCAGCAGGCTTTGGATTTCTTGCAGCATAATTTGCATATGCTGCAGGTCCTGTTTAGTGGCCGGTTCAGTGGTACCCTGCTGGGGTGTGGGTTGTAGCCTTGGAACCCCCTGTGTGCTTTGCTCCCGTAAGTCAGATTCTAGTGGGGAGTCTGGGCCTTGTGCGGCCGCCATTTTGGCGGGTGTTTGCCTCTGGAGCATTGTGCTTATATCAGGCTGAGCTGTACCTGGTTGAGGTTTCTGGGATCTGCGTCCCATCCCTGAGATTCCGTGTTCGGAGTTGTGCTGGGATGTGTCCCACTCGTCTTCTAGGAAGTCCCCGCCGAACAGGTAATCCAGGCCGTGGTGGGCTGATGGAAGGTAGGCCCGTGCTCTGTGTTTTGACTTTGCCTGCTTCGGGGTGTACCGGAAGGGCATCGGAAGAATCCGGGGGATCTCCCCCGTGCTATGCCGGTGTTCTTGCAGCTGGATGTCAGGGCTGCGGGCTGATATAGAGCGGATTCGGTCCGTAGATGTCGGAGCCCGCAGAAATGGCGTCCAGCCCGTCTCGTGTCCAGGCTCCGCCCCCCTTCATGGAGGATTTTGATGCCTCCTTGTCCCACTTTGGAGCAATTGAGCAGGCTACATATTACAGCTACACCAAAAAGGCATACCATTTCTTAAAGAAGACATCCCAGGGTATTTCAAAAGGCATATTTTGAACCTTAGCGTGGGATCATCTTTCCGCTAGCTTGTACCAAGTGTAGTGGTAATAAGCCTTTTTTTCTGTCTTTTTGACACACAAAGTGAGTTTGCACAGTATATTTTGCAAACCTTATGTGTGCACGACTGTATAATGCTTCATATGTTTCTCAGTTATGTCGTCTGAGTAAAGCAATACCCCCATAAGTACCTTTGCCAGGTATATGTGGACATGGAAAGGGCACATTTGAGAAACAGTCATTCCAGTTTTTTTCAAACTTTAAATTTTTACGCTGTGCCCATGCCCCATTTTAGAGTATTTAACCAGGCTATATAATCCAAATACCCCATAAAGCCATACCATTTCTTAAAGAAGATATCCCAGGGTATTTCAAAAGGCATGTTTTGAACCTTAGCGTGGGAACATTTTTCCGCTAGCTTGTACCAAGTGTAGTGGTAATAAGCGTTTTTTTTCTGCCTTTTTGACACACAAAGTGAGTTTGCACAGTATATTTTGCAAACCTTATGTGTGCTACGACTGTATAATACTACATATGTTGCTCAGCTATGTCATCTGAGTACAGCAATACCCCCGTATGTACCTTTGCCAGGTATTTGTGGATGTTGAAGGGCAGGGGTCAAGTCCTGGGGAAAAAAGTGTGGGAACTCACCCAAGATTCCTGCCTCCCCCCCCCCCTAAATTTTTTTTTTTTTTTTTAAATTACACTCCTATGCATATAGTGCAGTGCAGGGTGTGTATAATGAATGTAGTGTGTTTGTAGTAAATGCAGAGTATGAATAATAAATGTAGTGTGTTTGTAGTGAGTGCAGTGTGAATAATAATTGTAGTGTATTTGTAGTGAGTGCAGACTGTGTATAATGAATGCAGTGTGTTTTTAGTGAGTGCAGAGTGTGTATAATGAATGTAGTGTATTTGTAGTGAGTGCAGTGTGTATAAAAAATTTAGTGTATTTGTAGTGAGTGCAGTGTGTATAAAAAATTTAGTGTATTTGTAGTGAGTGCAGTGTGTATAATAAATGTAGTGTGTTTGTAGTGAGTGCAGTGTGTATAGTGAACGCAGTGTGTGTATAGTGAATGTAGTGTTTTTGTAGTGAGTGCAGTGTGTATAATGAATGCAGAGTGTGTATAGTCAATGTAGTGTGTTTGTAGTGAGTGCAGAGTGTGTATAATGAATATAGTGTGTTTGTAGTAAGTGCAAATTGTGTATAATGAATTTAGTGTGTTTGTAGTGAGTGCAGAGTGTGTACAATGAATGCAGTGTATGTAGTGTGTTTGTAGTGAATACAGAGTGTGTATAGTGAATGTAGTGTGTAGTGAGTGCAGAATGTGTATAATGAATGCAGAGTGTGTATAGTGAATGCAGAGGGTGTATAGTGAATGTAGTGTGTTTGTAGTGAGTGTATAGTGAGTGTAGTGTGTTTGTAGTGAGTGAAGAGTGTGTATAATGAATGCAGTGTGTGCTGGATGATGTGTGTGTGCACGCTGGATGACGTGTGTGTGCGCGCTGGATGACGTGTGTGTGCGTGCTGGATGATGTGTGTGTGTGTGCTGGGTGATGTGTGTGTGTGCTGGATGACGTGTGTGTGAGTGCTGGATGATGTGTGTGTGAGTGCTGGATGAAGAGTGTGTGAGTGCTGGATGAGAGTGTGTGTGTGAGTGCTGGATGATGTGTGTGTGTGTGCTGATGAGTGTGTGTGTGTGTGCTGGGATGATGTGTGTGTGTGCTGGATGATGTGTGTGTGAGTGCTGGATGATGTGTGTGTGACAGTGTGTGAGTGCTGGATGAAGAGTGTGTGTGTGTGCTGGATGATGTGTGTGTGAGTGCTGGATGATGTGTGTGTGAGTGCTGGATGATGTGTGTGCGTGTGCTGGATGATGTGTGTGTGAGTGCTGGATAATGCTGTGTGTGTGTGCTGGATGATGGGTGTGTGAGTGCTGGATGATGTGTGTGTGTGAGTGCTGGATGATGGTGTGTGTGAGTTGCTGGATGATGGGTGTGTGAGTTCTGGATGATGTGTGTGTGTGAGTGCTGGATGATGGGTGTGTGAGTGCTGGATGATGTGTGTGTGAGTGCTGGATGATGTGTGTGTGAGTGCTGGATGATGGGTGTGTGTGATGTGTGCTGGATGATGGGTGTGTGAGTGTCTGGATGATGTGTGTGTGTGAGTGCTGGATGATGGTGTGTGAGTGCTGGATGATGGGTGTGTGAGTTCTGGATGATGTGTGTGTGTGAGTGCTGGATGATGGGTGTGTGAGTGCTGGATGATGTGTGTGTGTGGAGTGCTGGATGATGTGTGTGTGAGTGCTGGATGATGGGTGTGTGAGTTCTGGATGATGTGTGTGTGTGAGTGCTGGATGATGGGTGTGGAGTGCTGGATGATGTGTGTGTGTGCTGGATGATGTGAGTGCTGGATGATGTGTGTGTGTGTGTGCTGGATGATGGGGAGGGGAAGCATTTTTTTCTTACTTTATGTGTTTATATTTTTTTATTTTATTCCCCCCTCCCTGCTTCTTACCTTGTCAGGGAGGGGGGAGATCGCCTGGTGGTCCGGTGGTATGCTGGAGGGAGGCAGCCGCTGCACTGAGGGGCCATCACAGACTGTGTTCCTTCTCCAGCTCTAACTCTCGCGAGACTCGCCTGTGCGGAGCGTTGCCATGGTAACAGCCGCTGGTCTCGCGAGAGTTATAGCTGGAGAGGAACACACGTGTGCTGGCCCCTCTGTGCAGGTAGCAGGGCCGGTCCTGCAGGACAGGTAACGGGAACGGCGTTCCTGCTTTGGAAAAAGTGCAGGAACGCCGTTCCCATGCGTTCCTGCAGGACTCGAGCCCTGTTGAAGGGGCACATTTGAGAAGCAGCCATTCAGTTTTTTTCTAACTTTGAAGTTTTACACTTTGTCAATGTTCTGTTTTGGAGTAGTTTAGATGGTTGGTTATTAAAACTTCCCCACAAACACATACTATTTATTAAAGAATACACCCTGGGGTAATTCAAAAGGCATATTTTGAACCTTAGTGTGGGATCATTTTTTCTCTAGTTTGTTCCAGGTGTAGTGGTAATGAGCATTTTTAAATGTATTTTTTTACTTTTTTAAATTTTTTTACTTTTTAAAACTAGTTTTTAAACTTTTTTTGCTTATTAATTTTTTTAAACTTTTCTAAACTTTCTTAAAGCTTTTTTTACAGATTTAAAATTTTTCTAAGCTTTTTTTTACCGTTAACCCCTAACTAGCAGTAAGCAGCACTAATAGTAAATTCACCAATTTCCAATAACTCCCACCCACCCCAGCTAGCAAAATATATCATTTTAAAATATTTAAATTAATTATTTAAATAAATGGAACCCCTGAGGGTTAAAAAAAAATAAGTTAACCCTAAGGGGTTAAAAAAAATCGGATCACAGTATAATACTGTGATCTGTATTTTGATCACTGTAGGTAGTGATCAACTGTCAGGGAAGGGGATCATTTTTATTAGGACTGGGTAAAGGAGGGTGGGATTTTTTTTTACTTTTTAAAAAAAATGTTATTAAAACATTTTTTTTTACTTTTTAAAATCTTTTTTAAAAACTTTTTTAATGTTAACCCCTAGTTAGCCTAACACCAAATTCCCCACTAACTTACACCCACCCCAGCTAGCTAAATATACAATTTTAATATATTTAAATTAATTAATAAAATAAAATTAACCCCTGAGGATTACAAAAAAGTTGAGCCTCAGGGGTTAAAAAAAATCAGATCACAGTAAAATGTATACCCTGCCAATTGGCAGGGAAGGGGTTCATTTTTATTTAAAATGAGTAAAGTGGGGTGGGATTTTAATTTAACTTTATTTATTTTTTTGCAGGGAGAAGATCACTGCTGATCCA
The DNA here is from genome assembly GCA_933207985.1 of Pelobates cultripes. NCBI lineage: Eukaryota > Metazoa > Chordata > Amphibia > Anura > Pelobatidae > Pelobates > Pelobates cultripes. The sequence continues at coordinate 56,639,618 of OW240912.1, forward strand.
TCTCCCTGCACTTCACACAGAACCCGGAAGCGCAGGGAGGTGGATCGTGAGTCCCTGCAGCACATGTGCTCGCTTTGACAGGCTGTCAGAGCGATCACTGCTGCAGGGACTGCGCGATCGGGTGCTTCCGGTCTGCCTCTAATACATAGGCAGACCGAAGGAGCGTTAACCCCGTGATTACCGCGATCGCGGCGATCTGGGGTTAACTTTACCGCATGACATACCTGGTCCATCATTCGGCGTTAACGGTTTCCCCGCCATGACGGACCAGGTCCGTCACTTGGCGGGTTTTGTTTTTACTACATGTGCATCCTTTGCATTTATTACACAAATAAAATTCTTTTTTTTTTATCATTTAAAAACATTTTTAGTAATTTTTCATCATCTCATAGGATGATTAAAGTTAAAAATTTGTTTAAAAATCTGCTTCTTTAAAAGTGATAAAAGGCCAAGAACTTATAAAATTAGTGTTATTGATATGTTTGAAAAATCTATGATTGAGGATTTTGAGGTATTAGACAAAATGAATAAGAAAAAGAAAAAAAGTTTGAATAAGCTTAGTTTTAATGAAAAAAAAGAGCCTTACTACAATTGTAACCAGTGACGTATCCTCATTGCGTATGTCCATTCCACATGAGTTAAGATTGCTTGGTAAAATCTGAAACATCTCTGGAGGAACATATTAATTTTTTAATCGAAAGTATTCAATGGATTTTAAATAATAAGCATTTGGACATGGTTTGCCCTCAGCTAGGCAAATTTGTTCATATCTGGCTGGGAAAATGTTTTATATATGACAGTCCAGAATGAGTGACAAACCTGGTCACCTATCATATCATAATTATAGAAATGATTTCATTTTTATATGGAAGGGCTCTGTTACAAGCCTGGAGTCCCTTTTGAGAAGGAAGTTGAACGAATGGGGTTTTTATTTAACCAATTAATACAGTTGTACATATAATACTGGAGACTGGAGAAGTTATTATACGTTGTATTTTAAGTACAAGAAAAGGTCAAAGCAGCCAATCAAAAGCTTTTACTGCATCCAATGATTAAAAAAAAGAGTTAGGATCTGTTTTGGTTAGCATATGAAATTAAGTCAAAATATCTTCATGTGTTGTCGCTTGCCTGTCTAGTCTGTAAAAAGGCTACTTGATCTGGATGTACCAATTTTACTAAAAATGATTGGATTCTACTGGCCAAGACTTTAGCAAAAAGTTTAATATCTACATTTATTAAGGAAATGGGTTGGTAGCGTCCAAGCTCTAGGTGTGAATTATTTGGTTTAGGGATCAGGCAGATATTTGCCTTTAACGTGTCTGGAGGTAGTCGGTTTCCTTGCTGTATGTGGCTAAGTAGGTAATGTAGATGCTGGACAAGTATGGAGGAATAGTATTTATACTTGAGTTCAATTAACCCATTAGAACCCGTGCTTTTATTTGGTTTTAGTGATGACATAGCAGCTGAAAGTTCTTTCAACTGTTATCTCTTCCAATAGGGAAGATCGTGCTTTATCTAAAAGTGATGGGGTTGTAGTCTGCTCTAGAAAAATATCTATTTGTTTGGAGAGAGTATCTTGTTTTTACATTGGGAATGGTCCTATAGAGAAGTTAATGTTTTTGCTCTATGGGATGGCATTTCAGTCGTGTTTCCAGAGAATGTATGTAACTTACAGATTGGTTTTTCTTTGGATTTGTTCTATAATCTGTGAGCTACCATAGTGTCTGCTTTATTGGATTATAGCAGGGTTTGGAGAGCTTTTCTCTGTGAGCCTAGTCTATCTTTAATAGTGATTTTATGTTGTTGTTCCAATGGATAGTGGAGTTGAGGGCACCTGTTTCTTGTAATTTATTTTACAAAGAGTGCTGAGGTAATACCTATCATTTTTTATAAGCTGCCCACAAGGTAGCCAGGAATGTAACTGAACCCTCATTGGTGGAGAAATAGGATTCAATTTCTTTTTGTATTGTATCGTAAAGGACTGGAGTAGGTCATAGAATTATGTTCCCCTTATCTTGTGTGTCTGTCTACCCTGTACAGCTCCAAAGTCTCCTGCTGCTACAAAGATATAGTTAGAATGTCCCCTATAATTAATTTGTAGGAGTAAAGTAGGCTTAGGTGGGCTCAAGGTATATCCCAGAAAATTGCGTCTGTGTTTTTGGTAGCATACACACGCTATTGCATATTTCAGTTGACCTATATTCCTTGCCAATGTAAAGAACCTTTCTTGCTGATCTGGTATCCTCTCTACTTTAAGAGGGCATGTGTTCTTGAGTATGATCGCTACTTCATTTATTTTGTCTGCTGGGGTGGTTGTTAGGTACGATTGATGTATGTGTCGGCTAAGGAGAGGGAACTGCTTCTTAGAGGCAAAGTGAGAAACCTGAAGAAGCACTATATCTGTTCCTGTCTTATTCACCTAGTGGAGCATCTGATGATGCTTAATAGGATGGTTTAGATACACATTTCAATTTGGCCTGCATTTTGAGATAGTAAGAAACGTAATAGTTCCTTTTGAAATTTTAGCACAAGTATGTATTTGGGTAAGTGAGTAATAGAAGAGTAGGTAAGGGAACCAGTATACGATGCAAGGGTAGTTCCAAAGAAGTATCAGTAGGGTAACTCTGCACCGTGGAGAAATAACAAGTCTGGACTTATAAATGATGGCTATGGGGGGAGGGAGGGGCAGGGAGGGGAGAGTGAAATAAAGAAAAAATTCTCACCCATTTTGGTTATGAACTCGAAATATGGTCAGAATCTCGGGACAGTCTCCCAGAGCGCAGGTATAACCAAAAATGTACATATGCCTCATGACATTTCACCCATTACTGTGTTTGTATTACAGAATCTAATCATTTTGCTCGCTAAGCTGAAGGGGTGGTATTTTGGCCACGTCTTGAGACATCTATAATTGGACAGGTTACCAATTTTGTCCTTAAAATAAATTGAAATAAAATAGAAAATAAAGTGCATCTGTAAATATGTAAATATCGTGGTTACATTTGGGGTAATTTCACCCAAGCGTAAGCCCTCTAACCCTGATTCCATCTATCTAGGCAGTTCTTAGCCTCGGCTTAGGCATATATGTCAGTTAACTGTAAAAATCAAGTAAACTGAACTACATACATAATTCAACATAAATGTAAAGTCGAGTTTGTTTAATGGGTTATGCAAGTCTTTGTGATATACTATTTAGCCTCAACTTTCGTCTGGCGTTGTTATCTAAGCTACATAAGTGTGTAAAAGAGATATTAGCCAGATATCTTGTTAGAATGTCTATAAAGAATCTTAGGGTTTAATAAACCATTCTAAAATAAAGTGTGAGTGGCAGTAATAAAGAATAAAATAACAAAGATTTTAAGGGCAATGGTAACCAACAATATAGCATAACACAACCTGCATCTCTGTATATCTAGTTTTTTGTTTAAAATAAAAAAGGAAAGATATGGTAACTGTCCCTTATCATCCTATGACATTTATATTTACCAAATTTCAGTGTTAACCTTTCACTTAGTCAAAATAACATGTTGTAAATTAGATTTTATTTTGGATAACTACTTATATGAATATATAAATTAGACAAATATAATGTTTCATAGGGCTATGTGTTGTATATATTTCTCTTGACTGAGTTAAAACATAAGTGGGTTGTTTCTGAGTGTTCTGATTGTTTGAGCAGGCAGGGTGAACCAGTAGGTGAAATGGGGTCAATAAGCATACGGTAATGGAGAGAAAGGCCTCTACAGAGGTAGATTTAGCTGTCCTGGTCTGCCCTGAAGAGGAACCCTGGACATGACGGTAATAACCATCTATGCTATAGTAATAACAAAATTATTACAGTATTTATATATATATATATATATATTATGACAGTAAAATATAGCATGTTCTCTAAAAACTTAAAATAGAAGGATAAAGTAAATATATAATAAATATCTGTGAGGATATTACAACTATGAGTATACGTAGAGGTGATCTGAGGTTTTGCTGCCCATTTAGATTTCAGTTGTAGTCTACAGTTCTGGGATTCACTGAGGCTGGGTGGATGTTCCTCAGGGGGACGTTCTCTGCTGTTTCTTAGAGTTGTGAGTTTTTTTCATATTGTTGGCAATTTTGGTGACTTGGTTCTTTTAGGTTCCAAACAATCTTTCCTTGTGAGTTCCAGTACTAGGGATTTTGCTAATTTTAGAATTTAATATTTTTAAAGACATGTACTTTATCTTCTTTATGCACAATAGGTTTAATACGTGCACCCACATACAGCCTATGCCCTTATGTGTTAGGGTTGATGTAAGTGGACATAGATATCCCCTCTGTTGAAGGGTAATCAGTGACAGATCTTGATAGGGTAGCTTTTTGCCTTGATATTTTGTGAGCATCAGCTTTTCCTTTGTGGTGAAATAGTGAAGGTGGGTTATAACATGCCTAGGTGTTAAAAATTTAATGGAGGGTGAGCAGTGCCCTATAAGCCTTGTCAAATATTAGCTCCTTTGCAGAGGACTCTGGCAGCACAGACAGAGATTTCCTTCAACATGGGGATCAATTGTTCAATATTTCTGGATTTCAGTAATCCTCTGAATCTAATATTATGGCATCTTGATTTATTGTTTAAATCTTCCATGCTCTCCTCCAGGACAGCTACTTGTTCATCATCACTTTATTTATAATGTTGTTGATTTTCTCTTCTGGCTTGGTGGGTTGTGTAGCTAAACCTTGTGTGTAGTAAACTGGCCTTCTAGTTCCGCAGCCATATGCTGTTTGATATTGGCCGTGGCAGCCTGTTGAAGGTTCTGTAGATCTCCTTTAGTTATCAGGGTATGAGTGTGGGAGTGAGGAGGTTCACTCATGTCAGATTCCAATGAAAATGGCGATGCCTCTCTCTGGGAGAGGAAAAGAAAGGCCACCGATGGGTGGATTCTCTCTTTTTTTTTTTCATTAATCAGTTTTTATTGATGCATGACAATAGTTAAATTTGGGCTCGCAGGCCCGCAGTAATAACAGAATACAAGGTTACATAGTAAAAGCATCATATATCCAAACAGAATATACATATGTGGTTAGAGTCAGTTATAGTTGCAATATCAGGTAACACGAGGTCGCAAGTGGCAGTCACTACCGTGTTTCTCCCCAGGGGGCACATCGCTACAGCTTGTGAGAACCATAGTTGTCCAGATCAGTCCACCGAGGGCTAGGGCGGTGCGGACAAATTAATATGTATCGGTACCTTAAAAACGCGTGTAAACTAATGGCTGGTTGAGTGTGAAAAGTGAAGTGTGATGTATTGTGTTAGGGTATGGCACAGCCCATAGGGAGTTCGGTGTTGGGTGGTGGTAGTAAAGAGATATGGCATTGCACAACCATTGTAGGTGGGAAGGGAAGAGGATGGTGTTGGCTCGATGAGGACACACGATAGTATGAGAGAGTCCCTCCAGCGATATGAGCTTCCAATCGTGGTGCCCTCATTCGCCCCTCGACTGCCCGCACTTGGGGATTCTCTCTTTTTTCTTGAGCCACCCATGAGGGGAATAATGTGTCAGTAGTTTAATATTCTGTTACTGGGCTCAGTATGATTTTACGGTTGGTAATGTACCTATAGAAGCTTGTAAAAATTCACAAGAAAAGTAGCTAACCTCACTATGCATTCATCTCAGACTCCATGAGGAACCTTAACTTAATTACTAAAAAAGTGCAAAATGGGAGGTCAGGGTGGACTAATCAAGTACATATTACAGTGCGCTTGGATACATTTGGCACACCCCTGGTGCAACCTTCTGTTAATAATACCTATATATTTTATGTCTGCATGTAGTTGAAATCCTTGCTTAAATACAGGTGAAGAATATATGTAAATTGTGAAAACGTAGAGTTCCCATTACAGGAAAGTGTTAATGCATCTTTAACTTTTGTGAAAATAAGCTCAGCTTCATCTACTCTCTACTTCTAGATTGTATAGTGCTGAGAGATATTATGTCACTTTATAAATAATAGCAACCACTTATAATAACTTTATAAATAATAAAACAACAACCATTCTACAATAACTTAAAAAACCACCCACTTATAATGACTTTATAAATAATAACAACCACTTTATAATAACTTTATAAATAAAACCAACGAATGATCACCACTTTTGGCAAGTTGCTACATAACATTTTTTTGATTCCCATCAAATGTAAAAAATTTTTGAGCTGGCCAACATCTAGATATATTCCAGATATACATGCTGTGAAATTTAGAAACCATCTCCTGTTGCCTGCACAAATCAAAGACTCTGATTGGCGCCATGGTCACGTGATGTCTTGGTTTGTTTTTTATTAGCAACTGTCACTAAGGGTTTGAAAATGTTGATACAAATTCAAAATGGCCTCCTCAGTACTGCAACATTGATGTCGGGCGGGCGGACTTATAAGGAGCAGCCTCATGGGGTTTGATGGAGCGGATGTTTATGGGTAAGTATCAGGTGAATGTCCAGAGGTAGCGTGAACTAGGTGTCAGGCGCAGGGCGGGAAGCGGGCGCTCAGGGACAGCTCGAATGAACTCTTATATATGCTTTTGCCACATTAATTTCCACAAGGAAATCATACTTTCTAGTTTAAACAGTTGAATTATACCCATGTTATACTATGTTTAATTTGTCATTGTTCATAGGTAGCCGGGGTCTAGTCAGGACAGATCCTAAGGGCCACATCTGGACTCCAGCCACCATAGTAACAGGATTATCATGATTGAATTGCATAATTAGTTTAAAGTTAACGATGACTTACAATGTTATAATGCTTTAATGTATCTAAGCGTACACAATAGGACGTAACTATACGAACGGCCCAGTTCTCCAGGGGTACCTAGGCCACTCGACACCCGAGAGGTGTTTATGGGAACTTGTAGGAGCACAATAGTCCCTCACTAGTTCAACACCATCTCTAAAATGCATGTCACTAATGTATCTAATGTATATAGTTATCCAACTATTACTCACCGATTCCTGTATTCCCCCCCTTGGATACCAACCCTCAAACACTGTAAGGAGCGGAAGTGCCCCATGCGAAGTGTCCCACACAATGAAAAAATATAATGGGTGATATTAAATTAATGTTCCTAAATGTATAGGGACTTAACACATCTGAAAAGTGTAAAATATTAGCACAGGAAATAGATAGGCAAAAGGCTGATATATTATTTATTCAGGAAACTAACTTCCGGAGGGAATTTGCACCTAAATTGAAATTCAAAACTATTGGGCAATCATACCTTATCAACTTTCACGGGAGTAAATCTAGAGGTGTTGCTGTGCTACTAGCATCGTACCTGGCGTATACCATAACAGCCAGTGTAATAGACCCGCCGGGGAGATATATTTTCCTTAAAGGGAAATTGAACGATGCACTTATAACCCTGGCAAACATATATGCAGCAAACAATAGGCAGGTCTCCTTTATCAAAAAATGTATGACTTCACTTGGAAAATTTGCAGAGGGAGTGGTGGTAATGGGGGAGGGGGGATTGTAATATGATGATGGACTACATTATTGACAGCTCTGCAAAAGGAAAACACACACAAACACACGAGAATACTACTACAGAAAACATTTCACTCCAACCAATTAGTCGATTGCTGGAGAACTACACACCCCCAAGGTAGGGACTACATCTACTTTTCACAAGTCGCCCATAGTTACTCCAGACAAGACATGTTTTTCCTAGATCATAGACATCTCACAATGCTTAAAGAGCCACGATAGGACCAATTACCTGGTTAGATCATGTCCCCATCTTTTTCACCCTGTCCCTTACCGAGACACAAAAGAACAGCACAACCTGGCGCCTCAATGAAACGTTATTAGAGGACGTAAGAGTAGTGGAAGACCTAATTACAGCCTTTCCTCTATACTTCCAAGAAAACAAAACTAGGGACATGGCAGATTCATGGGTTTGGAAGGCCCACAAGGGGATAGCCCAGAGGATCCTAATCAAATGAGGCCCCTGCAAAAAGAAAGAGAGGGTAGTACAAATACAAACACTCACAAATGCCATCCAAACCGCAGAACTGACACATAAAACAACACCCACTCTGGAAATATACAAGCGCCCAACAGCACTATACTGCACTACACTACCCAGCACTACTAATTGCTTAACCTACTCACTCTATAGGCACTTAAAGCTATACAACTGACTAAAGGAACATTCTACGCCCATGGTAATAGAAGTGGGAAACTATTGGCCAAGGCACTAAAAGACAAACACCAGAGAGCACACATTAATGACCTCTAAATTATCGACATTATTGCTCTCAGTCAACGCTGAAAAAGCATTCAATAGAGTTGATTGGGCATACCTGTTCACTACCCTAGAAGCAGTGGGCATGGGACCGACCTTTAGCAATTGGGTACAAACGCTTTACAGAGGAGCAATGGCCAGTGATTCACCTTCCTTCATGATCAGTAATGGAACAAGGCGGGGTGCCCTCTGTCACCCCTCCTTTTCGTTCTGGAATGGAATCCTTCCTTAATGCCATCTGGCCCAATGCAAATATACGAAGCAGGGGAAGGAGATAAAAGTCTCCGCTTTCGCAGATGACATCCTGCTCACCTTTACCAACCCGACACATTCCCTACCACACATAGTAGCAGAAATAGACAAATTCAGCGTGTGCTCCAATTTCAAATTAATACGGACAAATGTGAGATTCTGGGGTTGGGAATAGACCCACGAGTTAAACATAAGCTCCAATCTACATATAGATATAAATGGACAGATACGGAATTGACTTACTTAGGCTCAAGCATATAATCAGAGGTCTCTACCAACTAAATTACCTTCCCGCTGATAACGGAAATCGAATCAACATTGAAAAAATGGGACATGCCGCACTTCTCCCTATTTGGAAGAGTCAACATCATCAAGATAATGATTTTGCCAAAAATCTTATACGTCTTTTAAATCCTACCAATATCACTAACTAACCAATTCTTCAGAAATATGAAATGAATATTTCTATCCTGCATCTGGAAGAACAAGAAATTGCAATTGTCATACAAAACACTGACACACACCAAAAGAGCAGGGGGCATTGGACTGCCGCACATATACTGGTACTACATAGCATCACTATTCACTAGGATAAGGGAATGGACAGACATAGGCCGGAAAAAGTCATGGTGTGACCTGGAACAAACATTTTGACCAGTCCCCCTAGACACCCTACCCTGGCAAACGTGCAGTCTAAATAAACTCATATGCACTCCTCACCATGAGATGATCACAATTAAAACACTTCCTGACACATTCAGCAATACCATATTGGAGAACCAGGGATTTGACACCATTTGAAATCCTATGCAACCCAAAGACTAAACGCGTACGCTCACTCTCAGAAATGTATCGATTGATTTAATCCACGCAAGAAATGCAAGAAACTCTAACCTTCCAAAGAAAATGGATGCAGGGACCCCACATACACATGTCAGCCCGAGACTGGTCACAAATATTCACCAGGTCAATGGCAACATCAGTAAACCTCTCTGGAAGAGAGTAATTCTATAAGCGCATCACAAGGTGGTACAGGACGCCGGAAGTTCTCCACCAGTTCTGGCCCACACTTAACGATAAATGCTGGAGGTGCGAGGAAGGGAGAGGGAGCATATCTGGTGGGAATGTCTGAACCTCTGTACATATTGGAACAGCGTTCTATCTATAATAAAGAACATCCTGAAGCCACCAAACGACCCCGTTCCAGATATTGTTGGGGAGGCCAAACACATTCCCTGAGACGAGAAAACAAACCCTACTAGGGTTATTACTGGGGGAGGCAAATGGGCTAACCCCAGCACACTGGAAGCAAACTGAGGCTCCATCAGTCACTCTGTGGGTTAACAGAGTGGAAACTGTGAGAGAGATGAAAAATTTGTACTGGTCCTCCCAAGGTAACAGAGATAAATATTTGAGCGTATGGGAACCATGGCTGAATTACTGGTCAGATGAAGCAGACTAGACATGACCCCAAAAGATACAATTCCCAGGGTATCCCTTCCCCCACTCTACACCATGATCAGTAGGCTCGACAGGAGTCCAACATTCATAAAATACAGAATAGAACGGTCAAAAGTAACCACGACCAGTTGAGTAGCAGCAATGCTTGAGGTGACCTACTTGACACCAGATACAGAAACTACGTATCACATGAGCTCAGATCCCAAGAGACATAGTCTCTATAAAGGGTCCAACTAGGAAAAGATGAGTACAAATAAACTGGAACTGCAGACTCATGTATTTGGAAATACTGTAACCTATATGTTGCAAAGCATCTCTGTAATTGGAAATGTTTAATATTTGTATAGAATGAACAACACCCTGTTATCCCCCTTCTTTCTTCTGTATCCCATGTCTTTAAAACAAAACAATACAATTTGAATTAAAAAAAAAAGGATTATAGTTAGGTAGAGTTTTCCCTCTTTTTCAAGAGTTTTCGGTCATCCCCATTAAGTTTAGTTCCAAAGAAGGAGCTAGGCTAATACATCACATGTAATACCCAAAAGGTGATACATTAAATAACATGATTTCTAAAGAGGAAAGTTCAGTGTCTTATGCAACTTTTGATAAAACATTGAAGTTGGTTAGGGGATGTGGAAGGGGAGCACTGATGGCAAAGGGGGATATCGAATCTGCTTTTAGGTTGCTACTTATTCACCTGCAGTCATTTAATCCTCTGGGTTTTCAGCTTGTGGGTCAGTATTTTTCGATAAGTGTTTACCAATAGGTTGCGCATTGTCCTGTTCATATTTTGAAACATTTTGCGACTTTCATTGAGTGGATAGTACAGTATGAGTCGGGTTTGAAACATATAAGGCATTATTTGGATGATTTTATTTGTTGCCGCAAAAGACAGTGGCAACTGTAAACACTTATTAGAAAGTTTTCAAAAGGTGACATGTGAATTAGGTATCCCTTTGGTGGCAGATGGTATTACCAGCATGTTGTTTACAATTCCTTGGTATAATCATTGATTCATCAAAGATGGAGTTTAGGTTGCCGGAAGAAAATATCAAAGATGAAGATGCTGATTCAACAGGTAATTGGTTGTGAAAAAGTGACCTTTAAGGTGTTGCAGTCTTTATTAGGTGTGTTGACATTCGTATCAAGGGTGATTCCAATGGAGAGAGCATTTACTAGGAAGTTGGGCATGGCAATGGCAAACATCAAGTCTCCCTTTGCACAAGTTAGAGTAACAAGAGAGGTAAAACAGGAGTTGAAAGTGTATAAGATGTTTTTAGAAAATTTTAATATAAGGTCAGTGTTGCAAAGTGCAATTGGTTTACTGGAGTGGACAGTGGTGTGCGCAAGAATGGCTAGAGTCATGGGCTCCTCTTCTGCAACTGTCACTAGTCTAATACTATCCTTACCCTCAACCCCTCTGTTCCCGTGTGTCCAACTTGTCTGGTTACAACTACATGTCTGTTTGTCCACCCATTGTAAAGCGCTGCTGAATTTGACGGCGCTCTATAAATATCATAATAATAATAATAATAATAACTTATGGGGGGAAGAGTTGCAAGATAGGTGTCTGTTTGCCACATGTGATAATTTAAGTGGAGTCATGGTGATCAGTTCATTGCAGTCTAAGTGTAAAAGGTAATCAATTTGCTTAGGCAAAAAAGGTGTTTGCAATTAAATATTTGGATAGAAGCCAGGCACATATCAGGTAAGTTGAATAGACTGGCTGATGCTCTTTCACGATTGCAATTACAGAAGTTCCAGGAAATGGCACGTCTAGCAGCTGTGAATGGAATTGAAGGACCACCATAGTTACCCAGACCACTTCGGCTCAATGAACTGGTCTGGGTGCCAGGTCCCCCAGGTTTTAACCCTTCAGATGTAAACATTGCAGTTTCAGAGAAACTGCTATGTTGACATTGCAGGGTTAATCCAGCCTCTAGTGGCTGTCTTCCTGACAGCCATTAGAGGCGCTTCTGCGATGCTGAATGCGAAAATTGCATTGAGCACGCCGGGCCTCCATAGGAAAGCATTCATCTCCACTCAGGAGGAGGGGAGGAGAGGAGGAGAGGTCACCAGCGCTGAGGGAGTCCGGCGCTCAATAAAGGTAAGTGGCTGAAGGGGTTCTAACCCCTTCAGCCAAGCGTGAGGTGGGCCCTGAGGGTGGGGTTACCCTAAGGATTATATAGTGTCAGAAAGATGGGTTTGTTTACCTGACACTATAGTGATCCTGTAAATTGCCATTGCTTTTAAAGAATTCAGTGGTCGCTTTGACGTGGCTAGCTTATGTCAGGGCATGGAGTGAGTGGTTTACCTTTAACAATGTGAGTGGGAGTAATCCACTTTGAAAGGATAAGGAGAGTGCAGTTCATTTGGTAGTTAATTTTATGCGGAAAGGCGTTTCTAAACCAAAGTTAGCAAGCAATTTAGCAGGGGTGGATTTCTTTCGTAAGTTGTGCGATTGTAAGCCAATCAAACAGTATTTCATAATCTATCAGCTTTTAAAGGGTTATGGCAGTAAGTTTCAAGTTAGGGATAATAGATAATAGAAAGCCTATTTCATTTTCAGTTTTTGCACAGTTATTCGAAGTTTTGAAAGTAGTATGTTATTCCCCTCTTTGAGTTAGTTTTATTTAGATGTTCGTTTATAATAGCATTTGCAGAGCGTTAAGGATTGGGGAATTAGTTTCTAGAAGTACATTTTGTTTATCAGGTTTGCAGTGGGAAGATATTATAGTTAGAAATAGAAGGTTATGATATTTATTAGTAGATTAAAAAAACTGACCAAGAAGGTAAAGACAGATAGTTGTCATTATTTAACATACAAGGTTCAAGCATGTGCCCAGTGAGAGTGACGGAGGAATATTGATTATTGCGGCCAAGAGAGTCTTTATGCATGTTGATGCTAGCCCGCTAACAAAATTTCTATTTAAAAATAAAAGCTTTTTAGGGTATGCCTGACTAAATTGGTTTAGGCAAAGAGCGTTATTCCTTCAGAATCGAAACTGCAACAGAAGTGGCAAGGTGTGGTGAAAGTTAAAGAATCATTAAAAAGCTGTGAAGATGGGATTCTAACAGATTCCAATTATATGCCAGACTTCATTTGTTTAAAAAAAAAAAAAAAAAGGAGCATGATGAAGGAATCCCTTATATGTAAGTGGTAACTGGTTCATAAAGTTTGGTGTTTCATGTAATTGGTACATATACTAATATTTTTATTTTTCTGTTAGGTAATAAGAAGCCAGTAATTGCCTGTGTTATTGGTCATTCGCTTGTATTTTGGGCCCAGAAGAGGGCACAGGAGCACATATACATCGAGAATCTTGGCTTGAAGAGCACTTCAGTTAAAATATTTTGAAAGGCACTAGTCGTGCTAAGCGGTCAGTTATTGGAAATGTTGCAAGAATGTTTATCAGTTTTCCTTATCCAGATTTAATAATAGTACATTTAGGAGGTATCGACATTGGCTACAAAATCGGTGAATTTCTTGCAAGAGATTAAGAAGTAAGTAAGCTATTTAAAACCATTGGAAAAGGTGCAGAGAAAATTAAACAGAGCTCTAAAAAACATCGGGGATGCATTCATATAGGCACATAGATATTGAGGGCAGTTGTGCAGGTTTCTATAGCAGCGATGTGATTTATTTGTTCGACTTCGGTTTAGATATATTTATTTTGAGTATTCAGTCTTCAGTCTATGCTGGTGATGGCCGTGGGCTTTGGGGGTCCACCGAGTTTGGTTGCCCAGAAGCTCGGTGGCGTTGGTATATAAGTCACCCTCCTGGGCATCACAGGTTTATTTGGTTGGAAATATATTTATGGCTCCTGACTTTAAGGGGCAGAGCCTGGAAATGGGCAATAGTTTTTTGGTTATTTGGTTTTGGTTTAACCACTTAAGGACCAAACTTCTGAAATAAAATGGAATCATGACATGTCACACATGCCATGTGTCCTTATTAGTTATGGTTTATTGTTATTGGTAAATCCGTAATAAAAGTCACGGCTATTCGCCACATGTTTGTCAATTTATAAGGAAAAATAAACAGTTTAAAGGAAGAAGTTGTGTTTTATTTATACTATATATCAGGAAGAATGCAACATTCAAACCCCATGCATTTTTTTAAGTGTCCATTTCAACTAAAAGCACTATAGCTTACTGAGCTAATAATAATAATAATAATAATAATCAATTCAAATGATTTATAGAAAAATAATTGCAGATGACAGTGTTATTTTAAGTATGGATAGAATATTAAATGTCCAGCTGCATAAACAGTGTGTAGTGAAATATATTTGAATTGAATCTCTGTTTTTATAATTACTGCTTAATTTTCTGTTTAAATCTGCCAGAGGTCACAGGATGCAAAATCTTATGCAAGAGAAAGTTATGATTCAAAGTGGACACTGTCCACATAACTAAGAGAGTGGTTGTTTTTGCTATCGCTGTGTTTTAAAATGCTGTGAAACAGTCTCCCAGTACTTAAAACACTTAACCCATATTATACAGGATGTTAAATATTCCTGTGCGGGATGAAGGCTATTAATATTATGTGGGAAATATAGTATACCACACTATTATAACGGGAAGTGTATATTATTAATGGATTTATTCAATTACCCTCAAAAATAATATAATGCCTTTCAGGTTTTTTTCTCATGCATATCGGCATTTGATTGAAAAATTGCCTAACTGTCTGAAATTATAAAAAGAAAGATAATGGGCACATTTTCTTTTACCTTTTCTGTTTAGTTTTTTTTGGTGTATATGCAATGTATAGCAACACTATGGATTTAATAAACTTTCTGTCACTTTTTTTCTCCACAAAAGGACTTTCACTTATCTTTTTCTGCCACTCTAGTTTTTCTTTCTGAACAAATTGGCAGAATTTAGGCAAACAAAACAAGAAAATATCATTGATATAACACTTTTCAAAACACTTTGCTAAATCTCCCCACTGTGTCAGTAATTTGTGTTTTCTTGTGATGGTGTTGTGAGAACAAGTATCCCACATTTTTGAGAGACAATCTATCTTTGGGTTTTGGATGTCTTTAATACCGATGACTGGTTACATAAATAAGCAAATGAAGATTCATAAATCAAATGAATAGGCGATGGCATGTGTCCAATAGATACATAGTCAGACGCATGCAATTTAGAATTGGTAGCAAAGTTGTCATTAACTTAACTTAAAATTTCAGATTTATTATTGACCTGTACATTTTATGTGCAAAATCTGCAATGTGTTTCTTAAGGCATTTGTCTATGACTTTTGTCAAAATGTTAGTACCGTAATTCTGCTCACCGTTTGCTCTTGTGAAACATTTTTGCAATGGTTGCTTGGACAAGCTTGTTGGGTAGACAATGCTAATAGCAGCAGTTAAAGGACCACTATAGTGCCAGGAAAACATACTAGTTTTCCTGGCACTATAGTGCCCTGAGGGTGCTCCCATACCTATTGTATAAAGCACAAACACACACGCCATGTGTATATATATATATATATATATATATATACATACACACACACACACATATACTGCTGTGTGTGTGTTTAGGTGCTGTGTATGTGTGTGTGAAGGCGCTGTGTGTGTAAGGGTGCTGTGTGTGGGCGCTGTATGTGTGTGTGTAGGTGCTGTGTGTGTGTGTAGGCGCTGTGTGTGTGTGCAGGCGCTGTGTATGTGTAAGGGTGCTGTTTGTGTGTGGGTAATGTTAATGTGTGTGTGTGTGTGTGTGTTTGTGTATGTGTGTATATGTAAGGGTGCTGTGTGTGTAAGGGTGCTGTTAGTGTGTGTATGTGTAAGGGTGCTGTGTGTGAGGGTGCGGTTAGTGTGTGTGTGTGTGTGAGGGTGCTGTTAGTGTGTGTGTGTGTGTGCTGTGTGTGTGTGTGAGGGTGATGTATGTGTGTGTGTGCTGTTTGTGTGTATAGTGTGGGGGTGGGGTGGCCATTTAGTTAATGTCCCCCCTAACTTCTTACCTTATGTAGGGAGGCGGGACTGTGCTGCTGACCTCCCTGGTGATCCAGTGGTGAGTGAACTCTAGCCTGCAGGGGGCTAGAGTTCACTCTCGCGAGATCTGAGCATTGACACGGTAACCGCGGCAACGCTCCGACCTCGTGAGAGGAATCCGGCAGAGCTGCTGGCAAGAGCTCCACGGGTCCTCCTCTGCCTCCCTCCATGCTGCTGTGGGTCTGAGAGGGAGATATTTGATGTCCCTCACCGACCCACGGAGGGAGGCAGATAGCGTGTACTGCGGGGATTAGGGTGCGCCCAGGCACACCCCGTGCGCACGCCTATGATAAGGATAGTACTAGCCTAATGACAGTTGCAAAAGAGGAATCAGTTGGGAGCTATTAACAGTTTAATTGATACGCTTTTATGAAGAAGTGGGTTTTTAATGATTTTTTGAAGGAGTGGAGACTGGGTGAGCATCTAACGGAGGAGGGAAGCGAGTTCCACAGGAACGGTGGACAATGGTAGTGCTTGGAGTTGTCATTGATGTTCAAATTTGTATTGATAATAAGGAAATGACAACTGAGGGTATCAAGGTTTGGGTGTAGGTAGAGGCAAGGTTTTCATCACACTGCACAAAAGTAGTTTGACTAAAAACAGAGAAACTGCACCAAGACTGCTTGAGCAGTAAGCTATAGTGGTTATGGGGCTTACTGTCCCTTTAAAGCATATTGTGGTTTATAACAGTTCCAAACTTCTAGCAGACATTACCTAGAAGGAAGACATCAAACAGAAAATTGTGGATCACTGGAGCCCAGATTGCAAAATATAAGTGACAATGTATTATCTTAGAAGAAATCACCAATTTAGGAAATTAGCTCACTTGGTTACTTTGGCCTAATTTTAGCCATTCAGTTTGCAGCAACACAATCGTTAAAAAAAAAAAAAAAAAAAAAGGAAAAAATTTGA
>OW240912.1:56656627-56715583 GCA_933207985.1 Pelobates cultripes
CTTTTCCATTTTCTTCGTTCTGTCTGTGGTCTTTCTAGTCTCTTTGTGACATTAGGTATGACCTCTTACTTTGACTTGGATACAGTGGACTATTTGGGAGATGAGACCAGCTGCAAATGAATAAGGGTGCTAAAGTGGCCTAGGTTCCCACTCCCCACCCCTTTCTACCCAGATACACTGCTCCTCAGTATCCCATGTGCAGCTGACAATTTATTATTCAGTGGACTTTAAAGGCCGGATCTCTGATACTAATCCTTCTACTGCCAACAAACGCTGATCATTTCCCTGATAAAACATCCACTGCCAACGGATACAGCCTTCGGTGGCATTTCAAAGGTTAATTGAGCTAGTTTCTATGATGAATATGACTTGGACCGAGCATTGGAAGTATCATTGCAAAAAATCGTGAAATCTGAGCATGTGGAACTATATGTATTTTTTTATGGTTATATTTACCATAACACATTACAGTACCAGAACCTTTTCTACATAGCAAAAAGAAAAGAACACTGTAACAATGAACCCCAACCCCAAAAAACCTCTACAATTATCAAGATGTAAAATTAAACTTTTCATTGGCACCCAGTGTGTTCGGCTGAGAACTGTAATAAAACGTACAGATGTAAGCTGGACTCTTTATTCGATTCATGAGGGATGGTTTGAAGGAGTTAATCGAAACTGTCTGTATCAGTGACGACTTGGCACTGCATATATTAGTATACTTACTGTCTCAGAAACCTCAGCCAGCCTAAAGACTGAGATGGGTCTCCCAGGAAACATAGTGCACAAATATCTTCAGTGCCAAGTTTAACAATCTCTAAGGGATAGTCATCCTTCGGCATTCCAGATATTGTGGACTACATCTCCCCTGATGCTTTGCCATCATTTTGCCTGTAAGAGTATTATGGGAAATGTAGTCTCCACAACATCAGGAGTGCCAAGATGGCCCACCCCTGCAGCCTAGTCTATCACCATGGTGGACAACCTGTGAACATCCAAAAGTTACAACTTATCACCTTGGTGGTGGTTCTGCTTCTTGGTTAATTCAAGGAGTATGTGTTTATTAAAGACAAGTTGCAGAATGATCACTGTGACAAGAATTTGTTTACAAATCATACATTTTCTTTAAAGAGATCAACTAAACTTATTAAGAAGAGACTTGTGACGCTTTCATTCACTGCTGACTTGATAATTTTTGACCAAAATAGTAAAATTGGGAAGAAAAAAAAAATCTTCTAATTTGACTAATATCTCTATACAACTTGCAAGAGTGCAACCAATTCAACTTAAATCACTGCTTAGTGTATAGACTAATTTTGTAAACATTAGCATGGGTTAGTAGACATACATTTTTGTGTTTTAGATCCATTCGAAAGGGTAACAGATGTGCCTTGGTCAAATATAGAATTAATAAAATATTGCATTTAGCACTTCCTACTCCGTCAGATGTAGTTATTAACAAATGCACATGGCAATAATGTTAAAATCTGTTTGGTTTTTTAAGTAGACATTGTTAAGACACCTCCAGTGTCTTTAGGCAAAACCGCCGTTTAGTAGACCTTCCCCGTCTGCAATATCAGTAACTCCGTTCGCCTAACCTGTAGTGCACGAACCAAATGCAGGGGAAGCGGCAATCTCCCGACCGGGATCCGTGAACGGCTCCAAACTCCCGAACGGCAATACACGAACTGCTGCTAGCCGCCGAACAATAACATCCACCAAGCGGCTTTCGTTTCCATCCAGCAGTCTCTAAACGTGAAGAAGAAATCCCCCCAATAACGAGACAGAAGCTCCGCATTGAGGGTCAAACAGGATCTGGCTTTACTGTGGGCTACCTGCCCATATTTATGAAGGTCTCCCACTTGGTGGACACTTCCCTAGGGGACCAAATGGGAGACTTAAATGACAGACAGATATGGGGACATTCCAGACACATAGACACAGTTTTTACCAACAATGCACTATGATTCCCTCCCCTCTGCCCTGGAGATAATTACCAAGTAACTAAATTATCTCCAGGACAAAGCCAGTCGCCATTTTAAACATAAAACCCAAAAAGACATAAAAATACATAATTTTACAATAACCGAACATCCTGCATTCGTGTCACATATCCCCAGATAGCCTGGATCTGAGGGCATATTATTAGCGAATAGCGCTCAGATCCCATACACATAGTTCAATCGCCATGGAGTCAAAGTTCTTACAGTCTTTCGGTATACGAATGACTCCATGGGAAGGCTATCTGGGTTAAGTCCTTTCGTATGCTTCCCAAACTCCCGAACGGCCGGTATTCATATGCTTTCGTGGAGACAGCCAGGCGTTCCGTTGTTTCAGCGGTGTTCGGCAGAAAAAGTGTCCGTTTTTAGTTCCATGAAAATAGAGCCGAACACCGCTGGGCTTTCGCGTGGTTTTAAAATGGCCGCTGCCTCGTGGTCGACATACGAATGACGACCACCCTGAATTCGGTTTAATTGAGAAGTGTCTGCGGTTAACCACTGGCGCGAAGTACCTAGAGCATTTGGCACCCGAGGTGGATCCTGTGGCAAAACAAAAACAAAAAAAAAAACCTGTAAAAAATGTTAAAGGTTTTCTTTAATTAATCCACACTCCTTAATTAAACCATACCCCTTAATTAATCCATACCCTTAATTAATCCATACCCCTTAATTAATCCACACTAATTCATCCACACACCCTTAATTAATCCACCCCCCTTAATTGATACACACACCCTTAATTAATCCACACTAATTAATCCACCCCCTTAATTAATCCACTCCCCCATAATTAATCCACACTAATTAATCCACCCCCCATAATTAATCCATCCCCCCTTAATTAATACACCCCACTTAATTAATACACCCCCATAATTAATCCACTCCGCCTTAATTAATCCACTACCCATAATTAATTCCCCCCTTAATTAATCCACCCCCCATAATTAATACACCCCCATAATTAATACATCCCCCATAATTAATCCACCCCTATAATTAATACACCCCCCATAATTAATACACCCCTATAATTAATACACCCCCATAATTAATTCACCCCTATAATTAATATACACCACCCCCATAATTAATACTCCCCCATAATTAATCCATACCCCATAATTAATATACACCCCCTATAATTAATACACCCCCATAATTAATACTCCCATGAGTGATACACCCCCATAATTGATACACCCATGGTGATACACCCCCATTATTAATACACCCCATAATTAATATATACCCCCCCTTAATTAATACACCCCATAATTAATACACCCCATAATTAATATACCCCCTCCTTTTCTCTCTCACACCCCCTCATTTCTCTCTCACCCCTCCTTTCTCACCCCCTTTCTCCTCTTTCTCATCCCTTTCCCTTTCTCTTTCTCATCCCTACCTTTGCTGTGGCATTGGCGAGGCAGTATAGCTTTTGTTTCCTGTACCGGCTGGACTAACAGGAAGTGCACACACCTGTGTGCACTTCCTGATGGTATCCCGACTTTGGCACAGAACTGAATACTCCCTGTACCCACGCCACGACTATACAGGGCTTTCGGCCACGCTTACGAAGAGCGCTGAGCTTCCCTCCTGTCAGCCCCTCTCCTCAGGTTGCGCCCGGGCGGTGCGGTCCGCCCTCATGGACGCACCGCCCGGGCAAAGCTGCAGCCGCCCGAGGCTCTCTACAGAGCGCTCGGGCGGCAGCAGCATGGGGGGGCCGGCGGGGCTGGTCATGGCACCCCCCACCCTGCTGGCACCCGGGGCGGACCGCCCCCCTTAGTATGCCACTGCCACAACGTTCTAATTGGGATCAATAGGTTAACCAGCAGCACACTTCTCTCCTGGGTGGCCGTCCGTTCGGCTAGTTTGTTTGGGAAAAAAACAGTCATTCGAATGGCTGGGCTATAGAAAACAGCCATTCATACGAACAGGATAAAACAGACGAATACACCTAGAATAAGCAGACAGATTGTTCTGTCACAGACATGTTGAAGTCTATGGAACAATTAGGTATCACTAAGATGGAGCAGGGAGATTGGATGTGGTATTCCTGTTTCTCAGGGGTCTGTAAATTGTCATCTTCTTTGGCCAGAGATAAAATATCTCCAACCTCACTTCAAAGTGTACTGCGAGCTACTTGCCCTACCATGCAATTTCTTTTTTTTGGCCAGGTTTGGGGAGGATCCTCCTATGTTTAGCTCAGTATGTTACCGTTATAATTCATATTGTGAATTCTGGACTATTCAATGAATTTCAATGCTGGCATATTAAGGACTAGAGATACGTGTGAGAGAAAAAATGCTGTGTCTGCCATAATTAGTTATGCAGTTTTCTCCCCCTCCATTACTGATGGATGCAAATGCTTCTGAAAAAAATAGTTGAGGGCAGCAAGGCCCACTGGGCAGCTGATTTGGGCCCCTCAGGAGTAACTGGGCCCGGGGAAGCTGCCCCATTTGCCCCTAGTTAAAGATCGACCTGAATATCGGAATATCTCTATCAGACCATCTGATTAAAATAACAAAATTGTATTCTGCTACTTCAGTGGATGTGCCTCTAGCGACATTTAAACCCTGCAATGAAACAAAACATTGCCATTCTGCAGAACAGCAATGCTTTTACTTGCAGGGTTAAAATGGGGGTGGGAGGGCATGGCACCCAGACCACTTCATTGGGATAAAGTGATCTACGTACCTATAGTGCCTATAGTGTTGCCACTGCACCATTTAGCTTACATGATGAAGGAAATATTTTTTGGTGCTTATAAATGCTGAGCTACAGGTTGTGTAGGACATCTGTTCCCAGCATTCATTATTAATGCCACTCATTTTGCCACTTGCAGAGTCAAGCAGCTTATTGAGAAACAATGATGCAAATTGGAAACGGAAAGAGTTTTGTGGCACGCAATGTTTGTGATTAAACTCTAAGGAAGTTAAGTTGATTAGCTGTTGCTTGAATGACATAGACAGGTGATTTGACTCAGGGAGAAAAATGAAATATAAAAAAGATAAGTGACAGGCACAGAGCCTTAGAGCCGGTACTAGGGTCAATTGGCTCCACTGTATGGATAACCTAATTTTTTTACATATATTTGGACTATGCCACACTTGAATTATAGACAATTAATTTATTAGAGCCATTGAATATACATTTTTTCATAAGCCCCTCCAATAAATGAGACACCATTCATAAAATGTTAGAGAAAAGACGGTATATTTTCGGAATTATTTAGATGACTGAAAGGTAAGGAAACAATAGAATAGAATTATAGCATAGCAAGACAATGAGGATCTATTAAGTAAAATAATCATGTAGTTAAATATTGGGACAACTACTCTACATTCAGGTTTCCCTAGGAAGTGCACAGTCAAAGCATTCATTGTTTGTCAAGGCACTTATAACTTTGCCACGTTCACATGAATTGAGACTCCATTGATTTGATGAAGAAAGGAGTCTTTGGTTTTCAAATACTGCTGAGTTGGACCCGGTGTCAGGACTCCTGGATTCAAAGGAAGGAGTAAGCTTACAAGGTGAGGTCTGTTGGCGTCCACTCACACCTGACTGGGCCCAAATACACACAGGAAACCCAAAGTTTTATCTTTGTCATAAGAAAGAGCTCTTGGTGAATTTGATATTGGCCAATGATCTCCTTAATTGCATTTTGCATTAACCTAAGCAGTTGAAAATTGGGAAATGTCTAGTACCTGGAACAAGATTTGTTATTTTTATGTGCTAAAAATATTTTGCAGACATTAGAGGAACTCTACAAGCACCATAACCACTGCACCACTCTGTAGTGGTTATGGTGCCAAGAATACCCAGACACAGATCTATAATTTATGGAGTCAAACCATTTAGTAACAATCTAACTTCTTACCTGGTGTCTGACTGGGTTTGTCCCACACCTGTTCTCCTGTGGCAGGAGAGCAGGAATGAAGGGCTAGCTCTTTTGAGAGAGTCAGCTAATCACTTTCAGCCAATGAAGAAAGCTTCCAGCAGTAGGAAAATATTAAAATGTTTTTTTGACGCTAGATCAAAAGTAATTTTTTTGTCCTTCGTTATTCCAACCAAAATCAGTGATTTATGAAAATATTGTCTTACAATTTTTAAGCATTGTCCTATGCATGGATGTTATTTAATGCCCAGAGGTCAGCAAATTAATTATAACAGGGAACACAATTCAGCCTAGATGTGAACATTTCCTACATGTGATCTGAAGTAAAAGCAACCAAATGTGCAAAAATGCTGTTGGCTTGATGCCGACACGCTGCTTCCATACTGGACAAGTTTAATACCATAGTAATCATTATTCCCTATGCATTTATTGTCGGACAGGCGAACACATGGGGAGCAACCTCATGGTGTTTGAAGGAGCAGAGACCAGTGGGTAAGTACTGGGTAGTCTTCATTAGGAGCAGTGTGTGCCGTTTGTGTAGCAGGAAGCTTGCTCTCAGGGCCAATGCCCTGATTGGCGGGTTGCAGCGCGAAGCAGCCAGGGGCGGGAAAATCGGCAGTATAAATTTAAATACACTAAAATAATTTACCTCAACTTGTGCCAGACAATTAACAAGGTCGGCTGCTTTAAACAAGTGCCCCTCCGACCCTCATTTTATGAATTTGTTTATTATGTCGTGACCTTATTATGGGATATAAATCACCCTCCTGGGCATCACAGGTGTGTGGATTGGTTTATTTGGCTTTAATATATATTTATGGCTTTGGGGGCGGTGCCTTGAAAGGGTTAATGGTTTATTCTGGTTTTAGGTTTAAAAGTTTTTAAAAGTTTTTATTATTATTAAGGATGTTGATGGTTAAATTGGAATTGTGAAATCC
Organism: Pelobates cultripes; assembly: GCA_933207985.1. Lineage (NCBI taxonomy): Eukaryota > Metazoa > Chordata > Amphibia > Anura > Pelobatidae > Pelobates > Pelobates cultripes. Next base: position 56,663,467 of record OW240912.1, read on the forward strand.
GTAATAAAGGTTTACGGTTATTCTCCAAATGTTACAGTTTTAATCAAAAGAAAAAGCTGAATAAAGAAGTTGTATCGTGTTTTTATTATATTTATGTATCATTAAAGAATCTTTGGAGCAATAACTGGGGCAGGGTGCCTTATGTGTAGCCTAAGTATGTACTACTCCCCTTTGAAATATATGTATGGTATTTATTACTATTTGTTATATTTTTAACACAGTGTCAAAAAATAAAGAGTTTAACCCCTTAAGGACCAAACTTCTGGAATAAAAGGGAATCATTACATGTCACACATGTCGTGTCCTTAAGGGGTTAAACAAGAGTGAGAAACTCACACAGCCCTCACTGTACATGTATAATCTAAATATGTGAATAACTGCAATTTAGAAATACAGCTTTCCTTTTCTAATTGATATCCCCATATAAACCACCTGGTATTATGCTAATCTGTATTCCTCTTCACAAATGAAAATTCTAGGAGTGTGTGTGGGATAATTTAGAATTTCAGGACTTTTTCAGAATGACTGAGAATGGGAGGTGTTGAACTGAGAGTAGCTGTAGGAGTTATATAGTGCACAGGGGCTTGTCTGTCAGTGAATGCCTGTCCTTTCAATGTAAGAGGACAGGAAGGTCTTTGGAGCAGTTTATCATAACATCCTGGCTTGACTGATCATGCAGACTGTTACATTGTACTATAATGCATTGTTCATTGAGTTTTGCAGATATGCATTCTGAAAACATCATCACTTTATCTAAAATTGCAATTTACCTAAATTGCAATAAATCCAGACATGAACCTTTGAGAAAAGGGAGATGTTGTATTTTGTATCTCTTTATGTCCAGTTAACGGATAGAGAGCTCAATGTCCAGCCCTTAGCACAGCAGGGAGGTTGCCTGCATTATCCCCTCCCCACCAAAGCCATGAAATGTATCTATTCTTATTCTAATGATGATAAAGGTACATGCCCAGGGCCACCCCCTTTTTCTATCTGGGCAGCATTAGGTGTGTTTTTGGTTATATCTCAGGATACTCCCCTCCCATCATCATCCCCCATTCTGTGTCCGTCCTCTCTGGGGGCAGTCTCAGCCACCCCCTCCTTCTCAAGCTCCCTCACACTTTAGCAGAAAGAAGGGGGTTGAGCGCCCAATGCCAGGCAATCTGATCAGACCACTTATTCCCAAATGTTGGTGGATCAGTCAGAGAATCTCTGCACATTGCAACATCCCAGTCTGTCTATTGTGTGCATGCTAAGCTCTCTGCTTGCATGAATGCTTGTGGGTGTTATCTTTCCTTTCTGACTGTCTGCTGCTGTGTGTCTCTCTGTGCATCGGTCAGACAGTGTTTCTTCTCTCCCTGTACATTGAATATACACAGCCTGTGTCTCCCCACCCCTCCTACTCTCTTTTCTGATCTCTCCCATGCATGCTGATCTCTAAGCACTCAGTCTAGCTGTCTCGGTACCATCTGTCCATCGATTGTTGCAGTTTCTGCTTGTTACTGTATCCCTGCCCACAGCTTGTTTGTGTGTGTGCGTGTGGCTGGCTCTGGACTGTCTCTGCATCACTCTGCCCACCCCCTCCCTCTCTCTCCATCCGTCTCCCTCCTGATTCTCTGACTGCCTGCCCCAGTGCCTGCTTATTTCTCTATGTACTTTGTGTGTCCCCTTCCTCTTATACCCCCTGGTCTTACCTCTGCCAGTCTTTAATATACACCTTACCCCTCACTGCCCTGTTTTATTTTTATTTATTTTTTTCAATGAGTTATTTTCCTTGTGCTTTAAAGTCTGTGTCCCCCTGTCTCTAGCTCTGTGTCCCTCTCTCTCCTGCTCTGTGTCCCCCTATCTCTTAGTCTGTGTTCCCTCTTCTTTCAGCCTGTGTACCCCCTTTATGCTGGATGCTCCCACTCTCACAGTGCCTATGCTTTCATTAGACCAACACTGCCTGGTCCTCTTTGTGCTCCCATGTCCCAGGGTGTGTGTGTATAGGGTGAGCATGTTGCTTAAACCCCCTTATTAACTCATCCATAGAATTTTGGGCATTGGAGGCGGTGCTTGTGTGCAACAACTGGGGGTCTTCTCTTGGCCTTCAAAGGGCCCCATCCGAAAACATGGACGCAGGAAAAATGGTGAGCATGGAACCAAAATAATACTCTAGTTTATCAGATGTGCCTGAACTGTGAAAGTTGAGGGAGAAACAATTCAACATGATTAAAAATAGCTTCTGTGAGATGGGAATGTGACTAAGTGGGATACATTTTAACTTATTTAAACAGGCGTGTATTGTAGTCTGCAGGATTTTTGCAGGTGGAACGTGGAGTAATTATAGTATTGCTATTATAATAATAACAGAATTCCACTTGTTAATGTTTTAAGACTTTTATAAAGTGCATTTCTCAGTCGTTTCCTTGTGTTTGTGCTAATCACTAGAATGCATTGTGTGATGGAAGCAAATTCAATGGTACTTTTGTCCAGGATCTAATATACATAGAATATTCAAAGTTTAACCAAATACATTTCTTATTTTGACACTTTGACTAAAGCTGCAAGATTTTCACATATGACAATTGTAAGGTTTTTTTTTTTTTTTTAGTTTTTTTTTGTTAGGAATGTAAAACATTTCAAAACTTTAAATATCATAAACTGTTAGGTGTTGACAAAAAATGCTGGTGATACTATCACTTACATTTCATGGTGCATTTTCTATTATTGTTACAATTTTGAAAATGAGTTGGTTTGTAATAATACATTATACCAGCTCACTGTTAGGATTGTTCTCAGAATAAAGTTTTGCTTGTATCTAGAAGAAATTGAAAATATAAACATCAAAAACCAATCTATGCAATGGGAGGGGTGGGGGGCTTGGATACTTACAAAAATGTGATGGGTTGACAAACATTCAACATTTAGGCCATAAAATGCACATTATGCCTATTGCATTTTCTCAATCTTGAATACTTTGACATAAAATGTCCATTTCACAATTCTATTTTCACAACAACCATTTTAGTACATACACTCCATTATGTAACAAACAAGAAGAGAAACAACAATCTAGTCTTAATTTGCATCTAATGTTACAAAGCAAATGCAAATTCATCTGTTTTCTTTTTCTCCTCTGTACAAACAGAACAAAATAAAGCACGAGCCCTTGTGAAGTAGTTAGGGGAGTACATCATTAATAATATATCACTGGAGGCCTAGATTTAATATACAAATGACCAGTATCTCAAGAAATTATGTGTAGATGAAATTTAATTAGAATGATTTGATAAATGATTTAGTTAACGTAGGCTGAATTAGCAAAGCTTCAAAAAACTGTAACTGAGCTAAAATGGACAGTTTATTGATGTAAACAATGTTAGTCCGATCTACACAAACTGTTTATCAAATTACCTCAACCCACTGGAGGTTTATTCAATAGAAAGTGGAATATGGGGTTACTGATATGGGATTGGCAATTTTTAGGCCTATGTAGTCATGTGGAAAAAAAATTATATGTGATCTAAAGAATTTTTCCAATTTCATTTTTTTTACTTAAGTATTACCATGCCAATTCTCCACAGTCCCCCAGAATAGTTAACAACCCCAATTGTTCTGTTAATAAACCACTAGGAGTGTTGTTACATCAGTGTCTGAATTGAACAAGATGAATTACCACAACAATCTGATATCAGGTGTAAAATATGTATCAAGATTCAGGTTGTCTGGTTGCTATTTCTCCTCCCGTTATGTACAACTTTGATAAAGAGGTAATGGCTTCCGTCTGTAATTATCTTCGAGTTGAGTTACAAATTAAAATCAGTATATTAATATATTAAAACGAGAAGAGCTAAATGAATGGAGGCATACATTGTCCTTCAATACTTCTAGTTGCGTAAATTGTCATATAGACAATCATATCTTTATTTTTAATGTTCTTGCTCAATCCCATGAACTCTGTGTGTTGCGCTCATCAATTTCATTTGATATTACAAGGAAACTTTCAGTTTGTCATATTCACGTTTCCTTTCTGTAGCTGTCCAAATGTAACATGGTTTGGGGACTATGTTTTGTGCCAACTCAGGTCAAGGGAATTTCTTCAGAAGGAAACAAAATGACACTTGTGGCTAGCTTCATTAATGGCCAACAATAGCTTTTGTGTTATTGTCATGTGCGTTTCCATATATAGACTTTCCATATATTTTCATGTGTTAGCAGACTTCAAGTAAACAGCTCTGTCATATTACTAATTGCTTTGCAATCAATTACTAAAAAGAGTGGTGCTACTGCTTTCTTGCAAACTAGCATTTTTAAAGGAATCACTGGATCGACAGTGCTTTACATTAAGCCTTATGCAAAGTTAAAACAAAAAAAGAACATATGTACATATTCTGTAAATAAACTACCATGTACCTTTAAAGATACATACTATTTAATTCATTAATTGGGAGCCCCCATGCTGCACACTGAAGCAAGGTGCCTGACGGGGTCGCTGACATTTACTAACTCTTACCTGCAGTGAGTAATGAATTTTATTATATGTAATCTATAGATAACTAGGTCATCTGTATTCATTTCAACTAATACAAAGCTCTGTTAGTGAATCTTCTCTGCTAGTCACAGCTGATTGACTGAAGGTGTGCCTGCACTCTAATCAGCTGTCAGGTGGCAGTCAATGTATGTGCAAAGATATAAACAAATATAAAGATAGGTGGCCCAGGTATAAGTGCAATAAGAAAATAAACAATACTTATTCACACTTGATCATCAATTAGAATGGATTCCACCTAAGTGAAAAAACAATATATGCATAATACTGTTTTTTGTACAAGATTGAGAATAGGTGTCAATTTCACACTCACACTTTGCAGAGCAACATATAGTAGGCTCTGACTTTCAAGGCTTTTCAAAATTCCTTTTGGTATTTTCTCCTCTCCTCCACTTCTCAGGATACTAACACTGGTGCCAGGAATCAGCAAAATAATAACGCAAAAATAGAGTGGGGATATTGAAAAACTTTCATAAAAATGAAGAGTAATAAAAAAGGGATATTTAGTACATACAAGGATAAAATGGAAAGTCCAAATTAGTAGCACTGATGCGTTTCGACCCGTCCGGTCTTTCTCAAAGTATATATCTTCCTTCTATGTTTCCTGGTTCTTATACCAGGAAACGGCTCTGCAAAGAGTGAGTGTTAAATTGACACCTATTCTCAATCTTGTACAAAAAACAGTATTATGCATATATTGTTTTTTCATTTAGGTGGAATCCACTCTAATTGATGATCAAGTGTAAATAAGTATTGTTTATTTTCTTATTGCACTTATACCTGCGCCCCCTATCTTTATCTTTGTTTGTATCATTTTAATATGTGTTTGTAGAGTGGTTTTAGACACTGGGGAAGTCGCACTTATTCATATCTTTAGCGCCACTTTGAACACCTTGTTTCACTTGCACTTTTTTGTGTTGTTATTTTGTAATGTGCAAAGATATACTCCACTTTAACACAGGATAGGCTGCAATGTAAAGTGTGTTATATCTGTTATAATAAACAGAGCGTTTACGTTGGACAGGATGTCATGATTTTTTAACATTTTATTTTTTGGTAGAAAAATAAAACAACATTCGCCCCTTCCCAAACCCCCACCTCTCCCTCTACCCCCACCCCCTTTTTTTGTATTATAGCAGTTAGCCAAAGAGTGTGTCAAGATGCTAGGTTATTCTCTGACAAAATGTTAAAATAGGAAGGAAAATGTTCTATGCAACTTTGACAACAGTGTGCTTCTTGGTGCAAAGATTGGGGGTTCCATTATCTTATAATATCTGACCAGCCAGGATATTTAAATTGTAGAATACTACAGTCTCTAGACTTTACAGTGTGGTCCAAAAAAGTAAAAGCATTTCAGTGAGAGACAGTTATTTGTGTGGAACCACCTTGTTAAAGACAGAGTTGGGAAAACAATGGCCAGCCCTAGTTGAGCTGGCAGAAACGCTGCCAGCGCATTTAGGCTTGAAATATATAGTGGAAACCGTATAAGTAAAACTGTATGATGGAATGTTATAAAGTAACTTCTGGTATGAAGAATTTTTCTTTCTGTGGTAACAAGTGGTTGGTTAAAAGGTTGGTGTAAACAAATTCATTGGTAGATTCATTCACAGGTTAGTGCTGGAGTATTTATGATATGGAGCTTTAACTAAACCTCTTTAGGCTCCTTTAAGACAATTTAAATTCTATAAGTTTTGGTTGACTATTGCCAAAGTCTATTGCAAATGGATACGCTGAACTGTTATAATGTAATAGTGCCCATTAAAACAGAACATATCTGGTTTCACAAATATGACTGTAACTTACAATTACTGCAGTGTACCATGGAAGGTTTCCAAAATGGAGAGGTGGCCAGAAAATCTGCATGGCTTTCATAATTCTTTTAGTCAGTGTGGACAAAAATCTAAAAGTAATGTTTACAGAATCTTGTTGAATCAACTCTATGAAGAATCTGCTTAGTGATCAATCTATTATTATTATTATTACTAATATAATTGGCATTTGTATAGCACCAACTTATTCTTCAGTGCTTTACAACATTATAAAGGGGTGAGGGGGGGAGGGTTAATAATACATGGTACAATTACAAAATGTGACAGGAACAACAGGTTGATGAGGACCCTGTTCGAAAGAGCTTATAGTCTACAGACTACATAATAACATTGAGCCAATAAAATGGACCAGGGTGCAGATCAAATGTTCTGTAGTGTCCCTGAAGATTTTATGTTACATCTATACAGTGTTGACATAGGGGTGTTAAGTTAACTGTTATTGCATGGAAAAAAAGGTGTACATACATTCCCCAATACAGCACTTGTAATCCCAAAATAAAAGCCTACATTGCATTTTGGAAAACTGCATTAAACACTATCAATTTGCAACCTTTCAATCAAATATTTTTGTTTCCAATTTTGCTTGAATCCTGAATAGATAACAATATATGTACAAACAGGTTGGCAAGTTACACTATAGGATTACAGTTTATATAAAATGCCTCATTAATGCAAATCTTATATTAAAAGTGGTGTGGCTGTATGTAAGCGTAATCGGGAGAAGTGGGTAGCTGGCCCACTTTACGTGGCTAGCAGATATAGGATGCACTTTTTAAATTTACTGCAGTCTTGAAGTGATTCTGTGCAGGGATCTCTGATTAATATCCCCCCACAATGCTAACCAATAATCTGATCAAAACTGAGAACTAATTAATGGCAAGTTTTCTGTATCCTTTATTGCCCCTTTAAGAGTAATACTCACTTAGCAACATGAATGTTATACTAAAATTAAATTAAAATGCTCAGATGACATTAATAAGTACCAGCACAATTAGATTTTAAGTCTAGACTGTATTTATCAAAAAGAAGGGTAGTGTACCTACACAGTGTGAAATTGAAGTCAAAGATGCATGACTTATTGTTAAATCTCAGAAATAACAGACTGATCACTACCAGACATAGTACAAGATTGATAAAATGCCTCAGTCAGAAGGCAAAAAAAAAATACATTTTATTCAACAAAAACCTTATGACAAAGATAATGAATGTGCCTGTGTACAAACGATTAACATATAATGGGTATTAGAATTTAATACCCTATAAAAATACCTAATGGTATAAAAATTCACAATGTAAGCTATGGTATATTCTAGAATTGTATGCAACAACCGCTAACAAAAATCCCAATTATAAGCTAGGATATGGTCTCTAATAATGTGCAACAACCGCTTACAAAAATAAATGAACTGTTGCCAGAAAAATAGGACTGATAAGGACTGCACAGATAAATTGGCAAGTGTGGAGTCCTAACAGTAAAATCAATCGGACTGATAGGGACTGCACAGGTAGATTGGCAAGTGTGGAGTCCTAACAGTAAAATCAATCGATAAGAAAATGAGCCGCTGAACGTAAAACTAGTTAAATGATCTATTAGTCAGTAAGTCAGCATACAACATGCTCCACCATTAGAAGCAGTATATCTTATACTACAGCTCAAATTACTGTTGGGGAATGCCAGACCAGAATTATATATGGTAAAACTGGTCGATCTTATAGATTAATGCGGAAGGGGGATAAATATTAGTGGGTCCTACAGTTAGGATCAATGAATGCAAAGTTCTAAGAGTTTCTAATAGAGCTGCTCATACAGATGATCTAAATACAAAAGCCTTATCAGGGTGATGACAACTGCATAGTAAAATCTCTATGCTAAAAACACCTGACACAATAGATCCCCCTGTGCCTTCGAGGGCACCTGCTGCTGTATTTATGTTTCACAAGGGCATACATTTTGTTTGAATGTTTCCTTTCATACATCATTACATAAAATATTGGCGCTTTTTATTTAAATAATACTAATTAATAACCGGAATAAAGTTCACCTGTCCGCAAAAACTACCTTTACTTTAATTAAGCATATCATTGTCTGTGGTATACTACTTGTTTTGAAATATCTCAGCAGTTTTTAAAACATTCCTCTTCTCTGTCCTCAAGATATTCACACTACATTACCACAACCACCGCACGTCTCAACAGAGTACGCACCTATACCCCGTTCATTAGTTACTAGTATTACTGCTCTTATTTGTGTCCAGGTAACCTGTTTAAAGGGATATTGATAATGTTTTGTTTTTCCCAACATGATTTGTTCAGGAAATAGTATGAGGTTTAAGTACATTGATTGAAAAAGTTTTATTTTGAGGTATATTAAAGGACCACTAAAGTCAACCAGGCCACTTCATCTTAATGAAGTAGTCTGGGTGTAGTGGCTCTGTCCTTTTAACTCTGCAGTGTAAAACATTGCACTTTTTGAGAAAATGCAGTATTTGCATGAGGACTTCCAGTGTGTTGAAAAACACCATCGCAATGTATTGAGTCAATACCTTCCTATGGGGAAGGCCTAATGCATGAGAGGAGGTGCCTGACCCAGTGGCCAGCGCCGAGGGACATCAGTGCTGGAATCAGGTGAGTGCTTACAGGGTTATTTTTTGTGGGGGGTCCAGAGGGGCAGACAGTTTCTATAATGTTAGGAGTACAGCTTTGTATTTCTAACACTATAATGTTCCTTTAATTAACCCTGTCTTTTTTTAATTAACATTTGACAAGTTGTGAATTATAAACACCTTCTAATGGTACAAGATACACTTGTACCTATAGTGGAGAGCTAAAGTGCAAGAATATGGGGAATGACTTACCCCCGTTTAAAATAGCATAAAGTCAGACCACTCACATGCAACGGAGCCTATATATATATTGGCTACGCATATCAGACAGCTATGCTCTTACGGCAGCATAGAGACCAATAAAGCATAGAGACCAATAAAGAAAGAAAGAGACCAATATGGTGTAGTATGTTAATCAGTTTTTTTTTATTATTTTTATATTTTAGTGTTTTAGTATTTTTAAGATATTCTATCCAGCCTCAGGAGTCTTCATTTTTGGGGAAGAGCCATCCCCTCTATAGTGGCATTATACCTTTATACCTTATTATTGTCTCTAGTTAAGGTGAGCTCAATATTTATCTCATATTGGTTATCAATTTGATTGACATACTACACCATATCAGTCTCTTTCTCTCTTTATTGGCGGGTATATCTTTATGAATAAGTGGTGAGATTCTGCGCTAAGAGAATAGCTGCCTGATATACAGAGCCAATGTACATGCGAGTGGTCTGACTTTATGCTATTGCACTATTGAAATATTTTTACCATGCACTATATGTGTATTCTTTTGTTTTTCATGTTTTGAATTTCGTACTGTATATACCTGTTTTAAATGGGGATAAGTCATTCTCCATATTCTTGCACTCTAGCGCTCCACTATAGGTACAAGTGTATCTTCTACCGTTAGAAGGTGTTTATAATTTTGTGTTGTGTGGGGAAAAGGGTATGAAGCACCTGATTCCAGCACCGATGTCCCTCGGCGCTGGCCACTGGGTCAGGCACCTCCTCGCATGCATTAGGCCTTCCCCATAGAAAGTATTGACATTGCGATGGTGTTTTTCAACACACGGGAAGTTCTCATGCAAATACTGCATTTTCTGAAAAAGTGCAATGTTTTACACTGCAGAGTTAAAAGGACAGAGCCACTGCACCCAGACCATTGAGATGAAGTGGCCTGGTTGACTTTAGTGGTCCTTTAATACACCTCAAAATAAAACTTTTTCAAACAATGTACTTGAACCTCACATTAAAGTGCAGAGCTGCTATTTTATATATGTAAAGCACTTTTTTGATATAACACGCTTACCTCGTGTGAGGAGTTTTGCTTTAGTTATAAATTGTGAATTATGGCTAATCTTGGCAAGGCTTGAATGACTTTGGCAGTCAATGTTATTACTAGGTACTGAACCCACATTGTACCGTGGAGGCTTTGTGTCCAAATCACAGATACACATGCCAGCCTCAATCATGCCTGTGATACTGTCCCTTTAAAACTTGGTAGCAGTTTAAATGTTTTTATTCAAACAAAATCACTTGAGAGTTTATTCACTAAACAGTGAATTGAAATTGTTTTGGACATTTAGGCCAAAATAGCTGATTTGGCCTAAAGATTGTAATTTGGTAACTGGTTTGCCAGAATTCACTATTTAGTGGATAAACTCCAATGCATGCATTTTTCTTGTGTGTTTGTTTGTTTTACAATATATTCCCTTACTTTTTATTACACATGCTAGAACTTGGGTAAAACCCTTTTCATAGAAAAGTGCTTCCGTACGTTTTGTCTGAGTCATTCATCTTTAGTGCCTGTCTTTATTTACTATAGTTGAATGAGTTATGCATCTCGTCTGAGCTGTATTTGGTAAAATTCCTTACATGGCTGTAGCACTGTCACAATCCGTCATTGGACCCAGAAGAGTATGTGCAGGTAAACACTGAGGTCATGCTTCCTGGCAGACAGTAGTGACATCACTTGATTAGTGACAAGGAAATGCCAATTTTATGTGTCTGACCAAAACTACAGGAAGAAATATGCATGAGAAGTTAAGTAAAATGTTACAAAATTAATTTCCCATAAATAGAAACAGCAACAATTGCATCTAAATTATTTTTTAACATATTTTTTGCCAAAAATCTTTCTCATTGTTCCCTATAATATACATTAGGTACAAAGTACAAATCCCTTTGTTTTATCCAAAGAAGGCTTTAAAGGAACACTATAGCATTAGGAATACAAACCTCATTTCTTAATGCTATAGTGCAGGGGTTCCCAACCCAGTCCTCAATACCCCCTACAAGGCCAGGAAAGTGTTTTTTTTTTGTTTATTTTAAAATACCTTAGACACAACTGGGAAATACCTGAGTCGTGTACTGTTAGGGGGTACATGAGGACTGGGTTGGGAACCACTGCTATAGTGTGTTCTGTCCGTCACTTTCTAGGCCCCCCACCTCTTCTATTGAAAGGGTTAATAACCCTTTTGACACTTACCGCTTTCCAACTCTGAGGGGGTCTTGGTGCTGGAAAGCTCTTGCATTCCTATGAAATTACGGCGACGGAGAATATAATGCGCATGTGCTGCGAGTGATGTGCGCACATTAAATCTTCCCCACAGGAGAGCATTGAATCTATGCTTATCGATGGAGTGTTTGAAGACTTTAGAAGTCCTCAAGCAAAGCGGGAGCAGGAAGCGCCTCTAGTGACTGTTTGGAAGACAGCCACTAGGGGTGGATTTAAATCTGCAATGTAAACATTGCAGTGTCTCTCAAACTGCAATGTTTTACATTACAAGGTTAAACAGACAAGGGCATTGCACCCAGACCACTTCTTTAAGACAAAGTGGCCTGGGTGCCTATAATGTCCCTTTAAGTGAAATAAATCCATCCTTACTCCAAAGTGGAAATAGTAGAGAAATTTCTCCTTTGATCAGCAAAGTGCTACTACTACAGTCCAGATTATCCTCCTTTTCCAAAAATACATTTCCATTTTTTTATTTTTATTTTAACAAAATAAACTGAATTTGGCAAATCAGCTCCCCATTGCAGATAGTTCTGCGTCTAGTGTTCTGACTGAGAAGAAGTCTTTCTACTGCTGTATGTGACATTATTCAAGCTTTCTTCCTGTTGGGCTATTGTGTGTTATGTAAGTGACCCATTGTTTAGTTGATAGACCCACTTAACAGAATTAATGTTTTGTCCTCATTCTGCATTTTCTGCTTTCACAACTGCTCTAAGTTTTTGGTTTCCTCTTCTGTTTTTCCGGCGTTTCCTGTAGACTTCACAACATATCCATGTCATTTTTGCTCTTAGATTTCAGACACTTAGGAGAGGGCAAAGTTTGTGTGACACCACAAGTTTCTATCTGGGCTGTTCAGTAAAGTGTGCATTGTTTTGAATTCAACGTGAATATCAAAGTTCTCCAAATCAGCTTTGTTTTCAGTTAGTCTATATTGGCTGAGAATTTAAAATTCACTTTAAGGTGTATTCACTAAACTCCTAATTGTAGAAGATTCTAATAAAAATGTTGAATTTTAGAGAAAAATAGCTTCCCAAAATAGGGACATTCCTCCATGCTGGCACTAATATACAGGTTTCATTGCTGGTACATTGGTGCCAGTGTGTCCCAGTCCGAACCTTCCTCAGCAAGTGTGAGGAACTCCTGCTAGTGGAGTTCTAGTTTGACTTAGGGGGGACCTGCCACCTGGGTGAAGGTTCTCTTGCTCTCTTTGCCTCTCATTACTCAGCATCTTTTAATGCAGAGTATTTGATTGGCAGGTAGGGAGGGACAACATTTTAACCCCTTAAGGACACATGACATGTCTGACATGCCATGATTCCCTTTTATTCCAGAAGTTTGGTCCTTAAGGGGTTAAAGAGTTTTTAAAATCTTGACATTTGCTAGCATTTCTGTTAACAGCATGTATATATGGAATTTAATGCCTTTTTAAAGGAGACTTACCTTTGGGTACCATGACAGGTGCACGTTAAGTACATGTAGCACATATAGTCTGTGTTTGGAAGTGCTGAAGAAGTTGGATATTTAAAGGGAAACTCTTTTTACCTTGAAAGCTTTCATGCACATGTAAGTAGAATAACTTACCTTGCTTAAAGGAGCACGCTATGCACCAAAAACAGTACAGTCCTCTGGAGCCATCCAACTGTTAAGAGTCAGTTCGAAGGCAGACCTAACAGCATAACGAGACAGTTGTGGGTGGGCATCGTCAAATAAGCCATTCTAACCAGGAGGTCATCCCCAGTATTAATAATTCTTTAGAATTTAAAGAGACACTTCCAGCACTGTAATAACTCATATTCCTTGTTTTAGTTATGGTGCAAGGAAGTCTTCTGGCCCTGATCCCTACACATAATGTCAAAAATTGCTGCAGCTATAGATCCACCTCCTCACTAAAATATGTCAACATATGCTTCTCTCTGCCCATACAAGTATTTCTACGATTCAGAAAGGCTGCACAACCGAGACTTCTGTGAGTGCAGTTCAGCTGTTAGCTTTTACTAGTTAGAAGCTCACAACTGAACTACAACTCCCAGAATACCATGCCCATAAAGCACAGATATGCAGGAATTAATATGATAAACATGGCGCTGTGGATATGTACGGTGTGAACAGCCACAAGAGTTGAGTTGAGTGACAGCTCAACTTGCCCTTTATGTAGGATAAGCAGGTGGGCTGCTTTCAATGCCTTAAAGCCACATATGGTGTTATCATGCTCTGTGTGATGAAGCTGAACATGGAGACCTTTGAAAACTAGAAGGATGCGAGGGCTTAATGGTTCCAGTGTTAGCCACTCCAGGTGTGTTTTCGGCAAAATGTAAACATTACCTTTTCTTATAAACAGCAATGTCTTACTCAGTCATGGAAAAGAGACACATTAATTGCACCAAAAGCAGTGCGATAAAATGTAGCAGTTTTGGTACTTAGCATACCCCTTCAACTATACAGAGGCGTAGATTTATAAACTCTTTTTGTTGCATTTACTTGCAGTATAATAGGCATTGGCGAACCTAAATTAATCTCAATTACAAGGACATCAGTTGATGGAGGTGATTTAGAAGAGATTATTTGGAATTTAATTCATTTATGTTTCACAGATTAGCAAAGGCTTTTTTTCATGGTGAGACAGAAGGAGAGAGTGTGTGTAAGGTCACAAGAACCTGACACAAGATTCCAGTCTTTTCCTAGAATGCAATGTTTGGAATTGTTTAAAATGAAATGTTCTATTCTTTGAATTCTATCGCGATCGCACAGACACTGTGAATAATTAGCCAATTCCCTTCTACACATAGCTAGAGAACAGTACTCAACTGTATATTCCATTTACAATGTTTACCCAGTGAAGTAACAACCCAAGCTTTTAAAGATTTATGTCTCCATATGCTTTTATGTTATATCATTAAATTATAATGTCAATTTAGAGGATGGATAAGGACAAAGAAAAAATATATATTCATATTATTGAAAGCTACCAATTCTTATATGGATATCTATTAAAGAGAGAATTGCCAGGAATTCAAAGTGAATTGCAAATTTAAAAGAATACTGTAGGGTCAGGAACACAGACATGTATTCCTGAACCTGTAGTGTTAAAACCACCAACTAGCCCCCTTGCCCCCCTTGCCCCCCTCCCCTTTCCACCCTAAATATGTTAAAATCTTACTTGTATTTAAGTATGCAGCTGCTGCCTCTGCCCCTGATCTGCCTGCTTGGTCGACATAATCAGAAGTGATTCTCTGAGCCAATCACATTGCTTTCCCATAGGATTGTCTGAGACTGCCAAGAAGGCAGATTAGGGTCAGAGCCAGCACAGCATCTCCTTATATTGCATAAATGTATCTTTATGAGGAAAGTTCAGTGTCTGCATACAGAGGGTGGAGACACTGAATGGCAGTACTGCTCAGTGTGCACAGTACTGCACAGTGTGCAGCACTGCCCGAGGAAGCACCTCTAGCAACCATCTGAGGAGAGGCCAATGGAAATATACCTCTGAAAAGACAGTGTTTAGTGCAAAAAGCCTGAAGGGAATGATTTTACTCACCAGAACAAATACAATAAGCTGTAGTTGTATTGATGACTATAGTGTCCCCTTAAATTTGAAATGTATGACTTTAGTCAATAACGCTGTAAGACTAACACACAATTAAGAGGGTTAACACGTTTACATAACATGATGCAATGCTAAATGACTTTGTATCAAAATTGGACTTTTAAAGGCTTGTTTTTGAGCAGACACCAAATTAGTACATTTGATATTAAAGGATTAAGTCAAACATCATAAACACTAGAGCCTGCTGTAGAGTTTATAATGCTAGTAGTACCCTGGCTCTGTTCTCTAATGGGACAAACCATTTTGCAGCAGAGTCAAGCCTCAAATGATGGTGGTTGAACCGCATAGGACTTATGCAGAGATACAGAAGCCAGATGACAATCATTGACCGAGAGCTTCAGCTGTATGCTTTCTGCCCATGAATGAGAATGTGTAGCCAGAATTATGCACAGAATTCACATTAGCCAGCTCTCATTCCAGATGCTGCCGTAGGTGGAGGTAGACCTAGGGCAGGTAGGCCAAATATTTCTGTATCTCTTGCAGGGGAAGATATGCACAGAATTGGCATTAGGCAGCCTGGAACAGGGTTCTGAGCGGCCAAAGTCACATGTGCTTGGGATGCAACTATCCTCTGGCACACAATTAAAGTATCTCAGTATGCGCAGTGTATGAAGCTGAAACACTGAACATACATGCTCCTACCACCATGACCCCTTCAAATCACTGAAGTGGTCATGGTGATTGGAGTAACCTTTTAACTCTCACATTGCTGCTTATTATGTGAAGGAATAGAGGTGACCATGTCATTGAGTACCTACTGGTTTTTAGAGGATGCAGGAATTCCATGCTTGGCGTAAATAATTTAACTATTTAACCAATGGCTATTTGGGGAAATATCTCGGGATCATTTAGGAATTAATCCCTGATTCCGTTTTAATATACAATGCCTTTTTGGGCACTATTATTGATGCCCACTACCCTTTTTTTATTACTCAGGTACTCATTGTTCATTTCCATGCCTTATCTGTCATCATGCCTCATCATTTCTTCCCTCTTTGTTGTCCAATCAAATGCTTCTCACAGAGAAGCATTTAATTGGACAGATCTCCAGGCTCAGAATGCATGCATTCCACAACATGTATTTTTGCACAGATTTAACATTAGGCGGGCTGCAACTAGCCCCTAGCAAAAAGTGCAGATATTTTTTAAGCTGAAAAGATGCACATACAGTGATCATGGAGGCTGGAGTAATCCCTTAAATCAGATTCAGATTAATTTTGATTTGGAACCTCTCCAGACGGATTTGAAGGCAATTAAATAAATTACAAGGGACAGTAAATCTAGGGAACTATCAACATTTAGTATCAACATTGCTCGACATCTACCAAATATTTAGCCTAGTACTTACGACATACATTGCTGTCCAAAATTGCACAGTTTGGATGTAGAGTTTGGATTTTTTAATTTTTTTTTCAATATCTGATGTTTATTGAATTTTTCAGAATAAAGTAAAATAAACGACATTTGGGATACAGAAAAGAAGAGGGGGAGGGGAAGATGACAGTTACACAGCAGTGCAAGGTACACATTAGACAGTATGGATATGGATATTGCATCCAGCATGAGCAGTTCATGGGGTACATGAATTATCCTGTGGTTTTCACTAAGTCAGCTACATTGGTCCTAAACTTATTGCATCAGTGTAACAATTATCATAAAGAACTAGAGAATACATAGAGAATTTCCAATATACACAGGTCAGATGCGTGTGCAGTTGCGTTCAGTGTGGTGTAGTCTCTATAGCTGAGCGCTGGGAGACTGGTTGTATCTGCCTTAATCACACTTTCCTGTTCGAATCTCACATCCGTGCTCAGTGTTTGGCTGCGTGTCATTTATCTTGTCAGAAGACCTTGATACAGTTTTATCATCAGCAGTATCTAACGGAGTGTCACCAGGACTGGGGGGGGGGATACAGAAGGGAAAAGGTGTGTATGGTTCACATTATCGCTGATCCGTCACCCTATACAGGGGTCTGTGTTTGTTTACCCGCTCGTGAGATCCTTCAGTCAGTGTTTAGTTTGTGGATCTGCCTGTCCCCTGACGTGGTAGCACCTCTAGTTTACTAAGTCCCAGAGTTATATCTTGCTTCATGGTAGATGTTATCCTCTGCCCTCGCGGACCAGCATTCCCAGTCCCGTGTATATTTGTGTTCACATCCCTGCACTCTGCTTGCTATTCGTTCATAGGAGCTAATCGTGCCTAACCTATGGCATATACTCTCCAGTGATGGCACCGTTTTACTTTTCCAGTGGAACGCTAAGCTAATTCTTGCTACTGTGAGTATATTGAGTGTCACCTTTCGGTTGGCGTGGTTTGTCAGACCGGGGAGAATGTGTAATAGGTAACATTTTGGGTCTCTAGGGATGACACAGTGTGTGGTGTTGGAGATCAGGGCTCCCACCCTCTCCCAATACCTGCTCAGACCTGGGCATTCCCAAAACATGTGGAGAATCGTGCCTGTTCCTTCCTTGAATCTCCAACAGTGGTCCGACGCATCCCTGTAGATGCGTGACAGTCTGGCGGGTACCAGATACCACCTCATCATTATTTTACGATAAGCCTCTCAGAGTGACAAACTCCTTGATGCTCGTTTTGTGTTACTCATGACTTCAAACCACTGCGATAGTGGGATTGTGCACCCTAGCTCCCTCTCCCACTGGGCCATGTAGGACAGTTTTTCTGTGGTCGGTCCCTGGAGGACCAGGGGTTTTGTGCACCTAGGCGACAGTACATATTGCGGTGTCAATGCCCTTAAAGGGGGTGGGTTAAGAGGATGTTTTTCACCCTCAGGTACAAGAAAATGTCCCTCATTGGCAGTAAGTATTGTTGTTGGAGATTAGGGAATGCTTTGATGTTTGGCCCTGCATACAGGTCCCCAACCGTGAGCACACCCCCAGTGACCCAAGTCTTCACCGATAAATAGGGGGACATAGCTACCAGCGACTCCACTGGTGCTGATTGGAATAATGAGTCAGGCTCATATGTTTGCACCAGGATATCCAGGACTTTACCAGAAATTGTGTGCTTTGCAGCCTGGGGATAGCTGTTGTCGGGGGGATTGTGTGTATCCACAGTGAATATACCAAATGAAGTGGTCGCAAGCATGTGTTCTCCAGTGATAGCCAGAGAGGGCGGTGGTGAGTGTGTGTAAGCCGTAGGAGCCGTATGCCCTGGGTTAGTGTTGTGGCCATTTAGTAGGCTTTAATGTCAGGTAAGCCTAAAACCCCCTTGTCGTATGGCAGCCCCAGGTTTCAGTGTGCCACTCGACAGGGGCTTCCTTTTCCATACGTGTGCATTTATGGTGGCTTGAAATTGGGCGATGAGCTTGTTCGGCAAGGCTATAGGTAGTGTGTGGAACAAGTAAAGGATTAGAGGTAGTACCATCATTTTCAACGTGTTAATGCGACCCAGCCAGGACACTTCTAAGTCAACCCATGTCTCAACCCATGCATTGAGCAGGGAGATCGGGCGAAGGTTGACGCACATCGTGGCGTGTGAGGGGGGGAGTTTGGATGTTTTTTAATGCAAAGGGGCTAATTGTTGTGAGGGAAGAACATATATTTTTCAAACCAATCTAAAATGGTTTTCCAGAAAAATCACTGCAATGACTTATAGAGAGTATGTTGCACCAAATGTGTATTTAACTTCTCTAAATGTAAATAAATTAGGTTTGGTCCTATCTAATTTAGAACTGGGGTACTGTTGTGTCGTTGCAGGCACACACAATTACAAGGCTGTCTGCCTGATTGGACTGTCTATGAGACCTCTACCTAAACTGACCCTCATAAATGGACACTTGCACATAGAAAACTCAACATCATACATTCACACTTACATACACTTCTGGCAGGGTCCATATGAAATAATGGGGCCTCCATAATGTCTGGGCACCAGTAGTGAGAGCGTCTCAGATTCGGGGCCTGTGAAAGTACAGGACTTAATGGTTAGAGAGCCTGCTGGTAAGATTGAGATTATTTGTTTCTAACCTGTGTACCAATGTTTACATTTTGCAAGGTATGATAAAACTGCAATTCACTTTAAGTAGATTTTGGAACCTTATTTCATGTCATGGACTGGCCCATGTGTACAGTATAGTTGCACACCTTTCTCCCTATGTAAAATACCTTTTTTAAAGCAAGTGTGGAATACTTTCCAAGTGTCTCTATTTAGGAGGGACTGCCCCAATTTTTGTCCCAAATCAGGCGTGTCTATCCCAGTGTTCTTGTTTTCTGTGAGATTCATATTGTTGGTGTGTCTGAGTGTATAACAGAGCTCACTTCAATACTATTGCAAGTAATGGTCTTTAAACTACAATAACTGTGTTTAAAATCAGTCTGTGTAAATAAGATACATTATTCACATTCTAAATTACATTTTAGTTACATAACTTGTTATTAGTAAATTAGCTAAAAAAATCTAAAGCGCCCCACCTTGCCCACTCTCCCCTGCCCACACTCCCACTTACATCCCTAAAATTACATACTGTAGCCAATTTGTTCTACATTGTGCAGCCTGCTATATTGCACAGAATAGAGATCAGATCCCTAATTAAATTTTTTTTACAGCATTTCTTCCAGAGCAGAACAATAGGGTCTGGTCTGGGAAGCTCACCTCACCGCTGAAATGTTTTCAATATAAATAATATTTTATTGCATACCGCAGTGCTCAGTTATATTGCATTGATAGATAGGTATACAAAAATAAATTGGCTCTGATGCAGATACAGCTCTAAAGCTCTACCCTTTTATTGACCAGACTGGCAGCAGTAGGGTTAAGCAGTTGTTGTGCTGAGTGGATGGTGCCAGCCTGCGACTGTAGCATTTTATCTGGTACTGGATTTATCTACGCTCTAAGAGCTGCTTGTCTGTGTTATGATGCCCTGGGATGTTGCTGGAATCTATCTGTGTAATAGTGCATATGCTGTTGTGTCGTCCTTGTGTACAATGATGTCCTCTGTGCATTCCTGTGTTAGGGCAAATCATACTCATGCATTTCTCTTAAATAATCATTCAACCAGTGCCTTATACCAATTTGCACTTACTTTACCTCCTTACTGAAAGACCTTAAAAATATGGGACTGGAACAAACACAATTAGAAGGTATATTGAGTATTTGAAAGCCAGTTTGCCACTTACCATGGAAAATGTAAATAAAAGCCAATGTTAGCAGTCTCTAAAGAAAGCAATTGCTTTTACCCATAAGTATACCTGGGGAACACAAATTGTTGTCCCAGAGGTTTCCATGTTACTGATTTTCTTTCTTTCTACTGAAGCAGTAAGGTTTTCTGCCTGAAATTGGGCCAAGATGTATTTTTTGGCAAATATCTTCTGGAGATTGAGCACATTAGGCACCCTTCTCCATGCATGAGAGTTATAGCTATTTGTTTATACGCAGGGTTTGAGTTACAAACTCTGAGAATTCCATAGATTGCCATCAGTAGGGACGGAGATGGATGGAAATGTGGCCTGGCTAAGGCTTTAAAGACTAAAAGAACACCCTGGTCAAGTACGACATTTCACAGAGTTGTGAAGTGCCTACATACACAAGTATTAACACAGAAGGAGAGGATTTAACAGATATCTGAGGCTCTTTCATATGTGCACTTGTAGCAATTGATTTCTCAAACTGGTGGGAAAACTGAGAATGGGGAAAAAAAAAAAAACTTACTAGCTTGCCATTTCAGGTCTTAAAACAAGTTAATTTATGTCATAACTCAGGAATGCTATACATTTTGCATACCAGAATTAACAGCATTAGTTAAGAACCAATGATGGATATAACAACCCCTGCCACTCAGTTTGGGCTTTATTAGTGAAGTGCAGATGGTATTCTTCTCGTTACAGTGAGCAAGGTGTCCACATCTAGATTAACCTTTTAATATGATCCCTGAGTTCTACTTTTGCATATTACATGAATTGTGCCAAACCAGGTGGTATGTAATATTCACATTCCAGCAAAGAGTATTCCACAGGAACTTTTTTTTTTTTAATTTTATTAAAAAACATGCAAAAAAATCAACACAAATTTCAAAAAACAACCACTGCCCATTTTAACACTAATTGATTCTCTCTGCCAGTCTGTGGTGTATACGTGCTGCTGTGCATCATTACCCATGTTCGCCTGACATGTGTAAGTCAAGCTGTCTGAAAAAAAGAATCGCCACCTTAAAAGTGCCACCTGGAGGCACATTGTGCATTAAAGATGAGATGAAGCCAGGGTTTGTTTACTCCTGGAACAGAGAACAGCCAGGAGCTGGTCTTATGGCAACAAATCTGGGATATTATTCAGCCAGATGTAATTTGGAAGATCAAACTGCTCCCAAACTAAGGAGTGGTGTTTCCTGTCTTGCACGGGAAAGTCTCACATTGCATTCTATAAATAGACCCCCTAACACACACACACCCATACCTCCACCATACAAGAGCCATCCATGTCTAGTCTAGCAAAGCCGTGTTTTTAAACTTATTCATAAGTTAAAACGTTCCATTAACCTGACTACGAAAAGCTTTCAAACATCAAAATGGCAAATGTTTTAACCCTATAACGACATGACTGTAACTGGGACAACTATGTTGTTCATAGTTATGCCTGTCCATGAATGGGTTAATATTTGACAAAGGTGAATGCAATGTAGCAAAAGCAAAAATGACAAACAACCAACGCACATTCATGCTCACCAACCTGTGGCAGTCCACATATTGGGCTTTTTACCTTGAATGCAAACAACAAAAGCTATTTTGATATTGCTATAAAATATTTTGTAGTGCAAATATAGAATATAATGGAAGCATATTGATTAAATAACAAATGGTCTGATAAACTGATATGGGGGTGTTTGGCTAGACTAATCGGAGAGGACTATTTATGCATTGGTC
This sequence comes from Pelobates cultripes, assembly GCA_933207985.1. Taxonomy (NCBI): domain Eukaryota; kingdom Metazoa; phylum Chordata; class Amphibia; order Anura; family Pelobatidae; genus Pelobates; species Pelobates cultripes. The sequence goes on from OW240912.1 coordinate 56,685,419, forward strand.
AGAGAATGAGATCAGAGTGGGTGTATGCAAGGATACACCCTTATTCAGGGTCACATTATTTGGGTTTAGAACTCTATTAGATTAGCTTGTTATTGTTTCAAAGAAAAAATTCCGATCACTAGTGGAAAATAACATAGTAGCTCATTTTATTGATTTCAATTTTCAATGTTATTTTTTTTTTTTTACTCTCAGTTCATGCCATAATATAATGTAGTGTGCGTGCCTAAAAAGACATTCCAAACATGTGCCTCTTCAATCTGCTGCTTATAACTGCAGTAACATATCTTCCATGTCAGTTGGCCAAAGGTGTACTTCCCATAAACCCATATTCAGAGTAATACATACAATAAAACCAAAAATAAAACTTTGGTGCAACGGAGAACAAGCATTTAAATGGTCATGTAAACATTCCCTAAAAAAACATCCTTTAAATCCCTTCCCATTTACCGAATCCGCCAACATTCAGCCAGAAATTAGAGGAGTGTCCATGCCGATCCCCTTCTAATCACAACAACAGCCAGATAAATCAATTTTGGTCCTTTCGGTGCATGCAAACCATATGGGTCACGTGGTCTGCTATGTCAGGGAGTCCAACTATATTTGCTGTCAGAGGAGCTTCTGAAACCGAATGTAAGTTGGTGGAAACGTGTTCATTATTTAGATCAAATGTTCACTTTGCCATCTTGCTTCATGGAAAAGATTCCATGTAACAAATCTGTAACTAAAAACAAATTGTTAGCTCATGCAGAAATCTGAGTGACGAAACGCGTAGGGCTTGGTCAGGTCATTGTTTGTTCTTTTATAGTTTGGCAGCATCTCAAAATGTTGTATATATAATATTTGGTGTGTCAGGTGTGAGAAACCAATCTTTTATCATGTTAAGTATTTCGATTTTTACATGCTTTTGGTGTTAAAGGTTGTGGAGTGTGCATATACCTTCTTTTTTTTTTTAAACAGGGCTGTAGTAAAATAGTTTGTGGTGCCAGGTCTGCTTCTCTAATCATGTGTTTAGTCCAAGCCTTTTGAACAATGACTGCCTGCAATTCCAGCTCGGTTATAACATGTGGAATTAACCAGTGTTGGCAGACTGACATTTACAGTAGTAGGAGATTAATCTTACTGACCCTGATAACAGGCTATCAGCAGATTCCAAGCTTGTGTTGCGTATGCACTGTTGCACTAGCTAGACATTTAATTTGCTTCCTGTTATTTTTAAAAGCAGTTACAGACTATCTGCACTGATACCTGTGCTTGCAAGCTACATTTACCAAGGGGGTAAGCATTTTAAGCCCTTAAAGGACCACTATAGTGCCAGGAAAACCTACCCACCCTCAGTGTCCCCCTCCCGCTGGGCTGGATGGAGAGGAAGGGGTTAAACTTACCTCTTTCTCCAGCGCCGGGCGGGGAGCTCTCCTCCTCCTCTCCTCCCTCTTCTTCCGTCACCGGCTGAATGCGCATGCACAGCAAGAGCCGCGCGCGCATTCAGCCAGTCCATAGGAAAGCATTCACAATGAAAATCACAGTGAGAAGCGCGGAAGCCCTTTAGCGGCTGTCAATGAGACAGCCACTAGAGGCTGGATTAACCCATTTATAAACATAGCAGTTTCTCTGAAACTGCTATGTTTATAAAAAAAAAAGGGTTAAACCTAGCTGGACCTGGCACCCAGACCACTTCATTAAGCTGAAGTGGTCTGGGTGCCTATAGTGGTCCTTTAAGGACCAAACTTCGTGAATAAAAGGGAATCATGACCTCACACATGTCATGTGTCCTTAAGGGGTTAAAAGATATTTGTGTGTGTGTGTGTGTTGTTTGCATGACTTAGGTATAGTTAGAGAAATTTATACAGACAGTCAAAGCATCATAATTACAATAGCCCGTTGTAGTGGTTATGGTGATTGCAGGCAAAGGCTGCGGTCCTCTGATTCTTTATCGAACTGTGTTCATAAATGGTTTGTTAAAAATACATAACAACTAAAAGTACAATATGGTGGTTATCAACTTATTTAGCAGTCCCACTCAGAAAATTCATGGGATTAAACATCTCTACACTGAAATGAGAAACTCCTGACTGTAAAGTAAATACTTGGTCAGGATTGGGTCTTGTTACTTTGGCATTTGCCTATGTGAATAAAAGTATGTATAAGTATTGTTTTTTTGTTTGTTTATCATTTTTCTTTGTGTTGCAGAATTAGGGCAGTTGACAATTCCCGCTTACTGGGTTCCATAAATATTCTCAGCTGCAAAGCGTAGTCGCTGCCTAGCAGTGTAACTCCCACTAATAGTAGGCAGAATCAGGCATGTCCTGTGCTGCACAGACAGAGGCTCTGCACTGTGGGATTTACAGAACATTTTATTTTATTTATAAAATATTTTACCAGGAAGGATACATTGAGACTTCTCTTGTTTTCAAGTATGACATAAACTTTATCTTAAAATAAACAATATATATTTTATATATAAATATATATTTGTAAATAAAAAGCATCATACAAGTATAAATGCAAGAAATAGATACAATAAGGGAAAGAGTGGGAGGGGAAGAGTTCTGTTTAAACATGTTGTGTCTCAGAAGGATGCATTTCATGGTCTGATGTCTTATCAAAAGAGACCAGTGGATTGTATTGCCCAAGTTAGCGTGAAAGAATCAGGGGAAACAGACTTGGTGCTGGATCGTCTGGGTAGATTGGGGTGGGGTGCATTCAAAATGCGAGTGTTTTGCGATATATAATGGAGCTGCATTTAAAAGAGGCCATCTTCTAGGGTATACCAGTATTTAGGTTTAGAGGACTATCCCAGTTATAGTCCTCAAAGTAATGATGACCTTGACTACCATCATGCCCAGTAAAGCCTAGTCTGATTGTGAGGGATGGGAGTCATAGCACTGCACAGCTTGGCATCTCCTATTGCTATTTTACAGACATCATTTTTTTTTTAATAATTGGAGCCCTTCTGTAAAAGTAATATTACATGACTGCTTTAAGTGATACATATGTTATAATTGTCTTTAATTAAAAGGGTGGGTAAGATTCCCTAATAATATTTATGGTGTATTGTTGTTAGAAACACATCCAGGAACATGTCTGACATTAACTGAACAAGATGTCTTTCCTTCGATTAATAAATCATAAACATAAAGCCTTAATACACACTTACAGGCCACATAAAGGGCCACTAAGTTCACCTAGTCTACTTCATCTCAATGGAGTTATCTGGGGACAGTTGCTCTATCCTTCAGTGATGCCAATATCTGGAATTGACCAGGAAAATTAAATGGACACTATAGTCACCAGAACAAGTACAGCTTAATGTAGTTGTTCTGGTGAGTATAATCATTACCTGCAGGCAGTTGCATGCAAACACTGCCTTTTCAAAGAAAAAACTGTGTTTACATTGCCCCATAAGGATACCTCCTGTGGAGGTGCTTCCTGGGGCAGTGCTCCACAGTAGTAGCACTGCCATTCAGCGTCTTCACGCTGTACATGGAGACGCTGAATTTTCCTCATAGAGATACAGTGATTCAATTCATTTCTGTAAGGCAGTGTTGATTGGGCAAAACAGTGTTTGGCTCCGCCCTCAGTCCGCCTTCTTCTTATTTCAGCTAATCCAATGCTTTCACTAAGGAGGCGGATTTAGGACGGGGCTAGTGCCGACAGACCCAATGCGGCGCTGGAAATAACGTGAATTTAACCCCTTCTAATGGGGTCAAGGGGGGGGAAGCCACCTAAATGATGGTTTTAACACTATATGGTCAGTAATACATGTTTGTGTTCTTAACCCTATAGTGCTCCTTCAATATTTTCTTGAAATTAACTGAATTGGAAAATCTTTCCAGTCTGGATATTTTCTCTTAAAATGTACAAGTCCCTGGTTTTGTTTAGATGATTTACAGTGTAGTGAATAATCTGTGTATAGCTCTATAAACCTCGCAAAATGTATTGAGTGACGTCGTAATGTGGGTTTGAAAATTCTAAAGGATTTAGAGCATAACCGTTACATTTCAATGAGTAAGCCCGAACTTGTGCTTCATAGAAATGTAAATTCCTCATTCCAACTACGGGAAATGCTCATGAATGTAAACAAGTGAAAGTCTTCTTATGCCCAACTTCTCAGGAAATAAAGCTAATTGCGAAACTGTAAGGAATAAATCTCAACAACATAAATGTTAAGGAAACTGTGCAGCTACTCTTGGTTTGTATTAAACTCTTCAGCAAATTATATTTGTATGAATTTTTCATATTTTTTTTTTGTATGAAAGCACTACAAATATCTAGATTAATCAAAAAATATTTTTGCTCAGTGCACTAGATCTCATGGCTATTAAAAATTGTTCATAGTTAAATATCCCTTTTTAAAAATACTAGTTATAACAAGTCATTAGAAATAAACATTTTTTGTAGCCAAAATAAGAGGTATGCATGCAAATTAGAAATATTTATCAACTAATCATTTAGAGATTCTTAAAGGGACCCCTATAGCACCTTAGCTTGCTGAAAAGCTTTATGTGTGAAGTGTGTCCTCTCTTTATCATTTTTCAAAATGTACAGATTTCAATGGAAATTGACACTTTAATAAATTATCATTACAAGTTACACGCCTTTAGATTTTAGGCAGACAATCAGTCCTATTACTTCCTGGTTTTGTTTGCTCAATAGAGCTAAACTCAAGTTGCAGCAATTGCTCAGAGCATCTGCAAAGACTTCTCATTGAGTTGTATTGGGAAGTCTGTGATTGGACAGCTACAAAAAGTCTGAGTGGGCTTGCAAATGCAGCAGACAAGAGAACTACGGGTTTTACAAGCTATTTAAATGCATCTGAGTTTTCATTTGGGGTATATCTATTAGCCAGTGATTTTTTATTTATTTTGTATTTGGTTAGTGGAGTGTCCCTTTAACCGTAAATTAACAGTAAGTCCCAATAGGGGTTAACGTTACCTAGTAGTTGTACCTTTGTTTATTTCATTTTTACTCCTCTATTTGAATTTAAATGAAATGCACAGTGGTTCTGACAAAATTTGGCAGCAAATACAAAGCCTATATGTCCCATGATTCCTCTTGCATGGACCATAGACTTAGGGCATCACAGGAATATGAAGCCTGGGGCATTAGAGTAGATAACTGGAAGCTCAGCAGAGGCAGATGCATTTTTTATACATCCCACCGCAGTATACCTTATCTCTGTAAATGATTTAGCAGCATTGCTTGTAGTGAGGAAATGAGTCACTGTCACTAACAGAAAAGTGACACTGTTTGAAAAGTAACATATCCACAGGCTATTTGACATATACTCCTGTCAGTGACAATCAAATCTGAATTTATACAGTCTAGGGAGTATATTATACACCAGTGATAAGAGTGTAGCTGTTCTGAAACCTTTAGAATGGGCTATTGAATTTAAAGCTGTTTGAAGATGAAGAAAGATGTGTGTAAGTTTTCTAGAACATGGAATGAGTGAGATACTTTGTAACATTGTGTATTATTTGGGTTCACTGAGTGTGAGATGTGTTTTGTTCTAGGCTGTTTCTCATCAACCGTTTCTATTTCCTCTTTTCAGACTGTGAGTATAAACAAAGCCATAAACACTCAAGAAGCTGCCGTGAAGGAAAAACATGCAAGGAATATCCTTTCCACATCCCCAATAAGTGTCAAAATGACCAGCATGCAAAGTTCCTTGTGTACAAGGCTGAGGTCGCAATAGGTAGGATCTGCTAAAAATGCTACCAAATCAAAGGATGAAGCAGGCCACGTGCACAAAGGGTTTTACTCACTAAATTTGGAATTGTGGAACATTCACAGTTAATTGCCAAGTTTAGGCCAAAAAAAGATAAATTGGAAGAATATGTCAGCAGGGACTTTTTTTTTCGAACTTGGCAGTTTTGGTCTAAAATGTTCAGTTTCCTTGTGAATTCCCAATAATCCTGGTTTAGAGAATACAAATCCTTACTGCTCATTGCCTGCTGCATCAGCAGATTTGGAAGTGATGAACAGCAAGTTTTAACCCTTTCGTGTAGTAAATACTTGTGTTAATGGCACACGAGGGGTTAATTCACAAGTGGAGACTGAGGCTTGTTAATGAACTAGCGGAGGGTATAAAACACACAAGGTTTTATATCCCGACGGGACAGAGCTGGCAGCCTGCAGGGCTATTTCTGGAAACTGGATTCATATTTTACTTATTCATAAAAACATGCAACTTTAAAAGAACAGTGGGAGGAAACTGCTTCCGACTGTGCAGTCAGGAACACAAACACGTTGTCATTAAATCGGTTACATAAATAGCCTTCTTCTCCAGTTTTAACCTTCTCCGCTAGCTCTTTGATGTTGTTTTTCTATTTTTATTTTACTTAATTTGCTTTAAATGTTTTGCAAGGGCGGGCTGTTTTAAAGGTGTGTTTTGCCTGGCAATCAAACAGTTAATGGCAGCTGTCATTTTTTCCCTCTGTGCTGTTAAAGATACAGTATTTTATTGATCATGTGTCCGAGAAGCAGTTAGGTAATCTTTTCTGGTGTCTTGATGTATGATCGTGGCCATTTAATGCACCATTAGGACATATGCTGAGGTTTTTAATGGTGGATCCCTACTCGCTCTGCACAAATTAACTATACGTTTAAAAATCTCCCCTCTTCAACGCAAACCAAAAGTACTGTTAGTTACATAACAGGGGATGAGGGGAGAGGGAGGAGGGGAGAGGTTATTCACTGGACTGAAACTTGTTGCAAATTAACAAGGGCATTTTAGGTTAAATTAACAGAATTGTAGACATTCTCCATCACACCTATATTTCCAATTTGATTAATTTTGCATAAAAATTTTAATTCCATTGACAGTGTTTCATGACTTCCGGTTTAATGAATACATTTAATTTGCCAAACACTGAATTGTATCTGTTAAATCAGATTGCAAGATTTAGGCGAAACATCTCCAATTGTTTTAGATGGTGCATCTGTGATACAGCGCAGTTTCTAGGTCCTGCAGAATCACTTTCTAGGACAGCTCATGTGGTCTTAGCAGAATGGGGTGCTAAGATCTGGAGTCTGTTTTTACAGTTGTCTCTGTCTCCCTGGTATACGGTAACAGAGATGAAGGTGGTATGTTATTATATTATATCCCTGGACTTCCAGACAATGTTAGAACAGAGCCAAACGAGGAAACCAGACAAGAGAGCCAGATACATTGATTTTGATGGCTGATAGAAAACAATTGGCCCATTTAGTCTGCTGTTTTCCAATCTAAAAGCACAGGCCTTAACCTTGATTTTGTTTCCTGCTTAGGAAAGTAGCTTGCCTATTCAAAGCTTTCTTGAACTGTGTTAATATCTCACACCTTTGCTGGTGTATTGTGTCATGCATTTTCAACTCTTTCTGCAGAAATAGAAAAAAAAACAAACAAAAAAACACAACATATTCCATTGCGGTCCCTCTATAGCCCAAGGGACTTATTCCTCTGGGGCTGGTGGTTGAGGAATCCCAGAGGGTTTCAGTTGTGAGTCATGTAAAGGCAGGCTCTCCCTGACATTGTTACTACAGTAAAGTTCTGCATAGCTCCCTTTGATGGTGCACCTTGCGTTGGTAATATTTTTTATTAGTGTGCCCTGCATGTAATGTCTAGTGTTCTTCACCACCAAACTCCACATATTTGCTAATACCTTGCACAATTTGAAGGTATGAAATTATTTGAGAATTCATTGTTCAGATTCTGTGTTTGGGCAAGATGTCTGAATTATTATTATTTTTAATTTGGATAGATGAGCAGTTTTTCAGACTTAAGATTGCCACCCTGTTAGAGCACGGCCAGAGCATGCAATGAAAAGTGGTGTTTACTTATATTACAAATGAATGCACATACAGTCTATGATATATGTATTCTTTTATTTCAAGTAAAAATAAAAAATGATGGCCATATTCTGTTAAGCGTCAGAGGTCTGTATCCGGCCCTGTTCTAGACAAAGATCTTTCATTAGGCTATTTTCATTTCTATTTGTCCTTATTTAGTAACATGATGCATTATCAACAGTATATCAGGCTAAGGCTGTACTGTGACAGCTGGCCTAGTTTAAACAGTCCTGAAGCAATGCAATAAGATATGTGCAAATTTCTCTTCCTGTTAGTGATGATCACAAAAAATTACAGCATTTTCTCTTTAGTACCATGTAAGTTCTATACGTGTTTAAGCACACAAATATTGGTTTTATGTTGGTCCACACATTCCTATTAATCTGAGCCAGCCAGCAGCCAGCAAAAGTACATAACATACTTGAAAACTATCAAAAGCTAAATTATCCTTCCTGGTTACATATAGTTATTTTTATTTATTAGTATTTGTCACTTTTCAGTCTGGCCGTAGTGAATATAAGTGTTTGTTTCATGATTTTCTTGAGCATTTTTGTTTGTCCTTAACCCTGTAATTACCTTGCATCTTGGGGACACACCATGAGAAAGGGGCTCACACGTTCTGGGCAGCTGTCAACCGTCTGCCCTTATCCAGTAATGCCGTGCTGTGCTGGAAATTCTGCCATGTGTTCCACAAACTCCTCCGAGATGGCCATCCCAATGTAAGTACAGATTTCTTAATGCTCTGAATAACAGTGTTGCATGTACTAAGCAATCAGTTATCCATTCACAAATAAATAGTTGTTAAAAGGTGGGTTCATGTCATTGTGATAATAATGGCCTGAAACTCACCCTGAGTTCTAATACACCGTTACAGGTCAGATAATTCATTGAAATGAAGCTGTTCACTAAGAAATTAGGTGTGCACTGTGTCCACTTACTGATGACATCTTTAAAGGAAGTCTGTTCAGTAGCATTATGAGCAGGAACATATAACGGTTGTCTCATTATATAAACATCTAACGCAAACTACAATAAATTCATGGGCTCCCTTTTTGTGGACGAACTATAGAGACTTTTCCATGTGTCGTGCAAACCTGTCCTAATAGTATGTCATTACAATGTATCTGAATATGTACATTGCTTTCTTTACTTTGTGTATGTCAAACTTTTTTTTTTTTACTTGTTTAAAAGAATAGCACTGTATTAATACTTACACTTAAAGACCATTTGGAACCTAGAACAGCCCTTGGAAACATGGATGTGGAGAGCATTTGTGCCATGAGAACTAATAAGGTTAATAAGTCCATCATGTTTTGTGTGACTTATGTAACAGCAGGGGCTCCAAATAATAAGGTTACCGTATTTCCAAATGGTTTTATGCTGTAGACATGAAGTAAGTTATGAATAAGAACTAATCTTGGCATATCAGTATTAATTAATTAACGATATGGCTTACGTTTTTAACATATGCTTTGGATTTCTCCTCCTTCAAAATAAATTTTTTTTTTTTAAAAATTGCATGGACTTCCTATATGTGGTTATAAAAAAGGATTTTCCGTACTTGCCTTAATCACATAATCCTTAATCATATCTCTTTCCAGGTTCTAAAGGACTCCTTGCGTTATAAAAATGAACTCATCGACATGAGCCGCATGTGGGTAAGACACCCCGATGACAGAACTCTAGGAGAATGTAATGTCCAGTGCTGGGAGGAATTAACCTTACACTGAATGGGTTAACGTTTTGGAGTTACTCGATAATAATAAAGTCCATATTCAGTATGTGATGAAGCCTTTCTCCTTTTCTCTCCTTTCCAAGGGCCATCTCAGTGAAGGGTATGGCCAGCTATGCAGCATATATCTCAAGCTGCTGAACACAAGAATGGAGTTTCACACAAAGGTGATAGAACATGTTTTGCGGCCTCTGCTTCCTGCTCCAGTGTATTTTCACACCAGCCTTATTCTTTCCTGCTTTCCACTTTTATTTCATGCTGCCAAAGGCTTCCTCTATTATGCACTCTTAGCTCGACAAACCCAAGCCTTGTTTCCTTGCAAAAATTCCTCCCTCACCCAGTAAATTGCTGTTTTTTTGATGTTCTGTGCACCCAGAATCCCCGTTTCCCTGGCAACCTTCAGATGACTGACAGACAACTGGATGAAGCTGGGGAGAATGATGTGAATAATTTGTAAGTTTTTTTTTTATATATCTGTGTATCCTATTCCTGTAACCTCTTTACTAATTCTGTGATCTAAAGGACATTGGAAATCAATTGTGAGAAACTCTTAGATAAATTGCCAGTAGTATTCAGACGCATTTAGGCATGCTGCGAACTAGTGTGCATGTGCCTAAATAGTATCTTGGATGCTAGTTTAACTGTGTTACTTTCACTTTCCAATTTTATCACCTCTGATTTTGAGATTCCTGTCACCTTAACTTTTGAATGATTCTCTCACACTTAGACTCATACTCCCAGCATTCCATAGAACTGTACTTCATTCTTTTACCATAATCTCCATGCTTCTAATCATTCTAAATGAGCTGAGCAAATCTTCAAATGCTCTAAGATTATGAATACCCCGTGCTGAAGAGTTTTTTAATCTCAATGTCTTAATTCCTGTTTTCAATGAAAACATAGTAAGTGTGAATTCATATTAATTGTTTGCCTGAGTAGAGACTCCTAAACCTATGCACCCTAATTGTAAATATAGAGACCATGTCTATAGTGAATCGTGCATATTCAAGCATTTAAACAAAGTGGACTTGGCAATATTTTGATATTTGTAGTATTTCTTTTAAGTTTGATGAAATAATTGCAGGTGTCCAAAAATATCCATGTCTACAATACCCAGTGGAAAAAGTGTAGCCATGTCTTTATACTCAATGAAACTTTTCAAAAAATATAAACTTGCCTTAATTTTCTCATTTGGTTTTAAACTGGACCCATAACTGACCCATTTCACGGTGCTTGAGTTTTGCTTGTAGTGGCTGGGTCCATGCCTATCTGCTGTTAAAATATCTCTGAACTCAAAAGCCATTGCCAAGTGTTAAAAGCTTTAATAAAAATGATGTACTGGGCTTGTCATAAAACCTGGCTGCTGCTCACACTCTGAGTCTGCAAGTGATATCACACATTCCCCCATACACTGCCCAAATACAAAATAAATAGAAATCACTGTTTAGTAGATGTAACCCAAATGAAAACTTTTATGCATTTATTTATGCATTGTTTCATTGGAGTTATATCTAAAAACAGCTTGCAAAACCTGCAGATCTCTTGTCTGCTGCCTTTGCAAACCCTCCTCTTCTAATCCTGCCTAGACTTTCTGTGACTGTAATCGCAGACTTCCCAATGCAGCTCAATGAGAAGGCAGAAGGCAGATGATCTGAGCTATTGCTGCCTCGAGTTTAGTGCAAATAAGCTAACTAAATCAGGAAGGACACGTTGTCTGCTTGAAAAGTGAGCGGAGTGTAACCTGTATAATTTATAAAAGTGTAAATTTCCATTGTAAAGTGCACTTTTTGCAAAATGAAAAAAGTGCACACACTCTTTCAGCAAGCTAAAGTGCTTTAGAGGTCCGTCGTGTCCCTTTAAGCACATACAATGCAGGAAAGGGTTAGCATTTGCTCTGGATCTACTGTGTACCAGTTCCAGGGTGTCTAGCTTTATAATATCTGGGAACCACAATGTGTGTAATTCCTTTCCCGAGGCCTAACCTTCATTGTCCAGTTTTGGAATTACTGGATAGAATAAACATTAGTATAGAGGTTCTTGCCCATTCGGGCTACCATGTTAGCTGGTAAAACAGACTTAGTGAAACAAACTTGTGCTTTGAATATGTAATTGGCCTGTTAATAATTTGGACGTTAGAGGGTAATGGGTTCAGAGTTATTCATCACAAGTAGTTGACTCTGGTTGTGTAAGGCCAGCAAGCAGAGATTCATGGATGGGTGTTATGTAAATGATCTATTGCAACATGCATGTCGTTATAACTAGCAAGCCTCCTCCAGTTTGTAACACATATCTGTATTTTTATTCAGTTTCCAGTTAACAGTGGAAATATTCGATTATATGGAGTGGGAGCTCAATTTGTTCCACACAGGTCAGTTAAACTTGTATCTGTATCCTTGCTGTTTTTCCCTTGAACCCAGAATGAATGTGTGGGAGAGAAACCTGCTGCAATAGACAATATCATTAAATAATTTATGGAAAAATGTGTGGAGCGAGTCTTCAAAATCGAGGGTTCTTTGTAAGCTTTTCCGTTTCAGCTTGTTTAACACAGAATAAATGCTTATTATGCAGGTTATGCTTGGATTCTTTGGGAGAAGCTCATCTGTTCTTATTACAAGTCAAATATTCACTGATATAAAAAGAGGCTCTGAATTATGTATCCAGACACGTGATTAGGTCACATCATCATCATTACCCACTACCACTGCTACACATTCTTCACGGCCAATTTTCACAGCTCTACTTCCACACATTCTAAAAGGAACTGTCATTGTTCTTTTGAATAAGACATCAGGAACATTAGCTTTTAACAGCTTCAGGGTTACTGTTTAACACTTGATCAGCATGTTAGATTTTATTTAAAAGGTTCTAGAACCTTATGATAAATTGTGCACCCCTCTAGGGCCTGACCAATGTCTTTATTTAATTCTCTTTTTCTGCACTCCATAACGATAATTTAAAGAGCATGAATTTTTTTTTTACGTAGTTCATATATATTTTACATTCGTTTTCTGTGACATTGTAATAACCAGCATACGCCTGACCAGCACTCCTTAATTAGATTATTTTGTAATTGAGTTAGATATTAAATTTGAACGTACATCTTCCCTTTTTTTTTTTCTAAAAGGCTCTTTTTGAAAGTTTGCAAGCTCCTTTCGTACCGCAGCAAACGTTGCTCTGTGCCCTCCGAGCCCTTTAAAAAAAAATATGTGTTTTTCACTTGGACTTGCCCTACCCATGTCCCACATATAATACTTGGATCTTTGCGCCCTCCCCATATAATGATGTTATCATTAGTCTGTGGAAACAGTGCGCGGTACTCTGAACAACTGGATAAACACATTGTGTAGCACATATGTTTAAAAAAACTAAATGTTTACTTACCGTAAATTTATTTTTCCAGAAGATTAGAGGCAGTGCTTTACAACTGGGATTTCATCACATGGAGGGAAAAAACAGGCAGGCAATCTCCCAAACTTTTTAAAAACCTCCCCCAATTAACCTCTGGCCTTATAAATTGCTTCCTACCCAAGACATCCCCAGAAATTACAAAAGCCAAATAACCGTACCACTCAGACTATGAACAAATTTGGGGGGAAGTGAGCACTGCCTCTAATCTTCTGGAAAAAGAAATTTACGGTAAGTAAAAAATTTTGTTTTTCCCCTTCAGATAAGAGGCAGTGCTTTACAGCTGGGATATCCAAAAGCAATCCCTTAGGGGGGGACTCAAATCTCACCCCAAAAAACCTGCGACCAAAGTTGTATCTTCCAAGGTCAACAGACCAAAATGAGTGAAGAGATCACCTCTTGACTGTTAGGAATTTGAGAGAATGTATAGCAGAAGCCCTCAGGCAACCGATCTGAACATAACTGTGATCGAAGGAGCTTCAATGGAGATAGGAGTCAGATAAGAAAAAACCCAAACGAATGCAGACCTTTAAGGCAACGTAACGAGAACTAAATGCCCAGGCAGTGGAATTAGAATTCCAAGACCCTAGAACGCTGTTGGGAAAAGTTAGTTAGAAAAATAATGTTAGATGGAAAATTGGGAAGAATTAAAGAATTACATTATTAGGGTTACCCCCTGTTGTGTCCTCTTGGACTTGTGGCCATTAGTTTCGAATTAAAGAATCCAACTTAACTCCACTTTCTCCTGCTGAAAATGGAAACTTGAAGTTCTTCCCAAAAATATTTTGGGCGACTACCCCCAAAGACCTAGAGTGAAGAGTCAAATCAGCAGAGTAAAAAAACCCAAATGAAGATCCCCTGCGGAAAAATTTCCCTGAAGATAGGAACTAACCACGAAAGAGCCTAGCAGATACTGGTGATTTGGAGACAAACCTCTGAAAATCAACTGATAACCGAAATTTGACCTTGAGGATCTCTGGCTTTAAACCATCTGCAAAGCCCATCCGAAAAAAAAAAAAAAAGAGGTTAAAAACTTTGAAGCGGATGCCTGATTTTCTTTGAACCAATATCTTAAAAAACAACACCTTTCATACTTGGAATAAATCTTGGAACAAGATCCATTTATAGTAAAAGAAATTGTCAATAATTTCCTGAGACAAAACATTATCCTTCAGTATCTGGTATACATAAACCAGGTCGTCAGCTTGAATTACAACAAATTTGAGACGTGGTACCCTTGAGAATTCCAGGATGCCTATTTACAGGTAAGGTCCCCAAAGATTCTTCCGGATAATTTTTGATGAACGGTGAAACAGCTACTTGCCACCAAGGGTGGAAGACTATCATTCTCACCTTTTCCATCCTATAGGATCTTGGGGAATAGGGAACCAGGAGGAAACTATAGGTTAGACTGGAATTCCCAAGAAAGAAAAGAAAACCAAAGCTTACTGGTCTGTCCAAACTTGTCCAATGAAACACTTCATGCTATCTGTTTGATCTAGAGGTCCCAGTTCCATAACTGGATAATCAAATTCTTCCTATTGTTTGGGTGAAGATCAGGGAGTATGAACCAATCTGCTTTGTATTAAATGTTGACTACTCAATGCTACAGCTAAACAGAGGAATATTAAGTTCTATGCATAAGTGAATAGACCTAATAACCCAAGCATATCCTGGAACAATATTTTTCAAACAAGATGACCTTGTTTGTACGTAATTGCTACCGATGTAGAACTATCTGACCAGATCTGGATAAGATAATACCTGGTCTTTATCTGAAAGAAAGAGAGCTAGCCAGATATCCAACTACATAGGACCAAAGGCTAAGTTTTTACAAATTATCTCAGCTAATTTCCCTTCAACCCTATGAGAATCTAGCTGAGACCTTAAGCATCAGTCGTAAAATTCTGAACGATCGATTTGAGAACTAGAATAAAAAGTAAGAACCGTCTGGCATCCTTCATTTCTGCCTGGTTCAGAAAGGAATGACCGAAGTATAGGATTTTACTGCAAAATCTTATTAGCAACTGTATCTGGCCACTGAAGGACCTGTAAACAGTGCTATGCCTAAATAAGCTGAAGAGACCAAGCAGGTTGTTACAAGACGGGAACCAATATTATTTCCCTAGTATCTTGTCTACTGAAGTAGAAGAGAGATTTCAGGTGATAAGGACAGAGAGAATCACAATTTTTTTTTTCCTTCAGGAAATTACCATTCTCTGAGAGTCAAAAACCCTTGTCAAAATATTTACACCTGAACTGTTCCTTGACAAACACCAGAACTGCACACTTCTTGAAAAGGGAATTCTTTATCACAGGGGTTCTCAACCCAGTCCTCAAGGACCCCCTACCAGTCCAGGATTTAGGGATTACCCTGTTGTGTCTAAAGTGTTTGTTCCCCCTCCCCCCTAAAAACACATTAGACATAGCAGTTCAGGGGTCCTTAAGGACTGGGTTGAGAACCCCTGCTTTATCAGCAGATTGATTAGCATCCACCTGTATGCTGTAGAAACGTCCTAACCTTTAGGGCTGGTGTACAAAAATTAATTAGGTGCCCCTGAGGAAGCAGTATTGTAGAGATTCAACAAAATTTATGGATGGCAACATTTTGCATAGTGAGAGAATCTCAAGTGGCAATTGCCATAAGCTTTTTCTTAAAAGAAAACTGCAGACAATCCTAGGCAGTAAACCATCCCAGTCATATCGTATCTATTGCAGTTCAGGGAACAAATTGAACCTGGTGGAACTACACCTTGATCAATAGGCATGCAGCTGTACTAGAACTTGCTTCAAGCCCAGTAACATGAGGAAGAAATAATTTTCCATGGAGACTAGTTCATACAGGTTACCATCTTTATTGGTGGAAGCAAGACTGATTACATAGATATACAGTCTGCATAAGACAATACCCATGATCCAGGCCTTCTTTAGCCGTAATTGGGAAGCAGAGGCTAGAGCAGAAAGAATAGCTGCAACTGCATTTCCAAACCTGTTTGATGCAGACTCTGCAGGAATCAATAGTAGAAGTAATTCTTTAAAATTGCAATACCAACCAACAGCCTTACCTGATAGAGGCTTTTCTTAGACGTATTTGGGAAGCACAGGCTAGAGCAGACAGAATAGCTGCAACTGCATCTAAAACCTCTTTGATGCAAACTCTGCAGGAAACAATATTAGGAAGCATTTTCTTTAAAATTTCCATTCCAACAGTCAGTTAGGTCAAACATATCTGACAACATAGGACTTGGAAGTTAAGATAAAACATAAAATGTGCAACCATGGAGTGAAGCACAGGAAAAGTTCTGCCCCAGCTGAAAAACAGACTGCCTTTTTAGAAACTGATATCAGGTGAAACTAGTTGAGGTGGTGAGAATGCTAATTGCAACAGAGCTTTGTCTACAGCAATTGCTAAAAGCCTACTGCATGATTAAGAAAATAAACACTGCGGCTAGGATCCTGTCATTTAACCCCTTAAGGACCAAACTTCTGGAATAAAAGGAAATCATGACATGTCACACATGTCGTGTCCTTAAGGGGTTAAAGAATCCATCTGCTACAACAGTATATTTAACTTAAAGGACCACTATAGTGCCAGGAAAACATAATTGTTTTCCTGGCACTATAGTGCCCTGAGGGTGCCCCCACCCTCAGGGTCCCCCTCCCGCCCAGCTCTGGAAAGGGGAAAAGGGGTTAAACTTACCTTTTTCCAGCGCTGGGCGGGGAGCTCTCCTCCTCCGATCCTCCCCGCGGCTGAATGCGCACACGCGGCAAGAGCTGCGCGACGCATTCAGCCGGTCAATAGGAAAGCATTATCAATGCTTTCCTATGGACGCTTGCGTGCTCTCACTGTGATTTTCACAGTGAGAAGCACGCAAGCGCCTCTAGCGGCTGTCAATGAGACAGCCGCTAGAGGCTTTGGGGGAAGGCTTAACCCATTCATAAACATAGCAGTTTCTCTGAAACTGCTATGTTTATAAAAGAATGGGTTAACCCTAGCTGGACCAGGCACCCAGACCACTTCATTAAGCTGAAGTGGTCTGGGTGCCTAGAGTGGTCCTTTACCAAAACCAGATTTTAAATATCAGCCTCCTAAGGATAACATACATAGGATAATCCTCCAATAGTCATACAGGTCTTGCTCTTGTGAATATATTCCACCAAACACGTCACTTGAATTGCTGATCCTATTGCAGCAATTAGTGATTATTGAAACCCATATTAACTAATCACTGTGTAGCAGCTATTTTGAGCCAGAAAGGAAACTTACATTTTCCAATAAAATTATGTAAAAGTATATGCTATCTAATACCCTTTATAGGCTTTACTCAAAGAATGATCTATTTTGGGCCCGATCTACTAAGTGCTTACCCTTTCAAAGCACTATTTGTTTTAAGATTTTAGGAATAATCTTTTAGTGATGAGAAGCTAAAACCTCTCCAACTTAGAAACATTTGCGCTTTTTTTAGCTTATCCATCTTGCAGCACAGATAATTAACTTATTCAGGTTAGAGTCATTTAAGATAAAGCAAAAAGGCTTACCTTAAATGTCCTCAGAGTGTGTTGGAGGTTGGTGAGAACACACTTGCAACAGATTCTGAGTGCACCTGGCAACAGTTAGTTGTTGCTGGGTAAACAGCCTCTCTAAGTCCTGGAAACCAATATCTTGACCCCGGAGAGAAAAAAATAATAATAAAGATATTGGCGCCTGAATTTTAAATCGCATTACGCATGTCCTGCATTTCGCGATTCCACGGTGGAAATAAACGTAACCTGTACGAGTGTTCCACCGCCAGGACTTCCCAGCTAGTGCCCAAATGCGCACCGTCTGCCCGGCACCTGGCTCGGTATAGACGGAAGTAATACAACCCGGGGGATACAGCCGTCTGGTGTGTTATCCCTGGCCGATCTCTGAAAAATGTATTTAAAAGAAGTAGAGCCTCCAGAGCCTCAGCCCTCTCACCATACTTCTAGGGAGAAAACCTGAACCTAACACTCTCCTCTGCCAGAGGCAGGCAAAGAACTGGGGATGTCTTGGGTAGGAAGCAATTTATAAGGCCAAAGGTTAATTGGGGGAAAAGTTTGGGAGATTGCCTGCCTGTTTTTCCCCTCCAGGAGATGAAATCCCAGTTGTAAAGCACTGCCTCTAATCTGAAGGGAAAAAAATAATTAAAAAATAATCAATAAATCATTTCATATTTTTGACAGTATGGAGCATTATGTTCTATTCTTGTGTCATTTTTAATGAGCATGTTTTATTTCCTCAGATTACATACTTACTTGGTTTAGGGTGACGAGAGCTGGATTTCTAACCCCTAGAGATTGAAGATATATATATATCTTCATTCTCATAATAAATGCAAACACATACACAATTTGTACACACACAAGCATTCTTAGCACACAACACATTTTGCACACGAACACACATTTCACATTCTTAACAGATACAGATGCACACTGCACTCCTACTTAGCACATAGAATCGTTGCACACATCGTCTAAGCACACAGATACAGAATGCAAATTCATATTCTTAGCAAACACAGCATCACATACTAACAAACACACACACAAAGAAATTAATTACGAATGTGTAACAAATATACTCACACATTCTCAGAACTATGGATGCATACGCTGTACATTGATACATTCTGACATATGAGATATATGCATGAAAGTAACTATACTTGTATGATTTATAAAAATAAATACTCATAAATAAAAATACTAGAAATTGATTCTGATGACTTTACAAATATGCATGCATACATTGGGCTAATGTATGTTGAACAAACAAACAATCCATCAGGTCATCAAATTAAAAAGAGCTGAGGAATTGAATTCACTGAGAGACAGTCTTTGATTTTTATTGCTTTGTATTAGGAATCACTGAAAGTAATGATTTAAAATACATTAAGACATTCGATCAGACCAGGAGGAAATTAGATATCTGATAACCAGAGAATTTGTGATGAACTTTGATGAAATGTAATTTCAGTTCAATAATGTTTTGATTCACTCAAGCAAATTCTTTCTTACTTGTTTCTATTGTAACTGATATGTCAGAGAGTTATTTATCTATATATTTGAGTGGAACACCAAACCTTATTCCAAGAAATACTGTAGCTATATCAAAATCAGAGTATTGTTAAGAGGTAAGGTAGAATATTCAGCAACAAATGGGGTGGGGAATCGTAGGGAGCCTAGTAATTTTTTTCTGTTTTTGAAATGATTTCATATTTTTGGATAAAAATATATCAATATATCAAAATATTTTTAAGAATATTAAATTGTTTTAAAAGTCGATCCAAAAATGTTACATCATTTGAAAAGGTAATCCGAAAATATTAAATCGAGGCCTTTATTAGCTTCTACACAGGTTATTCTTTTTGCCACATAATAAGTGAGGGTAAAAGGAGTGAACAAGTTCAATTCTTGTTATTATGGGGTGCCTAGGACCCTTAATTTTTTTTGCAATGTTTGATTATTATTATTATTTTTTAATTTTTAATTTTTGCAGTGCAAAGAAAAGGTACAAGCAGGCTCATTTTTGTAGTATAAGCAGGTGTAACATTATAGCTTTGGCTGAAATAATATGTTTACGCTATAGACAAGTTTGGAGCGTGGGTCAGGTTAAAAGCAACATGAGTAATACAGGTAGTCATTGCTAGTCCAGCAGTTAGGCTAGTGCATTGGATCATTTTATCTGTAGCATTAAGTTGAGGCCCTCAAACATCCCTCCACAGGTAGCCCATTATGTATAACTAAGCATATAAAAACTTTAAACTTTGCATATAAAAACTATAAACTTTGCAGACATGTAACCTCATTGAAAAAGGTCTACGCTGATATAAGTAGATAAGCTGGATAGGCACAGAGTCACATATGCTTTAATTACGGTAAAGAGTCTTACTGTTATCCACTGGCTGCGGGGAATTGACTACTGGTCTGAGAAGCGTGGCGGCAGTTAATGGTTGTGACTGGCAGCAGTACATCAGTCCTGAACTTAGATTGGGACGTTCACCACACCCCGGTATTCGGGAACATGTTGGTGCAGCCCCGAATGAGGTTGTCGGTGGGGAATGCCACAGGAAGGTAGGGTTTGTGCGGATGATTCAAGCTGCCTTGCAGGTCTCCGGCTGTGTCTGCTTGCCAGTCCCCTCTCTTGTTGCGCCCCCATGGGCCGGGTGCTATAGCTCTGCGACGGTGTGTTGCGGACTCTTATTATTATTTTTTTAACATACCTATCCTGTTTTTGTTAGTAAAAATCAGAGCTAATTTATTAAAGTTACCAAATCTGCTTTCTAAATTTCACAAACTGAGGGTAGGTAAACAAATTTCAAACACTGAGCATTATTTAACAAAAAAAACCACAATATGTACATTTATCAGTTAGTACATGACATCTTCCTAGAATAACAATGTACATGGAGGAAATTGAAGTCCTTGGAGTTTATCACGCTTTGTCAAATGTCAACGGCTGTTTTTTTTGTATCTCAAACCTTTGGCATTTAATGGTCAGATCCATTTCCTACTAGCTGCGTGTGCCAAATAAGAGAAGTAAAATAACTACATATATGAAATAACTGTATCTACTTCCCCTAATATGTATCACAGCAAAATATATACTGTTAACTTGTGATCTAGACCAACGCCCATTTATTTATATATAAATATATATATATATATACAGTTGCAAGAAAAAGTATGTGAACCCTTTGGAATGATACGTATTTCTGCACAAATTGGTCAAAAAATGTGATCTGATCATCATCTAAGTCACAACAATAGACAATCACAGTCTGCTTAAACTAATAACACACAATGAATTAAATGTTGCCATGTTTTTATTGAACACACCATGTAAACATTCACAGTGCAGTTGGAAAATGTATGTGAACCCTTGGATTTAATAACTGGTTGAACCTCCTTTGGCAGCAATAACTTCAACCAAACGTTTCCTGTAGTTGCAGATCAGACGTGCACAACGGTCAGGAGCAATTCTTGACCATTCCTCTTTACAGAACCGTTTCATTTCAGCAATATTCTTGGGATGTCTGGTGTGAATCGCTTTCTTGAGGTCATGACACAGCATCTCAATCGGGTTGACGTCAGGACTTTGACTGGGCCACTTCAGAAGGCGTATTTTCTTCTGTTTAAGCCATTCTGTTGTTGATTTACTTCTATGCTTTGGGTCATTGTCCTGTTGCAACACCCATCTTCTGTTGAGCTTCAGCTGGTAGACAGATGGCCTTAAGTTCTCCTACAAAAAGTCTTGATAAACTTGGGAATTCTTTTTTCCTTCGATGATAGCAATCCGTCCAGGCCCTGACGCATCAAAGCAGCCCCAAACCATGATGCCCACCATACTTCACAGTTGGGATGAGGTTTTGATGTTGGTATGCTGTGCCTTTTTTTCGCCACACATAGTGTTGTGTGTTTCTTCCAAACAACTCAACTTTGGTTTCATCTGTTCACAGAATATTTTGCCAGTACTGCTGTGGAACATCCAGGTGCTCTTGTGCAAACTGTAAACGTGCAGCAATGTTTTGTTTGGACAGCAGTGGCTTCCTCTGTGGTATCCTCCCATGAAATCCATTCTTGTTTAGTGTTTTATGTATTGTAGATTCACTAACAGGGATGTTAGCATTTGCCAGTGACTTTTATAAGTCTTTAGCTGACACTCTAGGATTCTTCTTCACCTCATTGAGCAGTCTGCGCTGTGCTCTTGCAGTCATCTTTAAAGGACAGCCACTCCTAGGGAGAGTAGCAGCAGTGCTGAACTTTCTCCATTTATAGACAATTTGTCTTACCATGGACTGGTGAACAGCAAGGCTTTTGGAGATACTTTTATAACCCTTTCCAGCTTTATGCAAGTCAACAATTCTTAATCGTAGGTCTTCTGAGAGCTCTTTTGTGCGAGGCATCATTCACATCAGACAATGCTTCTTGTGAAAATCAAACCCAGAACTGGTGTGTGTGTTTTTTTATAGGGCAGGGCAGCTGTAACCAACACCTCCAATCTCATCTCATTGATTGGACTCCAGTTGGCTGACATCTCACTCCAATTAGCTCTTGGAGATGTCATTGGTCTAGGGGTTCACATACTTTTTCCACCTGCACTGTGAATGTTTACATGGTGTGTTCAATAAAAACATGGCAACATTTCATTCTTTGTGTGTTATTAGTTTAAGCAGACTGTGATTGTCTATTGTTGTGACTTAGATGATGATCAGATCACATTTTATGACCAATTTGTGCAGAAATCCATATCATTCCAAAGGGTTCATATACTTTTTCTTGCAACTGTATATATATATATTTTTTATATTGCTCATATAGCCCACTGTCATTATTCAAGTGATCATATACATTATATTTTCTGTTACATGTGATGCTAAAATAAAGGAACATCTACATGTGTAAAATATTTTGCTAATCTTTAAGGAAAGTGGTAACTCCCTTGAAATAAAGTAAAATATCTGCTATAGGGAAGAAACATTTCCTGAATATTTTACTTCTTGCAAATCATGTACTGCAGAAGAACTTTTAGGATAATATTAAGCAACCTTGAGGTACAACACGTACACCATGTTTAAACTTACTGCCCTCTTTGTTTTGAACCCTACTCATTTTTAGGAAAATATGAAAATACTGTTAATGTTAAATAAAAAAATAAACAACATAAAATAAAAACACAAAGATAAAGCACCGCGCTTACAGCAGCAGTAGCTTAGTATCCAACAGCTTAAAATACATAGTAAAAACAAAGAGAACGTTACCTGCGCTCTGGCCTAAATCCCCATGTACATTTAAACAAAAGACGTTTGTCTTATTAAGAGTTTATAAGAATGTAGGGGCAGCACCCCTTCCTGTTTCATCAGATAAATTTGCCTTTTAGCTGATACCAGCAAGGTGATTTGTATGTGTTATAGCCCTATTCAGGGTTAAGTATGTAGGGGTTTATAAAACACCCCTTCCTGTCTCATTAGAGATGATCACACTTTGTCTGATATCAGCAAAGTTTATTGTATGTGTAGAAGCCCTATAAAGGGTTAAATGTGAAAGGGGTTATAAAATACCCCTTCCTGTCTTACTGGAGATTATTGGCTGATATCAGCATATCTAATGGCTAGTGTAGGACTCGCCTATTGAGGCTTGCCTTGACGTGGCAGGTGAGCTTATATATTCAAATGGCCATTGGAATAAAAATAAAGAGCCTCCATTTTGTTTAAATGTACATGGGGATTTAGGCCAGAGCGCAGGTAACGTTCTCTTTGTTTTTACAACATAAAATAAAAACTCAATTTATAGAACAACTGTAATATCAACTGTTCACTTGTCATTTTTAATAGTTAATCACATTTTTTTTTAAATCACGAATGCCCAGAAGAAACTAGCATTCACAAAAACTGAACAAGACTTGGCCTGCTATAGGTTGACTTCACGGACAAAGAACAATTTAATTTGAGCTACAAGTCAAAACTAGTGATTAACTATCTCTTACATGCAAGACCTTTTTAAATTCGTATAGCAGTGCAGATATTTGGTACTCCAACTAATGCACATTTAAATAATATGCAGTGAATACCGTACAATGTCACCTGAGACAGCCAAATGGACTGGATTCAAGTTTAAAATATCAACTCCCAGCTTAAAAAAAAAAAAAGACAATATTATTCCATGTAAATGTAACATGCATTTTGTTGTTACTACAAGGTGTATTTATATTTTTTCTGTTCTTCCTCTGTTTTCTAGTGTTTAAATCCCTGGATATGTCTCGTTCTGTGTCTGTCACTGCAGCTGGGCAGTGTCGTCTGTCACCTCTTATTCAAGTCATTCTTGATTGCAGCCATTTATATGACTACACTGTCAAATTACTGTTTAAGCTGCACTCATGTGAGTATCTTGAATCCAAAGATTTAAATGTTCTCTTTTACTATGTGTAGCAAAGGAATCCGATATACAGTGTTTTATTTAAAATATTATATGAATCATTACATAAATGTTCAGTGATTCTCCTTAAGATATTTTCCTAACAGATAAATATTAACATATTTTGATACCATGCAAAATGTTAAAAGGACACTCCAAGAACCACAGATCACTGTAGTAGTTATACCACGTTCCCCCTTCCAGAGTAATTTTTAAAACTGTGTACCGGACAGGCTTGCTTCCAGATACTCCTTGCAGGAGATTCCAGTTAACTGCTCTTTGCTAAGCCATGCTGCTCTCTCCCTTTTTCACTCTTAAGTGTCCTCTTTTCTATACAAATACCTGTTGTATTTTCTCGAAAATGTATCTTTACATTATGGCTTCCCTATAATAGTATTGTAGTGTAACCGGTGCAATGATACACATGATGTTGGACAAATATTGTTGCTATGGTTAGACATGTATTCAGACAATCTAAAATGATTTTCTCAAAAACAAAAAACAAACTCCCCAGGCCTCCTTAATTAATTGTAAATTAATCATCTGTATAGTGTCATGGTATGTTTACTTAGCGTGATTTAGAATAAGGCAAACAGGAAATTTCAGTAGTATTTGTCAATTCCATTAAATTGGTGGATAAAAAATATCTTCCGGTAAATCTCATTGAGACATCTGCTAATCAATAACATTGCAAATGATTCACTGCCAAAGAGTTGAATGCCACCTTAGTTCACAGAGAAGTTTAATGGATCATTGTTTAGTTGGCCATAAAAAAATAGCTCCCCAGCTTTATTGATATATGATCCACAGTAGCACTGGTATGTCTCCTCCTTGTTTCCTAGGCCTTCCTACTGACACTCTGCAAGGACATCGAGATCGCTTTATGGAGCAGTTTCAAAAGTACGTAAAGTGTAATCCTAAAAGGAAAGAATGACTAGAAATAGACAACTGACTTTATGATATACTTTGTTTGCTTTCAGGTTAACAGATTTATATTATTTTTTTAACACACCTATCCTATTTGTTTTTGTTCATTAAAATCAGAGGTAATAAATTAAATTTACCAAATCTGCTTCTAAATTTCCCAAACTGAGGGTAATTGGTGTCATTTGACCTTCTGTTATTAAAAGTTTCATGTCGACAAACAAACTTCAAACATTGAGCATTATTTAACAATAAATAAAAAAGGTGTACCTTATCAGTTAGTACATGAAATCTTTCTAGAATAACAATGTACATGGAGGAAATTGAAGTCCTTGGAGTTTATCACACTTTGTCAAATGTCAACGGCTGTTTTTGTATCTAGAACCTTTGGCATTTCACGGTCAGATACATATCCTACTAGCTGCGTGTGCCAAATCAGAGAAGTAAAATAACTATAAATATGAAATAGCTGTATCTACTTCCTCTAATATGTATCACAGACAAATATATATTGTTAACTTGTGACTTAGACCAATGTCCATTTATGTATATCTATCTATCGATATAATGCATACATATAGATATTAGTTTTGGTATTTTTTAGTAATCCTAAAAACATGACTGGAAATAGACAATTGGATTTAAAACTGATTCTTGGAAGATTTGTATATTCACACTTTTTTAAAATCCATGTTGATATATATTTTTTTGCTTACAGGTTAAAGGATTTGTTTTATCGTTCAAGTAACCTGCAATACTTTAAACGCCTTTTACAGATTCCTCAGTTGCCTGAGGTAAGTAGGGTTGCTTAAGTTTACTAAGTGGCGGGTTTAGTATGTTTAAGATTGTTTTGAGCTAACCGGTACGTACATAGTCCTCCATTTAGAAACAGAGAATGTCATCTTAAAAAAAGATGGCGTACGTCTGAGCAGGTAACCTGCAATAGGTACCTGCATTCTATTAGAATCACTTAACTCTGCAAGTATAGCATCATTTCTAAAATAGTCAATGCACTGTATAACATCCCTTCTGAAGCAGTCTTAATGAGACCTAATGTCCTTTTACATGTTACATTTTTTATCCTTACAAAAAATCGTAATCCATTGTCCTTGGTCTGGTTAACATTTTGGTTATTTGTAGAATGGAGTGTTTGGTATAACCTTTCAAGGAATGATACTATGTATAATACTTTTTTTATTTCAGAATCCCCCAAATTTCTTGCGGGCTTCAGCATTGTCTGAGCACATCAGCCCTGTGGTGCTGATACCTACAGGAAATTCACCTCCTGACAGTGAGACGCTAATAGAAACAGATGACCTTGTAGGAATGGATTCATCATCCAGTCAGGTGAGGTACCACATCCAGTCAGGTGAGGGAGAACCACAGCCTAGGGTGAAAATATATTACAAAAAACGTGTTAATCCTGTGTGTAAATTGTTCTGCTATTTGAGCAGAGTAAGCCCCTAAGAATCTAATAATCACTCTAAGTAGACATCAGGAAGGAACATCAGTGCACTGATCACACATATCATGGAAACATTCCGGGAAACATTAAAGCACAGTAAGTGTATTGACAACTAGGGCATTGGAACACAATCTATAGGCACATAAATCATAAAGATTTATTTAACGATATTTTTAACATTTTGAAAAGTCATTTTTATAATTGGAGAGCACGGTTGCTTCAGTTTTGCCACGGGGGGTTATCTACTAAATGGTGAATGGTGTTGCGATAAAATGAACTGCAAAAGATAGGGTATCACCTAATCCATCCATTTTTCTAGCTTGCCTAACTGCATATTTAGAGGTATTATTCTTGCCACATGCATTCTCCCTGTATTGTTGACATGGTATTTGCTACAATTAAGCTAGATTTTGTCAGATTAATTTAACACAACAACTTTGAACATAGCCCAGTTGTAGCCATCACATTTTGCTGGCAGTTTAACGTAGGGAAAGCTGGGCTTAGAGTGGCTTTATCCATGCACCTTCTATAGTACAGCAAGCCAAATTGCAATGGCTTCCAAAGTCATCAGCGATGATGTGGCCTCTGTCACCTTGTTCTATATATGTCCGACACGGCTGTTCTAAGCACATGTTCATATCTGTCAGTGCTTAAACTTTAAAGCAGCTTTTTGTGTTTATCCAGGGCATCCCTGAAAATAAGTTTGATGATTTATTTGGAAGCTCCATCAGCAATGATCCATTTAATTTCACCACCCAGAATGGCATGAGCAGAGATGACAAGTAAGTATGCAATTATTTGTAAAGCTAGACTGGAGATATGAGTCAAAATAGAATATCAAACAACGTGGTGTGGAAATAAATACAACAGACAAAGTGGATGTTCCTAGTGGAAATACATGTGTGTGTATATATATATATATATATATATATATATATATATATATATATATATATATATATATATATGAAGCACACAACACACGTGGATAATGCAGAGGCAGCCTAAAGCTTCCTATGCATAAACAGAACAGGAACAATAAGTGTAATGGTGATAATGATGATTGAATGAATGTTCTTTAATCACTTAACAAAAGAGAAAAATAACATACACAGTGTAATATTTCTACCTGACAACTACTACCACCGCATATCCCCCTAGTTACAGCTTACCAATACTTAGGCGAATGGAATCGCCGATTTACTTATAACTTAGTATCACATGCGACAGTCCTTTTTTTTTTGGACGCTTGGAAAATCTCCATATCACGTTTAAAAATTATGAAATGTGCTGTAAGCTTTTGACATGATTAATTTCTCTTTTTGTGATATATTTATGAAACTGCTGACATGTTTTTATTACTATGTACACCTATTGAAGCACAACCAAAATAAAGAATTTAAAAACAAAAACACAAATAAAATAAGAAGCCCATAAAGCAGTCCCAAGGATTAAGTCCACGGGGAACAATATTCCACAGTCAGTCTGGATAGTTGTTTTTTCCTTTGGAAAATGTTTAAATTGGGCAAAAGTACAGTTCACAAAATTACAAAATCCGTAAAGGCTCCTGTGTCTTTCCTCCGACCAGTTTCATCAGTTAGACTTTCTCAAGGAGTGTATACACTTTATGGGCTTCTTTTGCCACTGCATGTGGCATTTGTGGTTGTGAGTGCATACTATTTTATTTTATGTGTTTTTATGATATTATACTATGTATGTTATTTTTCTTTTTTCCTAAGTGATTAAAAATATTAATTCAGCCATTATTGTCACCATTACACTTATTGTTCCTGTTCTGCTTATACATATGAAGGCTTAGGCTGCCCCTGCATTATCCTACATGTAAGGTATACCATGTGTGTTTCAGAATCGGAGTGGCTCCAGTTGCATCTAGTACTGACACACCTGCACATAACATAAGCAGTCCAGGTCATTGGAAATCTCCTGTGTATAACAGGTATATTCCTCAACTGGAAAAAGAGCGGAGGAAAGCATTTTGGAATCTAGTATTATAATCATGTGTAATAAAGTGTGCTTCTTTGCACCCCCTTTTGCCCTCATTTAACTACAGGGCTACCCATACATTGGTTTCGGTACACCACTACCGACTTCCATCATTAATCTTATTACACAGCTTTTATGTCTCCGACCACAAGTCTTAAGGCCAAAGGCCTGTATTTGAGGGAGGAGTTAGCATTCCTATATAAACCCACACCTCCATCTTACCTGTGCTGTACCTTTCAGATCATGCCACCCACTTCACCATTCTCCTTTTAATAAATTTTTCTGGGGAGGCCCTCTTTTATTTACAGGCCTACCCGTACGCCAGTTTCGGCACACCACTACGGACAGGGCCGGACTGGGAAAAAAATTAGGCCCGGGCATTTTTCAATCAGAGCGGCCCCCTAAGAAGGGGGCGGGGCCAGAGAGTGTGTGTTTTGTCATCACTAATGACAACACGCCCCCTCTCAAAGTGAGCATGTTGGTTCAATGCCCAGAGCCCTGCTGAAGAGCTCTGGCATTAGAAAAAGGCCCTGAATTTGTTCTGCGCAGCGCAAGCAAATGTAATAACATGCTTGTGCTGTGTTTGCTTTTAAATTGTCTCTGGTGTCTCCACAAGTGGGATACCAGAGGACAAATGGGCCAGGAAAGTGCATGGTGCATATGTTTGGAGCCTGCTTGTGGGATTGCGTGTGTGTAGAGTGTGGTGTGGTATTGTGTAAATAGGTCAATTTAATTTGTGTTTGTGGTGTAATATGTGTGGCTAGGGGCTGTAGAGAGTGTGTGTATAGGGGGCATAGTTTTATAGGGGATGCAGCGAGTGTGTGCATACGGGCTGAAGTGTGTGTGTATAGGTGACGTAGTGTGTGTAGGGGTTGCAGAGAGGGTGTGTTTAGAGAATGTTGTATGTGTTTGCTGACAAGGAATGTAGTGTGTGTGTGTAGGAGATCTACTGTGTAAAGGACCCAGTGTGTGTGTGTGTGTGTATAGAGGATAAAGAGTGCATATAGAGTAAGGGATCTAGTGTGTATCTGGAGCGTAATGTGTGTAGTGGTGCAGTGTGAGGGGTGCTGTAGTGTGTGTGTGTGTGTGTATATATATATATATATATATTTGGACTTATTGTATGTGTGAGGGGCGCAGTGTGTGTATGTAAGAGGGGTGCTGTGTGTGAGGGTGTTTTTATCTGCTGTCACATTCTAGGTTTCTAATTTTCTTTGTCTGTTAACTCACTGAGGGTTATTTTATATATATATATATATATATATATATATATGTGTGTGCTGTATATGTGTGGGAGTGTGCTGTGTGTGTCTAGGGGGTGCTGTGTCTGGGGGGTGCAGTGTGTGTCTGGGTGCAGTGTGTGTCTGGGTGCAGTGTGTGTCTGTGGGTGCTGTGTGTGTCTGTGGGTGCAGTGTGTGTCTGGGTGCGCTGTGTGTGTCTGGGGGTGCTGTGTGTGTCTGGGGGGTGCTGTGTGTGTCTGGGGGTGCTGTGTGTGTGGGGGGTGCTGTATGTGTCTGGGTGCAGTGTGTCTCTGGGGGTGCTGTGTGTGTCTCTGGGGGTGCTGTGTGTGTCTCTGGGGGTGCTGTGTGTGTATCTGGGGTGCTGTGTGTGTATCTGGGGTGCTGTGTGTGTATCTGGGGTGCTGTGTGTGTGTCTGGAGGTGCTGTGTGTATCTAAGGTGCTGTGTGTGTCTGGGGGTGCTGTGTGTGTGTCTGGGGGTGCTGTGTGTGTGTCTGGGGGTGCTGTATGTGTCTGGGGGTGCTGTATGTGTTTGGGTGCGCTGTGTGTGTTTGGGTGCGCTGTGTGTGTATGGGGTGCTCTGTGTGTATCTGGGGGTGCTGTGTGTGTATCTGGGGTGCTGTGTGTG
>OW240912.1:56715683-56803495 GCA_933207985.1 Pelobates cultripes
AAGGGGGAAAGGGGTTTAAACTTACCTTTTTCCAGCGCTGGGCGGAGAGCTCTCCTCCTCCTCTCCGCCTCCGTTACGCCCCGCCGGCTGAATGCGCACGCGCGGCAAGAGCTGCGCGCGCATTCAGCCGGTCTCATAGGAATGCATTTACAATGCTTTCCTATGGACGCTGGCGTGCTCTCACTGTGATTTTCACAGTGAGAAGCACGCAAGCGCCTCCAGTGGCTGTCAATGAGACAGCCACTAGAGGCTTTGGGGGAAGGCTTAACCCATTTATAATTATAGCAGTTTCTCTGAAACTGCTATAATTATGAAAAAATGGGTTAACCCTAGAAGGACCTGGCACCCAGACCACTTCATTAAGCTGAAGTGGTCTGGGTGCCTAGAGTGGTCCTTTAAGACATGTTGGCATGTTATGGTACCTGTGTTATGTATAGTGTGAGGTGCCTAGGAATGACACACAAGGATAACAAGACCAAAATGGACCAGCTAGGGAGTTCAGACTCCAAGAGTAAGCAAGAGGGAGAAAGGCATAAACAAATTAAAAATAACTTTTCTTTTATTAGCTCCACACACACTGCCCCCACACACAATATCACAAAACTCCTATGCACATATGCAATATCATACACAGATCACATACACAAGTGTAAAGCCCAAGAAAGCAGCATCTGCACCAATGCATACCACAAGCAGAATTCCACAATATAAACACAAACATTCATTGAATGAGGGACCTCAAAGTATTATTTTGGCACACCCCTATTGCAAGGTGGCTTCACCCTATTTTAGGGGGAGGAAAACCAGCACAACACAATCACAAAGATACAGAGTGACATCAGTGAAACCCTAATACCTGTGGTGGAGCACTGAAAAAAATAGGGTCGCTTACCCTTAAATTTAACCTGATGTATAATTCAAACCCACAAAGGAACAATGTTCTATCCCATCTAATGTCCTGGCTCTGAGGGAAGTAGGCGCTGTGCCACTATAGATGGCGCAACGTGCCATCCCATCTATGGTGGTACAATGCCTACTACCCTCACAGCCAGGACATTAAGGCTCTGAAAAAGGTGAGCAATATACCCTCCTGATTTTAAATGGAAACGTGATACTACACATTGGTTGCCATTCTTTTTTCCTTCCTACCGAGAGTGTTTTAATTAGACCAGGAAGACCGTGAGATGCTACCTCAAAAGTACAAAAACTCTGTTTACTGAGCCAATCGATTTAAGCTCTAATAAATGTGAGTGGTCTGACTTCTTCTTTATGTATGTTTTATGAACGTATAACTACCATCTGCACTATATTTTGTCTTTTTATTTTTTGGGTGTGAATTATACATCAAGTTAAATGTAAGGGTAAGCAACCCTATTTTATTCAGCGCTCCACTACAGGTATTAGGGTTTCACTGATACCACTCTGTATCTTTTTTGTGTATTTAGTGTGTAGGAGGGAGGATCTTTTCCCACATGAGTGTTTTCGTGCTGCTGTTAAATTATATCTATTGAAGCGCTTTTGATTTTTGCACACTCCCCTTTTTTACGTTTGGACAATCACAATACAAATTACAAAGTCTATGATTTTTCTCCGAGCACGGGTAATGAACTAATTTTATAGATAAAGATAAAGCAGGATAAAGCAGGAAGGACTCTCACTAATTATTCATAATTATTTGAGCATCCAATAGAATTGGCACCTTCCACTGCCTCAGAGTGCAGTGGAAGGTAGGTATACTTACATGAAGCTGTCCCTTGTGGCTGCCACCACCTTCTTCTGGAAAACCCTCTTCAGCTCCTGGCGTTTAACCTGCCAGGAGCCGCATCAGTTCTGTACTCTCCTGCATGCGCTGACTCCGGGAGCAGCCAAAGCTCATGAGGCCTGAATCCCTCAGCCTTCACTTGTGACGATTCTTACTAAACAAGAGTTGACAGCAGAGCTCTGCCTTTGTCAACCACAGTCTTTACAATAAGACAAAGTAGTCCCTACTTTGTCTTATGGTATCTTTGGATTACGTTAGAATTTCATAAAAACTTCCAATGCAGTCAGCATCAGTATTTTTTTATAAAGCTTATATCTTTATGGAATATTCAGAAGCAACAGTGCCTCTGTAAGAAGCTCAGTGACAGTTCGTCGTCTTTTCTTTCGAGATTTGGAAGACATAAAGCTCTGACTTAAAGCAGATGTGGTGCCCATATTTAAAAGGGAATCCACATTCTCAGTACAGAAAATACAAAGGCAATGAAACATAAAATGAATACAGTAATCATCTCCTCATTCTGGGCGGTTTGCCAGTGGGGTTTATACTTTTTACTTGCCGTACTGGTCGGCACATTGTGTGCCTCTGGTGTTGATCCGTGTTGTATCTGGAGGTTGGTCTGAGAGGTCTGTCTTTTTACATCATCTCTGGAGACTGGGTCAGAAGTGGAATCGCCTGAGCTGGCATCAATGGTGTTAAATGAGGGCTTGCGTATCTTGGTCCTAAATCTCATGTTGGATCTGTAGTTTTCCTGGGCACCTCCTAGCCATCTGTGATGATATTTGTAGTCATTATTGACTTTAACCAATTTTTGTCTTTTAAAGCGGATTACCATATATACTCGAGTATAAGACAAGTTTTTTGGCAAATTTTTTGTGCTGAAAAACCCCCACTCGTCTTATACTCGAGTCACTGTCTGTATTATGGCAACTTACATTGCCATAATACAGACCAGGATTGCCGGGCTCATTACAAGCCCGGCGGTCCTGTTGGGGGCTGGCAGAGAGCTGTAACTTACCTTTCCTGCAGCTCCTGTCAGCTCCCTTCTCTCTCCTCCGGTCCGGTCAGCAAACCTGTCAGCTCCACTGCAAGTCTAGCGAGAGCCGCGGGGTCAGAGCGTTGCCACAGGTTACCATGGAAACGCTCTGCGCGGCACTCAGACTGCGAGACTTACAGGGGAGCTGACCGTAACGCAGGACAGAGAAGGGAGCTGACCGGACCGGAGGAGAGAGAAAAACAGGCCGTTGTTATGGATCATTGCTTTCAACTACCTAAGGCCCCTAGAGCCCCTCCAGAGGCATCGAGAGACATCCTAATTAAACTCATCCGAGACTCGGACAGGGGCGCTATCCTCCACCACCGCTTTTGAGGGTCATCAATTGACATTTTATAGGGACATATCCCGCCACACCATTGCCTGGCGGCAGTCACTCCGTCAACTCACTCAGCACCTCCGGGATAGTAAGTTGCCATATAAATGGGGCATACACAAACTTACAGTCGAAAAGGGGGGCAAGACACACTCAATTACCCACCTCTCTGAATCGCATCGATTATTAAGTGAACTGGGACTGCCCGAGAGCACCTTTTCCTTGCCGCTACAACCCTCATGGTCAGTTGACCGGATTACCCTGTTTACCCCAGAGAGACTGCAGGGGGATCCCGTGGCACGCCACCGTGAAGTAGACTTTCGCACTACCCTGTTCAACATCCATATATGCTCAATGTGAACTCAAATCACTCCTCTCTCTAATTTCTAGCGATGACACTGTATATTGTTTCAGGGTTCCCACAATTCGAACTGGCTCCGATAGCTGATGCTATTCTATCTTTGACTAGTTGTACATCCCCCAACCCTACCTACCTACTCCGTTGACTATAACCAACAGTATTCACTACCTGGTAGACGCTATGTGACACAGGCTGACGATGCTTAATTTTACCAAGAATAACTCGCTATGACGGCAGACTGAGAACGAGACAGCAGATATAGCCATAGCAGATGAGCCGTAGCTCTCATCAGCGCCCCCCCCCACCTTTAACCCATTCAGGACGAGTGACGGACGAGGTCCGTCACTCAGGGGAAACCCTTAATGACGAGTAAAATTAACCCCGGATCACGTGGTTATTGGTGCTCCGGTCTGCTTCTGTATTAGAGGCAGACTGGGAGCACCCGATCAGGCTGCCCAGCACATGTGCTCGCTCTGACCGCATGTCAGAGCGAGCACATGTGCTTAGTATACTTACCTTCCGCCTCCCTGCACTTCCTGGTTCTGTGTGAAGTGCAGGGATCCGGAACAGTGATGATCCTACCCCTGTTAGAAAAAAAATAAAGTTAATTTACAATCCCACCCCCCTTTACCCATTTTAATTAAAAATTAACCCCTACACTGACTACAGTGATCAATTGGCAGGGATCACAGTTTACTATGATCTGATTTTTTTTTAACCCCTGAGGGTTAATTCTTTTTTTTTTAACCCTCAGGGGTTAAATTTATTTAATTAATTAATTTAAATATTTTAAAATTATATATTTAGCTAGCTGGGGTGGGTGGAAGTTAGTGGGGAATTGGGGGATTTGGTGTTAGGCTAACTAGGGGTTAACGTTAAAAAAAGTTTTAAAATAAACTTTAAAAAGTTAAAAATTAAGCTTAAAAAAAGTTTTAATAACGTTTAAGTAAAAAAAAAAAAAAAAAAAACCCCTTTACCAGTCCAAATAAAAATTAACCCCTTCCCTGCCAGTCGATCACTGCCTACAGCGATCAAATACAGATCACAGTATTATACTGTGATCTAATTTTTTTAACCCCTGAGGATTAACTTTTATTTATTTTTTAACCCTCAGGGGTTCAATTTATTTAATTAATTAAAATATTTTATAACTATATATTTTGCTAGCTGGGGTGGGTGGGAGTTATGGGAAAATGGGGAATTTACTGTTAGTGCTGCTTACTGCTAGTTAGGGGTTAACGGTAAAAAAAAAAAAAGCTTAGAAAAATGTTAAATCTGTAAAAAAATTAATAAGCAAAACAAAAGTTTAAAAACTAGTTTTTAAAAGTAAAAAAGTTTAAAAAAGTAAAAAAATACATTTTAAAAGCGCTCATTACCATTACACCTGGAACAAACTAGAGAAAAAATTATCCCACGCCAAGGTTCAAAATATGCCTTTTGAATTACCCCAGAGTGTATTCTTTAATAAATAGTATGTGTTTGTGGGGAAGTTTCAATAACCAACTGTCTAAACTACTCCAAATTGGAACATGGACACAGCGTAAAACTTCAAAGTTAGAAAAAAACTGAATGGCTGCGTCTCAAATGCGCCCCTTCAACATCCACATATACCTGGCAAAGGTACATACAGGGGTATTGCTGTACTCAGCCGACATAGCTGAGCAACATATGAAGTATTATACAGTCATAGCACACATAAGGTTTGCAAAATATGCTGCGCAAACTCACTTTGTATGTCAAAAAGGCAGAAAAAATGCTTATTACCACTACACTTGGTACAAGCTAGCGGAAAAATGATCCCACGCTAAGGTTCAAAATATGCCTTTTGAAATACCCTAGGATGTCTTCTTTAAGAAATGGTATGGCTTTATGGGGTATTTGGATTATATAGCCTGGTAAAATACTCTAAAATGGGACATGGGCACAGCGTAAAAATTTAAAGTTTGAAAAAAACTGGAATGGCTGTGTCCCAAATGTGCCCCTCCGATGTCCACACATACCTGGCAAAGGTACACATGGGGGTATTGCTGTACTCAGCCAACATAGCTGAGCAACATATGAAGTATTATACAGTCGTAGCACACATAAGGTTTGCAAAATATACTGTGAAAACTCACTTTGTATGTCAAAAAGGCAGAAAAAACGCTTATTACCACTACACCTGGTACAAGCTAGCGGAAAAATGATCCCACGCTAAGGTTCAAAATATACCTTTTGAAATGCCCTGGGGTGTCTACTTTAAGATATGGTAGGCCTTTGTGGGGTAGTTTGAATTTAAAACCTGCGAAGATGCATGGAAATTGCACATAGGCCCAGCGTCAAAATTCAAAGTTCGGTAAAAACGGATATGGTTTGGTCTCCTATATGGCACTGTAGCTTCACGAAATAGTGCCAAAGACATTCATTGGGGGTGTCTTTTTACTCAGAAGACTTAGCTGAGCATAGTTTGGGAGGTTTGAACTTAGTGGCACATATGAAATATACAAAATGCCCAGCAAAAATGCAATCCGTATGTAAAAAATGCACAAAATTTTTTTTCCCCACATACTTTGGCATATATTGGTGAAAAAATGGGGGCATGCTAAGGCACCATATGCACCTTATGAGATACACTGGAGTGTCTACTTTTACAAATGGTAGGCCTTTGTGTTTTTTTTTTGAACATTCAAACTGTTAGCAACATATGAAACATATACCCCAAATTTAAGCTAAGGCTCATTAAATCCATCTCTCAAAATTCTACTGTGAATACTGAAAAGGACAGGTCTCCTATATGGCACTGTAGCTTCACGAAATAGTGCCAAAGACAAACAATGGGGGTGTCCTTTTACTCAGAAGACTTAGCTGAGCATAATTTGGGGGGTTTGAACTTAGTGGCACATATGAAATATACAAAATGCCCAGCAAAAATGCAATCCAGATGTAAAAAATGCACAAAATTATTTTTTATCATATACTTTGGCATATATTGGTGATAAAATGGGGGCATGTTAAGGCAAAATATGCACCTTATGAAATACCCTGGAGTGTCTACAAATGGTAGGCCTTTGTTTTTTGATTTTTGTTTTTTGAACAGTCAAACTACTATAATACCCCAAATGGAAGCATAGGCTCATTAAATCCGTCTCTCAAAATTCTACTGTGAATACTGAAAAGGACAGGTATCCTATATGGCACTGTAACTTCACGAAATAGTGCCAAAGACATACAATGGGGGTGCCATTTTACTCAGCAGATGTAACTGAACACACAATAAAACTTTGTACAGGAATAGCACACAAAAACTTTACAAAATATACATGAGAATTTCTTTGTTATAAGTTTGTGTGCCAAAAACCAAAAAAAACAAAATTTTACTCCAATATTTAGCAAAGGTTGGCGGTGAAATGG
The DNA here is from genome assembly GCA_933207985.1 of Pelobates cultripes. Lineage (NCBI taxonomy): Eukaryota > Metazoa > Chordata > Amphibia > Anura > Pelobatidae > Pelobates > Pelobates cultripes. Next base: position 56,722,564 of record OW240912.1, read on the forward strand.
CTACGTAGAAAGTGTCAAAACAACCTTAGGTAAATAGCCTGTGATGTTTACTTTATATAAATATATACTTTTGAGTAGCAATTTTGTTTTCTTTTATGGCTATTAAGCTTACAAGACAAACATACCAAATTCTAAAATCGCTCCACATTAAAGGTTTAGTTTACTCCTTGTGCTTTGTGACCTGTAACTACCAAAAAAAAACCTTAAAATCTCAGACACATTATATATTCTGTAAATCAGAACAACTAAATGAATTAATTTTTAATTACTTTCCTTAACCTGCACTAATTGTGCACACATTATTATTGCAAAAACTGTAAAAAAAAAACACACATTTTTTTTCTGTATTTTTGTTTATAATAAATAAGCATTTATATCAATATATATATATATATATATATATATATATGTTACATCAAATTAAAGCCCTTTCTGTCCTTTAAAAAAATGGTATATAATATGTGTCGGTGCAATAAATTTGTAAAATGCAAATTGCAGTTTAACGCAAACAGCAAAAAATGAAAAAAAATGCTGTTGTCATTAAGTGAAAGACCATCTTTTGAAGCTCTGTCCTTAAGGGGTTAATAACCCAGAGGAATTCAGGCTTTAATACCCCTTCTGACGACGGATGACTGGCCCCACCGTGTTGTAAAAGTTATATTATTATTACATCATAAAATGTGCTGCATATCTGATATGTTCTGTTATAACACTGCGATCAATGTTTCACTGTTGATAACATGTCTTAGGTCACGTTGTGCACCTTATAAAGCACAACAAAAATAAAGAATACAAAAAATAATAAAATAAAAATTCAAAAATGTAACGATAAAATAGATAAGATAAATAAAGAAATTCAGCGAATTCCTCGCAAAATGACTAATGGTAAACTTTTTAAAAAAACATTTGTTAAAGAAACATAGAAAACACAATATTCTCATTGAGTCCTTTCGGTGTCACCATGTCTAAGCGGTGAGTCCACTGTGCCTCTCGCTGTAATAGCATCTTTGATATGTCACCTCCTCTAGGCATCGGGGGAATGTGATTAATGGCCATGAAACGTAATATAGAAAGTCTATGTTCCATTTGTAAAAAAAGTTTTTTCGATCGGTTTATCACTGCCTTGGTCTATAAATGCTGTGGTTATGGTGGTGTCCCCTTATGCGATCTCTTGTTCTTTAACAACAAAACATTTTTTTCCAACTCAATTATGGCTGACTTTTAATACAAAACGTGCAGTTTATAGGTTGAGACTATATTAAAAACAATTCCTATTTATCACACTAGATGGCACTCTATCTTCCAAAAATCTGTTGTTACATATACTTTGTATTAGTAACTTGTACATGGAATTCCATATCATTTAATAATGAGTACTATGTGGAGATCAAAAATCTTTAGAACTTTAAATGTTTTTTTTGTTTTTTTTTGCACCACCTTATAAAATAAAATACATAGCTAGAGGCATAGATCTTACTACAGATAACACATGTTTTTGTCCTAGGAATGTGCTTAGCTACAGTCTTCTGTTTTTACTTTGTCTGGTTCTTTGTTAATAGGCTCATTCAATCAGACAACTTTATAGGGAAGCTTCTGATTGGACCATTTCATATAAAATTTTTCACACTTTGTGTCAACTGGTTTGTAGCTCTCTTTTCTATTTGAGCAAAAGTATCAAAGAAAACAAACCACTAATGGTTACAACATCACCACTGAGTTTAAGCTTCTCTTTTACTGACACTAAAATCAGGGCTACACTGTATTTAATATTTACTCTTGGTCTCAGATCTTGCAACATCTATACCAATATAAAGCTACACAATGTATATTTGGATCCCTAACTGCAGATGTAGACAAAAGGCTTAGAAAGAAGTATCGCCAGAACTTTAAAGTTTAATTAACTAGTAAATGCAATAAACAAGCCTAGATCAGAATTCAGGAGCACAGGTAAGTCAGACTGGCCAAGGTGAAGGCAGTCAGTAAGCAAAGATGATCAGTGAAGCTTGGTCAGGGAAGCAAATATCAGGAACTAGAAAAAAAGCCAAATCAGAACATGCACAAACTGCAGTGTCAAGGACCATGAATTAGCACTGATCCACAAAGGCCAAGATTTTGTATGTCAAATCTGAAAGGACGCAAAATTTTCCTTGAAGCTGAGGTGCCAGAAAGGCACATACTGGCATCAATAAATGATGCTGGCATTGAGCATCCAGCAAATAATTGCCATTGGTGCAAGGATGAGGCATCAAAAAAGACACGCACCTGCATCAATGGAATGCAAGGGAAACGTTTCCTGCATTAACCAAGCTAATAACATGAAAATGATACCAGATGTACCCAGTGGCGGATCCAGAGCCTGAACTCGGGAGGGGCACTTGTAGATTATTTAAAGAAATAACCCAGGCACAATAACCACTACAGCTCAGTGCAGTAGTTATGGTGCCAGTAGTGCCAGGATCCCATCCCAGAGTAAGTAATTAAACCGTTTAAGAACAGTTTGACAACTTACCTGGGGTCTGCTGGGATATAGAGCATAGGAGCAGTGGTATGTGTTAGGGGTGAAGTGTGTGTGAAAGGTGCAGTGTGTGTGTGTGTGTGCGCGGTGAAGTGTGTGTGCGAGTGCGTGAGGGCGGCAGTGTATGTCAGGGTTGTAGTGTGTGTGTGAGAGAGCTGCAGTGTTTGTGTGTGAGCGGTGCAGTGTGTATGTGAGGGTGGCAGTGTGTGTGAGAGTTGCAGTATGTGTATTTGGACAATGTCTGTGGGGCAGTGTGTGAGAGTTGCAGTGTGTGTGTTTGGGGCAGTGTGTGTATGGGGGGCTGTGCGGCTGGTGGGGGCCCTAAATAACAATAAGGGGGGACCTAATGTCCTCCCCCCGGTACCCACCCCTGAGCAGTGGGTGGGGGCACCTAATGTCCTCCCCCCGGCCCCACCCTTGCGCGGCGGGTGGGTGTCCTAAATAACAATAAGGGGGGGACCTATTGTCCTCCCCCCGACACCCACCCCTGAGCGGTGGGTGGGGGCAATAAATAAAAATTGGGGGCGACCTAATGTCCTCCCCCCCGGCCCCCACCCCTGCGCGGCTGGTGGGGGCCCTAAATAACAATAAGGGGGGGACCTAATGTTTCAAAGAACTTAAAAAATGGCACAGAGCACTCTGATTGGTTAGCTTGAAATACAGCCAATCAGAGTGCTTTGTGTCATTTTACACAGCGTGGGAAAATTCCAAAGGACTTTCCCACGCTGTGTAATATGACACAGAGGACTCTGATTGGTTACTTAATCCACCAATCAGAGTGCTTTGTGTCATTTTACACAGCGTGGGAAAATCCAAAGAACTTTCCCATGCTGTGTAAAATGACACACAGCACTCTGATTGGTGGATTTCAAGCCAACCAATCAGAGTGCTGTGACAGGTAAATGTAGAGACTTACCTGTCACTCTCTTCATTTACCTGTCAGAGCACTCTGATTGGATGGCTGAAACCCACCAATCAGAGTGCTCTGAGCCTAATTGCAGGACGGGGCAAGGCTTAGGTCCCCCCCTTATTGTTATTTAGGGCCCCCACCCACCGCCCCCCCCAATTTTTATTTATGGCCCCCACCCACCGCTCAGGGGTGGGGGCGGGAGGGGAGGACGTTAGGTCCCCCCTAATTGTTATTTAGGGCTCCCACCCGCTGCGCAGGGGTGGGAGGACATTAGCCCCCCCTTATTTTTATTTAGGGCCCCCACACCCACCACTCAGGGGTGGGGGCGGGAGGGGAGGACTTTAGGTCCCCCCTTATTGTTATTTAGGGCACACACCCGCCGCGCAGGGGTGGGGGCTGGGGGGGAGGACGTTAGGTCCCTCCCCTTATTGTAATTTAGGGCCCCCACCCACCGCGCAGGGTTGGGAACCGGGGGGAGGACCTTAGGTCCCCCCCTTATTGTTATTTAGGGTCCCCACCCGCCACCCCCCCAAAATTTTTATTTATGGCCCCCACCCACCGCTCAGGGGTGGGGGCGGGGGGAGGACATTAGGTCCCCTCCCCATTTTGTATTTATGGCCCCCACCCACCGCTCAGGGGTGGGGGGAGGACATTAGGTCCCCTCCCCATTTTGTATTTATGGCCCCCACCCACTGCTCAGGGGTGGGGGCGGGAGGGGAGGAAAGTAGGTCCCCCCTCCACATTCTTATTTAGGGCCCCCACCCGTCACACAAGGGTGGGGGCAATAGGTTTTTTTTTAGGTTTTTTTTTACAGTGAGCAGCTCACTGTTTACTAGACACGCCCCTACTCTGGTATAGCGAGTAGAGGCTGAATTTACTAATACTAAGTAATCTTTACTTAGTATTAGTAAATGTGGTAGAAAGACCAATTTAGGTGACCAATTGCGGTCTTTCAGCCTTTTGGTAGATAGCTCCCTAATGCCATGTGAATTAGGGAGTTATCTACTAAGCGGCTGCTTATTTTATGTTACTTTTAAGTGATTTCCCTATCCACATTTGTTTGCAGGGCACTTGTCCTACTCTTACCCCCATTTTAATTCCTTTTGCAGCCCTCTAGCCTTTTCCAGGAGTTTTTTAGAGCCATTTTTGTGGCCAAAAGTTTGGGTCCCGATTGACTTCAATGGGGTTCGGGTTCAGGGTCAAGTTCGAGCCCGAACCCAGACTTTTTTTCAAAGTTCGGCCGAACCCGCTGGACCTGAACATTTAGGGCCCCCACACCCACCACTCAGGGGTGGGGGCGGGAGGGGAGGACATTAGGTCCCCCCTTATTGTTATTTAGGGCACACACCCGCCGCGCAGGGGTGGGGGCTGGGGGGGAGGACGTTAGGTCCCTCCCCTTATTGTAATTTAGGGCCCCCACCCACCGCGCAGGGTTGGGAACCGGGGGGAGGACCTTAGGTCCCCCCCTTATTGTTATTTAGGGTCCCCACCCGCCACCCCCCCAAAATTTTTATTTATGGCCCCCACCCACCGCTCAGGGGTGGGGGCGGGGGGAGGACATTAGGTCCCCTCCCCATTTTGTATTTATGGCCCCCACCCACCGCTCAGGGGTGGGGGGAGGACATTAGGTCCCCTCCCCATTTTGTATTTATGGCCCCCACCCACTGCTCAGGGGTGGGGGCGGGAGGGGAGGAAAGTAGGTCCCCCCTCCACATTCTTATTTAGGGCCCCCACCCGTCACACAAGGGTGGGGGCAATAGGTTTTTTTTTAGGTTTTTTTTTACAGTGAGCAGCTCACTGTTTACTAGACACGCCCCTACTCTGGTATAGCGAGTAGAGGCTGAATTTACTAATACTAAGTAATCTTTACTTAGTATTAGTAAATGTGGTAGAAAGACCAATTTAGGTGACCAATTGCGGTCTTTCAGCCTTTTGGTAGATAGCTCCCTAATGCCATGTGAATTAGGGAGTTATCTACTAAGCGGCTGCTTATTTTATGTTACTTTTAAGTGATTTCCCTATCCACATTTGTTTGCAGGGCACTTGTCCTACTCTTACCCCCATTTTAATTCCTTTTGCAGCCCTCTAGCCTTTTCCAGGAGTTTTTTAGAGCCATTTTTGTGGCCAAAAGTTTGGGTCCCGATTGACTTCAATGGGGTTCGGGTTCAGGGTCAAGTTCGAGCCCGAACCCAGACTTTTTTTCAAAGTTCGGCCGAACCCGCTGGACCCGAACATCCAGGTGTCCGCTCAACTCTACTGACAACCTGTTTGACTTCCTTTGCTGTCATTTGCTGTGCCAGTTATTGCTGGTTGCTGTTGATAAAAGTAAATGTATTCTGAGCGGTTCTGAGTATTCTTAAGCATCGCAGTGGTATTCACTAGAGTTCCAATGGATCAGAGAGGGAATAAATAAAATATGATTATGATAAGGAAGATTCAAATCCTTCATCATACCCAAATCCGCCATGATTCGGATTTGTAATTCCGTAATGGGGAAGGGATTTTTGTCTCCCCTTGCCCCCCCCCCCCCCCCCCCCCCACTGGCAGGTAGTAGGGGCTAATAATAAAATGATGTGTACACCACCCGCAAAATTGTAGTCTTGGGTAATGATGGCGAACCTATGGCACGCGTGCCACAGGTAGCACGCCGAGCCCTCTCTGTTGGCATGTGGACATAGGTCACCGGGGGAGAGGGCCGCTGATGCTGGCAGACGCCTACTCTGCTTTCATGTCGGGAAGACCTAGAGGCAGGGGGAGGAATCTGGGAAGCAGGTCTCCTGTTCTCCCGCGATCGGGCTGTGTGGAGCGTTGCTGCATATTCCAAAGGCAATGCCCTACACAGCATTGCGCAGGAGGACAGGAGAGGTGCAGCCAGACACATACCACCACCGGACCACCAGGGTTGGCTGTGTCCCCCCCTCGTTCACCAAAGGTAAGAAGAAGGGAGGGGGGAATAAAGATTTTTCAATCTTTTTTTTAAATGTATCTTTACCACCCCCACACCCCCACACAGCACCCCTCTCCCCCACACTCACAGCACCCCCCACACACAGCACCCCTGCCACAAACAGCATCCCCCCACACACACAGCACCCCTCCCCCACATAGCACCCCTTCCCCCCACCTACACACAGCTCCCCTCCTCCCCTCCCACACACACATAACCCTCCCCTACACAGCACCCCCCCACACACAGATACAGCACTCCTTAGACACACACAGCACACCTCACACACAGCACTCCACACCCTTACACATAAACACATACACTGCACCCCTCAATGCAGTATGTGTGTGTATTCAGCAGTCTGTATGTGTTCAGCAGTCTGTGTGTGTATTCAAAAGACTGTGTGTGTATTCAGCAGTCTATGTGTGTGTCAGTGTGTGTATGTATTCAACAGTCTCTGTATGTGTCGGTGTGTGTATGTATTCAGCAGTCTGTGTGTGTGCCGGTGTGTATATGTATTCAGCAGTCTGTGTGTGTGTCGGTGTGTATGTATTCAGCAGTTTCTGTGTGTGTCGGTGTGTGTGTGTATGTATTCAGCAGTCTCTGTGTGTGTCGGTGTGTGAATGTGTTCAGCAGTCTGTGTGTGTATGTGTTCAGCAGTCGATGTGTGAATGTGTTCAGCAGTCTGTGTGTATGTATTGTATGTATGTATTGCATTTGTTGGGAATACTAATAAATATAAGCTTATGTTACGGCTCCCCCGGTAGGAGAGGGGTTACAGCCGTATAGGACGTTCTCTTACCGAACGTAGAGGTAGCCACTGAGTGCTCCAAACTGTTAAACAGTAGCCGTACGGATCAATTAGTTGCCCAAACAGACGGACAGCAATCACACAAATCAAGTATTCTCCCAAACAGCTGAACAGCAATCATATGAATCAAATATTCTCCCAAACAGCCGAACAAGCGTACTCCATACGAATAATCCCCCAATGACGAGACAAATCTCCGTATTGAGGGTCAGCAGGAATCTGGTATAATGAGGGCTACATGCCCGGCTTTTATGCAAGTCTCCCATCTGGTGGACACTCTCCTAGGGGACCAAATGGGGGACTGTGACAAGGACATTGTAGCAACCAATCACAGGTTACACTCTTAGCTATTCCCCTTTTCTTACCCAGAACCCTCTGCTCTGCTCAGGGAGATAATTGTGAAGTAATTCAATTATCTCCCAGGACAGAGCCTAAACGCCATTTTAGATGAAAATAACAAAAAGGCATGAAAATACATAACTGGTACATTTTATAAAATTTTACAGGCATTCAACAGGTCCCCAGATAGCTAGAATCTGAGGCACCAAAGTATCGAATAGCGCTCAGATCCTATGCACACAGTCCAATCGCCGTGGAGCCAAAGTGTTCACAAAGTCAGTTTTCATACGAATGGGCTCCACGGGATGCCTATCTGGGGGATGGTGTATTCAGGTACAAACTACCGAATATAGGGCCATTCGTGCCCTTTTTACCGAACAAGAAGGGAGGTTGGCGGCTTCAACGGTGTTCGTGCCAAAATGTATCCGTTTTGAGTTCCATGAGTTGGGTGTCGAACACCGCTGTGCATTTGCGTGTTTAAAATGGCCGCAACCTCGTGTTCGGTATATGAATGGCGGCCACCCAACTACCGTATCAATTAAGAGGTGTCTGCGGTTAACCTCAACGTTCTGATGGGGCCAGAACGTTGGGCAGCACACTTCTCTACTGGGTGGCCGGCCGTTCGGTAGTTTTATTCGGTACATAGAAAGGGAACGGCATAGAGTCCACAGGAACGGGGAAACATGAATCAAACAAACGAATGAGAAATACGGTCATTTCAGTTCAAGACAGAGGGATCTGTCACAGCTTAATTTTATCTATTATTAATATCATTATTTAAAATGTGTATCATTGAACTCTCTGTGTTCTTTTAGAACAAAAGATGTTAATTAGTTTGGACAACTGTACAAATTGTTGTTTTCTGAACTTAAACCTCAGTATTCATGTTTAATTGCCATGTTGGCACTTTGAGGAAAAAAAGAGTTGGCATGTATTGCGGTTTGGGCACTCGGGCTCAAAAAGGTTCGCCATCACTGTTCTAGGGTTCCCCAAGCCAATAGCCAGCCCCCCAATCCAAATATTTAAGGAAGGAAGGTGAAGTAATGCATCTTCATAAAGGCACAATGATATGCATGTAGGTGTGGGTACAAGACTTAAAAACAAGCCAGGTCTGGACAACAGAGATATGGAACCATGAAAACACACAGAATCTTTATAAATGCACATCGCTTGTCGAAACACGAATAAGCACAATAGTCTGGGCTGTGCAGGTTTTTATGGCAATAGACTATGGTATCATACCAAAACGTCAGAATGTGAGTAGTGCACATGCATTTAATGATGCAAATACAGGCACAACAATGAAAATATGCTAGACACACAGAATATACATCATTGTACAGCATTATCAGCATAGCATCTCACAAGGAGCTTAGCACCTTTTGTCAAAAAAATGCAAAGTGCTAAAATTACACAATTGTAGAGGTGAGTGATGCAAGTAATACATATATTGTGACAATGCCAGATACCATCACTATCATGAAGCTCACGGGGGTCAGAATAGACCAGGGGTGAGCCTTGACAGGGGACTGAGTAGGGCTAGGCTAGCAGTTGTCAGGCAGAAAGTATGTGTGTGTGTTGGGGGGGTTAGGTGGCTATAAGTAGTGGTCAACTAAGGTGGTCAGTGGCCATTTTAGTAAAAAAATTAAAGTTTTGTCCCACCCTCCCTCCCTTTTGGTGGTTTTTGTTTTCTGTCACAGTCAGGGCAGGGGCTTGCCTGGTATTTAGGTAATGGTTCATCATTTTTGGCAATGATCAGTGGAAGGTTCCTGGTGGGGCATGGAACTGGGAACCTCAGGTAAGGGGCAGGCATCTGGGTATGCTCTTCCCAAATTAGTTTTCTGATGGGCACCTTCATACCTTGGCAAGCTGGGGGTATTTTTGGTTACGTCATGTGCTTAGGTTTTAAGATGTTATGGTTCATTGTCCATGTTAACGTACCTCTTCATAGCTACAGGTTTTGTGGGACAATGAATTTTAATAAATTGGCTGTGGCCTTTTAGGCCCATACTTTGTGTCGTGTTTTATTTATTACAGTAAGCTTAAGTACAGCGGTCATTAGTTCTACTAACAAAGGGTCCAATCAAAACTTCCTGACTGACTGGTAAATATTTAGATAGGTGCATAGACTTATATTAAGATTGTAAGCTCACAAGCCACCCATCTTAGTACTCTGTATAAAAAAAGGCTATAAATACTAGGTTCTCTCTTCTGTACTGTCCCCAGCTATACGGCTCTGTGGAATATGTCAGCACTTTATAAATAGTAATAGTATTTATTATTATTAATATTTATAAAGTAATAATAATGAGTCATTCTAAGTACCATAATCAATTTGCATGACTGCAAAGCGCCTGGTACTCAGAATACTGAGTCCAGTCTCCTTTCTCGGAGTGGGTATAGTGTCAGCAATTTATAAAACTTGGTGCTCCTATGACAGCCCAACAATACCGGACAGCTTATTTCCAAGTTCCCTTAAATTTTTCTCCCTGTCATGCATGCAGTATGTGCACACAACAGAGAGGGGTCTCTCCGTCCTTGAGAAAGCCAACCCATGGACTTTGCTCTACTTATAGTTAAACAACTGGTTCTCTAAAAATTACTCATTCCATAAAGGTCTGATGGACAGTGGATTGTAAGATGTGATCAGTCCCCATGGACCGAAAGAGATGCTTCTGATTGGTGCATCTTGATGTAGAAGTTGTCTGCCTACAACTGCAGACAGGCCCACTGAGCAGTGTGCCAATGGATAATTTCAAGGAAAACTTTTTTTTTATTTTTTATTAAATGTTTTGTTAATATATTGCTGTATAATCTACGTAATGCATTAAAAATAAAGAGCTTGTTTGTTACCAAGACTAATCCTTTACCCTACTGAGCATCTAATGTTTTTCATGACATTTGTCTTTTTCTTATCAATGTTTCACAGACTATGGTAAGACAAGGCAAGATCCTAAGATACATGTGATTATTAGATACATATGCCATATGTACCTGTCACATAGCAACTTCCTAGATCTGCATACTTGAAGGATACAGTAAATGGAGCAATTTAATTAATTCATTTTTTTGCATTACTTTCATAATAATCATCATAACTCAGTTACTCACTACAGTTTGTTGTAATGGTTATGGCATACCTCAAAGCCCCAGAGTAATAAAAGTCCCATTAAAAGTTTTAGAAATCAGTCTTTCTTGTTAAAATACATTGTTATTGTTCTAAATTACATTGTAATTGGAAAAATTGTTTTTAGCAAGCCACATAATATTTTACAGAATAGCTCCGCCCCGGTCATACCCCCACTTACACCCTTAAAATTAGAGTGTCCCTCTTTGTCCATTTGATATGTTGGGGGCTATGGTTATGGCACTAAATTGCTTCAGTCATACTTATTTTTCTTGGAGAGTTTTCTAACAGTTGGACAAAAAAAAAAAGATTCCTTGGAACATAATCCAACTCCTCTGCTGAAAATAAACTTCCTTGTCCATCTGTTTGTACACACCATGAAAGCTTCTCATTTAAAATGGCGATCCCTAAGATCCGAAGCATGTTTGGTGTATATGAATTGGTGTTAATCCTTTAGGAGCCACAAAATTGACACAGGCTTCCTGTCGTAATTCAGTGATGTCAGATGGACTTGTGGCAATTTGATCAAGTGTGAAAAGGACAATGGCCATCTTGGGTCCTTCTATTCAACAGTGCTCACAGCCTCTTTTTGCTGGGTGTATTACAGGATGTAAAAGAGATGGTAAAGGATATACAAGGATTAGGTTTTAGCACCAGTCTTGGTTCCTTAAAGGAAAAGTAGCCCAATAAATGCACTCCATTTATACTTGTTTCCTAATTAACCTAATTAGTTCCCTAGCCTACCAATACACGCCTATTTATACCTCCCTTTCACATCCCTTCCTTGCACTGCCATGGTTTTTGTAGCCCGAATGTGTGTTCCTATAGTTCTGACTTTTCTGGTTCCAGACTTTGGCATTGCATCTCTTTTATCTGTTACTCTGGTATCCTTGACCCTTGGCTTTCTTCTAAGATTATCCTTCCATCTTGTCTGACTATTCTCTACCTTTTTCTATACACATATTTACGCTAAGTCTGGACACCCTAAGGCCCGTTAATATGTCTTTGTGTATAAAAGCGCTCCGTAGTTTGCGTGTGTGGGTATTAATCATTGACATTACGACAGGGCCATCAAACTTGGAGGCAACAAATTACATCTTAAGAATCTAGGATGGAAGGCTTGGATCATAGAATTAATCAGTTTGCTCAAGCTTTGCAAACTATACTAACAAAAAGGCTTGTCTCCAGCAGGAAGATAGAAGTGAAGGTTGCTGTTTCTGTTCCATCCACTTCTCATTGTGCCCCTTCTGTTTGTTTAAATCCACCTCCTCATTATTCTGGAGATCCCTCTTTATGTAGGGGATTTTCAATCAGGTGGGAGTACACTTTGAGATGGCTCCCAATTCATTCCCTACTGATAGGTCAAAATAGCATTCATTATGAACTTGTTAGAGGGTAAGGCATTGGCATGGCCAATGTGGGAAAATGATGATGCCCTTGTATATGTTTACGAACAGTTTCTTAATGCTTTCAAGACAGTGTTTAATATTCCTGGTAGAAAAAGACTTGCCGCTAGGGCTTTATTTAAAATCAAACAAGGTTCTGGATCTGTAGCAGAACACTCTATTGAGTTTCGCACTCTAGCTTCTGAAGTATCCTGGAATAATAGTGCCTTAACTGCTGTTTTCTTGAAAGTGCTTACTGAGTCCTTGCAAAATGAAGTGGCTGCTAGGGATCTTCCTGAATCCCTTGAAGATCTGATACAATACATGTCTGATAGATATAAGGGTCAGAAAAAAACATCTTAATCTTTATAGACAAAGAAGGTCACTGGTACGACTTATTCTTCATCCTTCTATCACTGAATTACCCGGATTACCTGCACCTGTTCTCACTGGCAGTTAGGCACTACAAAACATTTAGAAGCAGAAAGGACATATAGAAGAAAAGATGGGTTTTTCTTGTACTGTGGTAAAAAGAGGCATTTGTGTAACGACTGACAAACTCATCCAGAAAACCCACTGCCTAAGTTCGTTCAGGAGACCAGTCTTGGGTGTAATGTCTTTGCCTCCTAAACCAGCCCCACAGAGGTTTCTTCTTGCTGTAACCCTTTCTTGGGAAACTGTTTGTCAACAAACTATGGCTATCATTGATTCTGGAGCAGCTGACAAATTTAATGACCAGACTTTTACTACATTTATTTCTCTTCCTCTTGAAGGTTCCATTAGTTACCCGCCAAACTAAGGCTGTTACATGATCGGTAGGCATATTGCATAAGGAAAATATATCATTCTAGCTTATTTCATCTCCATCTTGTTCTCTGGTTTTTGGTTTTCCTTGGTTACAAAAGCATAACACTACTCTTGATTGGAGAGAAAGATAGGTGTTATCCTGGAGGAGTCCTTCATGTAGGCATACATGTATCAGCCATGTCAAACCTCTTTTCTTAACACTTAACACTCCTACTTCTCCTCTGCTATCCCTGTAATTCCACCACAATACACAGACCTTAAGAAAGTGTTTGATAAGGTAGAGGTAGAACATCTTTCTTCTCACAGAAAATACGACTGTGCCATCAGACTCTAACCAGGCACTATGCTACCCATGGAAAGAGTGTACCCTCTACCCAAAAATAAAGCCATGGAAGAATACATACAAGAATCCCTACAGAAGGGGTTTATCAGTCGTTCCTCCAACACATGGCGGCGGGCACCTGGTCGCAGGGCTGCGACACCGCGACCGCGGTATGCTGCACACACACCTAAAGGACCACTACAGACACCCAGATCACATCAGCTCAATGAAGTGGTCTGGGTGCCAGGTCCCTCTAGTTTTAACCCTGCAGCTGAAAGCATAGCTGTTTCAGAGAAACGGCTATGTTTCACTGAGGGTTAATCCAGCCTCTGATGGCTGTCTCATTGACAGCCGCTAGAGGAGATTCCGCGATTCGCACTGTAAAAATCACAGTGAGAAGACAGTGAACGTCCATAGGAAAGCATTGAGTAATGCTTTCCTATGGGCGGTTTAAATGCGCGCGCGCGCCTCTTGCCGTGCATGTGCATTCGGAGCTGAGAGGCGGAGGGATCCCCAGCGCCAAGGAAGTCCGGCGCTGGAGAAAGGTAAATGCTGAAGACACACACTCTCACGAACAGACGCATACATACTAGCTAACAGACACACACATTTACTGACAGAGACACACTCAGCGACAGACATACATACACACTCACTTACAAAACATACACTTTCACTGACAAACACACACTCACTAACAGACATCAGACATGCCCAATAACAGACACGCCCAATAAAAGACACACTAACACCCACACTAACACTAACACCCACACTAACACACACACACACTAACTAACACACACACACTAACACACACACTAACTAACACACACACTAACACTAACACACACACTAACACTCACACAATACCACACCAACACACTCAACACACACACACAACACACACACACCCAACTAACACACACACAAATACATACCACTAACACACACACACACACTAACACTCACACACACACACACACTAACACACACAAACTAACACTAACACACACACCCACTAACACACACACCCACTAACACTAACACACACACACTAACACTAACACACACACACACACTAACACACACACACACTAACACACACTAACACACACACAAACACACACACACACAAACACTTTTTTTAAATTTAATCCCCCCAGCCTCCTTACCTTTTGGAGAGCTGTGGGGATTCCCTGGGGTCCAGTGGTGCTGCTGGACGGGCTGGCTGTCTGGGTGGCCGGCGCGCGAGGGAGCACTCTGCTCTGAGTGCTTCCTCTTCAGCTCCCTCGCGCGCCCTCCCTCCTGCCTGCCGGGTGTCAGCAGGGCCAGCCTCGGGGGGGCCGTGAGGTGGCCGCCTCCTGGGCCCCCCTGGAGAAGAGGCTGGCCCTGTGGGTACATACCGGGTCACAGGGGCGGCCGGGCCCCCTGGTACCCTGGTTTGTACGCCACTGCATGAGAGAGTGCGTTTGTGATGAAAGCAATCTCCCCACATTGCATTGGAGAAGCCTGGTTGCTCGCCTGCTGCCTTTGGACTATGGCCCCATGTTAAAAGACATCTTTTTCTCTGCAGAAAAGACTTATTCATGCTTTTCTGCCCGGTGTTCGGTAGATTCAATCTACCGAACAACCGCACGAATGACTAGACCACCTGGGAGCTGGAGTGTGCCGGCAATTAGCCTCCCAGAAGCTGCGGTTAACTAATACTAATACTGGGTGGCCGCCATTCGTATCACGAACACAAGGTCGTGGCCATTTTAAACACGCGAACGCACAGCGGTGTTCGACGCCTAACTCATGGAACTAAAAACACCGCTGAAGCCACCGACCTCCCTTCTTGTTCGGCGGGAGTGCACAAACGGCCCAGTGTAGGAATCCCATGGAGCTCATTCGTATGAGAACTAACTTTGTAAAGACTTTGGCTCCATGGCGATTGAACTGTATTCGTGTGGTCTGAGCGCCATTCGCTTAATAATGTGCGCTCAAACCTGAGCTATCTGGGGACATGTTAAATGTACAGTTTTAATGTAATGTGTCTTACATAGTGTATTTTAATACTAATTCTTGTTTTAGTATCCCCACGTGCATAATGGCGATTTGCCTTTGTCCTGGGAGATAATTGAATTACTTCTCAATTATCTCCAGGGCAGAGGGGAGGAAGCCAGGATGCATTGTGGGAATACAATGTGACTGTGTGTCCTATTTGGCTACTTGTCTGTCCCTTGTCACAGTCTCCCATTTGGTCCCCCAGGGGAGTGTCCACCAGGTGGGAGACCTGCATAAATACTGGGCAGGTAGCCCTCATTAAACAGACCACTGCTTGACCCTCAACACAGAGCCTTGTCTCTTCTTTGGGGGGATTTACTGAACGCTGATAGAGACTGATTGCTAGGAGTGTAAGCCGCTTGGGTGCTTTTCCTATTTGTCTGCTAGCAGCGATTCGTATGGTTCCAGTTCGTGTGTTTGAGGTGCTATATTGTATGCCGTTTGGGAGTTTGGAGCATTCCCTTATTTGCGGTTCGTGAGTTTGGTGTTCTACAGTAGCTGTGCCTGCATCTCTGAAAGGGGACGATCGCCTAAACGGTTTTTACCCCTTGTGTGCAAAACGGTCCGTTACAGCGTTCTATAGTTCTGACTTTCCTGGTTGCAGACTTTGGCATAGTATCTCGTTTATCCGTTACTCTGGTATCCTTGACCCTTGGCTTTATTCTACTACTATCCATCCAACTCCTCTCCTGACCTAGGCCTGTCTGATTATTCTCCACCTTTTTGTATATGCCTATCTACATTAAGACCGACCACCCTAAGCCCCAGTAATACATCTTTGTGTATAGGGAAATGGCTCCAATAGTTTGCAGGTGTGGGTATTAGTCCTTGACATTCTCACATTTTGAAATCTCATTTACATAGTTCTAATTGCGTTAAAAGCCAAATTAAGCATGATATCTGGGTAGCCATGGAAAGGTGTATTGCTTAAGTTGCTACACAACATTTTATAGATGGAGACAGTTTAAGGCACAGATGTTCATGAGGGCCAGGCTCCACTGTATCGCTAGAGCCTGATGAATTTGGTTTTGAGACCTCAATGGGACGCAGAGACAGATAGAGACTGATAAATTAAAGTGGCACTGCCATGATTTTTTTTTTATTCCTTATGTCTCTTGTATCTTACTGATTATTCTTCTCCCTTGGCTGCTTTATTTATACGTCCTTTATGCTTATTATCTTTTCTTGCTTGCACCAGATCTCAATATTTGGAAGCTTCCATTTTATTCACCTCTGCCCATGATGTCTGTCTGTTTGCCCTGCTGTAGGATTCTTTTGAATTTGTGGGTGAATTATCTTAGCAACTGAAATTGAACATTGATTAAGCTTTGCCCAAAGTCATACTTCCCATAAAAAAACAAACAAAAAAAACACTAAGGTGAATAAAACAAATAAATAAAAAAAAGGAGAAACTGAGGGACAAGAAACTCCACTGTTAGTCAGTATATCTCTCGTTCATCTGATCTATGATCTCTATAGGTTATCATCAATTTTCTTTCAGCTTTGTTTATACACAAAATAGGAAACATTGTGCTGAATTACTCTTGCAGTACCAAGCATTTGAGTGTGGAAATGACCATTATGCCACAAAGCTGGCTTTTTTGCTCTTCCCCCTTTTTTGACAGTTTTGCTTGTAAAATTTGGGTTTCACAAGAGTTTGAGGTTTAACAAAAACACAGAATGTTACTATACGATCCTGCCTAATGCATTGTGTCCTCATAAAGAGAGAAGATCAGGTATTTCTCAAATATTACAGCTAACGGACATATGTATTACATTCATGTGGGAGTTTGCCCAACAGCCCTACACAAACAGTTGGTAACATGCAATACAGTATGTCCTATATACAAACAATAATACCATGTTAGCACTGTAAAAAACAGATTAAATGGGCATATTTAGCATGGCCTGCTAATCGAACAAAACTATATGCTGACAATTTAAACAGTACAAAAGAAAATATCTCAGCTAGACTGATTTAGGAATAACACATCTTGGTTTTAAATCTAAAGTAAACATCAGAGATACAGAAAAAAAGATAAAAAGGTTAGCTCTAATAATAAAAATACAATAGAATAAAAGGCAGCGGCCTTATAGGGGGTCACCCTCTGACCCTCTACAGTAAGGATATACACAAAAGCAAAGAACAAGGCTGTGCCAAAGTAATTAAAACAAGTCCAGATAAAATAATAGAATGTTCAAATAAAAATATGTTCAAGTAAAAGAAGTCCCAATAGTAGATGGTGTCTTAACTGATATGATGTCTTCCTTTATATGGTAGTGGTCGTCCGTCTCACGATATGAAAGACACAATGGGAGAGAGCCAATTGTGCAGAGTGTATAGATAAGTAGTTAAAATTAAAATATAAATTACACACTCACATTTCCATGAGCTAGGACTAGCTCTAGTATGATGGGCATACGGCGGATAACCCTCCGCTTATAGGGGTGCTTGTCCTCCTGGAGAGTCCTGGTGTCCAATTCTCAGGGAAAGAAAATAAAAACAGCCAATAGTGCTCTCTGGTGAGGTAGTTGGTAGAAAGGATAAAAATAAATAAAATATACTCACAAGTGGAGTGCAGGTCAGTCTGCACTCTATTTTTCGCGTGGGTGGTATAATCCCCACCTTAGCATATGCCAGGAACAATAAATGAGGTTAATAGTAATAATAAATTTAAAATTATTTATTAGTACAATATATTTAAAACACCAATTGGACACCAGGACTCTCCAGGAGGACAAGCACCCCTATAAGCGGAGGGTTATCCGCCGTATGCCCATCATACTAGAGCTAGTCCTAGCTCATGGAAATGTGAGTGTGTAATTTATATTTTAATTGTAACTACTTATCTATACACTCTGCACAATTGGCTCTCTCCCATTGTGTCTTTCATATCGTGAGACGGACGACCACTACCATATAAAGGAAGACATCATATCAGTTAAGACACCATCTACTATTGGGACTTCTTTTACTTGAACATATTTTTATTTGAACATTCTATTATTTTATCTGGACTTGTTTTAATTACTTTGGCGCAGCCTTGTTCTTTGCTTTTGTAAACATCAGAGATATTGACATTTTTTAAAAATATTTCAAAATTTTGCATTACCTATTTTAAAATAATTTAATATATAAATCCCAGTGATATAGTTTATATGTTAGCTACTTGACTATTTTAAAAAATAAAAGTCTAAGTGCTTTGTAAATATCTTCAGAAAAGGTGGCATTATTTCCCCCTAATACAGGCTTCGCTATTACTATATGATTGATTTAGTATCAGGGTACATGGCACCCGGAGTGGAAATGTACATGGACAGCCCCTCTCAACTATAGTTTTTTTTTTTTTAAATCACTCTATATATGCTGCTTTGTTAAGGAAACTACAACCATTTATATATGGACACATAGTATTAATATACATGCATATTCCCACACATTCATTATTAAAATGTGCAAACACTCAAATATTTCCTTGGGCCTTAAATTTTAAATTCAGCTGTGGATAAATTCAGTTAATTCTGTCCTTGAGCATAACTCTTGTTAATCTGAGGCAGACTGTAATATGTATATCTTGCAAATTTCTTAGATTAGGGATTCCCATATTGCACAGTGTACATCAAACTGTGTATTACTGGATATAATTATACAAGTGACATCACCATTTATGTAAAATAGAATACAAAACATGACAACGAAGACAACAAGAAACATTATATCTAATATCTACAGCATAACATACACCTACCGGTATATGAAGAATGACATCTCCACACTTCCAAACTTAAAGTCTTGCAGGAGTTTCGAGTGGCATTGATAGAAGCGGAGACACACCGTAGCAGAAATCAGATTTTGTGGGGGTGCTTGTCCTCCTGGAGAGTGATGGTATCCAATTCTCAAAGGAAAAGAGATAAAAACAGCCAATAGTGCTCTCTGGTGACGTGGTTAAAAAATAAGTTAAAATAAATAAAATATACTCAATATACTCACAAGTAGAGTGCAGGCCTTTCTGCACTCTATTAATCGCGTGGGTGGTATGATCCCCACCTTAGGATATGCCAGGAACGGTAAATAAGGATAAGATAGTATAAAAAAGTAATATAGTTGAAATAATTTATTAGTAATACAATATATTAAAACCAATAACGCGTTTCGCCACAATGGCTTTATCAAATTGGAATAATATTAATACCTGGCAAATAAGGAGTATATATAGCTAATACACAAATTCAAAATTGGCGCCAATAAAACGTCCACCAATCAGGGCTGTTCAAAATGTAAATAGAAAATACACTGAACAAAAGATAAAAAATTATATATAATATTAATGGGTTAGGACGTACAATTATATTAGTGTAATTATACTATGAAAACGAAGGTTATATAATAAAAAATCTTACATATTTTATAACCATTCCCTAACCTTCCCCTTAGATAGCTTTATAACACTATTTTCATATATTTTATAACCATTCCCTAACCTTCCCCTTAGATAGCTTTATAACACTATTTTCATCTTGTGTAATATTTATTTTATTTAATATGGACATTCTATTTTCTCAAATGTGTCCATCAACTACATTTGCCAAGATGCC
Organism: Pelobates cultripes; assembly: GCA_933207985.1. Classification (NCBI taxonomy): domain Eukaryota; kingdom Metazoa; phylum Chordata; class Amphibia; order Anura; family Pelobatidae; genus Pelobates; species Pelobates cultripes. The sequence goes on from OW240912.1 coordinate 56,742,372, forward strand.
CGCGGCTCCGGTCACGTGACCTGCGGATAGTATTGTGATGTGATGCTGCGGGTCACGTGACGAAGCCCGACCCCGCCCAGCCGTCCGTGCGTGCCGCTCTCTTTATGCAACGGCTGCACGGACCTGCTGTCTATGAGCAAATAGTAGGCGGTCACGTAGCCCGGGGCACTACAGCCCCCAGGGTGCACTGCGGGTCACGTGACACGCCCAAATTACTTACTTTAATTCTGTAAGATTTTTTATTATATAACCTTCGTTTTCATAGTATACTTACAATAATATAATTGTATGTCCTAACCCATTAATGTTATATATCATTTTTTATCTTTTGTTCAGTGTATTTTCTATTTACATTTTGAACAGCCCTGATTGGTGGACGTTTTATTGGCGCCAATTTTGAATTTGTGTATTAGCTATATATACTCCTTATGTGCCAGGTATTAATATTATTCCAATTTGATAAAGCCATTGTGGCGAAATGCGTTATTGGTTTTAATATATTGCATTACTAATAAATTATTTAAACTATATTACTTTTTTATACTATCTTATCCTTATTTACCGTTCCTGGCATATCCTAAGGTGGGGATCATACCACCCAAGTAGATTAATAGCGTGCAGAAAGGCCTGCACTCTACTTGTGAGTATATTTTATTTATTTCAACTTATTTTTTAACCACGTCACCAGAGAGCACTATTGGCTGTTTTTATCTCTTTTCCTTTGAGAATTGGATATCAGCACTCTCCAGGAGGACAAGCACCCCCACAAGCGGAGGGTTATCCGCTGTATGCCCGTTACACTAGAGCTGGTCTTAGCTCATGGAAATGTGAGTGTGGAATTTATATTTTAATTTCACGGATATTTATTTATACACTCTGCATGATTGGTCCTTTCCCATTGTGTCTTTCATATCATGAGACGGACAACTTTCAACAGAGAAGATATCACACCAGTTGAGACAACAACCAAAGATAATAATTGGGACTCTTTATTTATATTACATTTTCTAATCACATATAATTTTATTTGAGTAATACTAATCTACTCTTCTTGGCGCAGCCTTTTCTTTGTTTTTACTTGTATATTCTCACCCCAAAAGAACCCTAATCACCATTACTTTCCCTCCCAGCCGGACCAATTCTCAGGAGCATCGTACAGCTGCAGAAAGGCTCCAGAGGCACAGCATGCCTGACTGGGAGCAACTGCTCATCACTCTGGAACTCTGTCTCATATCGCGGACCAGCCTTGGTCCGCTAAAACCTTAACCAGAGCACTGTTGGTCCCAACACCACCAAACAGGGTGCTTTTTGAAGGGTAGATAGAGGAGGGGTTGAAACACCCAAGGATACCTTGAACTTTGAGGAAAGCACTGTTCTTTTGAGTGGCACCTAGCGCCATGGAACTCTGCAACCCGCGGAAACATTGACTTCCATCTAAATTCGGCTATCCATCCATGGACAAAATGGGTACTCAGACACAGGCTTCCTGGGAACACTGATTGTGTGGGGATGTGGGCACAGGAACCCAAATAATTCTGTGTTTTGTTACTACTGTGTCAAGATGTCTGGCCGCTAATTGAATTACTCGCTCAGGTACAGACACCAAAGCAAAAGGGACATTGCAATTCTTTTGTTCTCCCTGGGGACATCCTGTTGAGACCCCAGGTATAAAAGGTGGCATGTTGTGCCAATAAAGCAATTCCGCTCCCAACATTAAGACTCTTCTAATGTATAGGGGGAAAAAGCTATACTTTGAAAGCTATAATCACTGAAGCTACTCTGGGGAGCTATAAACCCTGATCGAAAGGGCAGTGATATCCTGGTGGACTGACAAAGTAATTTTAAAGATGGATTGTTTAATTTGTATATGAGAGTCTGGTAACTTCCAAAAGTGGTAGTACATGGATTAGTGAGTTTTTATGAGTTTCCGGTAAGCATTTAAAGCTTTGATATGTGGGTAAAGTCTGATATAATGAGATGAGCAGAAAAGAGAGGCCTTATGTCCTGGGCAGAATGAAGGAGACAGTAATGTGGGCACAAGAGTGGATATAAGGAGGTGCATTCTGAAGTGGTACTTACCTGGTCCTTGTACCAACTGCGTGCGGTTCGAACACCCCTGGCGGGCCGTGCATGATGAACTTTATGATCAGGCGTGCGGCCCTTACAGTATTAAGAAAGCTGCTCGTGTCACGAGTACGCTCTTAAAGGGGAAATAGAAGCCTAACCTCATGGTTGGCTATCATACGTCTATCTTCTGTCCGCACTCCCACCTCTGATGCTCGTCCGTACTCCCATCTCAGGGCTGCGCCATTCCTGTGGAACTCACTTCCCTCCTCCGTTAGATGCTCACCCAGTCTCCATTCCTTCAAAAAATCATTAAAAACCCACTTCTTCATAAAAGCGTATCAATTAAACTGTTAATACCTCCCGACTTATTCCTCTCTTGCAACTGTCACTAATCTAACACTATCCTTACCTTTTTGTTTAATTTTACCCCACTTCCTCTAGCATGTAAGCTCATTGAGCAGGCCCCTCAACCCCTCTGTTCCTGTGTGTCCAACTTGTCTGGTTACAACTACATGTCTGTTCGTCCACCCACTGTAAAGCGCTACGGAATTTGTTGGCGCTATAAAAATAATCACATAATAATAATAATAATTGTCCAACGTCATTCCAGCACCACCATTTACACACATTTTGGGGTGTGGGCATGACGTGGACCAGTCAAATAAAACCCAGTAATATTTAAACTTACCTGGCCCTAGCTACTGTGCCCTATTGTGGTTTCTGTTCTCAGTACCCTTTAGTGCGTTCCTTGAGGTATTGTATCCTGGTATTGACCTTGGCTTTGCTTTCTGACTCTGTGTTTTTCTTTAACTCTTGCCTATCTTGTTTGCCGGTCTGACTGATTACCGTGTACCTGACTCTGGCTAGTTCTCATTTTTGCTGTATCTCCGTTACCCTGACCTCGGCTTTCAACTTTCCTCTCTTCTAATGTTAAGTCCAGCCACTCTAAGGCACGGTAATACGTTTATTTCCTTTGTCTGTAACTTGCTATCCTAAACTCTGCATGTTGGGGTCATACCTTATGACACATTCTTTCTGTAACTAGTTTTACTTTGGTTCAAATGGGATGTATTGGAAGTAGAGGACCTATATCAAGTGTTAAGACACCCCTGGTGTCTTTAAACGAAACTGCCGTTTAGTCGACCTTCCCCTTCTGCAATACCAATAAGCTCCATTCGCATGAACTGCAGTGTACGAACCAAACTCAGGGGAAGCGGCAATCTCCCGACCGGGATCCGTGAACGGAAATCCACAAACTGCTGCTAGCCGCCGAACAACAACATCCACCAAGCGGCTTTCGGTTCCATCCAGCAAAGAAGAAATCCCCCCAATAACGAGACAGAAGCTCCGCATTGAGGGTCAGACAGGATGTGGCTTTACTGTGGGCTACCTGCCCGTAGTTATGCAGGTCTCCCACTTGGTGGACACTCCCTTAGGGGACCAAATGGGAGACTGTAATGACAGACAGACATGGGGACAATCCAGACATACAGTCACAACTTTTACCCACAATGCAATATGGTTTCCTCCCCTCTGCCCTGGAGATAATTAAGAAGTAACTCAATTATCTCCAGGACAAAGCCAATCGCCATTTTAAATATAAAACCAGAAAAGACATAAAAATTCATAACTTTACAAAAACCGAACATTTCCCATTCGCATCACATATCCCCAGATAGCCTGGATCTGAGTGCATATTATTAGCGAATAGCGCTCAGATCCCACACACATAGTTCAATCGCCATGGAGTCAAAGTTCTTACAGTCTTTTGGTATACGAATGACTCCATGGGAAGGCTATCTGGGTTAAGTCCTTTCGTATGTTTCAAAACACCCGAACGGCCGGTATTTGTATGCTTTCATGGAGGCAGCCAGGCGTTCCATTGTTTCAGCGGTGTTCGGCAGAAAAAGTGTCAGTTTCTAGTTCCATGAAAATAGAGCCGAACACCGCTGGGCTTTCGTGCATTTTAAAATGGCCGCTGCCTCGTGGTCGACATACGAACGACGACCACCCTGAATTCGGTTTAATTGAGAAGTGTCTGCGGTTAACCACAACGTTCTAATTGGGATCAGTAGGTTAACCAGCAGCACACTTCTCTCCTGGGTGGCCATCCGTTCGGTAGTTTTGTTCGGGAAAAACGGTCATTCGTATGGCTGGGCTATAGGAAACAGCCATTTACACGAACGGGGCAAAAGAGACGAATCCACCAGCAATACACAGACAGATGGTTCTGTCACATCAAGTAAGATAAATGGGCCTAGCAAAGGTATTTTTGATGGATTGTAGGAGATAGGCAGTAATGTAGCAGATCTAATACAGAGCAGATTTGCAATAATCCAGACAGGACACAGAGACAAGAGAGTATGAACAAGCAGATTATCATCTGTGTGAAACTGACCCTGTAGGCATTATAACCATTTCATCTCATTGAATTGGTTAAAGTTATTGGAGTTGCCTGGCACCGTCCTCCCACTCAGGGATAAGCCATTTTTGAGCCGTTTAACACTTAATAATGATCTCTGATCACCCACAGTCCAGGCCCCCAGAGGTATGGATAAGACAGAAATTACACACTGCCTTCTAGCCATACCAATTCATACCAGCAACAGGCACTGAGATAGACTGAAAGGAATCAGCTGAAACTCTCAGTCTACAAAGGGCCAATGCAGCCAAAATCTCAAGATAATCAGACAATATGGTGTAAATAAGTGGAAAACACAGCAAACTTTAAATAACAGGTTGTCTCCATGTAAGTGCCAATATCAATTTTAATGTCCCATTTAAAGTGCCATTGCAAAAAACATAAACAGAAAAGTGCTATAATACTTAGCAGCAATGTAATTCTCACAAGGATTGGGACCTCGAAGAGAAAAATAGCATACAGTAGTGCAAATTAAATAATACAAATGGATATATTGGTACACCAAAAACTCCCATATGGGTGTCCACTTACATGAAATAGAGCCTAAAATCGTCTCTATTATTTTGCCTTGGAGACTTTAGCAGGAGACTCCGTCCCTCTTAGGGTGGTGATCATGTATTCCTCAGGTATAAAAGCGAATGAATGAACATATAGTGCAATATGCTTGGAGTCCAGATGTATAATAGAAATCAAAAGAAACCACTCACGTGATTCATAGCCCTGGATTAGGCCCTTGTTATTCACAGTATGTTTTTTTTTTTATGGGAAACATCACCCGAATGATTAGGCAATGGGAAAAATCCAGTTTTTGATTTAAAAAATTGATATTTAATTTTATTGGAATCAGATGCAACATGAAACAACATCAAAAACTATAGTAATATCTACATGGTTTCTTGATTAGAAACGCATTTCACCTTTTTGTTGGCTTCCTCGGTCTATATAAAGTAAAGTCCTTTTATATGCAATTGCCGAGATCAGTTTCTGATATTGACGTGATCAGTTTCTGATATTGACGTGATTCCAATAAATATATATATATTTTTTTTCATTAAAAAATTGGAGCATTCTTTTGAGATGTCCCCAGGCACGATATGGTTGGCACATAAGACCGTAGCGAGATGGTTACTCATACAAAGAGCGTCTATGTTGATCAAAAAGAGCTATATAACTTAAATGTTCAGACCCAACAAAAGTAATCTGCGCCTTTGAAAGACTGCATCCTCCACCTCACTAGATGTATAGACCAACAAGCCATAGATAAAATGGGTTGCCAACTCAAAAAACTTAAAACAACGTGGCACATTCAGGTTAATAGGGCATGTCAGCTATTAACAAATAGATTGAAACAAAGACAAACATCAAATAAAATAGCATACCTGTCACGACTACTAGTGTGGTCCAGCACGCAGAAACTATGTAAACATATACATAGGCAAGAAAAGGAAAATAAAAGGACAGAGCATAAACCGGACCTTAGAATGGCCGGACTAATACGCTAGAGACAGAGAATGGTCAAAGGGAAAGCCGAGGTCAAGGAAGCCAGAAAATACACAATACCGTTTACACAAGCCAAGTCAGGGAAACCAGAATTCAGAATAACCAGGGAAAAGCCAAGATCAGGATACCAGGAAATCAGATTCACAAAGATAAAGCACTCTCAGGAAACCAAAAACAGGAAACCACGACAGGGCAAGGGACTGGGGTGAGCTAGGGATTTAAATATCCCTCTCTAAGGTCTGATTGGTCAGAGGGCGCCCTCTGACCCCAAAATGTGCGTGCGCGTTGACGTCGTGACGTCACACGCATGTCAGTATAAACTTCGGGGGCGGAGCTATGATTAGGCGCAACCACGTGGTCAGCGCCATTTTGGATCCGGGCACGACGGCCGGAGGATGCGGGGAAGCGGCTGTCGGCTTGCCGACGAGCATGTAAGCTTGTGCTGTCGGCGAGGCTGTGCCAGTTGGGCACAGCCGTGCCACCCGGCGGGCCGGCAGCCGCGACAGTACCCCCCGCTCGAAGATCGCCCACCGGGCAGGAAGGACCCGGCTTGAGGGGAAAGTGGTTGTAAAACGACCAGACAAAATGGGGCGCATGAACCCGGTCAGCAGGAACCCAACAACGTTCCTCAGGGCCATACCCCTTCCAGTCAACAAGATAGGACAAGATACCTCTTGACATTTTGGAGTCCATTATAGAACGAATACAGTAAATACAGTATTTTCCAGTGGGACACGTACATAAAAGAGTAATCCAAAAAGATACTCAAAACACCTTAGTGAGTACCCTTCACCCTCACATAAAATTTAAATATACATACAATGTAAGGTGGAGTGTCTTCTGGTTACAGATAATATCAGGTAAATTCTAAAAGTAGAACAGATAATAACACTTGATAGTGCAATATTGTCTGAATAGTAAATAAAAGTGCACAAATAGAAATAAAAAACAAGACCTTACAGTTTAAGGTAATCTTGTTAGAGTAGTCTCTAGCTGCAATACGCGTTTCGCCTCGTCTGGAGGCTTCCTCAGTTGCTCTGGTTGATTGTACTTCATAATCTGTATTTATATCCAGTCTTTTGTGCCCTTTCTTGCTCTCCTCTCCCTGTTCGCGGCATTTTCACTTCCGCATTCCACCGGTGGAACGCATCAATCGAGTCACTTCCGGTTTCGGCTTTTGCGTTCCACAAGTGGAACGCATGCAATATTCCTCCGGTTTTCATGTATTAAGATGTAAATAAATTGTGAAAAACAGTCCATATGGGTATAGGGAGGTATAGGGAGCATAAAACTCATAGTTCATTAATGAAAAAGACATAAGTATATAATAGGCATTCCCAACAATCAGATAGAGGGCATAGACATTCCAAACATGCAAATCTGACAAGTAACTGTCTGGGGAGAAAAAAGGACCCTGATGTAAATCAGCATTAAAAAAAGGAAGATAGGCAAGTGCTAGATAAAATGTAAATATAATAATAGATATGACAATATAAAAGAATAAAAAAAAAAGGGAGAAACCTATTAAGACCACATAAAAAAACTAGATGGTTTATATATTAGTACCTTAAAGCAATATGGTTTATGTATTAGTACCTTTAAACAATATATAAAATTCTTAATTAAAAGTGGCAAACTTCAAAGTCTAAATTTAACCCATAGGGGATAAGGGTTTTAAAAGTGTATATATATTTCATTTCTTCTTTACCTAATAGTTTAATATAATTACCCCCTCTCCAATCTGTCTTTACTTCTTTAATAGCACAGAAAAATAAATTCTCTGGGTTTTGGTTGTGGACATCTTTAAAATGTTGGGATACACTGTGAGTCTCCAAGCCATTCCTAATGTTCCGTATGTGTTCAGCGATCCTAACTTTTAAAGGTCTAATAGTTCTCCCAACATAAAGTAACTTACAGGGACATTGTAGAATATATACAATGCCCTTGGAATGACACGTAAGGTGGTCTTTAATAATGAATGGTTTCTGGATGAGATGGTGTCCTATTGCCGCTTCATAGACTATATCTTTTTTATTTGGACTGGCACCATAGAAGACTTACAATCATTTATTACCCAGTTAAATACCAATGACTATGGAATTCATCTTACTTGCAATTATAGTGCATCCAACATTAATTTTTTAGATCTTAACATCAGGATCGAAGATGCGACGATAGTCACCAGTAATCATTTTAAACCAGTTGATGCAAACAGCTACATAAATATTAGTAGCTGCCATCATAAACCTTGGCTCCATAATGCTCCAAAAAGTAAATTTCTAAGGATTCGACGGAACTGCAAATTAGATAGTGATTATTTAGAACAGGCCACTTATATTAAACGGCAGTTTTTGGAAAAGGGGTACAATGAAATATCTTTGAACCAAGATTTAGAAGAAGTTGGAAGATTAAAGAGAAAACAACTCATACAATATAAACCAAAGACAATACAGATGGACACCAATGAAGTCCCCTTTATTTGTGATTTTAATGGACAAAATAGACGTGTTCATAAAATTATAAATAAGCATTGGCATTTATTAAAAGATGACCCAATCCTATTTAAAATCTTACCAACAAAACCCAGAATCACGTATAGAGGAGCTAAGAATATTTTAGTCAAAAGTCATTTAAACCCCACAAAACCTAAGCACTTTCTTCAAGATCTTAAAGGATTTTACGGCTGTGGCACATGTCTTCCATGCAGAATTACCAAACAAACAAAAAGGCACTTTGAAAATTTAGAAGATCTCATCCAGAAACCATTCATTATTAAAGACCACCTTACGTGTCATTCCAAGGGCATTGTATATATTCTACAATGTCCCTGTAAGTTACTTTATGTTGGGAGAACTATTAGACCTTTAAAAGTTAGGATCGCTGAACACATACGGAACATTAGGAATGGCTTGGAGACTCACAGCGTATCCCAACATTTTAAAGATGTCCACAACCAAAACCCAGAGAATTTATTTTTCTGTGCTATTAAAGAAGTAAAGAGAGATTGGAGAGGGGGTAATTATATTAAACTATTAGGTAAAGAAGAAATGAAATATATATACACTTTTAAAACCCTTATCCCCTATGGGTTAAATTTAGACTTTGAAGTTTGCCACTTTTAATTAAGAATTTTATATATTGTTTAAAGGTACTAATACATAAACCATATTGTTTTAAGGTACTAATATATAAACCATCTAGTTTTTTTATGTGGTCTTAATAGGTTTCTCCCTTTTTTTTTAATTCTTTTATATTGTCATATCTATTATTATATTTACATTTTATCTAGCACTTGCCTATCTTCCTTTTTTTAATGCTGATTTACATCAGGGTCCTTTTTTCTCCCCAGACAGTTACTTGTCAGATTTGCATGTTTGGAATGTCTATGCCCTCTATCTGATTGTTGGGAATGCCTATTATATACTTATGTCTTTTTCATTAATGAACTATGAGTTTTATGCTCCCTATACCTCCCTATACCCATATGGACTGTTTTTCACAATTTATTTACATCTTAATACATGAAAACCGGAGGAATATTGCATGCGTTCCACTTGTGGAACGCAAAAGCCGAAACCGGAAGTGACTCGATTGATGCGTTCCACCGGTGGAACGCGGAAGTGAAAATGCCGCGAACAGGGAGAGGAGAGCAAAAAAGGGCGCAAAAGACTGGATATAAATACAGATTATGAAGTACAATCAACCAGAGCAACTGAGGAAGCCTCCAGACGAGGCGAAACGCGTATTGCAGCTAGAGACTACTCTAACAAGATTACCTTAAACTGTAAGGTCTTGTTTTTTATTTCTATTTGTGCACTTTACTATTAAAGCATGTTTACCATTTTATACCGATATGTGAGAGGACATTGGATTTTTTCCATCCCCTGGCAAGCTAAAAGAAGGAAGTGGTGATCCTTAATCCCACAGCGCTGGAAAATTGAGCCTTGTATTACAGGCTCTAATTTTGTGAGTGTGTTACTATATATTTTATCCTCACTATATTTACTATTCAGACAATATTGCACTATCAAGTGTTATTATCTGTTCTACTTTTAGAATTTACCTGATATTATCTGTAACCAGAAGACACTCCACCTTACATTGTATGTACATTATAGAACGAACTTCGTACTCCTGCTGGTCACCCACTACCAAGGGCGGAGGAGGAGTGGACACTCTAGTGTATCGATTGCAAGTAAGAGGCTTGAGTAAAGATACATGAAACGAATTGGCAATCCTCATATGGGCAGGAAGTGCCAAGGAATAGTTCACTGGATTGATACGTCGAATGATTCGAAAAGGACCTATGTACCGAGGGGCAAATTTCATGGAAGGAACCTTAAGTTTGATATGGCGTGTAGATAACCACACCTTGTCACCTGGATTATAGACAGGATTGGCACCCCGTTTCTTGTCAGCTTGGACTTTCGCACGTATCGAAGCCTTTTGTAGAGCTGAATGAACGGAATCCCAAGTATCATGAATAGATTCTAAACGGGTGTTTAAAGCAGGAATGTCCGTGTCTGAGAATTCAGAAGGGAAAACTGTGGGGTGATAACCCTGATTTACAAAAAATGGACTATGATTAGAAGATTCATGAGTCGCGTTGTTCCTGGTGAACTCAGCCATGGGTAAGAGCTCATACCAGTTAGACTGATTGGCATTGATAAAAATTCACATACGACGTCATCACGTTATCACGTGACCGCACGGAACTCCGAACCCGGAAGTGCCTTGTATAGTGCCGCAAGCTGCAGAGACCGTGAATTTTGATGTGTTCATTTTTTCTAAGTATTGAAAGGGACACTGGCCTTCTATGGGGGAAAGGGAGTATTTTTATTGAAAGAAATAAAGATCGTTTTATTCAGCTGGCGTCCTGCTTTTTACTACCATCAAAACCCTATGTTGCGGATTACATGCTGGAAAAGTTAGAGCAGACTTCTACTGCTCTTTCCTTGTGAGTTTTATTCCATTTCTCTTGGCTGTTTTATTTAATTTTAAACAGTATTATGCTATATGCTTTTTCTTTTTTATGTACCATATCTCCTACTTTGGAATAACCATATGCAATTTATATTGAGATATATTTCCCTGCTGTAAGTTACCATTTGTATTTTTATCACTATTCACTTGCAATTTTTGCACATTTGTTATACTGAGTGTGATTTTAGACACTTCTTATTGCACGATTTTTTGCACTTGTTGCACTTTAAATTTTAAAGGTACAGCACACCTTTTTTGTTTTATATCCTTTGTATGGTGTTTTTTGAGCTTGTGCACTTTTAGGTGCTGCTCTACCTTTATTTTTAACACTTGCACTTATATATTTATAATTTTAGCGCCTATATTGTTTGTTTGTTTGTTTTTATTGATAAAACAACGTAAATAGGATTCTAAAGACTGATTGGCTCTCTCTGCTGCTCCATTTGTTTGAGGATGATATGCTGACGAAAAAGAGAGTTCGATACCCAATTGTTTACAAAAGGAACGCCAAAACCTAGAAATAAATTGGGTACCTCTGTCAGACACTATGTTTTTGGGTACTCCATGCAATCTCTGAACGAGATCTTGAGCAGATGGTAATTTTTTAAGAGGAATAAAATGTGCCATCTTTGAGAATCTATCGATGACCATAAGGATTGTATTAAACCCGTTTGAACTGGGTAGATCCACAATAAAATCCATGGCTAAATGGGTCCATGGAGCATTAGGTATGGGCAGTGGTTGTAACAGTCCAGGAGGTGATCTAGGAGGAACTTTAGAAATGGCACATATTTGAAATGCCCCCACATAATCTTTGATATCGTTCCTAAGAGTAGACCACCAAAACCTCCTGGAGATAGCAGAGAGGGTTTTATGGATTCCAGGATGACCTGCTGTGAGATTATCATGGAATAAAGCAAGTATATTTTTTCTTAATGGAGGTGACACATACAGTTTATCCGGAGGTTTTCCCACGGGTGCCTGAGTTTGATCTGCTATTATGGCACAGAAGAGTGGAGAAGACAGTTCGGAAACTGTGGTGGCAATGAGGCATTCTGGAGGTATGATAGGAAATACCTCCTGTTCAGGAGCTTCATCTGTCTCAAACTGTCTAGACAGTGCATCTGCCTTTGTGTTCTTGGTCCCAGGCCTATAAGTAATTACGAAATTGAATCGGGAGAGGAACAATGACCATCTAGCCTGATGAGAGGACAATCTCTTAGCGTCTCCAATATAAGCCAAATTCTTATGATCAGTAAAGATCAGAAGTGGCTCTTTGGAACCTTCCAAGAGATGCCTCCATTCCTTAAGGGCAAGTACAATGGCCAAAAGTTCCCTATTCCCTATGTCATAATTTTTCTCTGCAGGTGTGAGTTTGCGAGAGAAAAATCCACCGGGATGTAAAGGCACATCAGGATTTTCTCTCTGAAACAGAATGGCTCCTACTCCTGTTTCTGACGCAGCCACTTCTAGAATAAATGGCTTGGTTGGATCAGGATGGGTTAGGACAGGTGCTAAGGAAAATAAAGATTTTAACCGTCCAAATGCCTCTCTTGCTTCTTTGGGCCATGATTTGCAATTTGCTCCTTTTTTTGGTTAGGTTGGTTACAGGAGAAATTACAGAAGAAAACCCTTAAATAAATTTGCGGTAGTAATTCGCAAAACCTATAAAGCATTGTATAGCTTTAAGGCCCTTGGGCAACAGCCACTGTAAGACTGCTTCCAGCATGCTGGGGTCCATCTTGAAACCGGACGGAGATATAACATTTCCAAGAAATTGTATCTCCGTTTGGTCAAACTGGCATTTCTCCAGCTTACAGTAGAGACCGTTCTTTAACAGGGTTTTGAGTACTATTCTCACGTGTTCGTGATGTGTTTCTAGGTCTGGGGAATAGATGAGAATGTCGTCTAGGTACACTAAAACGAACATGTGGAGGTACTCTCTTAGTACATCGTTAATAAAATCCTGGAATACCGCTGGACCGTTGCATAATCCAAACGGCATAACCAGGTATTCGTAATGTCCCATTCTAGTATTAAATGCGGTCATCCACTCGTGACCGTCCTTAATCCTGACTAGGTTGTACGCACTTCTGAGGTCGAGCTTAGTGAAGACTCGAGCTCCTTTCAACCTGTCGAATAACTCTGATATAAGGGGAATAGGATAGGCAATTTTTATCGTAATCCTATTCAAACCCCTATTGTCTATACAGGGGCGTAGGTCTCCTTCTTTTTTAGAGACGAAGAAGAACCCAGCCCCGGCGGGTGAGGAGGACCTACGGATATGGCCCTTTGGACAGAGCATGCACTCCTCCCTTTGGAAGCATTGTACCTGGTAATACATTTATGGCACAGTCATAGGGTCTATGTGGTGGTAACCCCTCCGACTGGGCCTTGTTGAACACCTCCTTTAAGTCCACTGCGGTGGTATTTGTGTGGTCAGGGGAGATGCAATGGGAACATTGATGGTACCAATTAGTTGTGGCATCTGCTTTAAGCAAACACCTCTGCATCTATCACCCCAACTCACAATCTCTCCTTCAACCCAATCTAAACGTGGATTGTGTTTCTGGAGCCAAGGAAAAACCGAGTATTATCGGACATGTAGGTGAAGATATGATTTGAAAAACCATCTCTTCAGAATGAAGAATACCCACTGAGACAGTGATTGGCAGAGTTTCGTGTGTGATGAGAGGCTGGGTAAGAGGCCTTCCATCAATAGCCTCTACTGCTATGGGTCTCTCTTTCTGTCTTAAGGGCAGGAGGAACTTTGCAGAGAATTCTTTGTCTTGGAAATTCTCTGCTGCCCCAGAGTCAATCATAGCCTCACACTGTACGGCGGTCTTCTTAAAAGATAAGGTAACTCTGACAAGGAAAAGGTTCTTAGTCAATTTAGGGGACATATACATCACACCTAAGGTCGGTCCCCGTACGTGCCTTAGGTGCGCAAGTTTTCCGGCCGAACTGGACATGAAAATCTTTGATGTCCCTTCTTGCCGCAATACATACACAACCCTTCATTACGTCTGTGTTGTCTCTCTGCCTCAGTGAGTTTAGTAATACCCAATTGCATGGGTTCAGGTTCTGGAGGTGTAGCTTGGCTAACCACCACTGGGTAAGAGAAACGAGGGGCTATGGACAAGTTAGGACGTCTATTACGTTGTTTGTTTTTCTCTCTTTCTCTGAGCCTGTTATCGATATCTATCATGTAAACAATAAAGTCATTGAGGTGAACCGGAGGGTCTCGCGCTGCGGTCTCGTCCTGTATACTCTCAGCTAAACCTTCTAAGAAAGCAGCCACCAAACCACTATTGGTCCAGTCAACCTCGGACGCCAATGTTCTGACTCTATGGTGTAATCATTAGGGCTTTGGCAGCGTTCTTTTCTCTGCCTTTAGGTTCAAAAGTAGCCTTAAATGCTGTTAGGAAGACACTGTAATCACGGGCTATGGCGTCTCCACTCTCCCATAAGGGGTTAGCCCAGGTTAAAGCCTTTCCTGTTAATTGGTTCATCAGATAGCCAATTTTCTATCTATCTGTAGGGAATGAACTGGGGGAAGCTTCGAAGTGGTACTCAATTTGGTCTAAAAAACCTCTAAATTCTTTCGAATCACCTCCATGAGGGGGAGGTGAAAGGGTTATGGATGGTGGTTTATGTGGCACGGGAGCCACTACAAGTGGCAGAACCACAGATGGTACAGGAGGTGCCTATAAATAGGCAGTTCTCTGGAGCAAGGTCTGAAATGCCTGGGCAAATTGATCTAACCTGGGGTCCATATCCTCCACCCTATTCTCACAGGCAATCATATGTTTGCACAGTTCCACAGGATCCATGGCCCTGTAGTAATGTCACGACTACCAGTGTGGTCCAGCACGCAGAAACTATGTAAACATATACATAGGCAAGAAAAGGAAAATAAAAGGACAGAGAGTAAACCAGACCTTAGAATGGCCGGACTAATACGCTAGAAACAGAGAATGGTCAAAGGGAAAGCCGAGGTCAAGGAAGCCAGAAAATACACTATACCATTTACACAAGCCAAGTCAGGGAAACCAGAATTCAGAATAACCAGGGAAAAGCCAAGATCAGGATACCAGGAAATCAGATTCACAAAGATAAAGCACTCTCAGGAAACCAGGAACAGGAAACCACGACAGGGCAAGGGACTGGGGTGAGTTAGGGATTTAAATATCCCTCTCTAAGGTCTGATTGGTCAGAGGGCGCCGTCTGACTCCAAAACGTGCGTGCTCGTTGACGTCGTGATGTCACGCACACGTCAGTATAAACTTCGGGGGCGGAGCTATGATTAGGTGCGACCACGCGGTCAGCGCCATTTTGGATCCGGGCGCGACGGCCGGAGGATGCGGGGAAGCGGCTGTCGGCTCACCGACGAGCAGGTAAGCTTGTGCTGTCGGCGAGGCTGTGCCAGTCGGGCACAGCCGTGCCACGCGGCGGGCCGGAAGCCACGACAATACCTCACCTCAAGGCATGGGGACAAAAGTTTAATGCAGAGATAAATAAGCAATGATTTTCCCCCATATTATGATGATTTATACAATTTAAAATACACACAGGTTCATCAACCCCTCGACACTGACATAACTACTTATTTAAACAAAATCCATTTACCACAACTGACTGATACTCAGAGGCCAGATTTTCTATGTTAGAAGATATTTTTAAAAATGTATGAAGCCAGGCTGAGTACAATCATACCACATGTCCTACACAATTACCAAGTGGGATTCGTAGTGGGCCAACAGGGATCTGAAAAAATGCGCAAGGTACTAGATATCATGTATAGCCTTAAGAAGTAGTGAGGAGAGGCTTGGTCCTCTCTTTAGAAACAAAGAAGGCCTTTGACCACCTATACCGGGGATTCCTAGAGGCAGTACTGATTACATTTAGTATGTCTGGGGGTTTCCTGCTGGCAGTGAAGGTTTTATATAGCTCCCCTACAGCACAGTTCTTAATGCTGGGTTCTTGTCTGACCTATTCAAAATAACAAATGGAACAAGACAGGGTTACCTAACCTCAGCATCTGAGGAAAGAGATTTAGGAGTAATTATTTTAGATGACTTAAAGGTAGGCAAACAATATAATTAAGCAGCAGGAAATGCTAGCATAATGCTTGGTTGTATTGCGATAGGTATTAGCAGTAGAAAGAGGGAAGTGCCATTGTACAGAGCACTGGTGAGTATTGTACGCAGTACTGGAGACCGTATCTCCAGAAGGATATTGATACTTTGGGGAGTTCAGAGAAGGGCTACTAAACTGATAAATAGATTGCAGGGAAAAACTTACCAGGATAGATTTAAGGATCTTAACGTGTATAGTCTGGAGGAGAGACAAGAGGAGAGACAAGATAGGGGGATATGATAGAAACATTTAAATACACACAGTAGAGGAGGATAGTATATTTTCAAAGGAGAAAAGCTACCACAACAAGAGGATATAGCCTTACATTACAGAGGCAAATGTTTAAAAATATCAGGAAGTATTACTTTACTGAGAGGGTAGTGGATGCATGGAATAGCCTTCCAGCTGAAGTGGAAGTATACCAAAGCTTAAAAGGTTCTTCCTAGACACAGGCATTTGGCTAATATTTTCCACACCTCCTTGTTAAAACCCCTTCTCTGTAATGATAGCATGTTCCAATGCGGGACGCTGGCAGACACGGTAAAAAAAGGTCCACCCGAAGAAAGACAGGTCAGTCTGGCTTGATTGCACACCAGGCCATCTGTCAATTACACAAGCTGGCACAGTGAGGCAGGACCATGCAGGGAGCTCTTTTTCAGCACTCTCTTCATAGGTTAACACAGTGAAGGAGTTTAAGCATGCATGGGATAGGCATAAGGGTATCCTGAAATAAGATAAGGCCAGGGGCTAATGAAAGTATTAAGAAAATTGGGCAGACTAGATGGGCAGAATGGTTGATGTAATGGTATAATGGTATAATGTTGCGATAAATACCAGACACCCTCAAAACGTGGGAAAATACATTTTTATCATGGCTTGGTATACTGGCAGCCGTAAAAATGTCTTATTACGTTTCAATATTTCTTGCAGACATTACAAATATATATCTCCAAATCCTGCATAGACAAACTCCCAAAAACATTCACTCGTTTCATACAGGACAATTGTAAAATATGAGTAGCTACAAAAGTTCTAAACAAACCTCTAGAGGAAGAAGGGTTATGTCTACCTAACATTAAATTGTTCTATAATACAGCTCTTTTGTCCATGATAATAGTATCTCACGCCACTGTAAATATACCACAATGAATAGAGATAGAAAGACACTGGTCTTGCCCTAACTCTATGAAATATCTATTTTGGTTGCCAGACAATAACGCCCCAAAATGATAGCATTATGCACAACTGAATTGCTTCTTATTACATGGGATCGGCTTCGGCAATGTCTTGGTCATAAACAAACCTGGGAGTTAAAGGACCACTATAGTCACACAGACCACTTCAGCTCAATTCAGAGAAACTGCTATGTTTACATTACAGGGCTAATCCTGCCTCTAGTGGCTGTCTTCCTGAAATGGGTAGAAATGGAAATTCACCAATCACGGGGGAAGATCCCAGCCCAACTATGGCTTGATAGCACAACATTCCAAAAGCTGCACACGGACAATCCTCTGATAGATGGCACACTCGCAACAATTAACGATGAACCTTGGACCACTGACCCCATAACGAACAACCCAGACTTAGCGGGGTGCCTAGGGGCCTCGGACCTCGTGCCCTTTTATGCCCCTGATTGGGTTTACGTGAGCCTGTGGAGCACGGGCTCCCAGCTCAAAACCCTGACGGACCTGATATCTGACAGACAGCCGATTGGTCTGGATAGCTTCTATCACCATCAAATTTGTACCTATTACGTGTACAAGAAGAGTAGTGCACAGTTCCACAGAACGCCCACACACTTCGCATCTTTGTGCTCCACCAGGAAGCACATTCGCAGCGGGATTTCAGCGCCCTATACTATGTTGCTAATGGGAGTGAACAATCTGCCTTTGGGATATACCTCTAGATGGGAGACAGCGGTTGGGGTCACCCTAACAGACCAGGATTGGGACAAGATATTCACGCTGACACACAAACGCTCCATCAGCTCCAAATTTCAGGAAATAATATATTAATTACTGACTCACTGGTACAGAACCCCCGACATACTACACCACATGGATGCAGCGATCCCGGCAGAATGCCGGTGCTGCTGTCTAGAAACTGGCACAACTCTCTGCATATGGTGGACATGCCCTGTGATTGCTCCTTTCTGGGAACTGAAAAACACAAAAAATAAGGAAATCTATGTCAGGGTGATGTAGGAGCATGGGGAGTGGCTTTAGTGGAAGGTCTATAGCTGGCTATCAAGAACTGGCCAGCCACCACATAATTAACCCTTGCACAACCAAGGTTTAAAAAAAAAAAATTGGTTCGGATGCAGATATTATTGCTTTTCTGAACACCTTTTGTAGAAATCTGTAGTTTTCCCCAGATTTTGTGAATAACCCTGTTTCATGACTGGCTATAGACTGGCAATAAATTTGCTTTCCTGCATCCCTCCCTAAGTCTGCACCTTCTGCACAACCTTGTAGAGCACGAGCCTGTGGGGGTAGTGAATATTTTTAAAATAAAAAAATGGATCACCAAGCTTTTGTGTTATTTGAATAATTCAAAAACAAGGTTAACAATACAGCTCTTTTGGGAGACTTGTTCAAATTGTAACATTGGCCTTGCAGGAGCAAGTGTATAGAAACAGAATTAACAAAATAAGATTACAAATCCATGTTAATTCTCTAGTATGTGCAGACATTTCCTCTAATCAAGCAGACTCGTTAGCTTTGGAAATTCTCTGTTGGTATTTTGAAATTCTCAGGTTTTTATTATTGGTTGCATGTTTCAACAGTTTCCTAATTGCAATGCAGATGGATAGAGATTTACTAACATATTCTAACCAACATCCTCTTCTTGGCCATGTTTGCTAACTGTACCTCAAAGAAACATTCCAAGAACCATAACCACCTACAGCTTGCTGTAGGGATTAATAGACCAGTAGTGCCCTGACACCCTCTTAGAGCAATAGGTCAATCCATTTAAGAACAGTTTTACAACTTACATGGGTCCCCATGGGAACCCATGGTTCCAATTTTTCCACTGAACTAAGTAGGGCTGTGCATCATTGCTTACATTGGCAGAGACCTAGTGAGCTTGGCCCTTTATAGGCGAGTGCTTGGCTCAGGGAAGACTTTAAGAGTTTTAGAGAAGCAATGAGGATAAATCTATAGTTTAAAGCTTAACAAAGATGTGTGGGTTGATTGAGGTTTGGGGAGTTTTACTAAAAAAATCATCATACTTGAGCAATGTAATGTTTCAAATGTCATTAGGTATGAATTTTCATATGACCATTAAAATGAGGACTTTCTATATAAAATGATTGTGGACTAAAATTCATGTCAAGCTCAGCCACCTACTGGTCACGTTGGTTAGCAATTGGTTGCCTCAATGCCTCTTTATATCAAGTATATATATATATTTTAAAAAATTCTTTATTTTTTGTGCATGAATGAACAAATCCGGCTCGCAGAGCCACAATAGCTAAGACAATCTTCAACAATCATGGAAAACCTTTCTTATCATGTCATAGAGTAGTTTTGCACATGTTTTTTTATACGAGCAAAAAAAAGCAAGAATGATTGGTATGTCAGTGAAGAGAAATCAAGTGTTGTCAACATGTGTCAGGCCCACCGACTCCATAAGAGGTTATATTAATTAATCGCAGGCTTATAAGATAGGATACATGCTATTAAGTGAAATCGTTAGCTTCGATGGAGTTATTGCGGGACACAACAGTAAAACTCTTGCACGAGAGTGCTACTAGGTACGGGAGGTTTGAGTCAGCCTACACCTTGCACATACAGGTTACTGCCCTGGTGTTCTGAGTTCCACACGTCTGCGTTCCTTCTGTCATAGGTTTCAACACAGTCCCGTTAATGAGTCCCTGCACGGTTTTCCAGCATGGCTTGGTCACGAAGTCCGACCCTGGGATACTTATGCCAATAGAAAATATGGCATATAAACGCTTTTACACACACTCTGTGCTTACACATGCGGTAACTGTTGTATTTATTTTTGCATACAAATAGTTATGCTCTGTATTATATTTCACTTGTGTAAAAATTTAATCATTTGACATTTAATTGTTTTATTTGATACGTAAGATGGAACCTCTCTCTGTTTGATTTGTTATATTGTTTCAAAATTCATTTGTTATTTTTTTATGAAAAAAATGTTAATAACATCAATAAAAAAAAAACAAAAAAAAAAAACGGTAAAGAGAAAAGTAGGAGCTTTGACACTGTGCTTGTGTTTTGTATAGTCTATTACTATCCTTACCTTTTTGTGTCACTTTACCCCACTCCCTCTAGCATTCAAGTTCATTGAGCAGGGCCCTCAACCCCTCTGTTCCTGTGTGTCCAACTTGTCTGGTTACAACTACATGTCTGTTCGTCCACCCATTGTAAAGCGCTGCGGAATTTGATGTCGCTATATAAATAATAACATAATAATAGTATGTTGTCAGTGCTGACAGTAGGTCTGACTAGTTCCTATCTTTTTTTTTTTTTGCATTGTGACAAAGTAGCACATTTTATATATAACTGTAGACTACATGGGCAGTGACATGTAGATAAATGCAAATAATAAAGCTTAAACAGCATTGTACACATCAGAGTCATTGTAAATATTAGGACTAATAGTATGGTATAGTATAATATAAATAAAAGTATAACATGGAAAGTAGTGGTATAACGAGCTGAGAGTAGACAGTAGGGGCTAATGGGGTTTCTCTTGAATTCTACAGGTGCCCATTTTGGTGTCAGCTGATGGCGAGAATAAGTGTGGGGTAACAAGTTGTGGAGGCCCTGGAGAGCCATTATACTGTGGTGAGAGCCGCCAAGCATCTCCTACTTAGTTGTAGGTGGAGGGTACTGTGTAGTGCCACCAATTAGAAGGATATAAGATATAAGCCTGTGTAAGTAAATGTATTTTGTGCAATACTGTGGTAAGCCAGGGTGGTAGCTGTGCCCAATAACCCCTGGGCATCTTTGGGAGGGGGCATGTGTAGGAGAGTATTGAGGATCCGCTCCAAATCTAATTGGGCAATTAATGGTGCATAAGATAGTAACATAGGAAATATAAGAGAAATTAAATAAAACGAAACTAAATAAAACAACAGCTGAACTTAAATAGTAAATGCATAAGACAGTCAGCTATTATGGAGAAATAGAATGTGTGGATTCAACAAAGTTCAGGGTGCAGAATTTGCTTTCTGAAGGCTTCACGTTGCCTGGTAGTCAATGTCTCAGCCGAACAAGGCTCCTCAGCCAGTGTCCACTACAGCACGGGGTACGAAAGGGATCGTCCCAGGAGCTGTGTGCAGCCGGTGTAGAGGCCATTTTCTGTGCCACTCCCAGCTGTGCAAGGAAAGAGTGAGAGGCCTTCAAAGCCGTGAGTCAGAAGGTAGCACCGTCTTTAGTGGCAGTGAGGGTGTGGGGTGGCCCGCATCTGTAGGTAATGCAGGCCTCTCTGAGTGTTTTCGTGACTCCTTGGACTGAACGCCTCCAATCCAATGTGGCTCTGCACAAGTCCAGTAGGAAGGTAAGTTGCATGCCTTCAAATTCGAATGGGACTTTGACTTGAGTGCCTCCTCTATGGCTAGCTTGCCCCTGAAGGAGAGGAAGCAGAGTAGGACATCTCTGGGGGCTCCTACTGGTTCCCTTGGAGATTTGGGGAGTCAGTGGGTGCCATAAGTGAGAGCGTGTTTCATTTGTCGGTGCAGTAGCAAGGCGGTGAAGTGGCGCCTGAAGAAATGCAGTAATTCTTCTGGTGTAACCAATTCTGCCACTCTTCTGACTTTGAGGTTCTTGCGTCAGCATGCATCATCCATCACGTCCAGCCTCATCTGCATGGCCGTGAGGGAGGTCTGTAACTGGCGGACCAATTCCGTCGTAGCGGCCTGGTTTTGCAAGAGTGAGGTGATGTCTTCCTACTGCCACTGTCATGAGAGACTGCACAGTATCACAGGAGTTGTGGAATTTGTAGTTCAGTTGTCTACATTATACAATAGAAATACAGTACAATGTGCTGGGACTCCAGTGTATAAGTTCAGCGCTGTTATAAAAAAGTTCAGTGCAGATGCGGCCAACCAAACCTGCAAAGCTGCAGGGTTTACAGCAAACGCAGGACCTTTAATTACAAGCACCTTATTGTTTTGTATTATTGTTCTAAATCTATTTTGACCGTACTCTCTGGTGCATTATAATTATAATTCAAAAAAAGAATGAATCAGTTCCAGTTGATAATATAAATGTGGTTTTGATTGTGATTTGGGACTTTGGAGATTAAAGTTAAGATGGCAGGACACACATCAATAACTGGGACTGTCCCTCCGGATATTGCACCTGGTAGTGTACTAACATTAAAATACAAACAATAACGGGTCTTTGGAGAAAAAAAAATGGATTTGCACAGAATACTTTGCAGTTCAAATTTCTTTATCAGTTATAAAATAATTTTTTTCTGAATTTCTTTATCAGTTACGAACTAGGAATGGAGTAACCGAAAACTGTCTGAAATAAACCAACCCCCTATCCACAAAGAATTTCTCCTTGGGAGGTAGAAGGTATTTCCTCAAAGTCTGAGTGTTAACATCTTCACAATCATGAAGCCATCCTCGTGGTTTTGTCTGGATCACAAGATCCTCCCACCACAGGTTCATCCCACTCAACCATATAAAGTTGAACTGAAGCTTGGTTATTTTCAGTGAGGATTGGGCAGGTAAGTGGTGATGAGTCTACTTATAGAACAAGCATTTCATGATCAAAATATTAGTATGTGTAAAATACTTTTTCCTTAAAGATTCTATACAGAATGGCATGTCTGCACATTGGTTTTGGGATCCTGCTGTTGATCCTTGGAAGCATTGAGAAAACATCATCTACATTCTACGGTATTTATTTTTTCTTTCTCTTTATATGATGGATAATATGCTATTTACTGCTGTAAGATAATAGCTTCAGTATCACTATTTTGTACTTCTTTCCAGCATTTGATTAGCACAATTACTTTGATCCTCATTGCTGTTGGACTATGGTGCACTTGATGTATTTTCCAAAAGCATGTACAGTGTAACAGATGATGGGACACATTAAGCATCATTAACTAAATGTCATCAGTGCAATTAGCATGTGCACCATTGTATATCTTTGCTTTACAATGCGATGGATTACATGGTTATTCACTAAAGTGTGAATTTCTAGGAATTTAAAGTGAATTTCAAATTTTATGCTTAATTAGCAGAAATGATAAATTTATCTGTCAGCTATTTTGTGTCTGGCTGTTTTGGTCTAAAATAGGAGTTTGCAACAATTCACACTCTACTAACGTGCAAACGGCCCAAGGCTGGTTTAGGAAAAAATATTGTTTTTCCATCTGCAAGCAATCAGACTACAAAACCTGTACATTGCTCAGAAGATTTGGGAATTGCAATACAGCCTCTGAATTAAGTTACATGTAGGACAGATTTAAGACTTTCTGAATGTAAATAGCTGAAATCTGTAACTATGGATGATGGGAAAGAACAGTGATAATTAGACAGAATTCACACCTGTCTGAATGCAAATGAAGTTTAACTGAATTTTACTAACCTGCAAGTTTTAGTGAATTCTACATGAATTTAACATTTTATAGAAAATGTATTCATTTTATATGTGGCAGATATTTCTATAGACACATCTTTGATACAATTTATCTACTGGATTACTCTGTATATATCAAATACACAGTGTCTAGTTACATTTACATAATTTTTTCGGCCTACTTAGCATCTAGTGTCCAAATATGTAGCAATTTGACATTATATTTATCACTACTTTTCTATGTTGAGTATTTTTCCCACTAAGGGGATGTATGCCTTGTAATTACGAACAAGTAGTGGTATATAATGTTATATTTTGAGCTCTACTAGGTATAAACAAGTCATTTATGTCTCTTATTCTCTATTGTTATTGCTATTTTTATTGATATTAGTCTGCAGTCACAGATATTGACCTATCAAGGATTATATATTAAAGTCTAAACCTGTGAACTTCAGTGCTTATCTCTAGAGACATTAGGAAGGGAGGTTTGCCATTTGGCATTTATTTTCTACCTCCGTCTGACCCCTTTGTTAGTATTTTCTACAATTGTATTTACTCACTGTATATATCTCTATTTATTATTTTCTATAGTATTATTATTATTCATTATTCCAGTGGATACTCATATATTTGTTATTTTGAGTATCCTATAGTTCTTCTGATTAGGGGTTATGCCCCAAGACACTACTGGAGTGTCTTACAAGGTGTGATCTTCTACAGGTTGAGTGGACTAGTCTATTTTTTAGACAGCCATCACCTGTAGACGTTTTTTTCCTCTTTTTTTCTTACTCTGTAAGCTTTCGCTACATTATTTTTTCTGTTTTAAAACCCTGACTGCTTGGTAAATGACCCAGGATTATTTTATTTCTTGATTGTTTTTTCTCTCTTTAGTGTTTTTTGTTGTTTAAGTGCTTGAACTAATGTATCTAATATTTTGCAGATGGAATTGAGGAACTGGACAATGATATAATTCTAAACTGTATGAATGAAGCAAAACAGCTGGTGGATACAGCTTATAAAAACACCCGCATTGCGTAAGATGACTTTACTAAATACGAAATACATTGTGGATTGCACATTGTTGCATTCCTTTTAATAAAAAAAACAAAAAAAACAAACAGCTTCTTACCACTGTATTCATAAAGGACATATACAAAACTGCAAATGGAATGCATGAATTTAACCTGAAATAACACCATTGAATCAAGCTGTAAACGTGTTCCTAGATATTAAAAAAAACATTTCAGAGTAATCTAGTGTTTGCCAAATAATTAGAAAATGTAAAGAATTCTGCAGCAAATTGCATCTGAGTTGTCCAATGAATGTGTTATTTTACAGGTAGATTTAGGGATTGTAATGTTAGCTTAATGATGTGGTTTTGGTGTATAAATCATGCTACTGCAGTCTCACTGCTCAATTCCCTTCTGTTTCAAAGTAAAATCACTTTGTTTATGCAGCCATAACCACATATCTACTGTGCCTCACATAACATACCCCCAAAAACATTTAACAGCACAGTATGTTTACTTTAGAATTCTTATCTCCTGCTCTGTTACTTGAATGTCACTATCACACACTGTTGCCTGCTGCAGGCTCTAGAAAGTAATTACCATAGCAAGAGATAAGAAATTCAAAATTAAACACACAGTGTTATAAGGAAAACTAAAATATTTTGATGTAGATAATTTTTTAGGGTGTGTGTTGGTATGCTGTCTGAGTCAGGGCTGCATATACAAGGTGATTTAACTCCTAAATGGTAGAGAATTGAGTAATGAGCAGTTAAACTGCAAGGAGAAGCTCTATACACCATAACCATTTAAGTTGGATTAGTTTGGAGATAGGGTTTCTCAGTTTTTACAGTAGTAAATTTAATGCATTTTCTCTCAGGTTTGCCCCTGACCTACACCAATATTTTTACAAATTATTTCTTTTGAAATTGTCCATCCTCTTAAGATAAGAGATAATCGAAAACTAAACTAAAATTAAATCTAAAACTCTTTCTTTTAGTTAATACTAGGCCTTCATTGCTATTATCAAAATCATTGTCACCTGGATCCCAAAAAGAATCTTCTATCTCATTCCTTCCACAGTTTAAAGACACGCCTGAGGCAGAAGGATGTGAGTTCCAGAGATATCATGGCATACTTCAAGCAGCCTGTGGCAGGAAGTAGAACCGCCATTCGAGCTGCTGATTACATGGGCACCACCCTCCAGCTCCTGACAGAGAAAATGAAGCATTTTCACCAGAGACCTTTCAATATCTCAGGTACTACACAAGTCTTTTAAACACTACAACTACAATTTGCATGACACTGCTCACACATCGAAAGAACTTGTAGCATAGTCATATTGTCAATAGACCCTGAGCGGCCTGCTATTGAATTCCTGGAGTTCTGAATACCAAGTGGGTACTCATATCCTAACTCAGGGCACCCATACATCCCCATAAATTGAGTCTCTTGGTTTCTGTAACCACATGCTGTCCCATGTGGCATCAAAAAAAATGAACAGAAGGGTGTCACATGACAGAAACCATGTCCATTTCTCCAGAGTGATAAGGTTAACCCAACACAAGAAATTTATCCAGTTTAAATGCAGGACCACAGGAGAACACACAAACATAAAGGGTTAAGCGTAGGCAAGATTACAAACTTAATTACATTCTAAATAAGGATCTTACACTGCTGGCAAGCAGGATTGATTTAGTTACAGTTAAATGGGAATTGTCACTTCCCAAGATTTTTAAAGTTACATACTTACTCTATATCTAAAAATATTTTTTTTGAAAGTTCAAACAATGCAATTGAAATTAAATGTAGAAGTCCACACTTCTTTAGCCTGCAACTGGACGCTTCCATCTTATTTCCCTGTCAGTCATTGTTATAAACTGTGTCGCTTGCACCTGGCAGTCGATTATGTGAAACATACAAGGAATATGAGAAATTAAACCATGTTTTTATTTCTACTATTCATTTGCAAGGATTTGCCTTGTCTGACCAGGATAATGTGATTTTCTAAATCATTAAAGGGACACTATAGTCACCAGAATAACTACAGCTTATTGTATTTGTTTTGGTGAGTTTAATCATTCCCTTTAGGCTTTTTGCTGTAAACACTGTCTTATCAGATAAAATGCAGTGTTTACATTACAGCCTAGGGATAACTCCACTGGCCACTCCTCAGAAGGCTACTAGAGGTGCTTCCTGGGACAGTGCTGCACAGTGAGCAGCACTGCTATTCAGTGTCTCCAACCTCTGCATAGAGACACTTAACTTTTCTCATGGAAATGCATTGATTCAATTCATTTTTATGAGAAGATGCTGATTGGTCAGGGCTGTGGTTAGCTCTGCCCCTTAACTGCCTCCTTGATAGTCTCAGCCAATCCTATGGGAAAGCATTGTAATTAGCTCAGAACAACACTTCTGATGATGTCTGCCAAGCAGACAGATCAGGGGCAGAGTCAGCAGCTGCACACTTGAACAAAAGTAAGATTATACCTTGTCGCGGAGGGGTGGGGGATATAATGTTTGTGTTCCTGACTCAAAAGTGTTATTAATATGAATTTAAAAGAAAACTGAGTATCCTATGGGAAAAGAAAACTATAGTTTCTTTCAATATACTAATGTGTGGTTTAAATTCCAGAGAAGTGAGAATTCCCCTTTAGTCCAAAAAACTTTTCACAACTTAAAGGAGCACCCAAGAAACCATAACCACAACAGAATTGTATAGGAATGTAACCATTGGTAAAGGAATGCTACCAAGTATGCTTAAAGTGCTATAGTAAAGTTTCAGCAAAGACTCCAGAATAATGAATAATGCCAGGAATCACGTAAATTAATTTTCAGATTTGCTGACAAAGAACCAGATGGATGATATTTTTAAGATGTCGGGTTGTGCCAGCCAGCATCTTCCCAAGGTTTGCCAGGATAGTCCTTACCGAACCATAACTGGAGAGTGTAATAACCGGTGAGCTATTACTTTTTCTGTACTGACAGCTACATGAGCAGAGGCCAAGCTTTGAGTGACAGGCATTGAGGCATTTCTACAATCTTAATCAATACATTGGCAGATTCAAGAAATTGATCTCAAAATCCTAGATCAAATCTGTAGTTTGAGAATTTATGTCGTCAAGCTTTCCAGTTGGTGAAAGTACTATGAAAAAAATAGCAGCATGGAAAAGAGGAGAAGGACAGAATGGTAATCAGATAGAGTGTCCGCTGCAGGACTTGTTAATCAGGAATATGAAAAACTAGAGCTGATGTAAGATAAAAGACACTATTTCCATATCTTGTACATGTTACTTATAAAGGAAAAAAAAACAGATACACAGGCAGTGGTGGAACTAATGTAGAGAGGTCCATTTTTATCTCTCTCTAGTGCAGGAGTAGCCAAAAGGTAGAGCTCCCATGATATACCAGTTGGGAATCGACCATTTGCAGGGTTGTATATGTGAGTAGTGTTTGTGTGTTTTAATGTAAGAATGTTTTTGTTTAGATTATGTGTACATGTAGGGATGTATGTGTATGTACTATTGCCATTGGAATGCAGTGGTGTACTTGTGTGTATTGTTTGCGTTAGAATTCAGTAGTGTGTTTGCATGTAGTGTTGGCTTTTAAATGCACATGTGCTTTTGTGTGTAGTGTTGGTTTACATTTTTGTATAGCATTGGTGTTTGAATGTAGGGATCTGTTTGTATATAATTTTGGAGCTTGAATGCAGAGGTGTGCTTATATGTCATGTTTGTATTTGATTGCAGGTATGTGTTCTCATGTTGTGTTTGTGTTTAATTGCTAGGATGTATGCAAATACACAGATACAGGACCAGTGCAAGGATTTCTGCCACCCCAGGCAAATATCCATTTTGCCGCCCCCCATGAAAGAAAATACAATCTCACTGTCAGACACATACTCAGTCACTGACAGACATACACTCACTCACTAACACACATAAAGACAGACATAAACTTACTCACTCACTGACACACATACTCACTGACAGACACACACACACACACTCACTGACAGACATACACTCACTCACTAACAGACAGACAGACACACACACACACAGACACTCACTGACATACATACACTCACTCACTGACACAATTTTATTTTTTGAGGCCTATCCAGCCTCCCTACCTCCTTGGGGGTCCAGTGTGGGACAACTTCTCACTCCCCCAGCACGCTATTCAGTGCGCAGGGGCCAGAATTACATCATATTCCGGCTCCAGGCATCACAGGTGCGCAAGTGAGGAATAGAAAAGTAAAAGAACAGTCTCCCTCACCGCCCACACTGCCATCTGCCTCCTCTCCTCTGTCATTCATCGGCAGAGCAGGCACCTGCCATCAATGTAAGCAGGTGCCTACTCTGACATATTGAAGAAGCACAGCTTCGGGGGCGCCCTGAGGTGGCCCTGTGACAGGGCTCCTGTGGGTGCCTGGAGGATTGGCCCGGCACTGAGGGGGGAGGCTCAAGAGCCGCTCGCCCAGTGATGTGGCCCCATACTTACATAGATATACATACACATGAACACAAACAGATAAACACATATAAATACACTGACCATATACACACCCTGACACACAGATAGACACCCTGACAAACAGATAAACACACTGACACAAACGATATGCACATTGACAAATACACACACTCTGACACACAGATACACAAAGTGACGCACTCATCTGATGGGAGTGTGGGATTTAGAGCAGCTCTGTCCTTGCTTCTCTACCCCTTGCTGCCTGTGTCACCTCCTCTTCTGCCTCCCACATTGCGCTCTATGTGTATCTTGGAGTGAATGACAGGCTCCCACTTCCTCATAGTCTGCCCCTACAGAGGCCGGTACGCGCTATTAAATTAGCCTGTGCAGCAATGGCCCTAAGTGCAAGCGCCACCTGACTGCCCCCCCCAGATGTCTTATCGGCTGCACCTGTGGTAATTTCGCTGTTGTACACAGGGTTATTCACTACAATGAGAATTCAAAGTAAGTTCAATGTGAATTTAAACTTTTGGGCCAGAATACCTAATCATCTCTTTATAGGAGGAATCCCAGTCTTGGAGCTTCCAATACAGGATTTACACGCTTATTACGTGCTGAATATGAGGATGGCATTGGGCTCCCGAGGGGATGGACTGAAAACCGTCCCATTAATGGCTTTCCCCTACCTTTGGTAAGAGAATCCTACTATATTCATAATGTCCATACCCCCACAGTAGTATTTATTATTATTATTTTTTTTAAAGCCAAATTCATGAACATGAATTTCATTAGCAATGGCTGCAATCATGTATACACACATTGAAGAGGTTAAGCATGGTAGGTGGTGGGGCAATACAATAAGCATGGCAACAATGTACTCCACCTAAAGGGGACAAATTATAATCATCATACAATTCAGGGAGATTTTATGCAGATTATAGATATGTAGGAGTCTGCAGAAACTGGGACCTATATAATGTAATAACACATATTGTATGCAGAATTGTATTCCAATGTTGGTTGTGTAAAATAAATGTATAATCCATGGTTTGCTTATTAAACAATAATGTGGTGTTTTCGTGGGATTTAGGAATTATAGACCAAAATTGGGAAAATTGAGAATATGCGTCCATAATATCTATTTATGTCTAGCCTACAATTAACTGTTTATTGAATATATCTAAATTTTAATTACTGGCTATATAATCATGTTATTATTTCTATCTATAAGAGAAAATTAATATGAATGAGAAATATTTACTGGTTATTATGTTAATGAATGTTTACTGCACATTTACCTATAGATCATAGTAAATCATTTTATAAAGAAAGAATATTTACCCTACTTACTTTTTTAATCAGGCACGCTTAGTATCCAATGAAATTGTCCGTTTCCGAACTGAGGATATTACTTTAGACTCTGGCCGGTCCCTCATGTTCATGCAATTTGGCCAATGGACAGATCACGACCTTGATCTTTCTCCTGAGACTCCAGCAAGAACAACATTTCTGGAAGGAATTGACTGTGACCAAAGCTGTGCACGTGAACCCCCCTGCTTCCCTCTGAGGGTAACTATCTTTAAAAAAAAAAAATCTGTTTATATATTTGCAGAATAGTGATTCTTCAGCATGTAGTCCTAACAGAACGACGTGAATATTTTATAAAAGGCTTCTAACAAGGATCTTTTGAACAGTATATTGTCAGCAATTCAAAGTGAAATTTATATTGTCGGACAAAATGGATGAATTCAGAAGATAACTGACCTGAATTTGTCCAATTTGTCAGTTATGCTCTAAATTTCAGTTGACAAAATGTGCATAAAATGAATATGTTTCAGCATTTGTAGCAGAAATTGCCTAAACATGCATTCTAAAGGTACCGTATTAGTTGAAGAATGCTTCTCAAGAGCAGATAACCAAAAAGTGACGTGCTCAAAAAAATAAATAAAATATATATATATATAACTAGGTAAAAACATATGAATAAAGTGTATACAATCCAACAGCATTCACCAACAAAGTGAAAATAAAACACCTAATACAACGGTGGTTTGTATTGTATTGCCAAAATGCTTCTCATTTAGAAAAATTGCTTTGATCTATATTAATAATATTTAATCATAATTAAGACCTCAAGTCTTGGTATGCTGATATGTAGTTCCTTCATCCCAAAACATTTTATTTCAGTGTTTACTGTTATAAATACTCAATAAAGGGAAGTAAAAATGTTACTTACTTCTGCTGCGCTTCTGTATTGCTACAATATCTTCATCCCATGATGACTTGTGAATTTTAGCATGAGTGCT
Source organism: Pelobates cultripes (assembly GCA_933207985.1). Lineage (NCBI taxonomy): Eukaryota > Metazoa > Chordata > Amphibia > Anura > Pelobatidae > Pelobates > Pelobates cultripes. The sequence continues at coordinate 56,773,849 of OW240912.1, forward strand.
GGCATTTCTTCAGAAAAAAAAAAACATGTATCAAAAAAATATCAAAAAAAAGTATCAAAAATTTATATAAAAAAAGTACATTTTAAGGATTTAAAACATGCATTCCTGACCCTATAGAGTTAAAACCACAATTTAGATGGCTTGCCCCCCTTAGTCCCCTTAGAAGGGGTTAAAACTCACCTTATTTCCAGTGCCGCGGGTCTTCCAGCACTGGCCCATCCCTCGTATGCTTCCTTGTTGACATCATCAAAATTTACAGTTTTTAGCCAATCCAATGCTTAGCTATAGGGCAAGGAGGCTGGATGGGGGCGGGGCCAGACACTGTTTTGGCAAATCAATGCCTCCACGTAGAGATGTATTGAATTAATGCATCTCTATGAGGAAAATTCAGCGTCTCCACGCAGAACATGTAGATGCTGAACTGCAGTGCTGCCTACTGTGCAGCAATGCACCAAGAAGCACCTCCTATGGCCATCTGAGGAGTGGCTACTGGAGGTGTCCCTAAGAGGCAATATAAACACTGCCTTTTCTCTGAGAAGGCAGTGTTTGCATGAAAATGCCTGAATGGAATGATTATACTCACCAGAATAACAATATTAAGCTGTAGTTGTTCTATTGACTATAGTGTCCCTTTAAAATAAAGAATAGCACAATCAATAGTCAACTTTTAGTTGTGTTAAAATTGGAGAGATGATGCAAAGAATCGTTTGTATAACTGTTGGAGAATATTAAATCCAGAAGAGCGAGATTATACGTTCTATTCAAACGTCCATCAGTCATACACCAGAATTGATTACTTTCTGGTTAGGGCCGACACTTTGGATCGAGTCAGTAAAGTTAAAACTGGACCTATAATATGGTCTGACCATGCACCAGTATGCTTAGTTATAAACAATAATGCCGAATATAAATGCAGAGATAGGTGGAGATTAAATGAAACTTTATTAAAATCGGAAAATAACATAGAAGAAATGCGAAATCAGGCTAGAGAGTTTTTTGAAAGTAATGATACTGGGGATGTTTCAAATGCTGTGTTGTGGTGTGCTTTTAAATCATATATGAGAGGATGTCTTATAAAATTGGGCGCTAATGTAAAAAAAAAAGAAGGGAAAAGAGTTGAATGAGCTTAATATAGATTTGGCAAACTTGGAACGTCTTCATAAGATTACCTTAGATTATAAAATTTTGGAGGATATGAAAGAGATTAGAAAAAAATTTTTAGTAAGAACTCAAGAGAAAATAAATAAAGCAATGTTAATATTAAAGCAGGGATGGTATTATGGAAACAATAAAACAGGGAAAAATCTTTCAAATAAATAAAAAAATAAACTTCAATCTATAAAATTCATAATAGCTGGAAAAAAAAAACTTTTTTCGCCAACCCAAATTGCCAATGCATTTGAAGAATATTATAAAAGTTTATATAATTTGAAACTTAATGAGCCGTCCGAAGGGGAAATACAGCAGTTTTTGGATAAATTAAATCTGCCAAAAATATCTATTGAGAAACTAAGTCAGCTAAATGCTCCATTCTCCATTCAGGAGATTAGTAATACTATTAAAGCATTAACAGCGGGCAAAGCCCCAGGACCAGACGGTTTTTCATCGATATTTTATAAAAAAATTAAACAATATAATTTCCCCATATATATTGAAGACATTCAACGAATTTGCTACTCATAAAGTTATTCCATCGGAAATGCTCCAGGCCTCTATAATGCCAATCCCTAAACCAGACAAGGACCCAATATATACTTCAAACTATAGACCAATTTCTCTTATTAATCTAGATATTAAAGTGTACTCTAGAATTCTGGCTGATAGACTTAAACAAAATAAACCAGATATTGTACATTTAGACCAGAGTGGGTTCGTAGAAGGCCGGGGTACGTCTGATAATATCAGGAAATTAATGAATGTCCTATATCATGCAGCCCAAAGTTCGACCCCTTTTGCCCTGGTCACCCTCGATGCCGAGAAGGCCTTCGACCGTGTTCACTGGAAATACTTGGAAGAGGTTTTGAAGGCCTTCGGCATAGAGGGCGTCTTTAAGGAGTGTACAATGGCATTATATACAGATCCCCAAGCCAGAGTTTCAGGATTTATGTTTCAATCGAAATGGTTCCCAATTAGAAATGGGACGCGACAGGGCTGCCCTTTGGCACCCCTGCTATACATTCTCTCCATAGAGCCATTGGCAGCTGCGATTAGACAGAATGAGGGTATCAGTGGGTTAAAGGTGAACACAGTGAAGAACAAAATTGCACTTTATGCAGATGATGTTCTATTGACTCTTACGGATCCTATTAGATCTATTCCAGCGGTATTTCATCTGATTAAAGAATATAGCAAAATTTCAGGCTATAAAGCAAACATAAATAAAACACAAATCCTGTTAAAAGGTTTAGTTGGGACCGGGGAAAAAAAGCTTAAGAAGGAATTTAAATGCGACTGGGAAGCCAGGAATATAAAGTATTTAGGGGTAAGATTATCCTTGGAATATAGAGAAATTGGAGAACTTAACTATACAGAAATCGCTACCCAATTCAGGAGTATTCTAAAAAATTGGAGAGGGTTAGAACTGTCGTGGTTGGGAAGAATCGAAGCAGTAAACTCCTATTTACTCCCTAAACTGACATTCTTATTTGGTAATCTCCCGTTGAGGGTGTCATCCCAGACGAAACGCGGTCTTCAAAAACAAATATCACATTATATATGGCAAGATAGGAGACCTAGAGTGTCATTGGAAATATTACAGAGAGATTGGAAGGAGGGGGGGGTTTCTTTTCCGGACGTACAAAAATTATATACGACTAATATGGTAGTACATTTAATTAAGTGCGATAATTTTACAAAATCAAGACCTATTTGGTTAGTTATTGAAAAATCGGACTTGGGTAATATCGAACCTTTATTTCTTATGTGGTGCGATAGCGAATTTGTAAAAAATATAAAATCGAACAATCCGATTAATAATACAATGATCTATATAGCAAAATATTTAAAGAAAAAATATGGCACTAAGTATATATCAAGGATTGCCCCACTAACATGTTTAAAACTTTATATAAAAGACATAAATATACAAGAATGGGAAAAGTGCGGAATTGCAAAATTTGCGGAAATATTAGATGATAATAAAATATTGTCATTCCCAGAGTTACAGCTTAACTACAACCTTCCTTCCAAAGAAATATTTAATTATTTAAGAATAAAATCTTTTATCATAGGGAAAACTTTTTCGGAAATCTCTCAAATTGACCAGTTTATACCATTTCACCACAGGAAAAAAATTGCCTCCAAGTTTAATCAATTTATAAGAAGCCAAAGGCAAATAGATAAATTGTCAGCAATGAATAAATGGGAGCAAGAACTTCATTTTTCTTCTCCGGTTGAAGATTGGCTTTTGGGCTTACAATTAGTAAAAAAAACATATTCGTGGGGTAAATATACAGGAAGTGTACTTTAAACTTGTGTATCGATGGTATCTGGTGCCCACTCGCCTTCATAGATTTCAACCCACACTTCTACCAGATTGTTGGAGATGTGGTAGGGAACTAGGCTCATTCTCCCACATATGGTGGGACTGTGAAGAGTTGAAACCTATGAAAGCAATTTTATCGGATTTTGTAAATTTTGCTCTGAATGCACAAACTGTTATTATGGCTCAAACGGTCCTGTTTCATTTAACCCCTTCCCGACCGAGGATGGTTCAGGACCGTCATCGGCATTTTTGGCTTGCCGACCGATGACGGTCCTGAACCGTCCTAACGGTCCTAGTTACTTACCTGATCGCCGTCGTTCCCCCGGCGGCGATCAGCGTGGCTCCGGTTGTAGGGAGACTGCCTGCAGCCCAGACAGTCTCCCCACACTGAATTAGGACCCCTGTGGCCATGTGATCGCTTAACACAGCGATCACATGGTCACAATAGGTGTCCATGTGTCTGCCTGCAGGGGGACTGTCTGTGCTGACAGGCAGTCTCCCTGCTGTAAAATCTAGTGTTAATAAAAAAAATAAAAATAATTATATATGTGTATATATGATATATAGACATATATTATATCTATATAATATATGTCTATATATCATATATATATAATGTCATACTAAGTGTATTTTTATATTAATATGTACTTATATTAATATAAAAATACACTTATAATTAAATTACACACGTATATATATAATATATATAATAACTATATATATTGTATATACATATTATTATAAAATATAAATAATAAGTAATTTCAATTAAATAATTTTTTTTTAAATCATAAATTAAAAAAAAAAAATTATATATCTATATGAAATTTTATTCTAACTGTATTTTAAAATTAATATATATATATTTATATCAAAATACACTTAGAATGAATTTGTATATATATCTATGTATATATAAATAAATAAAAATAATATGAAATATACATATGTCCATATACAAAATTACATAAATAATTATATAAATATACACGTAGACTTAAACTATATAAATATGCATATATATTTAAATTCTACGTGCGTATTTATGTAATAGTTTTACATAATTCAGTAATTTTATTGATTGCAATTTAAGGGACCTGCCTGCTAACCCAGGGCGAAATTCCAGAGAATTGAATTTGCTAGCACTGTATTTTACCCTGTAACGTTCTACGACACCCTAAAACCTGTACATGGGGGGTACTGTTTTACTCGGGAGACTTCGCTGAACACAAATATTAGTGATTCAAAACAGTAAAACATATCACAGTGATGATATTGTCAGTGAAAGTTACTTTATTTGCATTTTTCACACACAAACAGCACTTTTATTGATGATATAATTGTTGTGATACGTTTTCCAGTTTTTAAACACTAATATTTGTGTTCAGCGATGTCTCCCGAGTAAAACAGTACCCCCCATGTACAGGTTTTATAGCATTTTTGAAAGTTACAAGGTCAAATATATGGGTCAAATATTTTACATTGAAAATGGCCAGGTTGGTCACGTTGCCTTTGAGAGCGTATGGTAGCCCAGGAATGAGAATTACCCCCATGATGGCATACCATTTGCAAAAGAAGACAACCCAAGGTATTGCAAATGGGGTATGTCCAGTCTTTTTAGTAACCACTTGGTCACAAACACTGGCCAAAATTAGCGTTCAATTTAGTTTTTTTACTTTTTCACACACAAACAAATATGAATGCTTACTTTGGCCAGTGTTTTCGACTAAGTGGCTACTAAAAAAGACTGGACATACCCCATATTGAATACCCTGGGTTGTCTACTTTTAAAAAAATATGTACATGTGGGGTGTTATTCAGAGATTTATGACAGATAATAGTGTTACAATGTCACTATTGATAAATTTTAAAAATGTATGTTTTGAAACCGCAATATCCTACTTGTACCTATAGCCCTATAACATGCAAAAAAAGCAAAAAAGCACGTAAACACTAGGTATTTTTAAACTCAGGACAAAATTTTGAATCTATTTAGCAGTTTTTTTCATTCGCTTTTGTAGATGAGTAAAAGATTTTTCAAGTAAAAGTCAAAAAACATGTATTTTTTTCAATTTTTCATCATATTTTTTATTTTTTTTAAAATAAAATACATGAGATTATATAAATAATGGTATGTAAAGAAAGCCCCTTTTGTCCTGAAAAAAACAATATATAATTTGTATGGGAACAGTAAATGAGAAAGCAGAAAATTACAGCCAAACACAAACACCACAAAAGTGTAAAAATATGCCTGGTCGCAAATGTACAACATCGCAAAAACAGTCCGGTCCTTAAGGGGTTAAATATGCCAAGGGTTAACATAAAATTAATAATTCTTATGATCCATATTTTTATGGCAATTAAACTAGTTATAGCTAGAAACTGGAGAAATATGGGTCCGTTGGTTTGGCAAGATGTTTGTGTACAAGCGGATTATCAATGTAGGATGGAAGCAGGTATAGCATTAAATAAAGTATCCAAGGAGAAACATGAGGAGATTTGGGCCCCTTGGAATAGATATCTTAGTCTTAAAATTAAAACCCCCCTCCCTCCAATGACAACCTAACCTCTCTTAGGAAATGTAACAGCTTTATGTGGAAGTGTAAGAAAGTGTTAATGTATGTAATCTATAGATTTGAAGTGTAAGAAAGTGTTAATGTATGTAATCTATAGATTTGACTGCAGTTAGTGTACAAAAGTATAAAATATGGTTTTATTAATTATGTGTATAATATTATTTGTATAATAATTGATTTTCTGTAATATTTTAAAACCTATTTTTCTATGAAAGTTTGTATATGGATGAAATCTTAAATTTGAAAAATAAAAAATTTATACAATAAAAAAAAATTGGAGAGATGATAACTAATCTTTAAATAAAAACATATACAGTGTATTCATTGTAATTGAGCAACTATGAGTTGTCAACTTATCACAACTTACTGTAAATAAACAAACCTCATAGTGTATATACATATATACATGATAATTACAAATTATATTAACTACAAATATATGCTCTTACATATTAAAAACAAATATTTCTTAAAAGTAGCCATTCTCACATCAAGGTATCTGAATGCACTTTTAATTGTTTCTCATTTCTATTTTTATATCCATTTCTACTGTAGATTCCACCAAATGATCCTCGGTTTCGTAACCTGAGTGATTGTATTCCGCTCTTCCGCTCTGCTCCATTCTGCAATCCTGGATCACCTGTACGTGAGCAGATTAATATACTCACTTCCTTCCTTGATGGAAGCCAGGTGTATGGCAGTGACTATGCTCTTGCTTCCAAACTTCGAAACAACACAAATCAATTGGGTCTGATGGCCATCAACCAGAACTTTACAGACAATGGGCTGCCATACTTACCTTTCGAGACAGCTGAAGAAGACTTTTGTGTTCTCACTAACAGATCTTCTGGAATTCCTTGTTTCTTGGGAGGTGAGGCCTAGATGTTGGATAAACTGTTCAGCTCAAGATAGAAAAAAAATAACACACTTATTGCAGGATGGAAGGTTATCTGTTCAATACTTGCAATATACTGGAGAGTTTATGTAGGGTCTCCTTGTGGGCAACATCTAGTGCTCATTTCATTCAGTAAGGAATGCCAATAAGTGGCACAAACACAAATAAGAGAGAAATACAGTTTGAAGGTTTAAAAAAAACACATTTTTAAAAATACACGGAATAGTACCTTTTATAGCAGTGTTACTTGCGTGCCCTATATGTTGATAATACATGTCTAATGGTCTCTTTTATGGTAAAAAAAAATGCTGTCCATAGTTCTATAGTTGTCCTTAGCGAGAGTTTGTATTTGTTAACTTTTGTATTGTACATTGCTTAAAATCAAATATTAGAGATTTATCCAAAATAGTAGGGTTTTTTCATAGTTTTTCTTTGCAAATTATACAAAATATTATAAGGTAAAATAAAAGCTAGATATTTTATTTGTAGAGATATTTGGGTATCTGAGCTATTAAATCACAAATATTCGCTTGGAAGTAGAAACCTTTTTAAAAATAATGTTCTATATATTTTTAATTAATTAATCAGGAGTTTTATCTATACCAAACGATTATATAGTGAACTAATGATATTAGCACATCAGGCACTTCTTGCCCATATCAAAAGTAAAAAAAAATGCCAGGCAGGTACCTACTGTTTGAGAAATAGAGAAGGCAAATGTTAAGTCTCTTATAGGTGACATTTAATTTGTGTAGTGTGAGCAGTTCCCATTTAGGAAATCATAAAGAGGTTTAGATCACTTGTGCCGTTACAAAGTCTATTGTTTTTTTGGTTGCAGGTGACCCACGTGTCAGTGAGCAGCCAGGTCTCACTGCTTTTCACACTCTTTTTGTGAGAGAACACAATCGAATAGCAACAGAATTACGTAGATTGAATCCAAACTGGTCTGGAGAGACTCTGTATCAAGAAGCTCGGAAGATTGTTGGTGGTATCCTACAGGTACAGTGTGACTTTATAACCTCTGCAAATGATCAATCTTCAGAAAAGTCTTGACTAATAAAATATTTTTTTCAATTTGCAGAAAATTACATACAAAGATTGGCTCCCTCTGCTACTGGGTGTGAATTTCCAAAGATTTATTCCTAGATACAGAGACTACAATGAGTCTGTGGATCCAAGAGTGGCCAATGTCTTTACAGTTGTCTTTCGTATGGGTCATACATTGATACAGCCACTCATCTACAGGCTAGATGATGGTTATCGCCCTTATATGCCAGAACCAACGTCTCCCCTCCATATGACTTTCTTCAATAGCTGGAGAGTGGTGAGACAAGGTAATTATTTTTCATGTGATTTCAATCCTTCAAATTGTTCAATAGACTTGGACATTAATTTTCGGATGTACATGTTTTTGTCTGAATTTCGGCTCTTCATGCATTCGTCTGAAAGAAATACAACAAATTAAACAAAGACAGAATTGCATGTTGGATGAAATTTTGCCTTTGCAATTTGTTCTTTTGTCCGTTTATTCTAGTTTATTACAAGGAGGGAGCTACTGGCTTGTGGCTACCTCCTTGTAATATTTACAAATAGAAACTCCCTGATTTGGTATCCTTAAAGGACCACTATAGTGCCAGGAAAACATACTCGTTTTCCTGGCACTATAGTGCCCTGAGGGTGCCCCCACCCTCAGGGACCCCCTCCCGCCCGGCTCTGGAAGGGGGAAAGGGGTAATAACTTACCTTTTTCCAGCGCTGGGCAGAGAGCTCTCCTCCTCCTCTCCGCCTCCGATCCGCCCCGCCGGCTGAATGCGCACGCGCGGCAAGAGCTGCGCGCGCATTCAGCCCGTCGCATAGGAAAGCATTTACAATGCTTTCCTATGAACGCTTGCGTGCTCTCACTGTGAAAATCACAGTGAGAAGCACGCAAGCGCCTCTAGTGGCTGTCAATGAGACAGCCACTAGAGGATTAGGGGGAAGGCTTAACCCATTGATAAACATAGCAGTTTCTCTGAAACTGCTATGTTTATGAAAAAATGGGTTAACCCTAGCTGGACCTGGCACCCAGACCACTTCATTAAGCTGAAGTGGTCTGGGTGCCTAGAGTGGTCCTTTAAATATGGCATTCCCACGAGGGTACCAACAGAGAGTTAGCTATTAAACGGCTGCAAGATGCACCTGCAGCATAGATCGGAATTTCCTTAGTCCAAATGAAATTCTGAAACAAATATAATGGCTACATTTAGTTCGAAAGTGAATCAACAAAAGGATGAAATTCAGTTTGGGTGAAACAAAAATGTTGTTTGATTTCAATAAAAGAAAAAGTATAAGATTATCAAAACAATATAAAAAAATATCAGGGATTGTTTTTGCAATTTTCTAATAATCTAAATACAATCAGTCGTGTCTTCTAAAAAGCTAAAAATGTATATATTTTGGTGAAAAAGTGTAAATACTGGTCAAAGCTAAAAAAGCTCTTTTTTTTGCAGGTGGAATTGATGTGCTGCTCCGTGGTCTTATGGCAAATCGAGCTAAACTCAACCGTCAAAATCAGCTGGTAGTTGATGAATTGAGAGAGCGTCTCTTCCAGCTGTTTAAACGTGTTGGTCTTGATCTGCCAGCCATCAACTTGCAACGAGGCCGTGGACATGGATTACCAGGTAAGCCAAAATAAAGCCTTCTATTGCGTAGACACATAGCTTTATCACAGTTTGTCGTATCCATCAATTTATCAACCACTTTGGTGTCAGATGATAAATCGTAGTACCTTAAGGAGGGTATGTGATAAGAAGGACTGAGAGCTCCAGAGAGGTTAGTGAATAATTGTGCAAAAAAAAGTTTGCCAAAATCACAAAAGTACTTTAGGAGGATTAGTTTTGTTGCTGTAAATGAAAGTAACACTCCAGCATCCAAGGATACTTAAGCTACTGAAATGCTTAAGAGATTAACTTTGGGCTTCCTCCATCCTACTTAATAAAAGAGAAGATTTCAAAAGAAATTAGCACCTATGTAAACATTCTTAGTTGCACTCTCCCAGCTGTCAATCAGATAGCATTAGACAGTATCAGGGATATTCTAGTTCTGTCCCATGGTAAAACCCTTTTAGTTGGTTTTACTACTTACCTAGATCCCACGAGGTATCCACACCACATCCACTGCATCTAGTCTTCTCTAACAGGAGAACATGGATGTCACTGCTTACAGCAAAACAGAGTCACTATCACTGGCTGCACGTGTCACCAGATAACCCTCAACCACCGAGTATGGTCATGTATCCGCTTGTTTTATAGTGCCATCCAGCATCAATTTGCTAGCGGGGTCCAGGTAAGTTGTTAAATCATGCTAAGATGTTTTCCATGGTTTGCAGTGTTCTTTTAAAAACAGATACATTGGAGTGTTACTTTAACCAAAATAACCCTAATGTAGCCAACTACAACCAAATGCCTTAGAATAGCACAAGTTTTACCTTGATAGGTCTCCCCAAAATCTCATAATCAGCTGCTTTTCGTGTTTTGAGTCCATTTTCCAAGAAACATAATATATGTGTGTGAATATTTATATATATATATATATATATACACACACACACACATACATATTATAATATATTTTTCTTTTCTATTATGAATTCATGAAATAGTTGTTCTGTTTCACAGGATACAATGCTTGGAGGAGATTTTGTGGTTTGTCTGCACCCCGCAACCTCAATGAGCTTACCAATGTCCTAAATAACAGAGAACTGGCTGGGAAATTCATTAATCTCTACGGAACACCTGAAAATATTGACATCTGGGTTGGAGGAGTTGCAGAGCCACTTGTTCGCAATGGAAGGATTGGAGAGCTGCTCACATGTCTGATTGGGAACCAGCTCCGTAGAGCACGTGATGGAGACCGGTAATTCTACTTTAATAACAGAAAGAGGATATCTAATATATATATATATATATATATACATACATACAAACATATACGATATATATATATATATGTTTGCAGTGTTAAAACAAATCAAACAATGATATATTAACAATATGAATTAATCTGCACAGGTTTTATTATGAGAGACCTTCTGTATTCAATGAGGCCCAGAGGAGAGCAATAGAAAGAACAAGTTTTGCCCGTGTTATCTGTGACAACACAAGGATTACCGAGGTACCCCGGAATGTCTTCTTGGGGAACCAGTACCCACAAGACTTTTTAAATTGCTCCAGGATTCCACCACTTGACCTGACCCCTTGGAGAGCTTGAGTGCTAGCTGGTAAGAATCTTTTGACAAGTATTTTGAATGCTGAATTCTCTCAGGGCAGAATTACGGATGTTTACTAAGAATGCTGAATTCTCTCAGCTGCAGATGTTTTACGGATGTTTACTAAGACATGCAAATGTACAGGAATAGAGCCTGGGAAGATTGAAAAAATATAAGGAATAGCAGGAAACCATCCTTTTGAGTAGCACAATATGTACATTAAAGGTACACATTATGCTAGCCAAAAGGATGGTTTATTGCTATTTCTTACCCTATATAGTACCATAAAGACAATGCTCCAATATAGAAGCTTAAATATATTCTGCTGGCACAACGCATAGAAGTAGCATGCCAAAATATTAGTAAATAGACACTAGATCAAAGGACTCCATTCAACAAGACAACAATCTAAAAGCAACATATGAGGAAAAATAGAAATTTTCCCATGTGAAGGATATATTTCCAGGAATATGTAACTATATGCAATATTATACACTACTATCTCAATATTAGGATAAGTTGTAGAATTGTTGTAGTGTATAGTTTAATTGTAGTTTGGAAAATACATTAAACATAAATAGTGTGCATATACATTGTAAAAATACATTGAACAATTGAACAATTTGCCCATAGAAATACATTAGCATCCTATTAGTAACCCTTTCAGGTTGTCTTCACTTTGGTAGGCTCAACACAGTGTCTCTCTGGAACCTTCTAAAGGTTTTGGCTTTGTATTTATCCAGTGGTCATTCAGCATTGAAAGAAACACCCACCAAAACATATATTGCCTTAAATTTACACTTCACTCTCGATTCATTTTGAATTATCATTAACATAGGGGCTGATGGAGCCGCTGCTCCAGGCCCAGGCCCAGGCCCAGGCCCATGAAATAGACCCATTGCTTAAATAAATAAATAAATATATATATATATATATATATATATATATGTATATATATATATATATGTATATATATATATATATATATATATGTATATATATATATTTTTTACTACTCTTCACATGTGGATATAGAGAAACAAAACTTGTGTGGACGGGCTGACAATAAAATTAGTTTATGTAAAGCTAACTTTGCTCACTATGCAAAGGCTCTTGCTGCTTCAGTCTCTCTAACTCTGTGGCATGTTCCTTTTCTTCTACACTCACTACATACACCTTATATCTGTCCCAGACTGTATAACAGGTACTTCTGCCTGCTAGTAATAAGGTAAGGAGAGGAGTGGACCAGTGGGTGCTAGGGGACAGTCCTTAGAAAGCGTGGAGCGAGCGCATTATTTATGCCAAGTTTACAGGGCCGTATCAAGAACCCATTGGGCCTTGTGCTGACAATAAATCTGTCTTATGTCTTTCCACCCCTTTAGCCCATTAAGGACGGCATACATGCTAGCCGTCCTTGGGGACCCGGCTCTAAACGCCGGCTGGCGGCATAGCACGTCCCAGCCATCCTATGTACTTACCCGGTCGCCGGTGATCCCACGACAGCGATTCATCTAGCATCCCAGGGAGTCCCTCTGCTGCCGTTCCGGCCCCCCTGGGCCATGTGATCGTGAGGTCCTTGCGAGGACCTCACGATCACATGGACGGCATAGCCGTCCACAGCAGTGCCAGCAGGGGGAGTGCATGTATAGAATCGTATTGACAGAAAACACTAAAACAGTAATACCTCCCAATCGTCATGTATCTGATGGAGGTGGTGCTGGAGGGAAACTCAAAGGATATAGCTTTAAGAAAACACATACCCTATGATAATGTCTCATTTTCATCTTTCAAGATGGGTGAGGTAAAAGGGTGGGCCCCTGAAGTGAATCACGTAACCAGATCATGTCCAAAAAAATCTTCCTGAGGAATTAGAAGGTTAGCCTGGTGTGAATGCATGTCAGGCTGCCTGGCCAACTAAGGGCATACTATGCAGACAGCACTCTGGCCCTTGCTACATGTACTGGTAAATCTCAGATTGTAGACTCAATTTAGGAGAAATTAAAAATGATGCATCATAACAATTCAGCAGTTATAATAACTCCAATAATAGCAAAAATATGTAAAAATTTGACTACTCCTAAAAAAACAAAAGATAGACTGGATACGTCATTTTAATATTAAAGACATTATTTAAATATATTTTTACTTTATGTTTCAGATAATCATGCATCACCGCGAGAATTATGAAATGCTGGATATGCTGAATCAAAATGTTTTTTGGAGATGAAGCTGCTTATGTTGCTGAATTAATCTGTCCCTTCAGAATTATCTCAAAAATCTATAAACCATTTGTTTAATTTGCAACATATCTATTGAGACAGACAAATAAAATAAAGGATTAAAAAAGACAGTGAATATCTGTGTTGTAAATTTTTTTTTTTCAATATCTGATTTTTATTGATAGAATTTTGCATAAGAGTAAAATACCAGTGGGGATACAGAAAGTAGAAAAAGGGAGGGGGTGGGGTTGGGGGGGTTACAGACGGATTGGATTTTGTACATTTCACACATTGCAGGAGCATTTACATGGTGGGTTGTACATACATGCAGGCATTATGCAATCTGCGTTCTTAGTATAATGACCATACAGTAGTTAAATGCATGTATACATAATATTCATACGTGTTATCTAATATACATAAAGAGAACATCATAACATCTTCGGGTTTTTTCAGCAATGATTCGGACATGGCAGGACTAGAGTGGAATATACTGATCCCACATGCTTAAGCACATTCAGGATGACATATATATCACCTTTAAGGTCCTATGACGCTAAATTGCATTGAGGTGCAGGCGCTAGAGGGACCGTTGATTAATGTTAATGGCTCTTGCTCGAGTGCGTGTGATTTTCCTTGTGGCGGTAAATGAGCGTCTGTTGCTGGGGTGGTAGACCAGGTCAGGAGCTGCGGAGAGGTCAGAGCTGTACTTAGTTTACTGTACCTGGTTCAATATGTGTTAATATTGGTTTTGTGGTCCTAAAGAAGGTGGGAGGGAGCCTCTGATAGGGGAATTTGTCTCCTGACATTCCCTGTTTTAGATTTAAGTAGTTTGACTAAAGTATTGCCTACTGGTGTGTTCTGGTGAGTATCATATATACGCGTGAGGTCTGTCAATCCGGCCACAGAATCACGCCATCCATTGTGCATTTGCTTAGTCGATGGCCCTTTAGATTAGTCATTTAGGAGTGTTTGAGGAGTTGATGTAGAAGAGGTAGAGGGTAGATGATGAACAAGGTAAGATGTGAAGAAAGGGGGGCGGGGAAGGCGAGGTAGAGGGACAGGGGAATAAAGGAGAGAGTAGAGAAAGGAGAGGAGGGAGAGAGGAGAGGAGCGAAAGAGATGTTAGATCAGAGAAGGTAAGAGACAAGAGACAAGAGGCAGGGGACATGAGACATGAGACCCTCACATCCGAGCGACCTTAAATGTAGTGTGAGAGAGCCTTCCATCCTAGAGACGGAATTTATTCCGAGTCGATGCGGTGTTTGTACGTGGTTTCCCATCCTTTCCATTGTCCGTTGAATTTGGTCGTGTTCCCTTTTGTTGCCCATTCCTTTTCATAGAAGTACGTAGTGTTTATTCTGTTAAGCAGTTCTTTTGCTGATGGGATAAAGTCACTCTTCCAATGAGACGCAATGCATAATTTTGCCGCAATCAGAGTATTAAGAACAGCTGCCGTCGAAGGGAGTTGGTTCATGGTCGGTAATAGATGAAGCAAGTAAAAGTCAGGACGTAGGGAGAATTGTAGCCCGGAGATAGAGTGTATGACGTTCTTCACGTAGGTCCAAAAAGTACCCAGGTGTGGGCATTCCCAGAAAATGTGTAGTATAGTGCCCCTTCCACTATTGCACCTCCAGCATGTAGGAGCAACCGTTGAGTATATTTTGCTCAGCCTATCGGGCACTAAATACCATCTCATTAGTACCTTAAAGTATGCTTCCCATAGATTAACACATTTGGTGGATTTTTTGGTAGTTGCTATCGCAGATAGCCAGTCCTTGAAATGAAACTCTGTACCCAAGTCTTTTTCCCAGTTTAGCATATAAGGTAATTTAGTTTCCTTGGACTTGTTTAATTGGGCTAGGTAGCACAATGAGAGGAATTTCGGCGGGTTACGAGTTGTGCTTATGTTATAGCAAGTGTTGCCTATTAAGCTAAGTGTTGATGGGTCTTGATATTTAATATTTGCAGTGTGCAATATATGCTTGACTCTCAAGTAGAGGAAGATATCCCTATGTGGTAGGTTGTGAGAGACTTGTAAGTCAGGGAATGTGCGAAGGCCC
The DNA here is from genome assembly GCA_933207985.1 of Pelobates cultripes. Taxonomy (NCBI): domain Eukaryota; kingdom Metazoa; phylum Chordata; class Amphibia; order Anura; family Pelobatidae; genus Pelobates; species Pelobates cultripes. The sequence goes on from OW240912.1 coordinate 56,789,334, forward strand.
TTGGAGTTATACAGGGAGTAGACATGGGTTAAGCCTTGGTGATGCCAGTGCAATATCGATAAGTCTGGTGATATTATAGATAGGACTCGTAATGGTGCCAAATAGAGAAATTCTTGATTGGAACAGAGGTTCGAGCTCCATGCTTTCCAAGAGTTCAGAAGAAATTTTGTGCATGGCAACGGTGGGTGGGTAGGGCATTTCTTTTTTGTGGCCCACATCGTGTCAGATAGGGAATGGAGTTGGTTACATGCTTGTTCAAGTTTAAGCCAAATTGGGCTGGTTTTCTCTGACATAATGTCCAGGCTCTGTGCTAGCGTGGATGCTTTGTAGTAGTTTGTGATATTGGGAACGCTCAGGCCACCCTGATGGATGGGGTTCCATAGGGAGTGAGTAGCGACTCTCGGAGGTTTTCTTTTCCAAATGTGCGCGTTGATAGTTGATTGGAATTTCGTGAGAATTGATTTGGGAAGAGTAATGGGCAGTGTTCTAAAAAGATATAGAATATGAGGGAGCGCCATCATTTTAACCGAATTCACTCTTCCTATCCAAGAAGTGTTCAAATTATCCCAGGATTTCAATTGGTTGGATATTTTCAGTAGGACTGCCTCATGATTTTCTTTTATAGTTTGAGAGTGTGATAGCGTAAGTTTGATGCCTAAATATGTAACGGAAGTCTTGCGCCAATCAAAGGGGAATTGTAATTTCAAATCGGTTGTGACCTGGGGTTCGAGGTTCAGAGGGAGTATTTGTGTTTTGCTGATGTTATTTTTATAAAATGACAAGTTACCATATGAGGCAAGAGTGTTCATGAGATGGGGAATGGCACATCTAGGATTTGCTAAAAAAAGGATAACATCGTCTGCAAATAAAGCGAGCTTCTTTTCCCCTGCTGGTGTGGTAAAGCCTGGCAATAAGGGGTCTTGTTTGATTGTTCGAATGAGAGGCTCTAAACATAAGATAAATATGAGAGGGGATAGGGGACACCCTTGTCTTGTTCCATTGGAGATGTCAAAGCTTTTAGATAGGAATCCTGAGTTCAGTACTTTCGCCGATGGCGCGGAGTAAAGGGCCAGAATGCTTGTGACGAAGGATTCCGAGAATCCATAAGCTTGTAGGACAGTTTCCATGTACGTCCAATTTAGGCGATCAAAAGCCTTTTCTGCGTCCAAGGCCATTAAGACCCCGGACATACGTTGGCGAGTTGCCCAGTCGATGAGGTCCATGCAAAATCTGGTGTTGTCTCCCACTTGCTTGCCAGGCACGAAGCCTGCTTGTTCTTCCGAGACCAAGGTAGACAGCAAGGGTTTCAATCTTGTGGCTATAAGTTTGGCATAGAGCTTCACATCGGCATTTAATAGCGAAATTGGTCTTAGATTGCCACAGGTAGTGGGTGGTTTATTTGGCTTGGGTAGGGTAATGATGTACGCTTCCAGCATAGTTCTAGGGAAGTGGCCAGTTTCTTTTATTTTATTAAAAAGTTTGGTTATGTGCGGGGAAAGGTATGGTTCTAATTTGAGATAATAGTAATTCGGGAGACCGTCTGGGCCTGGGGCTTTGTGCCTGGGGAGAGATTTAATAGCCGCAGCTACTTCTGATTCCGTGAACGGGGCAGTGAGTGTGTTATTTTGTTGTTGTGAGATTTTTGGCAGTTGTATTTTTTCTAGGTAAGTTAGAATGTCTGTTTTGTCTGGAGTGTGCGTGTTCTCGTTTGCGTTTAGGTTGTATAGTTCCTCATAGAAAGATGCTAGTTCATTCACTATGTCGGTAGGATTGTATATTTTTATCTGTGTTTTTGAGAGAATGTATGGGATTTTCGTTTGAAGATATTTGGATTTCAGTTGGTTTGCTAGCAATTTTCCGGCCTTATTGCCCATGCCATAATAGTGACGTTGAAGTCTAGCTGCGTTAGTGGTGAATTCTTTGACTTTAATTTTTAGTATCTCGTCACGCGTTTCCGTTATTTGTTTCGTCATGGTACGGGAAGGGGTTAATTTGTTGACGTTTTCCAGCTTCGTGAGTTTCTGAAGCAACTTTCGTTGTAGGTTATGAGATTTCTTCTTGTTAATTGATCCTATTTTGATAAATTCACCTCTGATCACCGCTTTATGAGCGAGCCATTGGTTTTCTATTGATGTATCATTCGTTGTGTTGATTTCGAAATAGTTTTGCAGTTCGCGGGCAGTCTTCTCTAAATTTGAAGGTGTGTCAAGAATGGATTCGTTTAATCTCCATTTGCCTCGGCCTCTCGTTGGGTAAGGCACTGCTATTGTGATAGTTATTGGGGCATGATCTGACCATGTTCTGGTCCCTATCATTTGATCTAAAAGATGAGGCAATGTGGATTTATCTATCAAGCAGATATCTATTCGTGTATATGTTAAGTGGACCGGGGAGAAGTAAGTGAAGTCCTTAGCAGCTGGGAATAGGTTTCTCCATGTATCATAGAGATCATGCGAAAAAATGAGATTGGAGAATGATTTGCTGTTGTGGATGGTTAGTTTGTTAGGCTTTTTATCGTTGGCGCGTTGAACATCTAATGTAGGGTCTAGTGTACAGTTGCAGTCACCGCAAATTATAACATGTCCTTGTTTTAGTGAGGAGATTTTTTTATGGCTTTGTTGAGAAAGGAGAATTGAGCCTCATTTGGTGCATATAATGATGCTATCGTCACTTGAATCCCGTTGAGGTCTCCCACTATGATTAGTAATCTCCCATTTGGGTCAACATGTTGTTTGGTAGGGGTGAATACCCAGTCTGCATGTAGTAGGATGGCTACACCTTTGGATTTGTTTGGCGCATAAGCATGATAAGCTAAGGGGTATTTGGAGGATCGTAGATTAGGAGGGTTCTTTTTACAAAAATGAGTTTCCTGGAGGCATACTATAGCGGCATTGGATTTGTGCATATCTTTTAGAGTTTGTCTTCTTTTGTACGGGCTGTTGAGGCCTTTGACATTGAGAGAGAAAATTTTCATCGTATTAGCCATTGATTGATTGTGTGGCATTAGAGGTTGTGCTTAGGTGTCTTGTTCTTATGATATGAGGGGCAGGCTCAATCGTTTGTGATGTCCTTCCTCTCCCATTGAATGCGGGTCCCAGCCTCTAACTTGTAGATCATGAAACAGGACTAGCAAAATATAAAGTGTATAATACAAAATAAAAATGTAGAAATGTAAATTAAGACGGGTCACACCGTATACTGGTGTATGATAGGTAGATGTTTCTAACCTGCATACGGTGCCCAACACTATGTACATTTATAGCATATGCACGTGTGAAAGCTGGTATATGGGAACGTGTACTTGTGATACAACAGATGCAACTGCATCGCTTATCTCAATTTTAAAGCCCTAGATGAAAATACATCCCAGGAAGGATTTTAGAGTAAGCTAAAAAGAGATACTGTATTTAACAAATTTGTGGGTGATGCAAGCGCGTGCGCTCATCTCCTCAGTCAAGTAAGTTGGGACTGGTAGTATATTATTGTGCCGTTTTAAGTGGGTCTAATTGCACGTGAACAGATAAGCGGTAGTTTGCACTAATAGTGCTGCGCGTATTAGGTTCAGTGGTTTTAATCTACCATTTTGTGGGCATCAATCCAAGTGCAAGAATACGGTGTTTAAATTTATCACCCGCAGTTGGGTACAGATAAAATCAGAATCTGTAGTAAGTTGCCAATAGCGACCGTCGCGGGAAACCAGGCTGATAGAGGCCCCATGTTACAATGAGCTCTACGAATCGGGCATGTACAGTTATTCATTACCACATTTCCATAGTATCTACTTATTAAGCATATATTATAAAGAAAAGAGTTAAGGCATATAACCTAGCTAATTCTTAGAGTCAATTGTGCTGAATTTCAGTGCAAACTTGAATAACATGTTGCATAATAAGAAAAAAGAAAAAAATATAAAGAGAATAATTAACTTAAAAACTTGTCAACATAACACAGTATAGGTTATACTCATCGCTTCACTAGTGCGTTGAGACAGAGGCAGTTCATGGTTTTGTAGTTGACGATCCCGTCATATTCCAATCCGCCTGAAGTTTCTTCGGGGAAAGGTCTGTTGCTTGTGCAGCGTGTGGAGCTGTGGTGGTTGCATTCCAAAGACCCCAGGAGGTGATTATCTTCATGCCTTCGGCTGGTTCGGTTATAACCAGTGTTCTGCCTTGTCTCCATACCAGAAGTTTCGTTGGGTAACCCCACTTGTAGGAGATGTTATTGTTGCGTATGGTTTTAGTGATTGTTATGAATTCTTTTCGGCGTGCCATAGTGGAAGCTGATAGGTCAGCAAATAAAAATATATTTTTAAAGGGTTCAGGTAAAGTGCCTGTCTTCCTTGCTGCGTTAAGCAGAGTGTTCTTGTGTGCAAAGTAATGGAACTTCACAATAGTGTCTTTAGGGACATCCTGCGCCATACGTGCCGGGCGTGGAAGTCTGTGCATGCGGTCAAAGGTCCATGCAGAGTCAGGTAAGTCTGGGACCAAGATTTTGCAGATAGATAGTATATAAGCAGGAAGAGAGTCGTGGGAGATATCATCCGGTATACCCCTGAATCTTACGTTCTGCCTTCTGGATCTATCCTCTAGATCTGCTAATTTTAATTGAAGTGTAGTATTGTCTTCTGAGAGTTTCTGAAGTTTATCTACAACTTCGTTGTGAGCTGCACACAGCTCGTCGGTTTTGTTTTCTAAATGGTTGGTTCTTTCACCCAGCGTTGAAATTTCCTTCCTCAGTTCTCTGTCGATTTGCAGGAAATCCTTCCTAATGGTAGAGCGGAGGTCTTGCAGCATTCTATGCAGACTTCGTTCTGTAATCGCAGAGTCGGATACTTTGGAGGAGATTGATTCAGCATCTGACTGGTCGTCCGACAAGCCAGGTGCATCGCCGCCATCTTGTTTTTCTTTCCTCCGGTCTTTTTTCCGGGTTTTCACCGCGTCCATGATCTTGAGCTGCTTGGGGGGTGACATAGTCGTGGGGTATCCCCTTGGGAGCACGGGTGGGAAGATAAGTTTGCAGTTTTTGCTTTTGTTGTCGCTATCAGGCTGGATTTTCGGCGGAGCTCTCAAGCCATGCGTCCGCACTCGCCGGAAGTCGGACACGCCCCGTAAATTTTATTTTTAAGGTATTTTTTGTTTAATCTTATTGTTTAATAGAATAATTTTCAAAATACTACAAGCAAAGACCACATGACTATCCACAATATTTTTCAAACTAATTCACTAAATTGTCTGGAATCGACCAAACTATTTGAACTTTTAGGTCAAAATAGCTAATCTGGATAAAATGGATTTGAAGTGTTCTTACAATTTAGTTGTTTTTTTTTTAACCTAAAATGTTAAATTCCATAATCAGTTGCCAGTAATTCTAGTTTATCAGCCTCAATACATACAATAAAAAACAGAAAAAAGTAGCTTGCACACTACCCCAAATTCCACATTTAAATAACTGGAGTTTTTTTTTAGTATCGCTCCAATGGCCATTCAAGTGTAAGTTCACCTGCCATGTCAAGGCACTAACAATTCACCTTGCTATCTTCAGCAGGAAAATCTCTAATTAGACAGATAGGGATATTTTTAAAAACTTACACACTTATTAACCTTTAAAAGAACACAGGGGGTGGGTTTAATTAAAGTTTACTAAGGATTCCTGAGTTCTCAACACTATGAAGATAATGTTAAACCAGGCATTTTTTCCCTCTGTAAAAAAGGCAATAAATCTGTCGTATGTCTCTCCACCCCTTTAAACCCTTAAGGACGGCGGGCGTGCTACGTGCTTACCCAGTCGCAGGTGATCTGACGCCGGCGATCGCGGTGGGGGGACTCACTTGGCATCCCAAGAAGTCCCCCTGCTGCTGTTCTGGCCCTCCTGGGCCATGGATCACAAGCTCCTTGCGAGCACCTCAAGAACACATGGACGGCATAGCCGTCCACAGGAGTGCCAGCAGGGGGAGTGCCTGTAATGACAGGTACTCCCCCTGCTGCCTGTAAAATGTAAAATAAAAGTTTAAAAAAGATTAAAATAAAATTATATATACTGATATCATATATATATATATATATATATATATATATATGATCTAAGTGTATATATATATATATATATATATATATACACATACACTGTCTAAGTGTGTTTTACTATTAATATATATATATATAATTAGATACATTTATTAATATCAAAATACACGTAGAATGATCTTGATTAAATATGTAGATATATAATTATAATTATATATATATTTATATATAATCTAAAATAAATAAATAAATACGTAAAAAACATATATATGTGTAATTTCGTTCTATCTATATATATATATATATTGATATCAAAATACACGTAGAACAAAAGAATATATATATTTATATACATAAGTAAGTATATAAGTATATACGTATATATCACTATATATATATATATATATATATATATATATACCTATATATAAATAAAAATAATAATAATAAAAAAATATATATAATAATTCTATGTATATATATATGTAATACTTTTCCATAATTCGGTCATTTTATTAATTACAATTTGCGGGACCTACCTGACAACCCAGGCCAAAAGTCCAGGGAATTTAATTTGCTAGCACTATATTTAACCCTGTAACTTTCCAAGACACCATAAAACCTGTACATGCGGGGTACTGTTTTACTCTGAAGACTTCGCTGAACGCAAATATTGGTGTTTCAAAATAGTAAAATGTATTACAGTGATGATATCATCAGTGAAAGTGACTTTATTTTGCATTTTTCACACACAAATGGTACTTACACTGATGATATAATTGTTGTGATACATTTTAATGTTTTGAAACACTCATATTTGTGTTCAGCAAAGTCTCACTAGTATAACAGTACCCCTCATGTACAGGTTTTATGGTGTTTTCAAAAGTTACAGAGTCAAATATAAGGCTTGCGTTTCAGTTTTTTTTCACATTGAAATTTGCCAGATTGTTTACGTTGTCTTTGAGACCGTATGTTAGCCCAGGAATGAGAATTACCCCCATGATGCCATACCATTTGCAATAGTAGACAACCTAAGGTATTGCAAATGGGCAATGTCCAGTATTTTTTAGTAGCCACTTAGTCACAAACACTGGCCAAAATTGGCGTTCAAATTAGTTTTTTGCATTTTAACACACAAATATGAACTTTTTTTTATTCACAGTTAGAATGTTACATAGAACGAAATTTTTTTTTTACAATTCTTATTTTCTCCAATTTTTTTATATTTTATTCATATTAAATTATGTTTCATACCTAAATATTTGATGTTAAATAAAAGCCCTGTTTCCCCTGAATAAAATGATATATAATAAGTGCAGGTGCACATAATATGAAAGAGGCAAGTTACGCCTGAACAAACATATAGCGCAAATTCAAGTTTTTGTTTACGTTTTGTTTTGATCACAACGTGTACATTTGGCTCAGTCCTTAAGGGGTTAAAGCCAGAGATTTTATAAAACATAAATAGTAATATACTTAAGAGAACAAAGAAAAAAACTGAATATCCAGAAATGTAACAATCCCAGAAATGTAACAACTGGTGGGAAAGATTTTATAAAAGAACCTATATATGTATATAAATCAAAAATAAGGATGCACTCACAGGACTTAATTATAGTGAAAAAAAGTGACTTTTAATTATTCCATGTGAAATGTACAGAAAAATCAATCGACGTTTCGACCCTGACAGGTCTTTTTCAAGATCAATAAATACAAATCATAACAGTGTTTATATACAAAATATACCATAAAGCACTTACCAAGTGAGAATGTGAAATCGAGTGTCTCTGTCTGTTACTACCCGGAAGTGAATGAAGACCGGCCGTGACGTCACACAATTCAGACGCACGCCGGAGTAGAGTGGTTGTCATGGGGATAGTACAAATACCTAAACGATCGGGTGCAAGTTAGATAACATGGAGGAGAATTGTTAAAGAGTTATGTGTAGGGAAATAGAACAAAGTGAAAACAGTGAAATCAGTGCTCGTGTTGTGCAGTGAATATCTATGCCACGCAAAGTGATGAACCATGTGAAAAGACAGTGTTAGACTATATCCAAACACTGATACTTATACGCATAGCAAGGTCACAAAATTTATACATAATGCTAGTAATGTTGCTAATCAACTAGATACAAACGATCATAGACACATTGTGACATTCAGATATATTAAGTTACATAAATGCAAGCTGAGCACTACCAAAAAAATGGAGGAATAGCATGGATCTCAGCCATCTATTAAATGGTTAAATAATAAACATGTAACTTGCGTCCCAAAATATTACTAAGACTCTAATACAGCAAATGCTCCAAAAAGGAGAAATGGATATAAAGGGAACTTGCATAGAGCAATGGTGAGAATCACTGCAGATTAAGTCCTGAGGTGGGTCTGATAAATATCGAACCAACAGGGTAACAAATGTATATAAGACCATCAATAGTATCTGTTGGATACAAACGTGTTTGCGCAATATGTCAAAAATAAAAGAAATGAAGCATATCCCAAAATAAAGAGTATCCTAGTTTGTATGCATAAAAATACAACGGAAATAAATCATAATTCATTTACAATCAAAAACCAACATAAGAACAGGGACAATGTCACAAAAAGACATTAACCAATACTGTTGCATAAGATTACGCTCTTAAATAAAAAAATCAAAATTAAATAAAAAAACTCTAATAATTCTGTCAGCTTCAATAACGCATACAGAAACAAGGAAACTCCATTTAAAGGAGCGGCTGTACTAATAAAACGAACACCAGCATGGAAAATTCACAAAAACATAGAGTATACAATGTTCTCATTTAGACCTTTTGGAGTAACAGTATCTAAATGGTGTATCCAGTAAGCCTCCCGTTGTAAGAGAACTTTAGCGCGATCACCACCTCGTTCCAACGGCGGGACATGGTCTATACAAATAAATTTAAATGTAGGTAAATGATGCTGCATAGCCAAAAAGTGTTTCACCACCGGTTTATCAGTGGCCTGGTCACGGTATGCAGTCATAATTCCGGAACGATGACCTCTGATACTATCACGCACAGTGAGATCTGTCTTGCCAACATAAGCTAGTCCGCAGGGACATGTTGCCATATAGATGACATGGTCCGTGGTACACGTAATATAGTGGTTAATTGGTATACTTTTCCCAGAATGAGGATGTGCAAAAGAGCTGCTGGACAGCATATGGCTACAGGTCACACAGCCTGTACATTTAAAGCACCCTTTCCTGTTAATTAATGGCTTTTTCTTATAACATTGTATGGGATCATTACGAACTAATAAGTCTCTAAGATTCCGATTTCTTTTATAGCTGATCATGGGACGATGTTGAAAAATAGGTTCTTATCAGCTTGTATAATGTCCCAATGTTTCTGTATATTCTTCTTTATTTGTACAGTTGCAGTGTGATAAGTCATAGGGAGAAATAGCTGCATATTTTTAACTTTGGCAGTGTCTGCCGTTTTCATAAGCCGTTCTCTGGCTCTAGTCTCAGCCTTCTCCAATACATCTGGGGAATAACCTCTATTCAGGAAGCGTTGCTTCATCTCCTGGAGTTGTGTGTCCATTTTCAGATTGTCACTGTTGTATGTCAAGACACAAAGAAACTGTGAGATAGGCAGAGAGTCCTTTAGATGCTGGGGATGGAAACTATCTGCAGATAAAAGGGTGTTTCGATCGGTCTCTTTCCGGTATAAGGTGTATCCAATACCTCCAGCACTTTTATACAGTAGGACGTCCAAGAATTGAATTTGGTCAACATCATAATTTAAAGTAAACTTTATTGTAGTAGGCAATATATTAAGTTGGTCAACCATCATTTTTAATTCATCGTAAAAAGAGGTCCATAAGAGAAGGATGTCATCCACAAATCTGAAGTATTTCAAGATTTTAGTATCATATCTTGTAAAGATGTATCGATGTTCGAACCATGACATAAAGATATTGGCATATGAGGGGGCCATAGCCGCCCCCATAGCTGTACCAGAGGTTTGTAGATAGAAATTACCTTCAAACTTAAAATAATTGCAAGACAATGCAATCTCAAGTAATTCAAGAATGAATTCGATTGGAGGACCTTTGTATATCTGTGACTTAGAAAGAATGTCATGAACAGCTACAATCCCTTCTTTCTGTGGGATGGCTGTATACAGATTTTGGACATCAAGAGTGGCAAACATAAATGTCTCCTGTATATCAAATCCAAGTTCATTGAGTTGACTTAATAGATCCTGAGTATCTTTGAGACAGAACGGTAATTCTCTTACACAATCCTGCAAGTAGTAGTCAACATATTTGGCTATTGGTTCCAAAAGACCCCCTCTGGTGGAAATTATAGGTCTTCCAGGGGGGGTTGAACAGGATTTATGGATTTTGGGTAGGGTATACAGGACTGGGTGTATTGGATGAATAACATACAAGTATTTGGCTGTATTCACATCAACATATCCCGCTTGGAGACCGATCTCAATAAGTTGATTAATTTTCTTGTGGAATATGTGTACTGGATCATATGTTAATTTCCGGCAGCTTGCGAAGTCAGTGTAGCTTCCCACTTCCCTGTGCAGTGCACACCTTTTACTATTTTAACAATCTTGTGCTCCAACCATTTTAGGGATGTTGAGCTCACCCTTGACTTGGTGCTATAGGTGTCAGGGTACCTGTTGGTGATGTATCCAGGGAGGACATCCTCTCTGCTTAGGGGCTCCCTTCCCCTAGCATTTCGGCATATTCCGGCCGTTTTCGCGCCGGCCGCGCTAGCTCCTCCCCCTTTTATGACGCGACGGCTAGCGTCGACGTCATGACGTCGGCATTTGCATAAAGTGCCGGGAACCGCTATTCCGGACCTTTTGGGGGCGTGGTCTCTATTTAGGTAACAGGGTATTTAAAGGAAACCTTTAATACTGCTCATTGCCCTGTCGTGGTTCTAGCTTGCTAGTCACTCAGTGCGTTCTTTATCTTGTGTTTCTGGTTTTGACCCTTGCTTGTCTTTTGTCCTGTTGTCCTCTCCTCTCCTTTGACTCGGCTTGTATCTCGCTTACCTGTCCTCCGGCTCCCTTGACCTCGGCTTACCTTTTGACTATTCTTGCTTTGTCCTTACGTTAGTCCGGCCATTCTAAGGTCCGGTATACGTACCTCTTTCTGTGCGCACTCTGCGTATTGGATCCCTGTCAGTTTCCTGACATTACGACAGGGCCAGATGGATCCTGCAGGTGCTAGTCCTCCTGACCCCAGATTTGAGGCCATGGACCATAGAATGGACCAAATGGCTTTAGCGTTACAAACTTTGTTGACACGCTCCAGTACCCAGTCTGAAGAAATACGTTCCACTGCTAGCCACTCGCTAAGTACTGGTTTGGAAGTAGCCACTGTAGGCGCATCTTCCCATGTCACGTCACCATTACGATATGGGGGTTCGCCTGATGCTTGTCGTGGTTTTTTAAACCAGATAAGTATACATTTCGAACTACAACCCCGGGCTTACCCCACTGACAGGGCTAAGGTAGGCTTTATTATAACCCTGCTAATAGATAAAGCACTTAGATGGGCCAATCCCCTTTGGGAGAATGACAATCCTTTAGTCTACAACTACACTGCGTTTGTCACGGCTTTTAGAAGAACCTTTGACCCCCAGGGAGGAAGATTAATGCGGCCAGATCCCTGTTACGCCTTAAACAACAAGATAGGACCCTTGTAGAATATGCTCTAGAGTTTAGATCATTGGCAGCAGAAGTGAAATGGAACGAACAAGCTTTTATGGATGTTTTCTTGAATGGGTTGTCTGATGAAATTCTAGATGAAATTGCAACAAGAGAACTTCCGGAAAATTTTGAGGATTTAGTATCCTTAATTTCCAGAATAGATGAACGCATGAGACAGAGGCAGAACACTCGGGAAAGAGTTACTAGACTTCCTGTAAGACTCGCTCTCTCATTTCAGAACCCTGACTCCTATAATCCTACTCCACCAGAACCTATGCAAATAGGTAATACTCGCTTATCTGAGGCTGAGAGACAGTACAGAAGAAGGGAGGGTCTCTGTTTATACTGCGGGCTGAGAGGTCACCTACGTCTTAGTTGCCCTAATCGTCCGGGAAACGCTCGCACCTAAGTTCCCTTAGAGGACGGGCCTTGGGTGTTTCATTACTGTCCTCTATGCATAATAAAAAAGACCATAGGCTTCTGATTCCTGTCTCTCTAGCTTGGGAAAAGGGGTTTATTGCTACGATGGCATTATTAGATTCTGGAGCAGCAGAAAGCTTTATAGACCAAACTTTCGCTAATAAGCATTGTATCCCATTCCAATTGAGAGATACACCCTTGGCCGTTGAGGCCATAGATGGTAGACCTTTATCTGAACCAGTTATATTCCATGAGACCGAACCCGTTAAGCTTACTGTTGGTATTTTCCACGAAGAGTTGATTTCCCTTCTGTTAATTTCCTCCCCGGCAGTCCCAGTGGTTCTAGGATATTCTTGGCTCAAGAGACACAACCCTCAGATTGACTGGGAGGGTGGAGAAATCGTTTCTTGGGGTAAGGGTTGTAGGAAAGAATGTCTGCAGAGAGTTACTTCTGTTTGTCCCGTAAACTCTTATGTTAACACTTCTCAATCCACAGACGTTCAGATACCATTACAATATCTAGACCTCAAATCTGTATTTGACAAGGGTAAGGCGGATACTTTACCTCCCCACCGGTCTTATGACTGTTCTATTAAACTTTTCCCTGGTACTATGCCTCCCAGGGGTACGGTATACCCTCTATCCACCAAGGAAAACTTGGTTTTAGAGGAATATATCAAGGAGAATTTAGACAAGGGATTTATTAGAAAGTCTTCTTCTCCGGCGGGGGCGGGTTTCTTTTTTGTAGAAAAGAAAGACGGTACCTTACGTCCTTGTATAGACTATCGGGGATTGAACAAAATTACTATCAGAAATGCTTACCCTATTCCTCTGATTACTGAACTCTTTGACAGACTAAAGGGCTCGAGTATTTTTACTAAACTTGACTTAAGAGGAGCATATAATTTAGTGCGAATTAAACAAGGAGATGAATGGATGACAGCATTTAATACCTGTTACGGGCATTATGAGTATACCGTAATGCCGTTTGGGCTTTGTAACGCCCCGGCCATCTTCCAAGACTTGATCAATGAAGTTCTTAGAGAATTCCAACATGAATGTGTAATTGTATATTTGGATGATATACTAATCCATTCTAGAGACATTAATTCACATCATAGACAAGTCAGAAAGGTATTACAGAAACTTTTACAACATGGATTGTATTGTAAATTGGAAAAATTTAGCTTTGACCAGTCTCAGGTAACTTTCTTAGGTTACGTAATTTCCAAAGACGGGTTTATGATGGACCCGACCAAACTAAAATCGATTTTAGATTGGCCTTTACCTAAGGGACTCAAAGCCATACAAAGATTTCTTGGAAATTCTAATTATTACAGACGTTTTATTAAAGGGTACTCCTCTGTTATCGCTCCTATCACTAATATGACCAAACAAGGAGCCGATACCAAAACCTGGTCTACTGAGGCTTTATCTGCTTTCGAAGCGCTCAAACAGTCTTTTGCCTCAGCACCTGTATTAGTTCATCCTGATACCTCTCTACCCTTTTTACTTGAAGTTGATGCGTCTGAAACAGGGATAGGCGCAGTGTTATCCCAACGACAAAGTTTAGATAAGCCGCTGCACCCATGCGGTTTTTTTTCCAAGAAACTATCACACACTAAAAGGAGATATGACATTGGTGATAGGGAACTTTTAGCTATCATTATGGCATTAAAGGAATGGAGACATTTGTTAGAGGGCACCGTGCTTCCAGTTACTATCTTGACTGACCACAAAAATTTATCGTATATGGGGGAGGCCAAAAGATTATCTGCCAGGCAGGCACGTTGGTCTATGTTCCTTACACACTTTAATTATGTGCTTACTTACAGGCCTGGTTCTAAGAACACTAAGGCAGACGCTTTGTCACGTCAGCACGAACCTACCACCTCTACAGAGGATACTTTGTTTCCTATTATTCCTGAAGTCAATATTATCGCCAACACCAATGTTAAAATACACTCTCCACTGCTCGTTGATATTCAGAACGAACAATCTCTTGCTCCCGA